>OZ024724.1:7995416-8630000 GCA_964016875.1 Fallopia convolvulus | reverse complement strand
GCCGTGTCGAGGTTCAAACCTCGTACCGCGTCGTTGCATGCCGAGTCCTTCGGACTTGGTTTGCGACGCCTCGGGTCCGTGCGATTCAGCCTCGCCTCGCATCCTTGGCCTTGCCATGTGCCGAGTGCTTCGACTCGGCGTGCCTTGGCGTGCTCGATCCCGAGATCGTGCCAAGGCTAAGGCCATGGTGTTGCAATTGATCCAACACCTCCCCCATGCGACGATCCTCGTCTAGTGCCAAGCACCAAGGGGTTCTTGGAAACGACCCCTCCTAGGGCGTGCCTCGGATGCTCCATGGGATCCTACCGAGCGCCCAACGCTCCGAGGATCGATGTCGAGTCTCGACACCGCTCGGCGCGCCTATGGCTTAGCCTAGGCGTGTCTAGGTTCAAACCCTAGCCACCTTATGCGCCGATCCCAAACTTCTTTGCAAAGCAATTTCTTTTGACATTACCATGTCTTTCTTAAGGCAAACTAACATGCTAACATTCATATTGTCAACAACAAACCACATTTCCAATTTAGACAAGTCATATTCATTTAGGATTCAACCATATGATAAAACGGTCTAGACATGAACATTATTCATCATGTCTAAGTATCAAAAACTTCCATTTGACACTTTTCATTCCTTGTCAAACTCAATTGACTTAGCCATGAGAGATCTCACTCTCATCCAACCATTGCTCTCTTACAAATTATACTACAAGTCTTAATCTAAACCAATCAAGACTTCCTTGTTTCCCTTTTTCCATAAGAAACATGATTTTCATGAACTCACTTAGTGAATTCCACATGCATCTTATCAAGAGACTCTTACCATCTCTTCTATGTGTTCTTTAGTGCATACATGGCCAACATGTGCATGCCCTCTCACGTGGGGGGCAATCTAGTAGACCCTTACATTAGTAGACCCGAAGGTAATCTAATTACTCTAGTAGACCCGAAGGTAGTCTAGAGCATGAGTCGTACCAATCAAAGAATGGTCGACTCTAGGGTAATCTAGTTTGGATCATTCTTAGTGAACGAAACCAACAATCAAACTTTCGAAGTTGATTCCAAGAATTAGACTTAAGTCCTTTTCTTGCACACATGTCGTTAAGATTAACATTTAATCAAACCATAGTTTATTTCATGACATAAACAATCACTTGATCTTTTATCATGATCAACACACACACTAATAGCCCTTTAGTCAAGGCATACACACCACACATAGTTTTAGCACACATCTAATGCTACATACATACACACACGTACATAAAATAGGAAACAATTACAAGTACAAATCAGCCTTGGCGTCTCACGCCACAAAGAGAACAATAAACGGGCTTCTTTGGCCTTTGGTCTCCATAGACCACTTGCCAATACTTTCCTCCTACCAACGCCCCACCATCTCCCAAGGCCACGCCCCTAGGGACGTTTCTTCTTGGTTTAGCACGTGAGTACTTCACCCTTGACTTGCCATGGCGCTTGAATGACGAGTACATATGCCTAGCCTCATGATCTCGCCTTGGACCATGATTCTCCATCACCATGGAGGGTTGAGGCCTTAAAACCTCACCTTGTAGGGCATCATTGAAATCAGGTTCACACCTTACGTTAGCAAGGACCCAATCCCAATAAAGATTGCTCTTGTTGTACTCTTCTACCCATTCATCAAAGTCCATGAGTCCGCCTTGCATTTCGATGGGTCGAATGGGACTCGAAGGCTCTATTTTGACTTCCCTCAATTGCGAGGTAATGTCATGCACCGTCTTATCCCCTCGTTCAGTCTTATCCTCAAACTTAAAAACATAAATCAACAAAGCAAACATAGACTTGAACAAAACGAAAGCAAATAAATACAAATATACGTTGAAGATTGTTGGTTTTCGTTGTTGTCTACTAGCCAAATAGGGTTAACATGCAATCGTTTTAATATATTTGCTTTATCTTGTTGAAGGAAAGTCGATCCTTGTAGATCCAATGGATAATCAAGGCATGACGAGTAGACCCATTGAAGGGTAGTCTCGTGGGTGTAGGCCACGAAGGCAATCACCATCGACTCCTTATTCATGTTAAGTAATTTGACTTGGATATAACACTACGAGTCACGGGATGAGATCCCGCTTTCCTTCAACGTATATTGCCCCTATTCCATGCCAAGGGTTGTGCAATATCGTTGTGAGATAAAACGTAATAAATAAACCAATGGAGTGCTGGCAAGACACAACCATTGAAGACAAGCGTACGTTGTTCGAGTCCTTTGATTCTTCTTCGCTCTTGACTTGAACGAAGTCGTCTTCCATGGACGTTTGGGGTTCGTCCTTCACATGAACGTACTGCCCTTACCATCCATCTTGAGGTTCCTTCTTTGTAGAAGAACTTCGATCCATGCCACCACACACGCACTTGAGAACACTCTTGTGTTTACACTCAAATCCGACAAGAACCCTAGATTCTTGTTTGATTCTCTCTACCGATTTCTTTGGGACCAAGTCTGGTTTTTTCTCAATTGTTTCATGCCTCAAATGGCCATCATTTGCCCCTTAAATAGGCGTGAGAAACTGCCCAAAAACTGCCATGGGCGGCGGTTACAAATCGGTTGCACACGTGTGTGGTTGAGAGTAAATTAAGGGAGTTTGTTGTAACTACCTTCCCTCTCTCCTTGTCATCAAATGGGGCGTCCAAGTGCATCCCCCCTTGGACTCCAAATCATCTTTAAATCCAGCCTATAAAGGCCCAAAGATGAAGCCCAAAATCCAATCCAAAAAGCCCATGCACACGGCCCAATGGCATGGCCAACAGCCCATGCCATGCGCGTGCATGCGCGGCCCACCAGCCCACCAGGCGCGCCCCTTGGGCCGGCCCACCAGCCCCACCACCTAGCTAGCATAGCTAGGTGCCAAGCTAGGTCACCTAGGAGTGTCACTACCCTTAGCTCCATGAGCTAGCTTATAGTGAGTTGAGCTGGCGTGAGCTAGTGTGAGCTAGGTTGAGTTGAATTTCTAGCTAGTTGAGCTAACTTAAGCTAGTGTGAGCTATATTGAGCTTCTTTGAGCTACTTCCTAGCTACATGAGCTTCTTATAAAGCATGTACAATGAGTCTTGAGCTTGTCGAAGCTCCTAGAGTTCACTCTAAGCTAGTATGAAGCTTGCAAACTTCTTTCTAGCGTATTTAACTATGTGCCAAGCTAAACTCAAGCTTTGGTTCTTGCTCAAAGCATCTACCAAGCTTAGAGAAGCTTTCTAATTCACATTAGAACATGCATAAAGTTATAAGACTCAATGTATAAGCTCAAAACCTTACCTTAGCCTCACAATTCATGCTCGAAGCCTCGGAACCGTGCCATAGGCGCGCCGAGAGCTCCACCGCAGCCTCGCAACCAAGTCCCTAGCTCCACCGTGCCATCGCACCACCTAGGCGCGCCCTTGCAGCCTTGAGTTGAACCTCAAGTTCACTCATAGGCGCGCCCCACACAATGTCGAGCCTTGAACCTCAAGTTCGAGGTCCAAGCCGAGCCCCGCGCTTGCACCGCGCCTCTGCACCGAGCGACGCCTACGCCAAGGCGCGCCTTTGCCATGCAACGGTGCACACGAGGTTCCTCGTCTCGGATGTGGTGTGCGTTTTTCCTATTGGATCTTATGATAACAATTGATATTGGAAAGTCATATATGTCAACACACCATGTCGACATTCCCAATATGACTTTAAACCTCAACATGCTCTACTAGGGATTTGATGACTTGACACAAATCACCAACACATAAACTCTCAACAACTCACTCCCCTTTTTCGTTCCACGACACTCTCTTGCAGTTACGAACGGTCCCAAAAATAGAAGTGTTGTGCCAGCGCCATAGCCACTAAATACCATAAGCGAAGGTCGTGGGCCACTCCCTCCCCGAGTAAAACTTTGCCTTAGCCATTGTTGCAGCTAGATTACCATCGAAAGACGTCGTGACCCGAGCATCAATCAAGAAATCCCTCCAGACGTCCCTCCCCTTTTCACAATCGCCTAAAATATGGAGAGTGGACCCCACCAGGTCACCACATAGATCGCATGTCGAAGAGTTGCACAAGCGACGACGTGAACGATTAGAGTTGCTAAGGCATGTTTATATCAGAATTTCCGATATGGAATATATTTTGATTCTCATACTTGTTGGAAATTTTCAACTTCTTGAAAATTTATTTGTGAGCCAATCACACATTTACTGTATTTTTATTAATTACCTAATAACATTGAATTTAGTTCCAATGGAATTGAGAAAAAAGGTCATAGATAGAGTTGAGAAAAATTATCTCTCCATATCAACTTATTAATTTTTTTTTTGTGACGAATTTATCAATTTTTCCATAGGATTTTAGTAATTTTACACATAAAGTTTTTCACAAATTTCATGGGAACAAGACTGAATAACATTATACTCCGTATATTATATCATTGATTGTATACAGTACTATGATGTGCATACTCATGATATACATGGAAGGTTTTTCTATGCATTGATTGGATAACTTGGCAAGTTTGGTTAGATGAAGAGTGAGCGAGGGTATAATACTTTAATCCTTTTTATTATTTACTTATTTTAATAATATATATAATTCAAATTGGTTTTTGTTGTTGGTGAGTTCACTGTTTGAGTGCGAGAGAGATCTGACACCATTGAAGGTGTGTATCAGAAGCAAACTCCGATCATCTCTTTTCTCTCGAGATCTGCCATCAAGCCTTCGCATTTTAATTTGTGAAACTTTTTCTTTTAAAGTATCTATATTTTCTGCTGCCGAATTTTGTCCCTTCCAATAAAGGATTGAAATCCTTTTGGCTTCATCGTCTTTAAACTTTTCGCTTCTTCTTTAACGTAACTGCTCAGCTCAATAGTACGTTATTGAACTAAGAACTTGCATATGAGAACATGCATAAGATCGAGTTGGAAAATGAAGAATTGATTAAATGTGCTATAAGGAAAAATGTCACAATATTTTAAAATATCTGTGTCTGTATGTATAGTAGAACAAAATAATCCAATCTATTAATGGTTGCCTCCTCGAGCTATATGTTTGTTGTTTGATTTTCACTTCTACTGCTCTTCTTTTTGAGAGGGAAAAAAATGTCCGGCAAAAACAAAGGCATCGAATCGAGCCAAATTGATTCATATCATAATCAGATGAGAGGAGGTAAACAGGTGGGCCTATGCATCTGGATTTATTTTTTTCATAATGGGCCAAAATCCCTAAACTTAGTTTTGTACTATGCTTATGGGCCTGAAACTGGGCTGGGCTTCAGATACTCAGTCCAATCACAACAAACCTCTGAGACTATTCGTATGCGTTTCGTATCAAAATTCCCAACCAAATAAATTTGCATCTAGCACCCAAAAACTTTGCACAAATAAAAATATTGTTACAATAACTCAAACTTTGCACCATAAATTTTTATTTTTTATTTTTTTGTTAACCTTATTTATTTGACAATCGCTCTGTTATCTGTCTCACATGCGGTGGCCTAGTGGTAGGAAGCATGTAAGGATGTTGGGAGGTCCTATGTTCGATCTTTGCCTTCGCCCTTCACTTGAGTAAGAAATCATCTCAACATTCTTTCTTTTATTAGGTCAAGCCAGTCGGCATAAGCTGATTTATTTGGTTTGTGCGTAGTGTTGGCTAGTTCACAGACCTAGAGTTATCACCAAAGGGCAAAGGCGGATCCCTCATTAAAAAACCCACCGTTCTAAAAAAACTAATTTAGTTGCTAGTTTGTAGGTCTCAAATAAATGTTATATATACACGTTGACATAATTAATTTAAAAACTCCAACTAGTTTTTGATACCTAACAAATATAGAAGTAAATATTTCTCACAACACCAATATGACAAGTTTTTTTTAATAAAAAGTAGACACTAAAAAGACATGTTAGATTATGCTAAAATCGAGTATTATTCTTCCCATCCCATATTATACTCCCTCCGTTCACATAAACTTGTCTTTTTTAGAGTTTGTCTCCAAAATTAAGAAATTGATTGATTTAACTAAAATATCCTCAATTTTTTGTTAAAATCATTCACCTTTTATTGTTATTTTAAATATTGTTAATTAGTATGGATATTATTGGAAAAAATGGGCTAAAATATCTCAAATGACAGATTTTATTGAACAAGAGAATCAAGCTAGAATGACAAGTTTTTGTGAAGAGGGGGAGTATTGTTTTTTAGGTTAAAATTTGTCCTAGACCACCGCGAGATTACACAAACTTTTACATGGTTTACAAACAATTGGGCACACCTATCTGAGTCTACTATCGCACTGCCTATACACCTTTTCATACCTATCTTTCGACACTAAGTAGATGATGGAGGCAGTAATGGTACAAATGTCCCACATCCAGAATTGAAGTCTCTTACTGGGTTTGATGTCACAAAGCTATTGCATCCAACTATTGAGATCATCTTTGGCACCCCACATCCTAACCCATTTGAAGACTACATCACATACATACTTAGTGTAAGGATCTTGTAACCACATATGGTTAATGGTTTCAGCGTTCTGTTGATAGAATTATTCAAAATTCCAATTTCCTTTAGATTGGATCTTGTATGGAGTCTACCTTGCAATACCATCCGGCTGGTAGGGTTAGCCTTATTTGGAAAATAATTAATTATTTTTTTAAATTCAATTAATTACTAAAACTCATCCAAAAGCTTTAAAACTAAATGTCTCACATGGGGTAGCCTAGTGGTAGGAGATGGTAGATGTAAGGGGGTCTCAGGTTCAATTCTTGCCTTCGTCCTTTTATTTGGGTGAAAAATTAAGTATGTACCATTCTTTCTTCCATTGAGTCGAATCGGTCGGTGCAAGCTGATTTACTTTGTTCGTGCACTTTTCCAGCTAATTTACGAACCGGTTATCACCTCACATCACCCACTTATCAATCTATCTATAGAACATATAAAATAGAAAGGGTCATTTATGACCATTCTCACAATTAAGTTCATAGATAAAATTAAGTAAATAAAAAAATATAATTTTTTTTTTATGATTTCAATACATGTTATTTATGAGAATTTTAATTCAAAAAATGTTACAAGAATTGAAAGAGCAAATGTGTTTCAACTTCCCATGAGATTAAGAATCCAATGAGCATAAAATTGAAAGAATTGAAAGGGCAAATGTAGGATCTAATGAGCATAATAAGGATTTATTGTAAATATTCTTTCAATTAACTTTAAATCTCCTACGAGATTAACCATCATCACCATTCAATTTTATCACCATAAATAGTCTCACCCTAATCTTCTCTCTCGCCTCCTCACCTCGATAAACTTTGCCCTCTCCCTCACCACTATTTAGAGACCCCCCCAACATCATATACTGTCCAATTATAATTTACCGTTTTCTAATTTTTTAGGGTGAATTTCACAAAACCACCCGCCAAATAAGCTCTTATGCATCAAACCACCCGTAAAAATTAAAATTGCAAGAAACCACCCATAAACTTGCACCGCTATCAATCAACCACCCACATACATAGTCCGTTTGTTTCACTGTTAAATATTTAACAGAAGTAAATGACGGCAATTTTTACAGTATACCCTTTTCCATTTGATGACGGCAATTTTTTGTGGGTGGTTTCTTACAATTTTAAGTTATACGGGTGGTTTAATGCATAAGGTCTTATTTGACGGGTGGTTTTATGAAATTCACCCAATTTTTTATTAGTAATTACAAATATATTGAATAATTATATTATTTTTATATGCTTATATTAATAAATGTGTTTTTGTCCCCTCAAATTACCTCCAAGAACCAAGAGAGAAGGGATACTTATAAAAGTGACAAAGGTAATAGTATTATTATTGATTTGCAAATATTTTGAATAATTATTTGATTTTAATGTAATGTGTTAGTCAATTATTGTTTTGGTAATTATTGTGCCAAAGAGAATGGAGAAGTACATGATAGTTTTGAAAAAGCGACAAAAGTAAAGGTATGATTGTAATTTGCAAATATATTAAAATGTATTTATTATTTTCTAAGATTTCTTATTATTAATTAAAAAATATGAGGACGGATCACGTGCGAATGGGCGCTAGGATGCAAAATGAGAACAGATCTAAACCTTCGATCTAGCTTGAATTAAAATAAAAAGAAATCGCACGTGTAAAACAAACGCTACCATAACGTACTTGTCCCCCAAGCAAACACGAAAAAGGCACTTTTTAATTCTCTTTCCAAATCAAAATCGAAAACCCCCTTTCTTCCTTTGCGAAAATAAAGCTTCTAAACTGGATTGAAGATCAACGATTTCCGATCTTCAAAAAGGAGCTTTGTTCAGATTTACAAAATTTTGAATATCTGAATCATTAAAATTAATGGAACCAGGTAATATCTGATTAAACCTAATACAAATACGATTTTGATAAAAAGTTTCATTGCATATATCGTCAAAAATTGCTATGATTAAACTCCAAAATTACGGTTTTAAGGAGCATTGCTATGATTTTATTTGAGAAAATTGTACATTAGTTCACATTAGTTCGGAAGTATTTCAGATTTGTTCATTGATATGGAAAAAGAGTCGTGTGCGAACCAAAATTTGTTAAATCCAAAAATTGTTCATAGCTGTCAAGCATTTGTTCATTGATATGGGAACGTGGATTTGTTCATATCTATCATGAATTTGTTCATAGCTATCATGAATTTGTTCATAGCTATCAAGCACTTGTTCATACATATCATGCATTTGTTCATACATATCAAGCATTTGTTCATACATATCATGCATTTGTTCATACATATCATGAATTTGTTCATTGATATTACGCATTTTGTTCATAGCTACCGTGAATTTGTTCATACCTATCATGAATTTGTTCACTGATATTACGCATTTGTTCATGGAAAACGTGAATTTGTTCACACATATCATTCATTAGATATCATGAATTTGTTCGTACCTATCATGGATTTGTTCATTGATATTACGCATTTGTTCATTGAATTTGTTCGTGTAGTGTATACAATTGCCTACTTACATGTTTCTTTTTGCCTATAAATGAAAAAGGGAAAATAGAAGATAAAAAGGAATTAAAGATCGTGATCTCGCCTAGAAACACACATTACTACATACCATTTTGTGATGAGAATTTAAGACCTAAAGAGGGGATGTTGTTTAAAACATGGGAGCAAGGTGTAAATTTCTACAAAGCATACGCAGATGCATGTGGTTTCCAAGCACATGCTGGTACCGTTACAAAGTCTTGAGATGGAACTAACACTACAGTTTCGAAATACATGTTGTGTAATCGGGCAGGATTTAAAAACTCAACTCGAAAATAAGAAGACAAAGAAGATAATGAAGATAATGATGAAGATGATGATGAAGAGAATCATGAAGAAGAAGAAAAATAAGAAACAGTGAAAAAAAGAAAAAGTCACCAAATGGTGCGGTTGCATTGCTAAACTGGCTATGAGACTTTCTGGAAGAAACGGATATGTTGTTAAGAAATTTGAAGAGCGTCACAACCATATTATGTTTGAAGATGGACAAAAACACTTTGCAAAAAGCAATATGAAACTGACCTCCTTCCATGAAGATTTCATCATGAATTGTATACGAGCAAACATTGGTACAAGCAAGTCATACCAAGTCTACAAGGAGTTTGTTGGTTCTTATGCAAGAATTGGTGCAACTATAATTGATTTCAAGAATTTTAAAAGAGATCTGAACTCCTTCATGATTGGATGTGATGCTCAAATGGTTATTGACAACTTGTTCAAGAAAAAAGAAAGATGTGACGCGTTTTTCTTTGATTATGATGTTAATGAACAACATCAATTAACCAAATTATTCTGGTGTGATCCTATTGCAAGGAAGAACTTCTCATATTTTGGAGATGTTGTCTCGGCTGATGCAACATACAAATCAAACAGGTATGAAAAAAAGGTTTAAATGATAGTTTCTTATGCACAAATGCTAGTTTGTTATGAACAAATGCTAGTTTCTGATGAACAAAATGATAGTTTTTGATGAACAAATGCTATTTTGTTATGAACAAATGCTAGTTTCTTATGCACAAATGCTAGTTTCTGATGAACAAATGCTAGTTTTTGATGAACAAATGCTAGTTCCTGATGAACAAATGCTAGTTTCTTATGCACAAATGCTAGTTTCTTATGAACAAATGCTAGTTCTGATGAACAAAATGATAGTTTTTGATGAACAAATGCTATTTTCTTATGAACAAATATTAGTTTGTAATGAACAAGTGCTAGTTTGTGATGAATAAAGCGTACATGCTGATGAACAAATGATAGTTTTTGATGAACAAATGCTAGTTCCTGATGAACAAATGCTAGTTTCTTATGCACAAATGCTAGTTTCTCATGAACAAATGCTAGTTTGTGATGAACAAATGCTAGTTTGTGATAAACAAAAATGATATTTTCTTATGAACAAAGCGTACATACTGATTAACAAAAATCACATATATTGATGAACAAAATTAATTCTTTGCCCTCAGGTATGAAATGGTGTTTGTACTATTCACGGGGGTTGACAACAACAAGAAGAGCATTACTTTTGCCTTTGGGTTGCTTCTAAAAGAAGATATCGAATCTTATGTCTGGCTATTCCAAAAATTCAAAGATGCAATGAGGGGCCATGAACCATTTGTCATTCTCACTGATCAAGATCCTGCAGTAAGAGTGGCAATTGAAAAAGTTTTTGAAAAGGTTGTGCATCGTTTCTGCATGTGGCATATCATGTTCAAGGTACCGTCAAAGGTTACGAATGATGTATATAACAACGATCAATTCAGAAGCAAGTTCGTCAAGCTTGTTTGGAGCAATGAAATTAGCCGGGAAGAGTTTGAGGAGACTTGGCATTCAATTATTACTGAATTTGGACTTGAGTCAAACACTTGGTTGCCGCTGATGTTTGAGCTACCTCACTTATGGATCCCTGCGTACTTCAATGATGTAAACATGGGTGGACTTCTTAGAACAACTTCAAGGTCTGAGAGCCAGAACTTCTTCTTCTCGCATTTCATTGGATCCACATCTTCTGTAGTTATCTTCATGATGCAGTTTGAGAGTGCAATTGATTCCCAAAGGCACAATAAGGAGCGGTTAGACTTTGAAACGTCAACAAGCTCCCCCACTCTAATGACACCGTTGGATATAGAGAAACATTGTGCATCTGTTTACACCATAAATGTATTCTATGACGTCCAGACAGAAATTATTGCTTCTGTATTTGAATGTGGTCTAAGCAATTTGTTCAAGGAAGACGACATTCACGAGTATCACATTAACGGGCAGTTTGGAAAGGCGCATGTTGTGAAACATAATCTTCAAAACGAAGAGTTCGTTTGCTCGTGCAATAAGTTCATCAATATCGGGATTCCATGCTGCCATATGTTTTTCGTATTCAAAAACATTGGGTTGAGAAAGGTGCCAGCTAAATACATCAAGAATAGATGGACGAAAACATCAAATCTGACTCCTACTTTTGAGATAGATGGTTCAACACTTGAACAATGTGACGTGATGAATGACAAGAAGTTGTTGATTGCTGATTTATTGGGTGAGGTACATTCTTGCATTAATGCCATAGCGGACAACACCGAACAGCTCAAAGAGCTGATATGTTTCTTGAAGGAAAAAAAGGAAACATATCTGAGCTTATTGGGAGGAGAATCATCTACATCAACAAGGCAGAGTTCAATTCAAACATTCTTGGGAAGCAGACCGAGTGTTATTGAGGTACACCCTCCTGAGCGAGCAATGACAAAAGGAAGGAAGAAATTAGGGCGTATTATGGGAGATAAAGAGAAGGCAATGAAGAAAGCAAACAAGGAGCAAAGGACTTGTGCAAAATGCAAGAAGCTTGGACACAACAGCAGGACATGCACCTATGTTCCCAACTAGATCTCTCATTAATCATTGATTCCTGATACATAATTTTTGCTAGTTTCTGATGCACAAATGATATTTTCTTATGAACAAATACTAGTTTGTGATGAACAAATGCTAGTTTCTTATGCACAAATGCTAGTTTCTTATGCACAAATGCTAGTTTCTGGTGAACAAATGCTAGTTTCTGGTGAACAAATGCTAGTTTGTGATGAACAAATGCTAGTTTGTGATGAACAAATGCTAGTTTCTTATGCACAAATGCTAGTTTCTGATGAACAAATGTTAGTTTCTTATGCACAAAATGCAATTTTGTGATGGACAAATGCTAGTTTCTGATACACAATGATATTTTCTGATGAACAAATGCTAGTTTCTGATGAACAAATGCTAGTTTCTGATGAACAAATGCTAGTTTCTGATGAACAAATGCTGTTTCTTATGCACACATTCTAGTTTCTGTTGCACAAATGCTAGTTTGTGATGAAAAAATCGAATGTATAGATGAACAAATTACGATAAAAATCATTTTTTCTAAAAAAAAAATGTATAACACCAACCTGTTCAATAAGCGTCATTCACATTGCATGCCATAAAAAGCCAAATGTCTACACAATTCATGCCATAAACACAACCAAAAAAATTGTATTCTAACACAAACCATACGAAACTCTTGAACCAATTGTTTCCCCCAAACATTCAAGCAAATTACATCACTTCTTGTTCTTCGCCTTCCTTTTGAGAGGAGCACGAGAAGCTACCGTCGGGTTATGCGGAACATAATCATGAACAAGCTTTTCAACTGTTGCGTTCTGCTCATTCAATTGACTCGTCAACAACTCGTTGCAATACCTTATCCTCAGATCATCCAGTTGTTGTTGGTCATGTTTGTTGAGTCCGCATTCCCACCCAGGCAAGCCGGTTCCAAAGTATGTTTCCATGTGCCGCATCATGAAAATTCCACAATCAGTCTTGTTTTTTGTATCTCTCCATTTCATCTCAAGACGTTCATATGGAACCCTAACCACATCCTCAAACAGATTAGCCCTCGCATCCATCTTCAGCGTCTTCAAAAGCTCAACAAAGAGCATTCTCTACACAAAATAACAACAATAAAACACAACACACAACTCATTCAATATTAAACACACATATCAAAATGCTGGAAAACAAAACTATTACAAAAAAACACAAAATAAAACTCACCAGTTTAGCAGGTACGTGCTCATACTTTGCTTCCAAGGGCACATCCACCATTGAGTTATCAATTATGTGGAAACGTGGAACTCTCACATTCAACGCAATACAATAGTAATGCGCTGTGATACACACAAGAAACACAAACTGAAAAAAATACAGAGGGAAACAATCATGAAAAAATGTTAGTTTGTGATGAACAAATGTCAGTTTTTGATGAACAAATGCTAGTTTCTGACGAACAAATGCTAGTTTCTGATGAACAAGTGTCAGTTTGTGATGAACAAATGTTAGTTTGTAATGAACAAATGTCAGTTTTTGATGAACAAATGTTAGTTTCTGATGAACAAATGCTAGTTTCTAATGAACAAATAGCTAATGCATCTGAACAAATAAGTAGTACTAATGAACAAATAAAAGAATATCAAAAAGGAACAAAAAAATGTCATACCAGGTCTATCTTGTGCAAATCAATCCACTTGAATTTCCCAACACTTTCAATAACGGCATTAATGAAAAACACTCTCGAATCCTGATCACTAAAATCCTTGTCTAGTGGAAAAACCTGCAAGATACATATAAGTATAAATAAAGATTGAAACTATCAAAAGGTTATTAAAATATGATAATGTGAATATAGGTAAATCCTTTTTACTTACCAAATCCTCAGGATCCATAAAAAACCTCAAGGGTTTTGAGTCGCTTTTCCACTGTTCTTGTATATTGAGATAACAACTCCAAATCCCGATTATATTCGATTCACCTAAAGATTTTACCGCAAATGAAGCAAAATCCTTTTTAATGGCAGATACATTCATCATTTTGAAGATTTCAACTCTACACAAACACCAGAAAACATATAAACAAAAAAAGTATCTAAAAAAAGCAATATGTAAAAAAAATACTACTATACGCATTGGTTACCCTCTTTGATCAGGAATGTCTTCAATAAGCCAATCGAACAATTTCTTGGCAGCAGGAGATACTTTTTCTGTCAAAACAACACTCCTTCCCATGTAAGGTGACTTCACATAATCAGAAGGCTTAGATATTCTTTTATCAAGTACATCCTCACCAGTAAGTTTAACACCAACCGGAGTGTCAATCGAACTAGAACAAACCTCCTGCGACTCATTCTTCATCTACACATGTAAACACACATATTAATGAACAAAAATGTCCTATAACTTATGAACCCCTAAGAAAAAACCAATGAACAAATGTTAGTTTTGTGATGAACAAATGCTAGTTTCTAATGAACAAATGCTAGTTTCTGATGAACAAATGTCAGTTTGTGATGAACAAATGTCTGTTTGTGATGAACAAATGATATTTTCTAATGAACAAATGCTAGTTTCTAATGAACAAATGATATTTTCTGATGAACAAATGTCAGTTTGTGATGAACAAATGATATTTTCTGATGAACAAATGTTAGTTTGTGATGAACAAATCAGAAATATCAATGACACAGACCTCATCTTGAATCCTGTTCAGCTCCCATTCAAGTTTCTTCTTTGCTTCATCCTCCTTCATCTTCTTTAACTCCTCTTGTTTCTTATTTAACTCCATTTCAATTCTCTGCAATTGTGCATTCCTTTCTTGTTTGATCTTCTTTTTCTCCTCTTCCTTTCTCTTCTCTTCATCAATCTTCTTTTTAGCCTCAACAATTTCATTCTTCCTCTTCTCTTCCTCTTCCTCTTCAATCTTCTTCCTTTCCTCTTGTCTCCTCTGCTCCTCCTCTTGCTTTCTCTGTTGTTCAAACTCCTCAATCATCTTCTTCTCTTTCTCCTCCGCTTCTCTCTTCTTCTCTTCCTCTTAACCTCTTCTAGACGTCTTTTCTCTTCCTCCTCTTCCCGCTTCTTCTTCTCCTCCTCTTCTGTTTTCCTCTTCTCTTCCTCCTCTTTCTTTCTCTTCTCTTCCTCTTGTATTAAAGCATCCTCCACTCTTGTGCCTTCCAACTCTTCCTCTTCATGCTTCCTCTTTGCTTCTTCTTCTCTTACTCTCTTGTCCTCTTCAATCCTTGTACGGTCTTGCTCAGCATTTTGTCTATTTTGTCCATCACTTAATCCCTTACAAACAAATAAAATCTTAAATTCCTTCTTCCTTGTTGCATCAACCTTCCTGACCTCGTCTTCTTGCATCAAAACACTTTCCCTACCAATGTCTGCAACACCATCCCAATTATCATCCATAGTAGGTGGAAAGACACCAAGTTCAAAAGAAGGTAATTCAAAACGCTTCTTTGACTTCATTGCAACCTCGATTTCATCCAAAACTTTTGTAGCTTCCTCCCAGAATGAATTTTGGCTTGGAGATTCAACATCTTCTTGGATGCCAGATTGGGATGATGATGAAGCAACCTTCAGCCCCAGTAGCTTCTCAAAAACTTCATTGATCTTGGTAAAAAGTTCATGGCTTGTAATTTCGGATGGAGCTCTTTGCACATGATCAAGATATTTCTTTAAAGATGATGCAAGCTCCATAGACATCTCAAGGTGTTCTTTCAGAAAAGACTGCAAAAAAAAAGTAATCAATATAAGTACATACAAGACATGAATGTTAGTTTGTGATGAACAAATGCTAGTTTCTGATGAACAAATGCTAGTTTGTGATGAACAAAATGCTAGTTTGTGATGAACAAATGCTAATTTGTGATGAACAAATGCTAGTTTCTGATGAACAAATACTAGTTTGTGATGAACAAATGCTAGTTTCTGATGAACAAATGCTAGTTTGTGATGAACAAATGCTTGATAGATATGAACAAATGCTGGTTTCTGATGAACAAATGCTGGTTTGTGATGAACAAATGCTAATTTCGGATGAACAAATGCTAGTTTGGGATGAACAAGTGCTAGTTTTTGATGAACAAATGCTAATTTCTTATGCACAAAAATGCTAGTTTCTTATGCACAAAAATGCTAGTTTCTTATGAACAAATGATATTTCTGATAAACAAATGATAGTTTCTGATGAATAAATATCAGTTTGTTCATTGCTATCATTATGCCAAGTTTTAATCAACAAATAAATATAGATCACCATCATGCAAGAAATCAAAAAACACATACATCACCGCCGTCACCGAGATCAATTTGTTCTTCATTTTGTTCAGTAGCAGGGGCTTTCCCTTCATTCTTGCCAAGATCAACACCGGGATAAACATAATCAGGCAATCCTCGAAACCAGCCTTTTCCAAAACCACCCTTCTTAACCTCGAAAGTCTCTCTCTGAATAAAGTAATCATGGTTGAAATTCTTGATAATGGGGAAGGATCTTGGGGTTTCAGGTTGATGGTAGATCAACATGCAATCACAATATACAATCTGGCATAAAACACAAATTAATGAACACAAATTAGAATTATTAATGAACAAATATTCAAAAATAAATGAAGAAAATAATGATAGTAATGAAAAAAGGAGAACAATCATACCAGCAACAATATGATAGATCCTCTGAAAAAACCATTGTTTGTCTTCCTCCATGAATCCCCATTCTCCACCAACTTCTCCACAAGATGAGCACACCAATCGTACCCACCAATCTTATCCAAGTCAACCAAATGATCCAAAAACTTCAAGTTTACACCGCCATTTTGAATGCTCTCTATACAGAGCGTGTAGAACAATATAATAAAATTCCTCCTAAACCAAACACCATCATTATCAGCATCCTTGATCGCTGTACTCAAATGCCCTATTTTAATCTTCTGAA
The DNA here is from genome assembly GCA_964016875.1 of Fallopia convolvulus. NCBI lineage: Eukaryota > Viridiplantae > Streptophyta > Magnoliopsida > Caryophyllales > Polygonaceae > Fallopia > Fallopia convolvulus. The sequence goes on along the minus strand of OZ024724.1, from coordinate 8,613,186 downwards.
ACTCCATCAACTTGTTCTTACCTGTCACCTCATCAATTTCAGGCACCGTAAACTGTTCTCTAAAGCTATTGTACAAGTCTGAATGCTTGACAACCTTCGGTACTAAAATGGTCCTTGGACCACGAGGTAGACCAAGGTAGAATTGCACAAGTTCAGGTGTTATCCTAACACCTGGTCCCTCTCCCATCTTCAATGTACAGGATGTAGGATCGAAACAGCTAGCCACATAGTAGCACAGCTTACTAGGTAGATCAGTCACATCCCAATGTATAAGGTGCTCAAAACCCATCTCTTTAAGAGCAGTAAGCTTGATTCCCCCTTTAAACCCAGCAACAATTTTACAAAGAAGCTTGGGAGAGTTCTTGTGACTCAAAGACAAATGCGCACGCTTCAACTGTCTCAATGGCACCTTCACTCTTGCCTTCTTCCCACCACCTTGACCTCTGCCTTCTTCAACGATATCAACTTTCCTCTTCTTCGCGGCAACTTGTAATTCACTACCAGCAGCATCCGTTTCCCTCTCAGATGGTTCATTTATACTCACTCCCTTTCTAGGGATCATATCAATAAGCAACTCATCGTCGGAGGAATCATCAGAAACAACCTGTTTACCCTTGTCAAGGCGACATCTCTTATTTGATGGGGAAGACTGCCTCAATACAGGCACTTCAGTATCAATTGCTTTTGACCCCAACTTGGTAGCAATAGATTTTCTTCTGATATTCTTTTTGCCAATGGAAGAGGCATCACTTCTAGCTTTACTCCTTATTTCCATAACAAAAAAGGGATAAAGGACAGTGTTAACACATATTTTACCATCTATTCTAACAAAGCAAAAAAAAAAACATATCAAAGCACAACGATAAAAACCTCTTCGAATAGCACATATTTCATCTTCTCCAATTGTCATTGTACCAAACCTTAGATGTTTTACTTGTTTATATTTTGCAGAACGTTGTTTAATAGATCCTGGATGAAAGAAATGCAAGTTACTGATGAACAAATGCATGTTTGTTATGACACAAAAATACTGGTGAACAAATGCAATTTACTGATGAACAAATGCAAATTACTGATGAACAAATGCAAGTTTCTGATGAACAAATGCAAGTTTCTGATGAACAAATGCAAGTTTGTGATGAACAAAATGCTAATTTCTGATGAACAAAATGCTAATTTCTGATGAACAAAATACTTCAACCCCCCCCCCCCCCCCCCTTCGTACGTATACAAAATCCTTCCATGCAACTAACAAATCCACAATCACTTATTGCAAAACTCAACATCGAAAACCTTGATAAAACAAATGCAACTACGAAAAATACGTACATGCACATATAATTTGTATTTTATTCAAGTGCTATGACCAAAAATCACAAAACACCAAAACCCACACTCGATAAAAAGTGACGATTCATGCATTTTTTATTCAGAAAAGGCACAAAACACCAAAAAACGACACTATCAACCTTCAAACAACTCAAAATAATCACTAAAACACACTCAATAAAACGAAAAAACCTTGATTCTCAACCGTTTTCAGAAACCTAGGGTTTCAGTAAATTTAAACGAGAGATAAAAACCTTGATTCTTTTGAGATGAACTTTGCTTCTCCATTTTAGAACTGGATTGAGGTTTCAAATGTCGTTGATGTAAGAATCAGGCTCGCAATCTCTACGAAATAGTTTCAATTCACACTTGACCTTCTTCGAAAACGCTTCGGAAAACTGTAATAAAGTAAAAAGTGAGTGATAGAGAAATGGCGAGTAAAGACAAGACGAAGAAGTTTATAAAAAGCGCGTCTCCTAAACGCTCCATGTCGCGCGTTTCCGGGTTTGTTATAGTTTTTTTTTAAAAAAAGAATCAATCTCAACCGTGCGTGTGCTGAGATCGAACGACTAGGGGAATTTCGCATTTCTCACACATGCGGGCGTTCGCACATGACGCTTTCACAAAAACTATACAATACAATTATTTTATTTATTATGTTCTTATGTTAGTAAATATGTTTCTTCTTAACCCTCTTCATATACTGTCCAATTAATTAAAAAAGATCAAATTAAAAGAATCCATCTAAATGAAATCTAATGAAAAATCTTTGATTTCATGGGTTCATTTATATATATATATATATATATATATATTGAATTATTATTTGACAAGAATAATTTGGAATCATGTAAGGAATTACGGATAACGAAAATCGTTACAAACATTGTAGTCCACCTTTTTAATAACAACCCAATTTACTAATGTCCCATTTAAATGATAATAGAAACCTTCAAATTAGTTATATATCCCTCCATTTAAATAATAATAATGCCGTGAGCAATAAACATTATTTTTTGGCATGACCTCTATTAAATCTATACACGAATATATATTATAAAATAAAATACAAAAAAATTGAACAAATAATATCTCATTCAAATGAATTAATTATTTGATTTTTATATTTAATCTAATACATCTATATGTAGATCTAGAAATCTATAAACTTAAAAAATTGACAATAGACATTCATGTACTTAAATAAGTCATTTTAACAATACATTTGCTTATTATTAATATATAAAGTTGGTCGTAATACATGGTTATGTAATTCACATTATTCAATATTTTATTTTATGTTGATGTTCCTAAAATTATCTTAAGAATTATTGTCTTTTCTCTCAATATACCATGAACAATTGCTAAAAAAATACATCATGAAAGTTTTTAAAAAATTATAAATATTAATTTGAGAATGTTCTAAATAATTTAATTATATATTCAATAAACAAGATATTTTTATCAAATAACAACTCATAATATTCATGTTCAAATAAGAGGATATCTTATTAAAAAATGAATTACCATATATTCGTTGAATGAGATAGAAATAAAAATCAGTGGAGAATATATAATAAAAACAAATAATTAGTTTTATATTGAAAATTTTAAAAAATTGGATTATTCACCCATATATTATATTAAAAAGATATAGCAAAAAAATTTGAAAAGTTGTAAACTTTGCTTAGACATTGAATGAGGTTTATAAATAATCATAATTCTATCAAAATAAATAAGAAGAAGTTGAAAAATTTGTAACTATATATGGTCTTCAACATTGAAATAAATGGAATCAATGACTATTATTCTACCAAATAAATCATAATAAATGAGATTAAATGAATACTCTCATTTTGTCTATGAAAATATTTCAATACGATATTTATGAAATCAACTATTTGTAGTGGAGTAAATTGTAATTTTAAGTATTGATTTCTCATAAGAAATCCATCAAATATGACACAATTTTTTCGGTTTTTATAATGTTCTCCAAAATTATCTAATGTTAGTCTAAGAAAAAATTATCAATTTTTAGTAATTTGGCGGAGATTTATATTATAGATGTGTTATTAAACTTCTTTCTATTTTATATGTATTATAACTTTTATTTAATAAATATATATGGAATGAAAGGAGTATTATCTTGGTCGATTATAAAAATACAACTCGGAATGTTCATAATCCTAACAAGAGGATAACTTATTGAAAAAATGAATAATTCTATTTACATTATCAAATTTTCAATTATTGGACAACATAAGATAGAAATAAAAATGAAACACTTTTTATTCAAAATTTTATAAACGGGGATTATTCACTATTACATTCTATCAAATATTTTTTTAGAAAAAAAAAGTAAGGAGGTGAAAAGTTGTAACTTTTTTTTTGGTGAGGATTGTAAAGTTGTAACTTCACTAGACACTAAATGAGGTTGATAAATGATCATAATTCTATGAAAATAAACAAGAAGAAGTTGAAAAAAATGTAACCATATTTGGACTTTGAATATTGAAATCAATAGAATTAAAGACTATTATTCTACCACAATAATTTAATTGAAATAAATGAGATTAAATGGATATTATTCTTTTGTCTATGCAATTTTTTTTTGTAAGATCCTTACAAAATCAGATATATGACATTGAATAAGATCGTTACATGATCATAATTCTATCAAAATAGATAAGAAGTTCAAAAAATTGTAACCATATTTGGCTTTGAATATTGAAATCAATATGATTAATGACTATTATTCTAGCAAAATAACTTAATTAAAATAAATAAGGTTAAATGGATAATATTCCTTTGTCTATGAAAATATTTTAATAAAATCTTCACGAAACCGGCAATATATAGCAGAGTAATTTGCAATTTTTAAGCATTGGTTACTTCTAAGAAATCCTTCATATATGACATGATTTATTGATTTCTTATAATAATTTCAAAAATATCTAATTTATTGTCTTAAAAGCCATTAACATTTATGCATGTATATAGTAGTTTGGCAAGGATTTGTATTATAGATGCATTATTAAACTTCTTTCTATTTTATACGTAGAACTTTTTTTGACTAAATATATATGGAATGATTGAGGTATTATCTTGGTCATTTTTCATTAGTGTTTTTTTTTATGAATTTAGTAGTTTATTTTTTTCTAATTAATAGCTATAATTATTTATCATTTAGGTTTCCTTTTCTTTGAGTTCCATTAACAATATATTAGTATCGTATGTTTAGATTTCGTTTAATTTCACTTTTATTTTTCATGTGATGCTATGAAAAAGTCAAAAAAAATTAATTTTTTTTTATAAAATGACATTATTTCTTCCAAATTAAAAACAATTGTCATTGTTTTTTTAATCTTAACCACTATGATTCAAAACTTGCAACACAATTTTATTTTTAATCCTTAATATTTCTTTATTGAATTAGGTTGATATATTATTCATGATTCATATAATAGATCAAACCAAATATTAAAGCAATGTCTTAATAAATAATATGTAACGCTATAAAACATAAATAAAAGCAACCTGTGCGTAGCACGGGTCATCCTTCTAGTTATTGTATAGATTTGAAATTGATCAAATTTAAATTGGTCTTTGCTTTTCTCAATTAAATTAGGGAATGATGCATAGAAAAATGATGGAGAGAATAATTAGTTAGAGTGATTAATAAACATGTAAAACGGTTAGAATTTTAGTTGTATCATGAAATTTTTATATCGAAGTTTATGGGATGTACAATCCTAACTAAAGACCCATGATTCGACTCTGCTGGATTGTTTGTAGGAATATTAAACTTTAGACCATGAGGACCTAACATATAACAATCTTTTTTTTTTGTTTATTACATGTAACATTTTTCACTTCTCAAAAAAAAAAAAAATGTAACATTTTTCAACATGTGATTCATAAAATTGAAAACATAAGAGATAAGACTATGAAAAATGAGCAGCAAACGTGTCACTCATTCCTGCCTCAAAAATCCATCAAATCCGCTTGAAGCTTAGAGCCCAACGTGGGTCCTAAACCAACCATAATCTCACTCACTACACACTCCCAAGCTAGCTCCTCAACAACAACCACCACCCATCAATAACAATCATGAAAGAATTTAATTTCTGATAATCTCTCCGTACAAACTAAAAGACCCAAAAAAGACTACATATGGTGGTGCTTAGTTTCCAAGCCGTCCAACTCCGGCCGGCCATCCACTATCCCGGCGGACGGCGGAGCATCGGCTGCGGAAGGGTGAGGTGTGGCATTGCGGAGCCGTCGGGGAAGCCGGCGCCGCTGGGTCAGAAGACAAAGTACAATGATGGGTTGTTTGAGAAGGTGTTCATGACCCTTTTTGCTAGGAAAATGGAGTATTTCGCTTCTTCTTCTTCTTCGTCTGCTTCTTCGAGATTGAACAAGAAGCAGAAAGGATGGCTTGAGTATGACTACGATAGCTTCGTCGACGCGTCGAAGAAAGTAATGCAGGGGAGGTCGAGGATTGAGCAACAGCAAGTGGTGAGGGAGGTGCTCTTATCCATGCTCCCTCCTGGTGCTCCTGCTCAGGTCTATCTTTAACTCTTCTCTTAATTCCCACTAATTATGTCATTATTTAGTACTTTAATTTTTACAAATTTTGAAAGAAAATTATGAATTTGGATCCTATTTTGGATAGACACACTCTCCGGTTTATTGGCCCACCAGACTTTTAACCGTGTCTAATTAAAACTTTGTTCTAGTTAAATAAGACCTTTAGCATTGAAATGATTAAAGTTTAGCTTTAATGTACCGCTTGTGATAGTTGAAGGGACAAATTATTTGTGTCTCAGTTGCTAAAGATTAAGCATCAATTGATCTTATATTTAAGTTTAAGCATCAATTGCTAAAGTTTAAGCCTCAATTGAAATGATTAAAGTTTAAGAGTTGATCTTTACTGGAATTTCATACTGGTTAATTTTTCTCAAAATGTAAACTTGCTGCAACCTGCAAGATTTGAGCTTCTATAGATCTTGCTTATTGAGCATGAGTTTTTGTCTCTTTTTTGTGATGAGATCTTATAGTCAAAGATGATTACATGTTAGATTGTTCATATTACAATGTAAGATTAACACATTCTGTTTATTTATTGAAACAATTCAGTTCAGGAAACTGTTCCCCCCCACAAAATGGGCTGCAGAGTTCAATGCTGCACTAACTGTTCCATTCTTCCACTGGCTAGTTGGCCCCTCTGAGGTAATAACTCAACAATATTCAAACTCTCAAATACATTTCACAACTTGAACCAATTCCATAGCTTCAACTTCAAAAACATTCACACTCTAATTTGTATGTTTTCACAATCCAAACTAATTAAACTATGGTAACTAGGTCATTGAAGTAGAGGTGAACGGCGAGAAGCAACGCAGTGGAGTTCTTATAAAGAAGTGCAGGTAGAGCTACACATACTATGTATACTATGGTCAGTTCTTATAAACACACCATTTCAAGATTTCCCCAAGTACACAAAAAGGCTTGTAACATCCTTTTTTTTTCCCTCCCTTTGTATAGGTACTTGGAGAACAGCGGATGCGTAGGAATGTGTGTTAACATGTGCAAGATCCCAACCCAAGACTTCTTCACGAACGAATTCGGCCTCCCACTCACCATGAATCCAAGTATGTAGATACATATATGTGTGTGAGTGTGTGTGTTTCATTTGTAGTTTTGTTGATTCAATGAAAGTGAAAGGTATGTAAGAATCTTGGCCTTTTGGTGTAGAGTTTGAAGACATGAGCTGTGAGATGATCTATGGCCAAGTCCCGCCTCCATTAGAGGAAGACCCAGCTTTCAAGCAACCTTGTTTCACGGAGCTATGTAAGTTGAGATGCATATGATGTGCTTCAATTTCGTCTTTGAGGATTCGGGTTTCTGGGATTTTTTAGCTGTTTATGTTTGTCATTTTTGCAGGTTCCATGGCTAATCCTAATGCAAGTATATGCCCCAAGTTAGGAGCTTGAGATGGGAACAAATTGCTGTTTTTTTTGGATACTTTAGAATGAGAAAGTGATACAAGGTATACATGGAAAACAAGTGCAGAGTATTAAGTTGTATATAGAGTGGGATTTGAACTTTGAAGCAATACATTGTGAGCAGAGCCATTCAACATGTTCAAATTTGTTTGTACAAAAAAGAAAGAGTATGGTAAGACAATGAGAGGAAAACAATAATTGATGATCACGGTATATGTAAGAAAAGTTGTGATATCTAGAAACTTTTTGAGGAAATAATTAAAGATAAGAGTAGAATTACCTTATGTAATTTGTGCTAGATCCTGCCTCAATTGAAAGATAAGAGATCCATTGCTCTGTCGAAACCTCTCACAGACTTCCAGCCACAACGATCGTGCCGAATTGGTGTAGTGAAGCCACTACATCTTTGGAGTCAATAGAATTTAAGATCCAACACGCAACCATAGATTCGCATCTCTTCCAACGTTCATACTCCATCGATCCAATCACAGTCTTCAATTTGTCGACTCCAATCATACAAGTTACATTTGGATTTTGATTCTGGATTCCGAAAGGAAGAAACAGGAGAACAAAGACCATCACCTCTCAATGAAGAAAATCGAAAATGTTGAAATCCAGCCGCTCTGATAACATTTGGATTTTCTAGTAAACAAGTGATAGATCCAACATCAAACACAATCGCTCAAAATGAACATCATAATTCATTCAATTATAGAAGAAGGTCATCATCTTACACAATCAGAGAAGGAGATTAACAGAGCTCCATTCCCATTCACACAAGCTAATGAAGCTACTACAGAAACTGCAAGAAAGAAAGCCTATTTATATGACCGGTCTAAGACAAACCCGAGTCCTCTTTTATTATATAAGACTGAACCACTAAAGCACTACTAAACCGACTATAAAAAAAAGAATGTAAAACAAACTTTCCGGCCTATATGTGGAAGTGAGATCCTTGAACCAAAGTCGACAAACATTCCCACAGCTTTCCAGCAACCCAAGTTTCATTTTGGTTCTTGAAGAAGTGCATCTCTTACTCAGGAATGATGGTGTCACCCGCAGCTGAGTTAGCTTGCCTACTTTGCTTGTTCTTGGTGGAAGAAGTTGCACATATTTGTTTCCGCTTTGGAGCGACACTGCTGCTTCCTGGGGTAGAGGAAGTAAGCACGTTGTTGCCAGCAGCCAAAGCAGGGAACCCAACAGCAGGGATTCTGTGATTTAGGAGCGAGAGAAATAAAAAAATTAATTATTTAGTCAAGATACAATTACATGCCAACAAATGGTACAGTGATGGATTGATTAAGATGAAAATTATGTATTTGAATAATTTGATCGAACGAAAAGTAGACAAGGGAAATTTAGAATCCCATAAGCTTCTGCAACAGCTCACAACACATAATAAAATTGTATTACACTCAAACAAAGCCATATCCCGGATGATGTCATGTCATATAAGAAAAACGAAATGACCATTGCTGCTACAAAGGCTAAGCTATGCTAGGAGTTCGATCTATGAGCAAGAATTAAATAAAGGAACATAGGACCTACTTATTCTACAACAAGAAGGTAATTAACAATATGAATGCATTAGAATGATTTGGTGGAGATACGGAGGAAGAAAATAAATGAACCCTAAAATGAGACCAACAACAACAACAACAACAAAGCAATTTAGTCCAGACAAATAGAATACCCAAGAGTACGGCAGACTCTGCCTTGGCCGTGCAACCAGAGCACGCAGTGGCGTTGCGAAGCATCTGAATTTCAGCATATGAAAAATAGAGCAACCTGTGCAATCTTTTGCACTCTGCCTCAAAATATTGAGTTCTCATTTCCAGTTCCTTCAAATAGGCCCTTCTCCTCTCTCTATACCTCATGGAGGCCTCCCCATTTTTGAATTTCCTGGACTCGAAGAAACAGAATCCATTAACTTACAATAACACTATTAATTTAAGAACATTCTTATCACTACAAATTACACGAAGAATATTAGAATTACTGCAAGGAATTAAAAATCAAACATATAGCTACGAGGACCTTATTTGCTCTTTGGAGAGGCAGTCAGGAGGATTATCAGCCCTCGAATAGGAGGAAGGAGGAAGAGGATTGGACGGTGGAGAAGTAGCAGGAGTAAGGAGGATTCGTTCCAAGTCGCCAATCAGATGATCAAGATCGCCAGGAACATGATCATCGTCATCATCCTGCATCAACAACCTTTCTAATTCGCCAATCTGAGCGTCCATGGAAGTTTCACCTCCTAATTCTCTATCCCTACTTCTCCAGCAGCTCTTTGGAAGAGCCAGGGGAACTCAAAAAATCCCAATCGTTTTGATCGATCATCCAAGCTCTTACATGGGCTTTATATATAACTGATGGCATATGTTCCAAAACGTAGTTTTTAGCTTCAATTTGTGGGTTTCCACTATATACGCACAAATGATGTCAAAAGTATCCGCCTTTGTTAAAGTGATGATGTTAAAAGTATCCGCTTTTGTTCAAGTTAAAACTCATGGAAGTATAAGTAGCTTGGTTCAGTATAGCTTGGAATTTAGCATAAAAGAGCATGATGTAATTCCATCAACGTTCATTGAATATGTTCTGTTATACGTAGTAAGAAACAACATACAGATGTAACAAGTTCATTTTTTTGGTCGAAAGATGTAACAAGTTCATTCAATACAACAACATTTCCCCTCTCTTCTCTCTCTCGTTTCTCTGTTGGTTCTTGCAACAAACACACAAGCTATTTTTAGAATATAACATCAAATGTTACAAGTTTGGAAGGACAGTAACAAGACGAAACCCGTGAAAATATGCACATGTAATTCATTACCAGAGATCGATAGATATACAAAGGAAGAGTATAAAGATTCACGCCCACCCACAAGCCTTTTTTTTTTGGAAATTGTAAGTGTATTTCCAAGAGCCCAAAAAGCTGTACAACCCGCAAGCAGGAGGAATGTTAGGAGAACAAAGCTCCTAGTAAACTAACCCTATCGGGTATATACAAAAGCGCTAACAGGGCACCCATTAGCAGTCCCACGCAGGGGATCAACGACAGCAACAAACACCAGGCCAACAGGCCTTACGAACAAGCCTACACGGCTGCACTAACGAGCATAAACAAAAAGTAACTCAAAAACAGGCACTAGGCCTTAATTAATCCCAAGGAAGATGAACCAGTTGGCAACACACCTGTTCGTGGCTTTGAGCTTCCCTTTAAGCCGGAGCTTGACATCAGCTATAGCACGTTCAGCACACTCTGAAGTCCTCACATCCACATTGTTAAAACACTTTTTGTTCCTGTCAATCCACACGTGGTACACGGCCGCTGTAAAGGCCGCAATTCTGATGTTAAACACCCCACAAGCCTTTTGTGTGAACTAACATTATGTGTATTTTGCCAAAACTTCAAGTGTATGCAGCTAAACAGCACTTAATATTACAAGGAAATGAAGCTTCGTTCACACATTACAATCTTTGTAAATTTATATTACAAAGATTGTAATGTGTGATTTACAAAGATTGTAATGTGTGAACGAAAGTAAAGGGAAATTTATATTTCCCTTTACTTTTGTACGACGTTATCCTTGAAGAGCACATATTTTGTTGTGACTAACAGGACTTGGATTCTTGAGTACCTAACCCTGCAACACATAAATCTAGCTAGCATTATTAGCAAAAGAAAAGGAAGAAAAAAAATTCAGGAAAAGATACCCAAATTCCTTACTTGGACCACTGCTTCCAATGTATCATAGGCATTGCTTGATCCTTCAGCACAGCATCCACCTCTCTCTTGGCAAGATTATAAGTCAGTATGTATCTCTCTTTCTATCATTGGAAAAAGGTTCAAGTTTTAGCTGTTTAGATCAAAGACTTAAAAGTTAACCACAAGTTTAGGCATGATCATGGCACTTTAAAGTTTATACAACACAGTACAGGCACACCACACAGAAATAGAGCTCGAGATAAATCATGTATTTAAATACTTATGAGTAAATATCTTCAATTGTCACCTTCTTCATGTATTTTCACTCCTCCAATAGATAACTGGCATTTGAAACAACAAAATAGTTACTGCCCTTCTTTTTTTAACTAAAATTTGAGTTGGTATTTGCACTGTGTAAAGAGCGTAAGGACAATGCTCATATAAACAACATGAGAAACAAACCTGTCATTCCACGAAATGGTAGGCACTTCCAAAATCTGACACGAGAATTCATGATTAAAAAAGCAGACAAGGAAGCACTATAATGGAATTAAGGTGTGAGCTATACAGACAAATCAACAAAGTGGCAGGAGTTTGTTGACAAAGGGCTGGAAATGGTACAAATGGCAGTTTCCTAAGACTGGGAAATGATATTATTGGGATGCTTCTACAAAATGGTTTCCAGTATCATGCATATGATTATGGAAACAAGGAATTTACGCGTTGTATAATATTAAAGGAATAAGGTTATTCCACCACCACCCCCTCCAAAAAAACATTACTAATCACCTGCAGCTAAGAGCTGGAAGTGAATTTTCCACCAAAAAAAAAGAGCTGGAAGTGAATTGAAATAGGCTTGGTTTGTCCAAGCTAACACCGAAAAAAAATAATATATATATATTTATCAAGCTAGTTAATGCACTTACAGTTCCTTTAATCATTTTTAGTAAAGCTTGTTGGACACCTCCAGATACATATCTGCTAATATTAAGACTTTCAGCCTGTAATAACAGCAATGAGAAAACAGAATTCAAAATACATTTCAAAAAATTATCATTTGGATTAAAATATAAAAACAAAACTAAAAAATAAAAACATTTTTGGTGAACTTTTCCACCACTTCATCAATATACACAATGCCCTGCTGTGCAGCAGCCACATTATGGTCAGCAACCTGCAAGTTTAGTGATTAGCTTCAGCAAACGAAAGCATGAGCTGAAGACACCATTCTGGTCCTCCTATATGCCTATATGCAGGCCACTTCCACTTAGCTTGCATTGTTTAAGATTTAAATTCAACAAGATATACAAGCAGTCTCTTTTGAAAGTTGATGAACAAATATCATACTTGGCTTCTGTCATCACTTCTAGTCAGCATATATACAAGTGTTGGAGTTGCTCTTCGATATGCTTCAATAGCTAACCTCTGGGAAGACTCCGGACACTAAATGAAGACCAGAGAAGAGGACTATATTATTCGGAATGCTCTTATGATCCATTTTTTACTTGAGAATCCCTGTTGCTATTATTGTCTGTGTATCATAACTTCGTTTGTCTGTCTCAAATGTTGTGTTGAGCAGGATGTTCCTCTGATTCATTGTATTAAAATTTGTGAAGATTTCTAGCATGCTTACTGCTTAGACTTGGAAATTACATCGGAATTGATCGATCCTTGTCAAAGCTTTGATTTATGTTTATTGTGATGATTCCCTTTATTTGTGAAGATTTATAGCATGCTTACTGCTTTGATTTAGGAGTGCTGCAACTGCACTGGAATATAATGCGCGCATTTGAATTGAAACTTGATGAGGCTCATAAGTCATAACTCTTACATTGCTTATGAGCTTCCAACTGTAAAGCATTGTCATACAAAGAATATTTGTTGTTATCGTTTCGTAAAAAATGAATAATTCCCTAGTATGTCATCATCTTCTCATTTTTCAATTTTCTTTTAACAAGAAAAACTAAAAGTAGAAACCTACACATAGACAGTATATATATATATATATATATATATATATATATAGGGGAGGGTTCAAGAGAAACGGAAGTTATAGAGAAACGGGGGAAGGGATTAGGAGCGTTGGATTAGACTGAATCTATGGCCAGTAATTGAGCTACATATTAAGAGATTTGGGGTGAAATTTACATAATTATTATCCAATATTCACCAAAATGGAAGTTGCTACAATTAAGGAATCGTCCAAATATATAAAAAAATTGAATATTACTAAATTTGAAAGTAGTTAAACTTGCTATAATGTAGGAATTTTTAGATTTTATTTAATTAAATTTCGTAATTATAATGGATAAAAGCTTCTTTTCAAATTTGGTGTAAAATTCAAATTCAAAATTTGAATAATTATTGTTGGCGTAATTATGTTGTATAGGGTTGAATATGTTTCAATATTTTCAGAATATTTTTCAAAGATTGTTCGAATTTGTTGTGTTTTGAGTATGCAATCCACTTTGTAGTCGTCATGTCTTTATATCGGAATATGTTAGTTTAAATATCGAACTAACCAATATGTGTAAACGAATATTAATAATACATTTTCGAATATACCATTGTAGGAGTAATGCATATAATTGTAATTATATATGAATATTTTAGTGTGAATCTCGAACAAAATTAAGTATGAAATCGAATATTAAGTACAAAATCTCGAATATGTACACAATATATCTGAATATTAATTTCACAATTTTGAACATGTTTGCAAAAGAACTCGAATATATATACAATATATCTGAATATTAAGTACAAAATCTCGAATATGTACACAATATATTTGAATATTAACTTCACAGTTTTGAACACGTGTATAAAAGAACTCGAATCTTTATACAATATATATGAATATTAAGTACAAAATTTCGAACATATACACAATATATTTGAATATCAACTTCACAGTTTTGAACATGTACAAAAGAACTCGAATCTTTATACAATATATATGAATATTAAGTACAAAATATCTGAATATTGACTACATAGTTTTGAACATATGTATAAAAGAACTCGAATATGTAATTAAAAATATCAAACATATTAACAATGCAATCGAATATTAAGTCATTGTAAACAATTTGAATATTAACTTCTTTTATCTTTATATATGCACCACAATCATTTTCATCTTTCTCGTAACCATAAAGTGAATTGCTTTGTATGAAGTCCTCATCTGCAAATCAATCCAAATGACCAGGTTAATATACGTGGAGATCTCAACTTATACATTTACATGAAATTGAGAGGCATAAACTCACCGATGTATCAAAAATCGACAATTATCCTGTCGATGATAGGATCAAGGTGCCGGCAGAGGCTACTAATCTTTTGCATTATCTCCATCATCGATCATTTGTATCTTGTTTTACATGTGAAAATAAATCTCATTTAGGTGTAATAAGCACAAATCATCATCATGAACATCATCATCATCGTATCATTTAGCTAGTTTTGACATGGTTGGATAGCCATACTGATTACTAGGTATTTATATACAAAATATAGATCAATAAATCGATCAACAAAATATAGATCAAGAAATCATGAACATCATCATCATCATCGTATCATTTACCTTTTCTTCTCTTCCGTTTTTGTATCTCTCGTTCAACCCGTATTCTTCTCTTCAATAAATCCGTTTTTGTACGTTTTGAGCAATTCAACTGAAGAGGATGACAAATCTTTAAGAGAAACCCAGATCTCATAACGTTTGTTCAAGAATGATGAGAGTAAATATAGACGTTTTTAAGAATTTGGAAATTAAATATATGGAGAGAGAGGGTCGAGATATTGTGGAGAAATTTTAGGAATTTGATGTAATCCGGTGCATTCAACCCATGGTAGTTATTTTTACACCATTTCTTATGTAATCTCAGCCTTTAATTTTATTTGATCCAACACTCCTAATTATTTCCCTTGTTTCTCTCTAGTAAAGGGTTTCTCTTGAACCTCATCCTATATATATATATATATATATATAGGGGGAGGTTCCGGTAGAAAGGTAATTGTGGTAGAAAGTGAGTGGAAATTTGGGACGTCGGATTTGATAAAATGAGTGGTCAGATTTGAGGGTGTATAATTACAAAAATAGAAAGAGAAATATGAGATTAATTTGTAGATTTGAATATGGGTAGTTTCCTAAAAAATAGGAGTGATTGATTAAAAAGAAAAAGAAATTATTATTAGTCAATCAAATCACGTAATCTTTTGTGAATATTAATTCTCTCTCTTATTTTGAAAATCAAAACAAATGATATTTTTAATATTGATTAGATTATATTTTTAAAACTAATTGATATTGACGTAATTTTTCATCACTATTCTCGTAACCTGTTAGATGATAGAATACCCACGTGATGAACAATGAATATACATAATTGTTGTCTGCCGAGTGAATATCATCGTGATAAACACTGTCTGCCGAGTGAATATCATCGTGATAAACAATGAATATGTACTTGTGTTACGGTGAATACCATCGTGATAAACAATGAATATGTACTTGTGTTACGACGAATAGGATTAACATAAATAATTGTACAATCTCATTATAATTTTTGAAATGAATGCATCCATATTTATTGAATATATATTAAAATGAAGATGAATATCATCATACAATTACATGAATACTATGAGCTTGTCACAACTCAATTACATAAAATGGATAAATATCACCAATAATTAATTTCATGAATATCACCACCCTATCTTCATCTCTCGATCTTCATCTTCTTAATCTTCATCTTCCAAATCTTTATACTCCACTTAATATTGTAGGTCCTTGACCTTGATCTTCATCTTCATACAAGTACAAAGGCTTCTTCAACAATCTTCTTTGCATGAGTTTTTTAAAAGGTGAAAAACAAAGAATATGAACTTTGACAAAAAAGAATATCAATGTTAAAGATAATGAATATCAACGACTTTTTGATAGTTATTCACAAAATAAATAAAATATATAACATAGAAATTCAAAGTTAATAACATATAATTAACCAATTTACAAATTAAAGATGAATATCAATGCACACTTTAATGAATACCAACATTAATCTAAATGAATATCATAATTGCATATCAAGTAAAATTAAAAAATTAATAGTGATTAGCATATTATAAACCATTTTTTAAAAATGAATATCAATGAACATAATAATAATATCATAATTAATCCCAATGAATATCATAATTGAATAATACGATACAATTAAAAAGTCATATGTGAATACCATAGTATAAAACAGTTTAAAAGACGAATATCAATGGACAATATAATAAATACCGGAATTAATCTCAGAGAATATAGCATATAAATTCCGATTTCGTCATTAATTTTGGACGTTCTTCCTTAAAATTTGTCCCCTTCCAATTAACATATTGTTTTCAACGGTGTTATGTTATCCTTTCGCAGATCCATACATATATACACATAATCAATCACATACATACACATAATCGCGACATCTTAATTAATTAGTGAAGATAAAAGCGATTTCATTGCCTAAAGTAAACCCTAACAATATCTAAATAATACACTTAAATCTATAAAAAAAATGTAGACATGAATTTGTTATTGGGGGTATTTGGACGAATGGAGATCCACTCACACATGAATTTGCATATCGATCCACTCCAACAAACTCGGCATTAATAATGTTAAATAAAGCACATCCCAGTTTATAGTACTAACGAACGCAACAGTACAAGGCAATTATCACAACTAATCTTGATCATTTTTCATAAATTGGAAAAATCAGATGAATTGGAAATGAGAGGGATCAGAAATCAACAAGAATTACCAGTTGGTGACATGTTCTCTTCTCCCGGTAGTCGGATCTAGAGATCTATGCCGGTGAACCAGTAGAGCTCCTCCCTTTCTGAATCGTTTGGAGCCCGAATGCAGACGATTACCCAATATTGTCCGGCTATTTTGCAGATCCTCCTCCCGAATCTCCCTTATTTGTTTCGTTTCTTCCATTTTCACATATATTAATTATGGAGAGAATAAGATCGTAATATTTAACTTGCCCATAAATCTCGCTTTTGTGGAATAATCCAATGCAATGCAATTTAAATGAAAATTTGCACCTATTTTAATTAAATCTGAAGCGTTGAAATTTTACAATCCAATGGCCTAAAATAACACTCACTTTCTATCCTAAAGACCTTTCTACCAGAACTTAATACTATATATATATATATATATATATATATAAGGGAGGTTCCGGTAGAAAGGATTTTATGGTAGAAAGTGAGGGTGAATATAGTGCGTTGGATTAGAATGGATTAATGGTCAGATTTGATGTTCCATTATAAGTGAAATGAGGTGAATATTACTATAGCAGATTTCATTTGCCAAATTAAACTCATATTCCTTAAAAGTAGCAAACAACTTAGTTAAAAAAGGAAAAAATTAATATCAGTCAACCAAATCACCAAATCACGTAGAAAATCTGATATGTTAATTCTCTCTCCTATTTTTAAAATAAAAACAAATGATATTTTTAATATTGATTAGATTCTATTTTTAAAACTAATTGATATTGGCGTAATTTTTCGTCACTATTCTCGTAACCAGTCAGATGAGCGAATACCAACGTGATGAACAATGAATATACATCATTGTAGTCTGCCGAGTGAATACCATCGTGATAAACAATGAATATGTACTTGTGTTACGGTGAATACCATCGTGATAAACAATGAATATGTACTTGTGTTACGGTGAATAGAATTAAAATTAATAGTTGTACAATCTCATTATAATTTTTAAAATAAATACATTCGTTTTTATTGAATATATATTGAAATGAAGATGAATATCATCATACAATTACACGAATACTCTGAGTTTGTCACAACTCAATTACATAAAATGGATAAATATCACCACTAATTAATTTCATGATTATCACCACCCTATCTTCATCTCTCGATCTTCATCTTCTTAATCTTCATCTTTCAAATCTTTATACTCCACTTAATATTGTACGTCCTTTATCTTCATCTTCCTACAAGTACAAAGGCTTCTTCAACAATCTTCTTTGCATGAAAAAAGGAATATCAATGTGAAAGATAATGAATATCAATGACTACTTGAAAGTTATTCACAAAATAAGTACAAATATATAACAAAGAAACTCAAAGTGAATAACATATAATAAACCAATTTACAACGATGAATATCAATGCACACTTTAATGAATACCAATATTAATCTAAATGAATATCATCATTGCATACCAAGTAAAATCAGAAAATTAATAGTGATTAGCATATTATAAACCATTTTTCAAAAATGAATACCAATGCACATTAATAATATTATCATAATTAATCTCAATGAATATCATAATTGAATAACACGATATAATTAAAAACTCATATGTGAATACCATAGTATAAAATAGTTTAAAGATGAATCAATGAACAATATAACGAATACCAGAATTAATCTCAGAGAATATAGCATACGATTTCCTTAGTACGCGATTGATTATAAATTCCGATTTCTCCATTAATTTTGGACATTCTTCCTTAAAATTTGTCCTCCTTTCAATTCACATATTATTTTCAATGGTGTTATATTATGCTATCGCAGATCCATACATACATACACATAATCGATCACATACATACACATAATCACGACATCTTAATTAATTAATCAAAGTAAAAGCGATTTCATTGCCTAAATCAAACCCTGACAATACCTAAATAATACACTTAAATCGCTAAAAAAGTAGACCAACCCAATCAATTATTACATTCATCGAATATTTACCATACCATGTGAAAGAATTCACCGAAATTACGATAGAGACAACCAAATCGACCATAGAACACGATTTAATTTAAAAAAAACATGCAAAAATTAAACCCTAAACACCGAAAAAATAAACGATGAGCAATTAACAAATTATGATTGAATATTCTTACAGATAGTCGAAAATTGCTTTTAATTGTCATAAAGTTGTTGTGTGAGTAATCATGTGGCGCTTTTAAGTGCAGATCTTGTAAATTGTATTGAAAAATCCAAAAGCACATGATAAGAAATCACCCGGAACAATTACAAGATGCTATTAAATCAGAAGAAAGAATAATAATAACATGAGATCGGACTATTTCTTTATTGAAATTACTATTTCTTCATCGAAATTGCACTTGATGGAATAACCGTTGATAGGAAGAGAGCTTGAAAAAAAAGAGTGATTAATTTTTACGTGGATTGGAAAGAGGGATATAATAAATTGGAAAGAGAAAAGATTTTCTATCCAAAATTATCTCTAGTATAAATAATCATGTGTGATGTAGTCTCTATCCTATTTTACACCTTTTATTTAGAAAATCTCATCCATTTAAAAATTATAATCCAACGGCTCTGATTAACCCACACTTTCTAGCCTAAAAACCTTTCTACTAGATTCTAATACTATATATATATATATGTAGCTCATCAGCAGCACATAAACAGTAGCTATCACGCCATACCAGATGTTAGAGGGATTTAATTGGCTCAGTGATGAAATCAGTTATTCATTTTGATTTAACTTTTTTGTTTTGGAGAGAAATGCTGTTCTATAAAAGCCACTTGATCAATCTATCTCGTTGGAACAGCAAGAACAAGCCAAATCTCAATCAATCATTATATTATGGATTACAAATGGGGTTCAGGGTCGTGGATTACCTTCTTGATTGCGGCAGCCGTAATCCTCTTCGGTCCACTGATGATGGGGCCGGGGCCTATGGCCCCTCCGGGCATAGGGCATACCGCTTCTCCTACTCATTCCGCTAATCCTCATTGCTCTGTACATTTTCCTCGACAGTGCCAACTAGGGATGGGATTGATTGATTATAAGCATTAGAGAGGGATGTATTAGCTGTTGTATTAACTGCTATCTACAGTGAACTTGAATCTGCCTTTGGGTACTGTACTATTTTGATCAGTAATAAAATATAAATTTGTGGTCATTTTCACTTGACATCCCAAAATCCAGGCTTTGAAACCATAATGATAAAACAGTACTTTTAGGAGAATTGGTTGAAAATAATCTCACAAATATTACAGTGGTAGATCTAGGGGATTGAGGGGCAGCGGCAGCGGGGTAGCGAGATAGAATGCTAGCGGCGGAAAAAAAAAATTAGGAAAGAAAACTAAAGAGACGAAGGAAGAATAAAAAGGACTCAGAGCATGTGCAATGGTGAGGATTGTCAATCCTCTCTTATTTTTCTCTCTCCTTCTCTCCTTTTGACACATCATTTTCTCTATCATCCACATCACTTTTCACTTTTTCTTTCCTCCTCCTCTTTCTCTTTCTCTATTTTCTCCCACAACAAAGGGTATCCCCTTTCACTTCCTCTATCATACTTTAGCATATATATTTACTACATATTTTATATCATTCAATATTTTTACAAAGTTAGTTGATCAAATAAATTAATGATAAATTGTATTTATTTTAAATAATTTGGATGATATTGAGTGTTTGTATTATTTTAAAATTTTGAGTTGTTTGGATTATTGTGAGGATCCATGCAATGAAGTACTCCCACCGATTCGCAATGTAAGTCGTTTCTAGCTTAAAGGTGTTTCATAATGTAAGTCATTCATTCCTTTATTGAATATAAAACTTTCTAAAATAGGTCATTACTCTATTTAATTTACTTAACATTCCAACAACATTCATTAACTCAATCAATTCTAGTGGTTAAAGAGTTAATTGTGCATTTGATAAAAACAATCACTAAATTATCATCTTTTCCATTTTAAGCTTGTCTTAATTCCTATGCAAAATAAAAAAACGACTTACATTGTGAAACGGATGTAGTAGTTATTAGGCCCCTTAACTAATTTGTTCAAGTTAATAAAATCACAAATGACTAATGATAATGTAAATGAATTACTAATGAGAGAAAAAAATAATACTTAACATTAACATAACTTCAAGAAACATTGTAAACTACGAAAGATAAAGTAAAAATAAAATTAAGCATAAATAATTTCAATATTTTCCATATTTTGATATATGGTATTGAGAGAGGTGAGGGAGGGGGGAGAAGAAGATAATTTGTGTGAAAATAAGGGAAATTTGGACTTATTTTGTAGACAAAAAAAAATTATAGACATTGTTTAAATTTTTCTAAAAAAATAATGTCATATTTTATGAAATTTTTAGTTATAAACTTATCAATTATAAATTGAAGTGAAATAAATGATAGTGGTTGAAGGTTGAATTGGACACATGTCAACATGTGAATGGATCTTGAATCCTCTTTGGCACAAGGGCCAATGTATCAAATCCTCTACAAAAAGAGGATTTCAATCGATCCTCTTTGAAAGAGGATCCTCTTTCCCTATTTCACAACAATGAGGAGCTCCTCTATGAGGAGAGAGAGTGTAAAGAGGAGCTAGTTTCCTCTCCATTGCACATGCTCTCAGTATATGCCCAAGTCGTTTTGCAGCTGTGCCAGCACTAATATTATGACACGTGTTTCTATTTAAAAAGTTCACGTCTTCTCTAACCTTTCTCCTCCTAGAGCATGTGCTAGGAAGGAAATTACCAATCCTCTCTTCACTTTCTCTCACCTCACCTCCTTTTGATACCTCACTTATCATATATTTTATCTTACTCTTTCATCTTTCTTTTCCTCTTTATTTATACTAGTTATACCCGTCCTGCCTTGCACGACTACATGGATTTAATTCTTAATTTATTTATTGAATGTGATTTTAATTTAGTACAAAAAATAAAAATAACTTTTATATTAGAAAAAGATTACATAAAATTTTACAATTGTTAAAATGTGAAATGGAGCCAAAATTGTTAAGGTGATCCCAATATGATTTTGAAGACTTAATGACATATGAATAAAACTATTTTACATAAAAAAGTTCAATTTTTTTTTAATTTAAAATAGAAAAAAAATAATGTAAATTCTTATAATTTTTTAATCAAATTCAATTCTTTAAAATCTTTTAAATAAAAAGTTAAAAAGATAAAAAAAAGGATAAAAGATTGAATTTTTTAAAGATAAAAAATCTTCTATATTTACATGAATAAGTCCAAAAAAGGAAATTAATGAAAAGATAATGTAATTTTTTTAATCAAAATTCAATTTGGGAAAGTAATTACCTAGATATTGAAAAATTTAATTTTTTTTTCACATTTTCATTTAAGATAAACTTGTTACATATATAGATGAAAAGATAAAGATAAAATAATTTTATTTCTTTTTAATTAAATTCGAATTAAATTTTTTATTTCACATAAATAGATATAAAGGAATGTAATTGAAAAAGATAAATCAATATAGATAAAAACTAATTTTTTAAATATAAGGTGGGGCCAAATCGTAGATTTTTAATGTGGGAATAACATGTATGAAAAATCCTAGGTGGTCCATGATAAGATCTTATGTGGCATGTAGTTTATAACTCGTTATACCCGTCGTGCCATGCACGACTACGACGCAATATTTTTAGACATATTATAAATATAATATTTATAAAAAAAAATATAATATAAAATTTAATGTAGCCAATCTATTATCAGTATCAAGTTCAAAATTTATTTTGTTTTGGAATCAAATAAAACAAATCAAATTTAAATTACTAATTTTAAAGTTGAGAATAAATATAGACTGTTCAGATAAAATAATTTAAATACTTCATCATCTATAAAAATTACTCAATTTTCTTTTGTTGAATATAAAAATACAATTTGAGAAATGTTAAAACATAAGGATAAATCTAATTATTTAACCTTTTCTATTAAAAAGGCTTTATAATGTAATTTTCGTAATTAAATAGCTCTATAAAAAAATGATACTTTAAATTAATAATTTTATATTCTTATTTTATGAAAGAAGATAAATAAAAAAAATTAAAATTACACAAATTGTACATTATTAAATTTAGTAAATTAAAAAAGAGATAAAAAAAATAAATTTGAGAAAATTGGTTACATCCTCATCTATAAAAATTACTCAAAATTCTTTATCGAATATAAAATTACAATTTGAAAGATGTTACAATTTTAGGATATAACTAATTATTTAACCTTTTTCTCTGTTTCCCACCAAAAAAAGTAAAGATAAGTAAAAAAAATTTAAAAAAAAGTATTTCATTATTATTGGCATAAATAATGAGATAAAAAATATCTCCTTATCTATATTTACTTTACATATAAAAAGATAAGATTGTAGTCGTCAATTTTTTAATATTTTTCTATCTATATTGTTCAAGTTATCACAACTAAAATACAAAAAAGTAATTTTGATATATTTTTAATATCAATATTTTAAATAAATATTTTAATAAAGGTGATGTGATGCAATATGGCGGCAGATATATTTTGTCTTAATTTAAAATATTAATTATTTAAAATTAGAAATAATTCATATTTTAAAGATATTATCATTTATATGGATATTTTTATTTCGAAGATATATATGTGATTGTGATCATGTCAGATGTGTCCATATTTTTTTTTTAAATTTATCTTTTACAAATATAATAAATATAATATCCTTTTTTTATCTATATTGATCAAATCTACTAATATGAATATTATTTTATCTGTATGTTTATTTATTTTTTCCATAATTAACTATTTAAAATTATTATTTTAATAAAAAAAGTTTTTTCACAGAAATAATTATATTTCTGTATCTCAATCTTTCTGGGTTAATTAGTCTTTCTACTTAAAATTTGATTTAAATATATTGTCGATTCTTAAGCAAACAGATTACCGATTCTTAAGTGTAAAAATTAATCAGATTCCTATTTTAAACAATTTAAATATAACAATAGTCAAATTTCTTTACAAAAAAAAAAACAATAGTCAATTTTTTTTTCCAAATTTAAGTGAAAGATTACATGGCTGAAATTAAAAACACTTAGTACATTTTTTTTAAAAGTAAAAAATTTGTTAAGATTTTAGATTAACTTCCACAAATAAATAAAGGATAGCCAAATCTTTTCATCCAAATTTAGGTGAAAAGATTACATACATAAGTTTTTAGCATGAAAAGATTATGCAGTTGGAAAATGCAGTTGGAAATGAAAGATTCATAAGTTGATTCTTTCCTATCTAAATATGATAGATTAATAACCTAGTAAATGAATATAGAGTTTGGTTCAAATGAAATAAACTCTTATCCTAAAACGAACTCTTATCCTAAAACGAATGCACTTTTTGTAGTTAGTAGTGCACTTTTCCTACTTCGGAGTGCACTTTTTCGCATTTGTACTTTTCGTATTTTTTAGTGCACTTTTCAAATTTTTTTAGTGCACTTTTTCGTAATGCACTTTTTGTATTTTTCAATGCACTTTTATATGAAAAGTGCATTACTAACTATGAAAAGTTCATTCGTTTTAGGATAAGAGTTCGTTTTAGGATAAGAGTTTGTTTCATTTGAACCAAACTCAATGAATATAATGAAAATTAGTTATTTTAAATCACACCCATTATCACCCAAATAAAGTTTTACGTTTACTATCCATTTACTACCAAAAAAAGATTAATATAATAATAATTAAGTAGATTTGTTTTCATGGTTACAATTTCCAAATTCTTAAAATAAATGTTATGAGCAAAATTCAATTCCATATTAGAATTCATCTTCTCCATCTGCGAGTTATGATTTTCAGTTTTTCACCCCACAATAATAGCCCTCGTGTGCATCAATGTCGCTTTCTCGATAGTATGATGGTGAAGAACGACATCGACATTGATTAACCTTGTTGCAGAACGCTTGCATCTACCTCTTGACAGCTTGCACTGCTATAGCCCCATCGCCTTTGTTCAAATTGTAGGGTTGCCAAAGACGTTCGGGCTGCCATTGTTGAAAACAATTTTGTTCCTATATTTCCACATGAGCCACGCAGTCGCAAAGAGGGAGACCTAAATCAACCCGACGAGATTGGAGGATAAACTTGGGATTCAAGTTGCAAAAAATCTATTCATGGATCGGAACATCAAAGCAATCAACAATGCGTTCTTAATAAAAAAGAGATTAATTTAGAATATGTTAGTAAAATCTGATTGTAAATAAAATATAAATGATGTGGAAAATATTAATAACACATGGCATAGGATGTGGCAAAAATTTAATGATGTGTATATTACCTTAAATTATACGGATTAATGATAATAGGACACGTGTAAAAATCCAATGTGGCACAATATAGAAGTGACATATGTAAAAAGCTGATGTGGCGCAACGAAATTGCTCCAAACCTTATTGGTTTTATATATATAGTAGATTCACCCACAACAATGAGAATCATTTCTTCTCCTCTCTTCCAATTTTTTATACATATATCTTATCACATACTCATATTATCAATTTATGATTTATTCACTCCTTATGATTTAATTAATTAATAAATTAATTTAACATTCAATAAAAAATATATATTACTTATGACAATATAAATTGATTACTACTAATAATTAAATCTTGATTACATTAAGATAATACAAACAACAACATAAAATAAGATGTAAAATGAAAACATTAAGCATAAATAACAACATGATTGTCATAAGAATTTAATCACAAAAGCCAATGTGCACATTCCTCTATCCATAGAGGAATTCACCCCCATTCCTCTCTCAAGAGAGGATCCTCTCTTCCAACCTACATCCAAGTGGATCCTCATTTTGAATAAAAAATGGGTAAAAAAAGGAAGAGGGTCCCCTTCATAGCACATGCTCTTAGCATTTGCATCCAAAAGTGTGTAGGTGGACAGACGACAGTGGGTTTAACTCTTCTAAGCAATTTGTAAGGATTTTTTTTTAAGTAGTGGGCGAAGCTTGACTCTATTCATCACATAGCAAGATGTATTAATGGCTTCCTATGTTACACAGACACGAATACGGAAACGGGAAACGAGACACGAAATGAAACCGAATACGTGGATTTCAAATTTTATAGGAAATGGGGAAACGTAGATATATATATATATTATATCATTTTAAAGATCTAAAGATGTAACATATGTATATCACACAATAAACATGAAAGACATTTCATATCTAAGGCATTAACTTGATTACACAATAATAACACAAAATTATATGGGACCTGCATATTACTTGAATAATAGTACTTCAATAACACAATTAACTTAATTAAGACAATTATAAAAATAAACACCTAAATAATACTTCAATTCATAGGCAAAACCAAGTTCATAAGCAAAACAACATAAAGTCAACTTAATATCGTACAATACCAAAACATAAACTAGAAGTCTAGAACATAAACAAAGCCAAGTTCAACAATAACCACAAGAACATAAATAAGTTCATAAAATCCACAAAATAAAGCATTTCAATTGATAGAAGTGAAGGTTTCATTCATTTCATATGTTGTCTGAAACGAACTCATCCTCCAAGTCTGGCACATCAAGCGAAAGCTCTGCAAATTCAAGTATGCCAGTTTCTTCCAATGTTCCAAATTGATCTGCTACCACATCCCCCATTTTTTGATTTTGGATGACTATAAACTGGGAGTTTCTTGACAAAAGCCGAAGGTTGTTGTGAGTAAAGACAAGATCATATGTTCGTGTTGGAGTTAACCTATTCCTTTTCATAGAATGAATAAAGGAATATGTGCTCCAATTTCTTTCGCATCATGAAGAAGAAGCTGGCTGTCTAAGAACTTTAAAAACCAAACCTTGAAGTAAGGGTAGGTGGGTACACCGAAATTAGCCCACCAGACTTTAGGATCTTTGGAGTCCATCAAGGAGATAGTTACTACATCATCAAATGGGGTGGTACTCTAGTTGGATCTCTAGTCAGCCATGAATCACTATAATACCTTTATGAACACAAACACAAAGAAATAAACAACTTATTAGTCAACTATTAATTTAGTAAAGCACTAAAAATGCAAAACTAAGTTCATGAAAAATTAAAGAAAATAGTTACCTTGGGTTCAAAGAGTGAGCTAAGCAATGAAGAGGAGTATTGTTCTTAGCCCAACGACTAGCAAGAATACCATGTACAACATCATAAAAAGAGGAATTATCACCATCATCCAAATTCTTGTTTTCATGCTTGTAAATCACCTTCCTTACTTTCTCAATCATGGAATCCCACATCTCATAAATAGGGTGAAGACATGGTTTATCAGTATCACAAGCTCTAATAATGTCATAAGTAGGAGTTGTAAAATCAACAATGTAGCTCAAATCCTCCCACCAACTTTCATCTACAATTGTGTCTCTCACAAGCCTTTCTTTAATAGGATTATCATCTTTATATAAAGACCATTGATCACTCAAAACCATGGACTCCAAAGCATGCTGAAATAGCTTGAATCTCTTTAGCGTAATCACCACAGATGCAAAGCGAGTATCAGCAAGAGATAGCATCTTAAGTGTCGTGAACTTAGTGTTCATGGACAATCTCATACCATGGTTCATGATGACGTTCTTTATCATCAAAACTCTTGAGTGAATTTCAGTGATGTAGTGAAACTCGACTTATGTTTCTTGATTAGACTCCACATTCTTTGCAACACAAATATTCTTCAAAGCAAGATTGAGGGTGTGCACAACACATGGTGTCCAATAAATATAAGGATACAAGTTTGTAGGATCGTTAGTACTTTTAGGTTGTCGACCTCAACTAAGTCGTCAACCTCTAAAGTAAATGCGGCGGAAATAAACTACAAGAAAGACTTATTTGAACACAATGATTTTTATAGTGGAAAAACTTGATTGATGGACTCTATCAACCAAGTGTGAAAACCACTCCTTTCCAAGTTCTCGCTTGGAAGGGTTAAAAACTGTAGCTTGCTTTATTAATCTTTTGGATTGTTTACAAGAACACCGTGGATCTAGACCTACTTCCCAAGTACTCTAGAACTCGTTGTGAACTGAGTAACTACAACCCTCAACCCGTATAGCAAGCCTACGTCTCTCGAACTCTCGTTTTCTTTTCTTTCTTAACACAAAAATGGAGTATGAGTTCGTGAGTATTCTAACCTAAAGTCTTAGATTAAATACACACAAACTAGGTCAGATAAAAGAGAATAATATCTTCCAATTCGGTTATGACAAGATATTATTTCTATTATCTTTACAAAAACATCCTAAGCTTATAAAAAGATTACAATAAAAAATGGCTTAGGGCAAAGGCAATAATCGGCTAACAATATAATCCTTATGAGAACTTTCCTAAAACAAGATTATGCTATCCAAACTACCAAAATCTCACATGTGTCTTCAAGATCTCTGAGATTTGCCTTCAACACACGTCGATGACCTAGCTGATGTTGGCGACTTTGTTCAAAGACTCGAGGTCATTCATGTGGTAGACGTTTGAAACCATCAAAATCAAACCCTCCAGCTTTTCTAACAAATTCCCCCTTTTTGATGGTGACAAACTCCTTTCATCCTGTATAAACATGGCAAGACCAAATATCGAACAAAATATGCAATAGTACCAAGTTTGCCAAAAGGTCCCCCTAAGTTGGATAACCCATATGAAATGCAGCATAAATATTCCCATTATTTTATCTACCCCCAAGCGTTTCCCCCTTTTGGCATCATCAAAATGAACAATCTAAATAATCATGCAAAAAGTGATAATCAAACAAGGGAAAATAAGAAAATTATCCGACGTACACACAAAAACCACAACAGCAAAAGTAAAATAGTCTCAAACATGCCACAGAGAGAACAAAAACACATAAAGGAAACCGAAGATATGTTTTTGAGATAGTGGACATGCTAGGAAAAGTGAAGGGAACTGGAT
Source organism: Fallopia convolvulus (assembly GCA_964016875.1). NCBI lineage: Eukaryota > Viridiplantae > Streptophyta > Magnoliopsida > Caryophyllales > Polygonaceae > Fallopia > Fallopia convolvulus. The sequence goes on along the minus strand of OZ024724.1, from coordinate 8,584,351 downwards.
GTCAGCTACTCGAGCTAAGTCACTGACTTAGTCAGGTCATCAAACGCAACAAATAAGTCATGAACATCAGCCTTGAGTGCAATTTGACTTGATAGGAGTTGCCCAACCTTCTCAAGCAAATCCTGTGATGTGATTATGACTCATGTGCCACATCATGGCCAAGACATCCACGGTACCGACCCATAAGACAGCCCTGGTACCGACCTATCCGCCTTCGGTACCGAGCCACCCAGGCGTGCCATGCCCCACGATAGTGTCAACCCCGGTACCGATTCTACAATCCATGGTACCGACTCTGTTCCCCACGGTACCGACTTGATCGAGCCACCCACTCATAGGACGACACCATCCAAACCCGGTATCAAGCGTCCCAACCTCGGTACCGAGCCACTTGGGCGCGCCAGCGGCGCCATCGATACTTGGCCGTATTTAGGGCGGATAACAAGGGCTCGAGCTCGTGTCTTGCAAGATGAACTTCAAGATAGTCTCTTGGTCTATGGAGCGCCAAGCAAATATGAAAATGGCACAGAATGTACTTTGCTAGTCACCGGGTGCGCCGTGGCCATACCGGACGCATAGTTGCACCAAGCTTGGCGCCTCTTACTTGCCAAGTCAAGACACATTAAATGCCGATTTTCCAAGGGTCTTTTGTCTTCACTTTGGTTTTAATGGCTGGTTATTGAAGAGGTTAGGTGGAAGGCTGATTTTTCTTTAAAAGAGACGTTTTTCTCATTGGCTAGACACTTGAAGAATCCGAAAACTTTTGCTTTGTTCTTAGTCATGTTTCGACTTTGGTTTTGGCAATTTGCCTTTTATTAAAGTTGATTTATGTTCCTTGTTTTTCAATCTTGATTCGTGAGTAATATCGGATCATCCTTGAGATCCAAGAGCAAGGTGCGTCACATCCTTGTCCTTGAATCTCGTGGTTTGAGTTTCGAGTGTGGTGAGTCATATCTACGCCCTAAACTCATTCATATCCAACAACTCTCCATTCCCATCATCCATCTCTGGTTTCACAACCCCTCACACGTCCTTCAATCCATCTCCGAGGCACATCCATCCAATTCCCCGTCGAGAAGAGAGCATCCGAAGTGGCCTTGCACCGACTTCACCGATTCGATCCTTATCATGTGGTATTAGAGCCACGCAAGGTACACCTTCTTTCTCTCTTCTTAGATCTGAAATTTTCTTGAATTTTTCAAGTGTTTACCTTCACAAGTCATGCCACAAAATTCCTTGCAAAACCGAACCCTAAAACTCGTTACCGATCTTGCTTGCTTGCGTTGTTTTGTGTCTCCGATCCTTGAGTTCTTAGATCTGCCTTTGGAGGACGACCAGACCTGATTTGTGAGGTTGTCCAAAGGTTGAAGAAAGCTTTTGCTCCTTTCTTGAATGAATTAAAGACGAAAATATATCAAGAGTCACCCCTTGGCCTTTCATTTCACTCGTCTTTATTATCACATTTGTGGCTGAATTTTTTTGTCCATTTTCCATGAAATTTCGAGCATGTGTAGCATGATATAAAACGGAATTCAAGCTTACAATACTGTGTTATCACTTGGGTTAGGATACGGGAAAATTACCAAGCCGTATAAGAAAAAAAAAAGTAACACCGAGTAGAGGTGTAAGTCAAGTTTTGTGTTGTTGAAGCTTTCTATGATTGATTGTAAAAGGCTGAAATTGTGCCTTAAAGGTTAAAAGTTCGGACTCGGAAAGAAAAAGAAGCGGGGCTAGAAAAATCTTGCCGGCGGCCAAAAGGCTAATAAGGGGCCGGGCACATAATAAGTCGGACCCCGTGAGAAAGAAATTCCAAAAAGGTCCTATTTTGGTTTAAGCTCTTTTGTTTATCTTTTTGTAACTTGGTACCTAGTAGCTTCCTAAATTCGAGTGATAGACAAACTTTTTGCTTGTTTTGCATTGCCATTGCATGTGCCTTTCTTTTGAGCCTTTTCTTGTTCGTTTTACACCAAAGTCCTAACACTTTCAAGTTTGGTACTTTTCGAGTCTAAGTTAAGAATTGGTTGTGTGTGGCTTGAAGTACCACTTGCTTGTTGGATTTTACTTGTTTGGTGAAGTTTGTGCAAGATGTCGGATACAGGGAATGATGGCTCACCTTGGATGCTAACTCGGACTCATCCGTGACTTCCATGCTACAATCAATGCAACAAGATCTTTGCTCATTTTGTAGTAGGTTTGACGACATCGAGCAAAGGTTGTCTAGGCACGATGAACTTTTTCAAGTTGCGTGGCCACCTCAGCCCGCTCACTTTGATCAGCACCAACAAGGGGAGCGCCACCAAGGAATCAAGCTCCAAATGCAAAATGTTTCCGGAACCGCCGGTGCCGACGCATGTCTTGATTGGATAGCCAAGACCGAGACCGTGTTTGATTACTATGGCTATGAGGACGAGAGAAGAATAGTCGTCGCCACCGTCCACTTCACCGACTTTGCTTACCATTGGTGGATACAAGGCAAGGAGGCTCGGCGACGTTATGGACTCCATCCGATCCGAACTTGGCGAGAGCTTATGCGTGCCCTTGAAGAACATTTTGTCCCACTAGACTCCGCCGAGAGGATCCATTCCAAACCATCGGTACCGAGCTCCACACCATTTGTACCGAGCTCCAAACCGTGGAATAACTCTTCAGTACCAAGCATCATCCAAGTGGAGCCGATCATCCAAGAAGTTCTGGAGTCATCTTCTCCTAAACTCGAGCTTCGCCCTACCATTATTCGTAGCTCCATGAAATCTTTGGATACACCATGGATGGATGTTTTCCCTATGGTGCCCTCCAGTTTGCCCTTTCTATGTCATGAAGAGAATCCCACCAAGCAAGAAGAAAGAGAAGTCACCATGCCAAGTTCCTATAGGGAAATATTTCTTAACCCTACTTTTTCTTTCTTCTCTTCTTTGAATCACACTAGAGATCTTCATGCTTGTCATTATCTTGGTAGGACTAGATCTTCATGCTCTCATTATACCTTTCATCATGAGCAACATTCCTATTTAAGGATTATGTGTGTGAGTTTGAGCATATGTGTCATCTCGTTCCTTCATCTAGAACTAAGTCTTCATGTGTGCATTTTTGCTCTTTTCACAATTTTTAAAAACTAGGAAAAGGTTTGTGATGTGTCTTTCTTTTGTGACTAAGTGTATTATGTGTATTTCATGTTCTCAAATTAAGCATATCTTTAGGCTCAAGTGGGGAAAAACATGTTCTTGGAAATTTTCACAAGGTTTTTCTATGAGTATACTTGTTTATGATCCTCACCTTCTTCTATGTATAGTTTTGTGTGCATTTCAGATTTTCACATGAAGTGCGCTCGGATTCGAGGACGAATCCTTTTTGAAGGGAGGGAGGATGATATGATTATGCCTCATGTGCCACATCATGGCCAAGACATCCACGGTACCGACCCACAAGACAACCCTGGTACCGACCTATCCGCCTTCGGTACCGAGCCACCTAGGCGTGCCATGCCCCACGATAGTATCTACCCCGGTACCGATTCTACAATCCATGGTACTGACTCTGTTCCCCACGGTACCGACTTGATCGAGCCACCCACTCATAGGACGACACCATCCAAACCCGGTATCGAGCGTCCCAACCTCGGTATCGAGCCACCTGGGCGCGCCAGCGGCGCCATCGATACTTGGCGGTATTTAGGGCGGATAATAAGGGCTCGAGATCGTGTCTTGCAAGAGGAACTTCAATATAGTCTCTTGGTCTATGGAGCGCCAAGCAAATATGAAGACGGCACGAAATGTACTTTGCTAGTCACCGGGCACGCCGTGGCCATACCGGGCGCATAGTTGCACCAAGCTTGGCGCCTCTTACTTGCCAAGTCAAGACACATTAAATGCCGGTTTTCCAAGGGTCTTTTGTCTTCACTTTGGTTTTAATGGCTGGTTATTGAAGAGGTTAGGTGGAAGGCTGATTTTTCTTTAAAAGAGACGTTTTTCTCATTGGCTAGACACTTGAAGAATCCGAAAACTTTTGCTTTGTTCTTAGTCATGTTTCGACTTTGGTTTTGGCAATTTGCCTTTTAATAAAGTTGATTTATGTTCCTTGTTTTTCAATCTTGATTCGTGAGTAATATCGGATCATCCTTGAGATCCAAGAGCAAGGTTTGTCACATCCTTGTCCTTGAATCTCGTAGTTTGAGTTTCAAGCGTGGTGAGTCATATCCACACCCTAAACTCATTCATATCCAACAACTCTCCATTCCCATCATCCATCTCTGGTTTCACAACCCCTGCACGACTTCAATCCATCTCCGAGGCACATCCATCCAATTCCCCGCCTAGAAGAGAGCATCCGAAGTGGCCTTGCACCGACTCCACCGATTCGATCCTTATCATCTTGGTTCTGGTATTGTAGATCAACTAACATCTTCATAATGGCACCAGGTGGCTCACTATCACTTCCTTCAACATTGATGCCCAACTCAGCATCTTCCATCTCAGTATTTGAAACAACATCCTTTTCTGCATCCCTTGACTTCCATTGATCATCAATCAGTTTGTAACCCATCTTACGAACGATGACCGAATTCATTTGACGGACGTGTTCCACCTCTTCATCAGCCTCATAAACCTCATGAAACTGAAGCACCTTCTTGATGATTGAGCAGTAGGGAAGAGCATGTCAAGTATTGTCCTTGACAGATTCCATGAGGAGAAGTAGCAATCTAGCAAAGTGGTCAGGTTCCTTGTTGAGAATTTTATCAATGACAAGAATGTTTTGGATCATAGGAGTGCTCCTCTTTTGTTCTCGGGGAATCAAGTTATTGATAACCCAAGTAAAAAGAACCTTCCTCTCGGCACATATTAAGTTGGTGGCAAAGAAACCACCTTCAACATCATCGACCTGTGCGACCTTCTTGAGCAACTCAGTTGAATCAACATCCTCAAGCCATGCACCTCTATGATATTCAGCAAATACCTTGTGTGCGACTTTCAAAAGAGTGGCTAACTCCATGCTCGACAGTGTAAAATTTTCTCCATTAAGCTCATAATGACCCCTGTCGTCTTTTCCCTGTCCTCTATAGTCAAGGACTTGTAGAATTCCCTTAACAACCCAGGATTAAACCACTCTTCTCATGAAACAGATGATCCCATCCTTGAACTGATAGCAACTCAGAAACACCCTTTAAACATGTTGACTTGAGGAACTCATCGTCCATGATGAGTTCCTTAACGAATTCACGCTCAACCATATTACTTCCTTCACCTTTGATTTCCCCAACAATCTTTTAGGTTTCCCACTAGCGGACAGTCATCCACTTGACCTGGTGGGTGCCTTTTTACTCTTTTTGGACCTTACTGTTTTCTTGGACATAACCGAGTCACCACCCTTGGATCTAACAAGTGTGGGAGTCGATTCTCTACCCCTTTTCCCTGTAGCCTTAGCACTAGATCCCTTAGTCTTTGGCTTCTTTGACTCCTTTGTGATCACCACATCATCCTCATCGGTTTTTTCAGACTCAAATAACTGCTTAGCAATCTCTTCTTTTGATTTTTGTCCAGATGACGACGCAACAGATTTCAAAAGAGAAAGCTTAGGATCACTGGGAGTACCTTGTTCAAAATCATCTTGACCTTCGATATTCAGTGGCAGAACAGGTGAATCGGGGTTGTCAATGGGGTCGATCACCTTGCTTGGGTCAACGACCTGTTCAGGGTCATCGACCTAAGCATCTGTTCCCGCCAAATGAACAATAGTCGTCTTCTCCACGACGACTGATGCTGATTCCTTTTCTTGAGACTCCATGGCCTCAATTGATTTCACTACCTCCTGAATGAAATCGAAATCGCCTTGCATGCGTTAAGATTTGGAACTCTCAACTCCGAGGATAGACTCGGTCTCATCTTGCTCGTTCTCTACAGGTTTTGAAGAATTGGGCAGAGATTTTTGTGGAGATGGGGGGAGATTCTCTGTCGAGATTTGAGTGGGAGGGATTTCTTGTGAGATTGGAAGAGATTCAGTGGGATTTTGAGATGATTGGACCAGGTCTTGATTTTAGGTTGATTGAGGACCTTCAAGCATCAATGGTGAATTGGGTCTGTTGGCAGTTTGGATGGCTGCTAAGAGCAGAGCCAAGGTTTGAGGATCAACCACTTTCCCAAGATTGAGAGCTAGGGTTCATGGAGTTTTAGTGCCACGAATGGGGGATGAAGGGTTAGGGTTAGGGTTTGATGCCATTGATGGTGACAGGTTGAAGCTTTTTAAGAGAGAAAGGGTTTTGTAGAGAGAATGAGAAGAGCAAGAGAGCGAGATAATGCACGAGAGAGAGAAATCGTACCTTTTAACCAAAATCCTTATCCTTATTTATTCTTGAACTGTAGTTGATTAGATAGAAATTAGATCTTCCCAAGATCTTTGATCAATGCAACTGAAAAGGCAATTTCCTTTGGCAAAAAGATTTCTAGATTTTTGAAAAGATACCGTTGGAGAAAGGTAATTCTTGTCTTACTATGAAACTGACGTTCTCAAACTGTTTTGCGTCAACCACTTAACCGACAAATTTTCGAGAAAAATGACATTTCCCATGTAATGCACAATCACTAACCTTACTCAAGTTGCCAACATCCATCGAAAAGAGAATACGCCTGGTTCTTTGTGGTTTTGCACAGGGGTGCCAAAGAGAACCAAGGAAAATAATTTATGTGGATTTGTCAATCAAATAGATAAGTCTCGGTTTATATCAAAACATATAAAAATAGGCTCATAGAGACTCCCTAACATGACATGCTTAGGTAGGCTGTAGAGTCAACCGTCATTTGTGCTTGTATTGAGGGTTAGGAACATCAGGTTTAGACTCTTTTGGGCTCAAAGAATGGTTTCAATATGCACTTAATACATAACTCAAGAAGCAAGGAATGAAAACATTATGATGTGCATGGTTCATGAGTATGTAACAATGAAACATTCAAATTTAACACCTCACGTTCATAAAACTTTTGAATCATAAATAGATCATTTTAATCTAGCCAATCATTGAGGGAAAATAAACGGGAAATAGATTAGTTTAGGGAAATCATACATAGCTCCATGCGGAACTGGGCAAAGGGTTCACGATTGAGAGCCTTAGTGAATATGTCAGCACGTTGTTCACTTGTCCGGCAGAAATCCATGGTCACCAACCCTTTCTCAACACAGTCACGAAGAAAGTGATGATGAATCTCAATATGCTTGGTTCATGAGTGTTGGACAGGATTCTTTGAGATGCTGATTGCGCTTGTATTGTCACATAGAATAGGTACGCCATCATATCTCAAGCCAAAGTCACGAAGTTGTTGCTTGAGCCATAGAGTTGAGTGCAACACGCGTCAACGGCTATGTACTCAGTTTCTGCAATAGAGAGAGCAAATGAATTCTGCTTCTTGGACCCCCATGAGACAAGACATGGTCCAAGGAATTGAGCCATCCCAGAAGTACTCTAACGATCGACCTTGTTCCCAACAAAATCAGCGTCCGTGTACCCGACTAGACCAAAGTCACAAGAGGTTGGGTAACATAAGCACAAATCATTAGAACCTTTGAGATACCTTAGGATTCTTTTAACAACCTTGAGATGAGATTCTCTTGGATCGAACTGAAATCTAGCACATAAGCATACGCTAAACATGATGTCCGATCTGCTTGCCGTGAGGTATAGTAGAGAACCTATAATTCGTCGATATAGAGTCTGGTCAACCTTCTTCTCATTCTCATCTTTTCCAAAAGATGTGGTGGGAGAGATAGGTGTATCAAAGGATTTTGAATTATCCAAGCCAAACTTTTTGACACACTCCTTAAGGTACTTTCGTTGATGTACTTTTGTACCCTCACTTCCTTGAACAACTTGAATTCCTAAAAAGAACTTGTGTTCACCAACCATACTCATTTCAAATTCACTGGCCATGAGGTTAGCGAACTTCTTCACAAGTTTATCATCTGTAGAACCAAAGATGATGTCGTCAACATAGACTTGCACAACCAAAGAGTGCTTTCCCTCTTTAAGAAGAAAAAGAGTCTTATACACATGTCCTCGAACATATCCGTGCTGTAGCAAGAACCGAGAGAGCCTGTCATACCAAGCTCACGGTGCTTGCTTCAACCCATAAAGTGCTTTGTCGAGTTTGAATACATGATCCGGGTGGGTGACGTCTTCGAAGCCTGGGGTTTGCTCTACGAAAACTTCTTCATTAAGAAAGCCATTTAGAAAGGCAGTCTTAACATCCATTTGTTGAAGCTTGAATCCATGATGAGCTGAATAAGCAATCAATAGACGAATTGCCTCTAGACGTGCTTTAGGAGTGAATGTCTCATCATAATCAATCCCTTCTTGTTGGTTATACCCCTTAACCACAAGTCTTGCTTTGTTTCTTACAACGTTTCCAGAATCATCAAGCTTATTTCTGTATACCCATCGTGTTCCAATAACGGTTCTGTCTTTGGGTCGTGGAACTAGGTTCCAAACCTTATTTCTCTCAAATTGATGAAGTTCTTCTTGCATAACACGCACCCAATCAGGATCTTTTAGGGCTTGATCCACGTTCTTGGGTTCCATGATAGAGAGAAATGCGTTGAAGGCACATAAATTCTGAAGTGAAGAACGTGTTTGAACACCTTTTGATTAATCAGAGATGATGTTGGTTATTGGGTGAGCATCTTTTTGCTGATAGTTCAACTGAAGTTGAGTGAGGTCAACCACCTCACTATTATGTCCCTGCTCAGTGTTAGAATTATCTATCTCTACGGCTTCTTCACTTGGATCAGACACAACATCATCAGAATCTTCATTTTCTTTTGCCTCTTCCAAAGCAGGCATATCAGAATTCTCTACGTCGTTCACCTGTTCTGAGTTGTGAACTACAGGATTTCGGACAATCTCAATAACTTGATCTCCAGACTCATGACAAAGATGAAAATCTATATCTCCTCCATCTTTTTCTTCAATAGAGCTTCCTCCGATTGTTTTCTCATCGAAAACAACATGAAAACTTTCTTCTACTTTCCTTGTTCGCTTATTGAAGACTTTATAGGCTTGCTATGTTGAGAGTAGCCCACAAAAGTTCCTTCATCACTTCTTGCATCCATCTTGCCCAGATTATCCTTTCCATTGTTGTGCACAAAACATTTACAACCAAACGTCCTTACGTGGGCGACGTTCGGTTTTCTTCCTCTCAACAACTCATAGGGTGTTTTCCCGAAAAGAGGACGTACCACATCTCTATTCAGCACATAAAAAGCATCGTTGATAGCTTCTCCCTAGAAATTCCTTGGAAGACCACTCGAAAGCAGAAAAGTTCTCAACATGTCCTCCAAAGTTCGATTCTTTCTCTCAAAAACACCGTTCTGTTGAGGAGTCCTTGGGGCTGAAAAATTGTGACCTACACCATTTTCTTTGCAAAAGTCCAAGAACTAAACATTTTCAAATTCTGTGCCATGATCAAATGGAATTGAGACTGAAATAACTCCAAGCACCTTTTCTGTTAACTTCCTCCACGCACTGAATTTTTTGAATACTTGGTCTTTAGAAGACAAGAAAAACACCCAAGTATACCTTGAAAAGTCATCAACAATAACATAAACATATCTATTACCTCCTCTACTTTTCACACGCATCGGTCCACAAAGATCCATATGAATTAATTCCAAAGGTTTAGATGTACTTACCTCTTTTTTCGATTGAAAAGAGGATCTAACCTGTTTCCCTTTCACACAAGCTTCACAAATTTCATACTTATGTGGATCAATCTTAGGTAATCCACGTACCAGTTCCTGATTGTGGAGTTTGTAGATAAGTTGTAGACTCGCATGACCAAATTTGTTATGCCAAAGGTTGGCAACGTCTTCGACCACTTGAAAACACAACTTTTCTTCAGGCAAGAGCCAGGGAACAATTTTATAGAGATTATTCTCACAAGTTCCCTTCAGAAGAATCTTACCTGAGCTAACATCAATAACTTGACATCCATGAGAATCAAAAACCACTTGATAGAGATTGTTAGCACATAGTTGGGAAACACTTAGAAGATTGTACCTAAGAACTTTGGCATAACTCACGTTGTTGACACAAAAGTTCTTAGAGATTCTTACCTTCCTTATGACGACGACTTGTCCCTTACGGGTTTCTTGCAAGATTAAAAGGCAAACCAGTAGTGTAGAACATCCTACCAATCTCACAATCAAGTTGATCCCTTTTTTGCACATCAAACCAGGAGGAATATAACTAGCCAACTTATTATCAGCAGCAAACTCGTACGAACTCAGGTAATAAGGGTTTGTTGCAAGATTAAAAGGCAAACCAACAGTGTAGAACATCCTAGCAATCTCACAATCAAGTTGATCCCTTTTTTATACATCAAATGAATCATAAATAGGATTTCCATGACACCTCTTTTTCCTTGATGATAAACCAACAACAGCAATAGCATTACAAGCTAAATCAGAAGGAGGACTAATTGAACTCATATGACCCATATGAGGCCTAAGTGAAGGGTCAATGGCAAAAGAATCTGGTTTAATTCTAGGTTAGCGATTTGTTTTTCCAAGTCCTCAACTTGTTTTTGCAAGTCAACAACCAAGGATTTTGAGTCAGAACAAAACTCACAAGTCACTGACTTAGGAGAAGAAATCTTTTCAAGTTCAATGGCTTTAGTAGACTAGAGTTTGTTATCATCGAAGAGATTGGAGATGGTATCTTCATTTTCCTCAACTTTTTCTCTTAACTCAGTGACCTGATTTCCAAGCTTTTCGATGAGCAACCAACTATTCTCTTGATTTCTTAGCAAGAAGTGAAGAAAGTTTAGATTTATTTACCTCTTGGGATGATTTATTTACCTTGCCTGCTTCTCTAGTTTTTCTTATAGGCCATTGCTTAGCAAATCATTTCCTTCATGTCCTTTCCTTCCTTGCTTGACTCAAGAGTTTTAACAAGAGATTTGTTACAGTTTCATATCCTCTTCATTGCCTATGAGGTGAGAGCAACATCCCCGTCCACTCCTTCAGTGTCATCATCTCCTTGAGATAAGTCGAATGCCCTTTCGACTTTGAGAGCAATGTTCTTGACTTTCTCCGAGTCATGACGATCTTCTCTTCTTTGTTGAATGCCTCCATACATGGTGAGTTGTACCAATAAGATCTTCCAAAGTCAGTTCCTTGGTTTCCTTTTGAGTAGGCAAAAACGTTGTAATGGTGTCCCAACTTTTGTTCAATCTAGAGATCAACTTGTTGGTTTGCTTCCACTGAGGAAGTTTCTCTCCTAGAAATTCCAGTTGATTGACAAGAGTCTGGAGCCTTGAATGATAGCCCCGGAGAGACTCACCTTTTTCTTGAAAGATATTTTCATATTCTCTTTCGAGACTTATGACCCTATCTTCTTAACATCCTCATTGCCCTAATGAAGTCTTTTTAGAGCATCCCAAATCTCCTTAGTAGTCTTGTATTCGATTACTTTCTTAAAGCACCGTCAGTAAGGGCATGCTGGAGTACCTTCTTTGCTCTAGCATTCTTTTCCAGCTTCTTAAAGTCAACATCATCGTACTCAACCGTGGTCTTTTCCGTCTTCCCATCTTTTCCAAGAAAGGTTTCCATACCAATTTCTATCACCTTCCACAACTGACCATCGAGAGAGAGGATGTGGGTATTCATCTATTCAACCCACCACCAGTCATACTCTCCAACCTTGAGGATTGGAGGCTTCCAAAAAAGAGTCACTGATAGAAGTGTTAGTTGAAGACATTTTCCTGTAAGAAAAGCACTAAAAACACAATATAGAGCCTTTTCTCGGATACCGATTGTAGGATTGTTACAACTTAAACGATTCGGAGACTCTTGTGAAGTCGTCGACTTTGAGTAATAAAGCAGCGAAATAATCAAACAGGAAGAACGTTACCAAACTATAATGACAAGCGATGTATAGTGGAAACTCTTCGTAAACCAACTAGTTTACTTAGAGAAAAACCACTCCCTTCCAAGCTTCTCAATTGGTCAGATTTCAAGTGTCGTTAGACTCGCTCTATTGATTTTTTGAGTGTTACAAAGCTCTCCCATGTACAAGAATGAATCCCACACCCTTGAACCACGCTCTACTTTTGTACCTACACTCTCAATCTCACGCTATGCCTAAGAACACTCGACTACACCACTTGTACGAATCCCACGCACAAGTTCACTCTTTCTTTCACACAAGATTACAAGTTATGCTCAAAAGTCTTACCTTCTTACCTAAACACTAAAGTATTTAAGCTAGGGTAAGAGAGATCTCGTATGTATCATATCATATTCTCAAGATCTTTATTCAATGCAACTGAAAAAGTACTTTCCTTTTTCCAAAAGATTTCCAAATATTTGAAAAGATACCGTTGGAGAAAGGTATTTCATGTCTTCCTCTGAACTTGACGCCCTCAACATGTTTTAAGTCAACCACTTAACCAGCAAAGCTTCCAAAAAAATAACATTCCCCACGTAATACACAATCACTAACCATACTCAAGTTGCCAACATCCATTGAAAAGATAAAACACCTGGTTCTTTGCGGTTTTGCACAAGGGTGCCAAAGAGAACCAGGGGAATAATTTCCTTTTTCCAAAAGATCTTTATTCAATTCAACTGAAAAAGTACTTTCCTTTTTCCAAAAGATTTCCAAATATTTGAAAAGTTACCGTTAGAGAAAGGTATTTCATGTCTTGCTCTGAACTTGACGTCCTCAACATGTTCTGAGTCAGCCACTTAACCAGCAAAGCTTCCAAAATAATAACATTCCCCACGTGATACACAATCACTCACCTTACTCAAGTTGCCAACATCCATTGAAAAGAGAAAACGCCTGGTTCTTTGCAGTTTTGCACATAGGTGCCAAAGAGAACCAGGGGAAATAATTTATGTGGAGTTGTCAATCATGCAGATAAGTCATCGTTTATATCAAGAAACACAACAAATAAGCTCATAGAGACTCCCTAACATGATAGGCTTATAGTTTGAGAGAGGGAGAGTTTGATCTTTTTGATCAAACTCTCCCTCTCTCAAAAAGATCAAAGCTTTTCATCAATGTCGTCAAATCCTAACCCTAACCCCTCATCCCCCATTTGTGGAACTGAAACTCCACAGATCCTTGCCCTCAAGCTCGAAAGAGTGGTTGATCCACAAGTCATGGCTACGGTTTTAGCCGCCTTTTAAAACGCCGCTAAGCCATTGCCCCCTTTATTGCTCGAAAGACCCAAAACAACCCAATTTCATGAATTAGTCCAATCCTCTCAAAATCCTACTGAATCTCTCCCCACTCCTCAAGAAAACCCTTCCACTCAAGCCTCATAAGAAAATATCCCACTATCTCCACAAAAATCTCTCCCCAATTCTCCAAATCCCGCAGAGAAAAAGCAAGTTGAGACTAAATCTATGCTAAGAGTTGGGAGAGTCCCAAATCTCAAGCCATCCGAGAAGATTACGACTCAGTTCAGGAGGAAGTGTAGTCAATAAAGGATATGGAGTCTCAGGAGAAGGAACCCGAACCAGTCCTTGCGGAGAAGGCGACTACTGTACACTTGGCGGGAAACGAAACTCAGGTGGACGATCGTTCTCACCAAGCAAGGTGGTCGACCCTTCTCTGAATGTTGAAGGCCACGATGACTCCGAACAAGGTACTCCTAGTGATCCTAAGATCTTTGCTTTAAAAGTTGTAGCATCATCTTCTAGGGCTAAATCAAAAGAAGAAATTGCTAGGCAATTGTTTGAGTTTGAGAAATCTAATGAGGATGATGTTCATATCACTAAGGAGTTAAGGAAATCTAAGACTATGGGATCTTGTGCTAAGGTTACTGGTTAAAGAGGTAGGAAAACAACTCCTACACCTGTTGGGTCTGTGGGTGGAGATTTTGTTATGTCTAAGAAAACGGTGACAACTAAGAAGAGCCAAAAGGTTCCTACTAGATCAAGTGGATGACTTGTTGGAACTGGGAAACCTAAGAAAATGAGTGTGGAAATCAAAGGTGAGGGAACCAATATGGCTGAGCGTGATGACTTTGTCAAGGAACTCATGATGGATGATGAGTTCATCAAATTAACTAGGTTAAAAGGAGTTTCTGAGTTGTTAGTGTTTCAAGGCTAGGATCGTTTATTCCAAGAGGAGGAAAATTTCAACCCTAGGTTAGTGAGGGAGTTCTACAGGTCATTGAATGTGGAAGACAAGGAGAAAACAACTATGGGTCATTATGAGCCGAATGGAGAGAAGTTGACCATGTCGAACTGACCACTATTCTGAAAGTGCCGCACAAGGGTTTTTGCTGAATATCTCAAGAAGTGAAGAAACTCAGCAGAAAGGCCTACCGACCCTGACGGGGGTCGTTACCGAGGTACCCCCGTGTCGGTAAGCGACGCCGACTCTCGAGATTAATGTGTTTTATTCTGATATCATTTTAAGGAGAGTTTTTATATCTTTAAGGAAACTTCTTTAGATAGATTTCTAGTATTTATGCAATAGTTTGGAACAAGTTTTGGGGGTTTATTATCTACGTACGTTTGAAGGCTACTTGGGATGGAACTACAGAAGGAAGAGAGATTTGGGGGAAAATTTTTGCTGTTCTTGCTTAAGTTTCAAGACGTTGAGATTGTGAATTCTAGTATGTTTTTCTTTAGTTTAATCCAAAAACATGTTTTCTTATTTGAATCTTATTGTTTGTACTTCAATCATGAGTGAGTAGTTTTCTTGTTCTAGAGTTAGGGTAAAACCCAACTTAGCTATGCATGTGTTTTATTCCGATATCTTTTTAAGGAGAGTTTTTATATCCTTAAGGAAACTTCTTGAGATAGATTTCTAGTATTTAAGCAATAGTTTTGAACAAGTTTTGGGGGTTATTATCTACGTACGTTTGAAGGCTACTTGGGACAGAAGGAAGAGAGATTTGGGGGAGATTTCTTTTTGTTCTTGCTTGAGTTTCAAGACGTTGATATTGTGAATTCTAGTATTTTTTCTTTAGTTTAATCCAAAAACATGTTTTCTTATTTGAATCTTATAGTTTGTTTTTCAATCTTGAGTGAGTAGTTTTCTTATATTAGGGTTGGGGTAAAAACCCAACTTAGTTATGCATGATTGATAGTTTGAATGTATGAATTGATTGCCTTTGATCTTGTTTCTACTTGTTTGTGCTTCAACTTTGGCGAAAGTTGAAGTAATTAATTTCATGTTCATGATTTGATAAAAAGAGAAAGTTTGTGAATTTGAATAGGAATAAAGTTTGAAACAAAGTTGAAAACTTTAGATCGTGATAAGTACATTCAAGTGAATTGATTTACGAAAGTTGGTTAATTTTCTTATCTTCTCAACGAAAGTTGATTTCTTATGTGCAAAGACATGTTTTTTATTATTTTTATGATATAATATGCATGGCTATGTTGTGGTAAACCCTAAACTCTAGATCTTTTTTCGCATTGTTTATGATATGGAATTGATGAGCTCGTGCACGTCTTTTCCATTTGTTTTCCAGGTCTCAATCTTGTCGGCTTTAATCCTCTTCTTCTTTTACTTGGAAGTCTTGAACTTTGGTTGAGAAGAATCGAATTTTAAGGTTCTCAATCACTCCCTTTGATTGCAAAGCAACAAGGTTTGTAAATTGATTGCTTAAAGAACAAGTAACCACTTGATTGAATGTGTTTGAGATTGAATTATGTTTAGAGAAAGGTGATGGACGATTGAGCAAGATAATTTCAAAATTGTGTTGTGTTTGTATGTTGGACGAAAATTCAATAGACAAAAGAGATAGTTTTGGTTGAAGGTCTTTGGAATAATAAACAAGGTTTATATTCCAAAGATTTAATTCAACATGTCTTGAAAAGAAAGATTACAAGGGTTTAAATAGACAAAGATATCCAACTATCCTATGCTATTGTTAAAAGATATTGTTTTCTAGTATAAAAGCTACCTTAATTAAAATATATTGCACGAGAACTAATTACTTTGGCTCCAAGTAAGATCCATATTACTTTCCAAATTTGTCCCACTAATCTTGCATCGTCCAAATTGATAAAATAATATGTTTCTTAACATGAAAACCCATAAGCCCACATAATATGACCCATAACACATGGTCCATATATGTCGAAAATCCTATTAAAAATAAAAGCATAATTAGAAAGCACTATAAATAGTAAGTCTAGGATAAACATGCAAATAAATCTTGCATGTGAGTGTAAATAATGCACTCAGTGGGGTCCTGAATTATAAATTTATTTGTTTTTTTCAAGATACCCTTACAACAATGGCCTGAAGAAGTGGATTCTGATGAGTTGTTGAGACAGGTCATGGAGGTGGAGGAAGTCGAGGGTGGCTCTTTTGTCACTAACTCGATGAGTGTTGAGAAAAAAGTTCTGTTCACCTATGTTATTAGCAACTTGATCCCACGAGAGCAAAAATGGTGCATTGCTATGATCCAAGACATTTGGTCATGGACAAGATCATCAAGAAGGAATCGGTCAATCTTGCTCGTTTATATCTTCTCCACATGGAATATGTGAAGGATAGGGTAAGACATTGATGTGATCAAGCCCACCTGAACCCACCTTCCCGGCCTGCCTCGAGTCGGCGTTCTGACCAGTGGGCCAACCTCTAGTCTGCCTCGGCCGGCGATCTGACTAGTGGCGCTCAATCACATGTCATGGGCTGCAACCCATGCACCCCCACCTGCAGGAGGTTTCACACCTTTTATCCTGCAGGATGTTGGAGGGGGGATTTGATCTCCTGACCTCCCTTTATCAAGGTGGGATCCTTCACCTTGACAACCAACTCCACTACAGTAGAGTTGGTTGTCAAGGTGAAGGATCCCACCTTGATAAAGGGAGGTCAGGGGATCAAATCCCCCCTCCAACATCCTGCAGGATAAAAGGTGTGAAACCTCCTGCAGGTTGGGGTGCATGGGCTGCAGCCCATGACATGTGATTGAGCGCCACTAGTCAGATCGCCGGCCAAGGCAGACTAGAGGCTGGCCCACTGGTCAGAACGCCAACTCGAGGCAGGCCGGGAAGGTGGGTTCAGGTGGGATTGATCACATCAAAAAAGTGCACTTTTTGATGTGATCAATGGAGGGGATGATGGTGCAAAGAGATCGCCACGAGAATCCAAGGAATTCCGACAACAAACACCACGCAACTGAACTGTCTTCAACTGGATGGATCTTCCTCGTCCGAACTCGGATTTGAGTGATTCCAATTTGAGAAGTTATATCTCTGAGTTTAGTTTAATCCCTCAAAATATGAGAGAAATATGATGCGTGGATTGAACGTTATGTCGAATTTACTGAGATGGTGCAGAAACCTCCGAGATGGATGATGGTTCGGAAATGGAGAGAACAAGGGATATGGATGCTTGATAACTTGGATATGACTCACCAAGATCTCAAACAAACTAGGATGCTCGAATTGTCGGATATGACTCACCAACAATTGAACAACGAGAATTGAACGAAACAAAACAAGAACTTTGAATTGAAAATGCAAGGAAAAGAGAAGCAAATTTCGTCCAAGTCTCTCAAGGGAGGAGGGGGATGGACGACCATATAACCTAGACAACAAGCCTCACAAAATCAGCCCCCTCATTTAAAGAAAATTACAAAAACAACCCATAAAAACCGAGAACACATTAATCGTCCTCAACCGTTAAATTGTCACTTATCGAACCATGATGTATCATAAGACTCCAACTTTCACCTTTGCTAACCAAAGTCCAACTTATGAGCCATGAGCTCCTCCTTGATCTTGTCAAGCATTGCCCTAGCATGTGCTCGAGTGATGCGCCCAAGATAGGGCGTGGTACCTTGACTTGGCTTCTTAGCGCCTCGAACACCGGCCTTGGTTACTTGTCCAAGCGAAGACTCCCCTTTCTCGTGCAAATTGGACTTGTCATTAGGGACGAAATCTTCACTCAAGTAATGGGGCAAAGTGCCATCAAAAGTGCTAGAAGATTTGGCAATATCAAGCTCGTAATCCAACATAGCGCAAGGTGTACCAGCCCCTTGCAAGGGCGCGCCGAGTGGCTCCGCATCCAAGCTTGTAGGCGCGTCTAGGGCAGGTCGTGGCTCCTTCAAGTGTTCTGGCGTGTGCTCCATTGTTGGCTCGGATGTCGATGGAATCACATCAGACATGCTCTTCCATACTGCTATATTTTCAAGAAGGTGTTGTAGTATTATGAAGTTTATGAAGCTGACGTGGAAGTGGACATGTCCGCCACCTAAACTCTGACATCATTCGCAAAATGGGATTAAAGTTGATCGATAACCAGTGGGTGTCAAGGGATGCAGGAAAGGATGTTGTTTCTGATGTTGAGATGGAAGATGCTAAGTTGGGCATCAATGCCAAAGTAGGGGAAGGTTCGCAACTTGGTTCACTTATGAATATGACGGTTGATCTCCAACGCCAGAACCAGGAAGTGCTTCTCAAAGAAGGTTGGGTAACTCTTGCAAGGTCACACTATGCTCAAGGATGACGTTCGAGGATTATCTGGCGCATGATGACATGTCTAAGTCCTTAACGTAGCTCGAGTGTTCAACGTCCATTTTCCCATATTTTTCCTAGCATATCTACTATATCACATACTTCTCTTCGGTTTCTTATGTGTGTTTGGCTTTCTCTGTTGCCTGCTTAAGACTGTTTTGATTATATTGCCGTGTTTTCTTGATGTACGTTGGATAATTTCTCTATTTACCCTTGTTTGATTATCTCTTTGTGCATGATTATTTAGAGTTTTTCTTTTTTATGATGCTAAAAGGGGGGAAAGGATGGGGGTAGATAACAATAATGGGAATATCTATACTAAATTAGATGTGGGTTATCAAATTTAGGGGGAAGTTTTGGCAAACTTGAAATTATTACATATCTTGTTTGATATTTGGTCTTGCCATGCTTAAATAGGATGAAAGGAGTTTGTCACCATCAAAAAGGGGGAATTTGTTAGAAAAGCTAGAGGCTTTGATTTTGATGGTTCCACACGTTTATCACGTGGATGACCTCGTGTCTTTGAGCAGAGTCCCCAACGTCAGTCAGGTCGCCGACGTGAGTTGAAGGCAAATGTCGAAGATCTTGAAGATGCGTATGATATTTGAAGATTGGATAGTGTATTTTTGTTTTAGGAAAGATCTTCCTTTGATAAGATAGTTGGACGATTATTGCCTTTGCCCTAAGCCATATATTATTGTATCGTGTTTTATGCTAAGGATGAGATTGTAAGAATAAGGAAAATATTATCTGGACATAACCGAATTGGAAGATAATATTCTCTCTTATTTGATGTTGGATCGTAGGTTAGTCATAATTACTATGGGAACTATATTGAACAATTCCCACGCGTAGCGGAATGAGTAAACATGCAAGTAAATAAATTAATAGAGACAACTCCCTTATTGAGGAACCCCACAATGATCAACTAATCATGTGAGTAAACCTCTACCTCCATTGGAGGATCTTCGAATGAGTTTCCTTTTTCTTTATCGCTTAGTTCCCTTCAGGTTACAAGGCAGAATACAAACTTCTCTATTCATACAAGGACTCTCTCCCAAGGCAAAACTAATGTATCCTCTCGACCCTAACCCAGTGAACGCTCACAATCAAAGACAAAGCGAAACTCAAACCTCTCAGCTCTTCTATCTCTTCTGTATAGTTCCCCTAGACCTAAGAACTCTTTCCTTCTTCACCGTCATCGATATTAGCTCGACACCGGGGACTTTTCACCAACTTGACGATCTTCACCTGAGTGGCTCTTTCAGATCTTCTCTCTTAGTGTTTGGATTTGATGATTGTGAAAAGTGAGCAGCAAGGTAACTGTTGAAGGATTTGAATAGGCGTGATGAGAAACCCTTATACATTAGAGGTATTTGTCCTAAATAACCTTTTGCCTTGCTCTCCAAGTATGATGCTTAAGGTTGACATGTGGCTTTGATTTGAATTTGAATTATCAACTCTTGAATCATTTCGGACCGTTGGATGGTCGTCTTCTTCCTGCTGCAACTCTAAAATTCTGAGACGCCCTTTTGTCCGGCATAGACATGATCCCTAAAAATGTGCTGAGATGTCACTTTCGCGCAGGCGCCATGTCCATCTAAAGGGAACTCTCGTCTTCTCCGTCCCCTTGTCTTAGGAACTCTTCTTGACTTTGAGGGATTCATGTTCTTCTCATCCAGTTCCCATCGTGTGAGAACTTTCTCTTCTAAGGTTGGTCGCTTCCTTTTCGTCATTGCATTGGTTCCCATGCTTTGGGAACTTATTGATCTATGTATTTCTTTGCGATGCACAACCTGTTTTCTTCTAAGATTGGTCGCTTCCTTTTCGACATTGCATTAGGTCCCATGCTTTCGGAACTTTGTGTTTTGCTTTGCGACGTGAAACCTGCTATGTTGAAATACTTGGAAATTGGTGTTTGTTCTCATGGTGTTTTCCATATCAAAACCGAGGACGTTGTTCCAGTGTTAATGAACCTGAGTTCCTAACACCGACTCAACAATATCGTAGGGAGTTACACTTATATGATTATTCAGTTCCTACTAAGCAAATGCAAGTTCCCCTTTAGTGTGACAAGTATTTCATTCAATTTTATGCTCATGCAAGTTCGCCTTTAGTGTGACAACATATCGCAGGGAGTTACACTTATATGATTATCCAGTTCCTACTAAGCAAATTTTGTGAGATTGTTCCCCCTTAGCAAAGGCCATACTATGATAACTCAAAACAACGCATCTTACACATTTTAACCTTCCCCGTTTCGGCATCATCAAAAAGAAAACGACAAAGACATAAATTCAGAAAGCAAGGAAAGCACAATCATTACCAGAGAATAACATCCAATGCATTTAGAGAAACATTTTATACAAACATGGAAGGACAAACAACTAAAAGCATTTAGAGAGGGAGATAGATGAGCTAGGGAGAATTTTGTAGGGAGCTTGTTCATGGGTTGAAGGAGGAGGAGGAAGGTAACTTCTATTGGATGTCTAGAAGAACATCGAGGATTCACTTATTGACCCCACACAGACGATTGAGAGCTTAAAAAACAAAAGTGCAATCTCCTTGTTCGAGGAACACCTGGTGTTACATTTCTTCAGGTAGTTCCTGGGAGTGCTTCTTCCTTTGGATGTTGGAAATATCCATCTCCTATCCCAGCTCTTCTTCCTCCTTTGGATGATAAACGTCATTCCTTTTCATGATTTCCTTGACCACAACAGCATAAGGAAGTCCACGGGTGATGAAGTATTTTCGGTGGTCGTTATACCTATCAAAGAATCCTTAACTTTACCAAACTCAGTAGAGCGGTAAGCAAGGGTCGATCCCACAAAGACTCTTGTATTTGTGTTATTTCTTAAGTGCCAAGTAACTAATATGGGGGGTTTATTGATTGAAAATCTAAACTACTATGCAAATTGAAACTAACTATGAATGCAAATATGATTGAGTTTAACAAATATGAGAAAAGCGTGTTCAACTAATTAGATCCATCATGATATTGCTTTATTGATCATCGATTCCCTTGATTCTCTCCTCACTTGAATAATCTATTGTGGATAATGATCCTACTAAGGACTAAAACCCAAACTTCAGATTTAGTTGATAGACCAACCAGTTCTAACAACCCTAATTATCTAATAATCTAGAAGACCTTCTAGATTCAATTAAATAACAGCTTGACGATTCAAGTTATCAATAGAAACAAACACTTAGAGCAACCAGACATCTAAGTGACTTGTGAATTTATTCCCTACTTTAATCAACTTGTCCAACCGGTACTAAATTAATTAAAGTCTACTCTTGATCAGATTAACTCCAACTAGTAATTAATCAGATTCAGTTGTAAATTAACCTAGAAATTCTATTAGGTAGCTAATCTAATAAAACCCTAGAATAATTCTGATTCAATTAAGCACAGGGAATAATTTCTATTCTAGTTCATTGAGAATGAATTAAACCTCACAATCATACACAAATCATAACTTCACTAATTAGCCAAACACAAAGGAAAATTAGCAATGCATAATTGAAATTGAAATCAAACTTACAAGAGGTTCAAAGATTGCTCCTTTGAGAAAAACTCTCTCCAAAGAAACCCTAGCCTCCAAGGTTGATCAAAAGTTATCTAAAAATAAACTAACATAAAGTATTTATATGTATCTAAAAATCACCCTCATAAGATATAATAACCCTACAACTCGGAAATCATAAGCCCAAACATCAACATATCAAAGCCCAAAACCAATCTTTGGCCCAAACTTGCGTCCGTAAAAAAGCCCAGATTGCGCGGGTTCGGCCTGAATTGCGCGGCTGCGCCTTTGCCTCCCCGCGCAATTGTCACTCAGTCGAGATTGCTCGGGCAGATTGCGCGACCTCGATCCCGCGCACTTGCTTGACTTCTTGGCTCGATCTTTCTTGCCTTGGCTCTTCATCCTAGCACAACCTAGCTTCCTTAGCCTCATCCATCTCGTCCACCACCACCATGATCCATCTGCACTCGCCCCGCTGTTTCTCCTGAACCTAAAAACCTGTAAAACCGAGCAAACCAGCGCATAATACCCGACAACACAAAAACCTAAAAACTACATAAAAACTAACCAAAACCTAACCAAAACATATCTAAAACATGCATCTAAACTACTCCTATATGCGAGCTATCAAATTCCCCCATGTTTAACCCTTGATTGTCCTCAAGCAAGACATAAATCCAATCACACCATAGAAATGCAATCTTACATCCATTTCAAGTCAAACAAACATTTCTCATGTAATTAAAAACTCAACCAAGACTTCTCAACATGCATTATGGTAAGCAACAAGTAAAGACCATTCATTCATCCTAGACCTCACCAAGGAAATTGTGTTTTGCACTCAACACTCAAGTGTATAAAGGGTATGTGTTTCACTCAAAATCAACCAATGAACACTAGACTACCATATGCTTGCATCAGAGTTCTAAATCTCCACCGCTGGGGATCAAATACATAACAAAAATCATGAGGTCTTTTTCCAGCTTGTAATGGGGCCAAGGTAAAGAGAAATTTGGAAGGGATAATATTTGGCCTGTGGTGCTAAATCCGAGATAAAGAACTAATCCTAACCCAAACTTTACACTTTCTTTTCAACTTCTTCCAAACCTTTCTTTCTCAACACCTTCATTACATTTACTTTCAAACACTTTGTTTTTTTCTTTTCTTTTGCCTCTTTTCAACTCTTTCTTGCTTTGCTAATGAAGACTAATAACATTTAAGCACTTTTGCTTTTTTCTTATTTTGCAATAAACTTCATCTTCATTTTTTTTTCAACTTTAAACACAAGAGTTTATTTCCTCTTTTTCTACCTTTTTCATCCAACTCCCCCATACTTATACATAACTCACACAATACAACCAAAACCTAAAGTCCTAAATCCCGGATTAAGGGTCAAGCTTATTCGGCTATGGATCATTTTGTGGAGCTAATAAAAATAGGCTTCAAGCTCAAAAGAAAGGGGTGTCAAAAACATGGATCTTGTAGGGTAGGAAGGGAAAAAATAGGCTATAAAGAAACATTGCCTCAATCACTTTAATGTCATGCATTTAATCATATAAATGTGAAAACCTCGAATATCTTTTCTTTCGTGTAAAAGTTTCGGGACGAAACTTCCTTAAGGGGGGTTGTATGTAATATCCGTAATTATTTTAGGTCACATAGGTCGGAAAAACGAATTCCTTAGAACGCAAGCAATCGAGTTTTGTTTTACAAGTAACCTCGTAAGTCGGATTATTACTTATTAATCCTTGAGATTATCCGTTAAGCAAGTTAAAAATATAGGAATAAAAATAAAAATATATCTATATCTCTCTATCTAAATCCTATCTTTGTTCGGTTAAATAATTCCGATCAACCTATCTATTCCAACAAAATTCTATCCTATCTAATTATTTAACCCCAAATCCTAATCTATCCTAATCTATCTTTTATCAATCGTCCGACTTATAAACCGAGATCTTCCCCAATCGTTCTTTTTCTCGTTCAATAGAACAATTGCTCGCTCTTTTTCTCTTGCGTCCCATCGTGGTGGTGTGCACCGTTGGAGATCAACTTCTGACTTCGTTCCGGGGACTCGCCAACTCGTCGTGTCCGAACGTGCGGGGGGAGGCCGCAAAAACCGCCGGAATTTGCTGCCGTCGTCAACCGTCGTGAGAGCCACCGGTGAGTTCTCCTCTGATTTTCCTCCTCTGTTTTTCCTTGTTGATGTTGGGTCGGGGATACCAGCTTTGAGCGGGGGGTCGGAGAGGTGTCAACCGGGAAAAGTAGACAGAGACGCGGTTCGCGGAGTCACCATCGGAGGGACCTTCGATCGGACACAGGCCGAACTAGGAGGGGTGTCAGCGGAAATAGGCGGGGTGGGCGTGAACGAGGGCGGCGAGCATTTTTCCTTGTTATCGGAGGCCGCCGGTGAGAGGTTGTGAACAGAGAGCGGGGGTCGGAACGGAGTCGGGGAAGCGAGAGGTTGAAGAAGGAGGGGGAAGGGCGTGGTTCACTGGGAACGCCGACGGGGCGCGAACGGGGGCGGTGACTGGTGTTTGCCTTTGCTCTCCGTCGTCGTCGGCGAGCTGGGTTAGGAACGCAGAGACGGGGCCATGGGGTACTCTGGTTTCGGATTGATAGGTTGAAGATGGGAGATAGGCAGGTGGGCCCCAATGTGGAAAAGTCAAAAAAAAAATGGGGTGGAGATTTGTGTGTGCTCCCGCAATAGTAGTCGGGTGGATTGGGGGCTAAAATTGGGCCAATTCAATTGTCCCTTATAAAGGGAATTGGGCTGGCCTCCATTAATTTAATGTGGGTTGGGCCGGTTAATTCGTTTAATGGGCAGGAAAGTATATTGTTCGACTGGGTTCATTTATTTATTTGGTGGGCTAAGTTGCTAGATAAGTGGGGTATAAATTATAAGGGGTTAATTAGCATACTCTAATATTTATTAATTAGAACTTCCTTAATAAAAGTTAGGCCTATCGGTTTGTGTTTAAGTTAATCTTTTCCGTAATAATTCTTTAGGGAATCGTTCCGTTTGAGATCGTAGTTTCGTCTTTCCGAGGATTCTTCATTCGAGGTAAGTCGTTTTTCGACTTGCTCGGTTCTTTTCTCCCTTGTTAGACTGCGTATCGATATTGTAGGACGGGTGTTGGGAATTAGTCCCGAATGCCTTTTTAAATTATTTCGAACTTCTTGATTTGCTGTGTGTAAAATGGTTTTGAACGCATTTTATCGAAAAGAGATTTTTAGAACGTTTTCTCTATGTTGGTACCGTTTCCGACACGGCCCATCGTAGCTGGTGTGGAGGAAGAGTTGGCTACGTTGACCCGTGTGACTGGGAAAATCGTGCCCCTTCAAAACGAAAATTATTATCTGTGTGTTTTTGGCAAGTGCTCCAGTGGAGGCTTAGCTAGGGGTTAGAAGGGAGATTGTGAAGTGGAGTCGGAGGGCCTGCCTCTGCACTCGGCGCGGTGATGAGCGCCTTGGAAGTCGGATCGTGGACAAAGGAAGAATTGCATTGATGTGTGATTGTGATTGTAAATGCGTATGTGACTTGTGTGACTGATATAACTAATTTAGGTATTGGCCTTTAGAGTTATGATTGCGATTGTGGATTTGTATGCTGACTTTAGATAACCGATTTCAAAACGTTCTACAGTTCCGTATTCTTTCTAGCTTGGTAGATTAGACGCTGACCCTTCGGGGAATATTTTTAGTTCCAGGTATGAACCAGGGAGCCGTGCAGGAACCGAGGCAAGATGGCTGGCCGGAGCGGTAAAGAGCGCGTGTCATAGTGGGATTGGTTATATTAGTTATTTATAATAGTTAGGATGTTGATTTTAATATTTGTTAGACGGAGTTAGTATTATGTTTCGTTTATTATCATTTTGTTTGGATAGTTCAGTTTCAGTAGGCGTTGTGACGTATTTGAACATTTATGATTTTCGGGGATTCATGCATGATTATGTTTTTTTTAAGTTTTATTAAATACAGGTTGTATGTTTTATTATGTTTTTCTCGTCGTGCCCGTGTTGCAAGATCCTAAAGTGTAGTTGTCAACCTAATTAAATAGTACCTTGTATGGTCTATTCCCTAGTAGCGCCTCGTCGGAAGACGGGGTGTTACAAATTGGTATCAGAGCGAGGTTGACAACAAGGCACATGGAACTGACCAACAAAAAGTACCCGAGGTCCAACTTAAAACCAAAACCGGCCGGTGTTTTCAAAATGTTTTAATAGGGTAGGCATGTTGCATATAGGGGGGTAGGTGACACGTCGCGACTCCGCCCCATCAGCCGAAGGACCTCTGGTTGTTTAGTAGCCTTCTAATTCTAAGTGTAAGTTTGGAAGAAGTTAATTTTCTTTCATAGTGTTAGAATTGTTAGGAAAGTGTGAGGAATCAACAAAAGTACGATTGTAGTGTTGGGTTATATGGTCTCCAAGAGATTCATAATACCATCATCGAGTTGTTGAATCTAGTACAAGAAGATTCAGAAGTGGTCGACATCGAAGGAAGATGGAGTAAGATGGAGAAAATCTAAACTAAGCATCTAAATTATCGGATTGGAAGTAGTCGAACCCAAACTAGGAATGTCGATTGAAGGAAGGATGTTGCTCGCTTTAAGAAGAGCTGAACACTCGACTTAAGAAGATTTTCGAGGAGTACAAAGTGTATGCAACTGAAGATGGAAGCACAAGGAGTGATTACAATAATCAATGAAGCCATTTACGAAAAGGCATTGAGAACCAGATTGGGCGATCGCACTAGTGAAGTTGAATCAGAAATTGTACCATCCATAGAAACGAGACTCAGAAGATGCGTAAGCTTGGGAAGAAAACATGTTTACACAACGAACTGTTATTGGAAATGGTTGAGGGATGCTCTAGTTAGAGTTATTTAAGACTAAAGCCTCGTGTATGAACTATGGAGAAGTAGTGGTTGCAATACCACAATTGTAGGATAAAATAAAACGTAAGGGAAAAGACCTTTGAGTATTGACAATAGGACAAGGATGTGATGGTAAAAAAAAAAAAGAAAAAAAAAGAGGACTAATCCAAAGGGAGCTACTATCATGGATGCAAGTAGATTCAGGGTGAAAGGGAAGCTAAGTTCCCGATATATCGGTCCATTCGAGATTCTGGAGAGAGTAGGCGAGGTGGCTTACAGGCTAGCATTGCCGCCTGCTTTGGAAGGAGTGCACCCTGTATTCCATGTTTCACAACTGAGACAGTATGTCCTGGATCCTAGTCACAGACTGAATTATGAGGATTTGGTGGTAGAACCAGATCACACTTTCCGGGAACAACCGTTGGAGATTTTAGATCGACGAATGAAGAAGCTGCGGAACACGGAGATTCCTTTGGTGTTGATTCAGTGGTCTCGACGGGGAGTCGAGGAGGCCACTTGGGAGACGGAATCCAGGAAGAGTGAGAGCTATCCAGAGATCTACCCGGGTTTAGTAGAGGCGTTTGAGGGGAAGGTTAGTAATTAGTGTGTTGTTTTCAGATTCGATGTTTGTTTCGTGATTCTTGGTTGCGTGACTTGTTTGTTCGACTGTTTAATTCCTGATTGACGTGATCTATGTTTTGGATGGCTAGTACTGACTATGATTATCGTTATCAATCGATTCTGGTTCGAGGACGAACCTCTCTAAGGGGGGAGAGGTTTGTGAAAACCTCGAATATCTTTTCTTTCGTGTAAAAGTTTCGGGACGAAACTTCCTTAAGGGGGGTTGTATGTAATATCCGTAATTATTTTAGGTCACATAGGTCGGAAAAACGAATTCCTTAGAACGCAAGCAATCGAGTTTTGTTTTACAAGTAACCTCGTAAGTCGGATTATTACTTATTAATCCTTGAGATTATCCGTTAAGCAAGTTAAAAATATAGGAATAAAAATAAAAATATATCTATATCTCTCTATCTAAATCCTATCTTTGTTCGGTTAAATAATTCCGATCAACCTATCTATTCCAACAAATATCTATCCTATCTAATTATTTAACCCCAAATCCTAATCTATCTTTTATCAATCGTCCGACATATAAACCGAGATCTTCCCCAATCGTTTTTTTTCTCGTTCAATAGAACAATTGCTCGCTCTTTTTCTCTTGCATCCCATCGTGGTGGTGTGCACCGTTGGAGATCAACTTCTGACTTCGTTCCGGGGACTCGCCAACTCGTCGTGTCCGAACGTGCGAGGGGAGGCCGCAAAAACCGCCGGAATTTGCTGCCGTCGTCAACCGTCGTGAGAGCCACCGGTGGGTTCTCCTCTGATTTCCCTCCTCTGTTTTTCCTTGTTGATGTTGGGTCGGGGATACCAGCTTTGAGCGGGGGGTCGGAGAGGTGTCAACCGGGAAAAGTAGACGGAGACGCGGTTCGCGGAGTCACCATCGGAGGGACCTTCGATCGGACACAGGCCGAACTAGGAGGGGTGTTAGCGGAAATAGGCGGGGTGGGCGTGAACGAGGGCGGCGAGCATTTTTCCTTGTTATCGGAGGCCGCCGGTGAGAGGTTGTGAACAGAGAGCGGGGGTCGGAACGGAGTCGGGGAAGCGAGAGGTTGAAGAAGGAGGGGGAAGGGCGTGGTTCACTGGGAACGCCGACGGGGCGCGAACGGGGGCGGTGACTGGTGTTTGCCTTTGCTCTCCGTCGTCGTCGGCGAGCTGGGTTAGGAACACAGAGACGGGGCCATGGGGTACTCTGGTTTCGGATTGATAGGTTGAAGATGGGAGATAGGCAGGTGGGCCCCAATGTGGAAAAGTCAAAAAAAAAAATGGGGTGGAGATTTGTGTGTGCTCCCGCATTAGTAGTCGGGTGGATTGGGGGCTAAAATTGGGCCAATTCAATTGTCCCTTATAAAGGGAATTGGGCTGGCCTCCATTAATTTAATGTGGGTTGGGCCGGTTAATTCGTTTAATGGGCAGGAAAGTATATTGTTGGACTGGGTTCATTTATTTATTTGGTGGGCTAAGTTGCTAGATAAGTGGGGTATAAATTATAAGGGGTTAATTAGCATACTCTAATATTTATTAATTAGAACTTCCTTAATAAAAGTTAGGCCTATCGGTTTGTGTTTAAGTTAATCTTTTCCGTAATAATTCTTTAGGGAATCGTTCCGTTTGAGATCGTAGTTTCGTCTTTCCGAGGATTCTTCATTCGAGGTAAGTCGTTTTTCGACTTGCTCGGTTCTTTTCTCCCTTGTTAGACTGCGTATCGATATTGTAGGACGGGTGTTGGGAATTAGTCCCGAATGCCTTTTTAAATTATTTTGAACTTCTTGATTTGTTGTGTGTAAAATGGTTTTGAACGCATTTTATCGAAAAGAGATTTTTAGAACGTTTTCTCTATGTTGGTACCGTTTCCGACACGGCCCATCGTAGCTGGTGTGGAGGAAGAGTTGGCTACGTTTACCCGTGTGACTGGGAAAATCGTGCCCCTTCAAAACGAAAATTATTATCTGTGTGTTTTTGGCAAGTGCTCCAGTGAAGGCTTCGCCAGGGGTTAGAAGGGAGATTGTGAAGTGGAGTGGGAGGGCCTGCCTCTGCACTCGGCGCGGTGATGAGCGCCTTGGAAGTCGGATCGTGGACAAAGGAAGAATTGCATTGCTGTGTGATTGTGATTGTAAATGCGTATGTGACTTGTGTGACTGATATAACTAATTAGGTATTGGCCTTTATAGTTATGATTGGGATTGTGGATTTGTATGCTGACTTTAGATAACCGATTTCAAAACGTTCTACAGTTCCGTATTCTTTCTAGCTTGGTAGATTAGACGCTGACCCTTCGGGGAATATTTTTAGTTCCAGGTATGAACCAGGGAGCCGTGCAGGAACCGAGGCAAGATGGCGGGCCGGAGGGGTAAAGAGCGCGTGTCATAGTGGGATTGGTTATATTAGTTATTTACAATAGTTAGGATGTTGATTTTAATATTTGTTAGACGGAGTTAGTATTATGTTTCGTTTATTATCATTTTGTTCGGATAGTTCAGTTTCAGTAGGCGTTGTGACGTATTTAAGTTTTATTAAATAAAGGTTGGATGTTTTATTATGTTTTTCTCGTCGTGCCCGCGTTGCAAGATCCTAAAGTGTAGTTGTCAACCTAATTAAATAGTACCTTGTATGGTCTATTCCCTAGTAGCGCCTCGTCGGAAGACGGGGTGTTACAAATTGGTATCAGAGCGAGGTTGACAACAGGGCACATGGAACTGACCAACAAAGAGTACCCGAGGTCCAACTTAAAACCAAAACCGGCCGGTGTTTTCAAAATGTTTTAATGGGGTAGGCATGTTGCATATAGGGGGGTAGGTGACACGTTGCGACTCCGCCCCATCAGCCGAAGGACCTCTGGTAGTTTAGTAGCCTTCTAATTCTAAGTGTAAGTTTGGAAGAAGTTAATTTTCTTTCATAGTGTTAGAATTGTTAGGAAAGTGTGAGGAATCAACAAAAGTACGATTGTAGTGTTGGGTTATATGGTCTCCAAGAGATTCATAATACCATCATCGAGTTGTTGAATCTAGTACAAGAAGATTAAGAAGTGGTCGACATCGAAGGAAGATGGAGTAAGATGGAGAAAATCTAAACTAAGCATCTAAATTATCGGATTGGAAGTAGTCGAACCCAAACTAGGAATGTCGATTGAAGTAAGGATGTTGCTCGCTTTAAGAAGAGTTGAACACTCGACTTAAGAAGATTTCCGAGGAGTACAAAGTGTATGCAGCTGAAGATGGAAGCACAAGGAGTGATTACAATAATCAATGAAGCCATTTGCGAAAAGGCATTGAGCACCAGATTGGGGCGATCGCACTAGTGAAGTTGAATAAGAAATTGTACCATCCATAGAAACGAGACTCAGAAGATGCGTAAGCTTGGGAAGAAAACATGTTTACACAACGAACTGTTATTGGAAATGGTTAAGGGATGCTCTAGTTAGAGTTATTTAAGACTAAAGCCTCGTGTATGAACTATGGAGAAGTAGTGGTTGCAATACCACAATTGTAGGATAAAAGAAAACGTAAGGGAAAAGACCTTTGAGTATTGACAATAGGACAAGGATGTGATGGTAAAAAAAAAAGAAAAAAAAAAGAGGACTAATCCAAAGGGAGCTACTATAATGGATGCAAGGAGATTCAGGGTGAAAGGGAAGCTGAGTTCCCGATATATCGGTCCATTCGAGATTCTGGAGAGAGTAGGCGAGGTGGCTTACAGGCTAGCATTGCCGCCTGCTTTGGAAGGAGTGCACCCTGTATTCCATGTTTCACAACTGAGACAGTATGTCCCGGATCCTAGTCACAGATTGAATTATGAGGATTTGGTGGTAGAACCAGATCACACTTTCCGGGAACAACCTCCGAAGATTTTAGATCGACGAATGAAGAAGCTGCGGAACACGGAGATTCCTTTGGTGTTGATTCAGTGGTCTCGACGGGGAGTCGAGGAGGCCACTTGGGAGACGGAATCCAGAAAGAGTGAGAGCTATCCAGAGATCTACCCGGGTTTAGTAGAGGCGTTTGAGGGGAAGGTTAGTAATTAGTGTGTTGTTTTCAGATTCGATGTTTGTTTCGTGATTCTTGGTTGCGTGACTTGTTTGTTCGACTGTTTAATTCCTGATTGACGTGATCTATGTTTTGGATGGCTAGTACTGACTATGATTATCGTTATCAATCGATTCTGGTTCGAGGACGAACCTCTCTAAGGGGGGAGAGGTTTGTGAAAACCTCGAATATCTTTTCTTTCGTGTAAAAGTTTCGGGACGAAACTTCCTTAAGGGGGGTTGTATGTAATATCCGTAATTATTTTAGGTCACATAGGTCGGAAAAACGAATTCCTTAGAACGCAAGCAATCGAGTTTTGTTTTACAAGTAACCTCGTAAGTCGGATTATTACTTATTAATCCTTGAGATTATCCGTTAAGCAAGTTAAAAATATAGGAATAAAAATAAAAATATATCTATATCTCTCTATCTAAATCCTATCTTTGTTCGGTTAAATAATTCCGATCAACCTATCTATTCCAACAAATATCTATCCTATCTAATTATTTAACCCCAAATCCTAATCTATCTTTTATCAATCGTCCGACATATAAACCGAGATCTTCCCCAATCGTTTTTTTTCTCGTTCAATAGAACAATTGCTCGCTCTTTTTCTCTTGCATCCCATCGTGGTGGTGTGCACCGTTGGAGATCAACTTCTGACTTCGTTCCGGGGACTCGCCAACTCGTCGTGTCCGAACGTGCGAGGGGAGGCCGCAAAAACCGCCGGAATTTGCTGCCGTCGTCAACCGTCGTGAGAGCCACCGGGGGTTCTCCTCTGATTTCCCTCCTCTGCTTTTCCTTGTTGATGTTGGGTCGGGGATACCATCTTTGAGCGGGGGGTCGGAGAGGTGTCAATCGGGAAAAGTAGACGGAGACGCGGTTCGCGGAGTCACCATCGGAGGGACCTTCGATCGGACACAGGCCGAACTAAGAGGGGTGTCAGCGGAAATAGGCGGGGTGGGCGTGAACGAGGGCGACGAGCATTTTTCCTTGTTATCGGAGGCCGCCGGTGAGAGGTTGTGAACAGAGAGCGGGGGTCGGAACGGAGTCGGGGAAGCGAGAGGTTGAAGAAGGAGGGGGAAGGGCGTGGTTCACTGGGAACGCCGACGGGGCGCGAACGGGGGCGGTGACTGGTGTTTGCCTTTGCTCTCCGTCGTCGTCGGCGAGCTGGGTTAGGAACGCAGAGACGGGGCCATGGGGTACTCTGGTTTCGGATTGATAGGTTGAAGATGGGAGATAGGTAGGTGGGCCCCAGTGTGGAAAAGTCAAAAAAAAAATGGGGTGGAGATTTGTGTGTGCTCCCGTAATATTAGTCGGGTGGATTGGGGGCTAAAATTAGGCCAATTCAATTGTCCCTTATAAAGGGAATTGGGCTGGCCTCCATTAATTTAATGTGGCTTGGGCCGGTTAATTCGTTTAATGGGCAGGAAAGTATATTTTTGGACTGGGTTCATTTATTTATTTGGTGGGCTAAGTTGCTAGATAAGTGGGGTATAAATTATAAGGGGTTAATTAGCATACTCTAATATTTATTAATTAGAACTTCCTTAATAAAAGTTAGGCCTATCGGTTTGTGTTTAAGTTAATCTTTTCCGTAATAATTCTTTAGGGAATCGTTCCGTTTGAGATCGTAGTTTCGTCTTTCCGAGGATTCTTCATTCGAGGTAAGTCGTTTTTCGACTTGCTCGGTTCTTTTCTCCCTTGTTAGACTGCGTATCGATATTGTAGGACGGGTGTTGGGAATTAGTCCCGAATGCCTTTTTAAATTATTTCGAACTTCTTGATTTGCTGTGTGTAAAATGGTTTTGAACGCATTTTATCGAAAAGAGATTTTTAGAACGTTTTCTCTATGTTGGTACCGTTTCCGACACGGCCCATCGTAGCTGGTGTGGAGGAAGAGTTGGCTACGTTGACCCGTGTGACTGGGAAAATCGTGCCCCTTCAAAACGAAAATTATTATCTGTGTGTTTTTGGCAAGTGCTCCAGTGGAGGCTTAGCTAGGGGTTAGAAGGGAGATTGTGAAGTGGAGTCGGAGGGCCTGCCTCTGCACTCGGCGCGGTGATGAGCGCCTCGGAAGTCGGATCGTGGACAAAGGAAGAATTGCATTGATGTGTGATTGTGATTGTAAATGCGTATGTGACTTGTGTGACTGATATAACTAATTTAGGTATTGGCCTTTAGAGTTATGATTGCGATTGTGGATTTGTATGCTGACTTTAGATAACCGATTTCAAAACGTTCTACAGTTCCGTATTCTTTCTAGCTTGGTAGATTAGACGCTGACCCTTCGGGGAATATTTTTAGTTCCAGGTATGAACCAGGGAGCCGTGCAGGAACCGAGGCAAGATGGCGGGCCGGAGCGGTAAAGAGCGCGTGTCATAGTGGGATTGGTTATATTAGTTATTTATAATAGTTAGGATGTTGATTTTAATATTTGTTAGACGGATTTAGTATTATGTTTCGTTTATTATCATTTTGTTCGGATAGTTCAGTTTCAGTAGGCGTTGTGACGTATTTGAACATTTATGATTTTCGGGGATTCATGCATGATTATGTTTTTTTTAAGTTTTATTAAATAAAGGTTGGATGTTTTATTATGTTTTTCTCGTCGTGCCCGCGTTGCAAGATCCTAAAGTGTTGTTGTCAACCTAATTAAATAGTACCTTGTATGGTCTATTCCCTAGTAGCACCTCGTCGGAAGACGGGGTGTTACAATAAAGCAGCCTCAAGATAGAGTATTAACGCAAGTTGTAGAGCTAGATAATCATGGTGATACACTCAAGAATGTAAAGAACAAATAATCATGAAAGGCCAAAATCAAATCTCACAAGGCTAATTGTTTTGTCTAGAACTTCAGAATGAATCAAATACTTAAGCTAAATACATGCTCCATCCTATAATCAAGTCATTTAATCAATGATCATGCTTATATCATATCCACTTCAGTAAATCATGCAAATCATGGGTTAGAACTTATACTCAACTTACAAACACAAGAGGAATCAAACAATGGGGAAATAAGAACCTAAATGCAATATTTTCTTGTATTTTTTGAATTTTTCTAATTTTTTTCATTTTTAGAATTTTAATCAATGCATGCAAAAATTTTAAACATGGCCTAAACTAATGCAACTATATGCAATGCAAACAAGTAATTCCCTTCCCCCATGCTTAAAACATACTTTGTCCCCAAAGTATAGTAAAAAGGTCAGGAAAGAGAAAAACTCACGATCGATATGAGATGTCATACTATTGTAGCGCTGCGTGTTGTCTAGCTGCATCTGTCTCATCATCTCCATCATCTGGTTATACTGCGTATCGGAATACTGATGGTCACCTCCAGTAGGTACAGATTGTCGCTGCTGGGTATCCTCCTCAGACTAATCCTCCTCATCTGTGTCTTCAGCCTCAGCAGATTCTTCCTCTTCCTCTTCTTCTTCTTCTTCCTCAACCATAGTGAAATCCTCATCCATTTCCTCTTCTTCAGACTCCTCAACAATAATTGGGGCCTTATTTTTACCCCTAACTGGGCCCCTGACGTCGGTCACACTCAAATCACCATCCCGAACATCAATGAACCAGTTAGCTGGGCTGTCTCCAATCCTCACTCGGCTCCCATCAGGAAGCTTCATCACTCGCCCAGAATCCCCAATCGCCCAATAGTAAGAGTTCCTGTGAATGAAAAGTGCTCCCATCTTCTTCAGCATCCTAAAATCAATAGGCACAGGTGGAATGTCACCCTGTAACCTACTCACATCAACTCCAAAGTGTTTAGCCAGATGTGTCACAATCCCACCAATACAGATAGCTCCTCCACCCTTGTTTCCCACATGGTACATGTGGTTCATAAGCATAGACCCCATGTTCATCTTCTTCTTTTTCAGACAGGTTGCCAGTACAGCAACATCCTTCTTGGGCAGTTGTTCCCCCTATCACCTTGCCCATTCATTATGCTAGCAATAAATCTCTGAAAGACCTTAATGGAGGGGTGAGTGATGGGGGAGGCCTTTTCTTTAGAAGGCTCATATTCAGCCTTCCTTGTAATGAGTCTCCAAAAATGCTTATCAGCCCATGTTGCCCCCGTCTCAGTAAACACCATATCCTTAGTAGAAGGGAAATTGAAGAAATCGAACACTCGGTTGACTTCTTTCAAAGTAAGCTTCCTACTAACTCCCCCTAACCAGAAGTTAATCTTCCCTTCTCCCCTGAAATCAATAGACAGGGTGCTCAGAAACTCCAAAGTTAACCCCTTGAATGTGGGTTCACACAGCTTCAAGAACTCTCCCATGTGCAAATATGCTCCAATCTCATTCAGCAAATGAGCTATCCCGATCGCATTCATCAAGTCCTAGTCTATGAACCTGGTTGTTTTCCATTCCCTATCTTTCAAGAGCTCAAACCGGATCACATGTTCATTCTTTGCCAAACTGATCCCAAAAGTTTCTTGGGTATGTTCTCCCACCACAGCAGGGGGAGTATAAGCGGCTCGAGATGATGATGCAGTATCTCTTCTGCTTCTTTTCGGAGCCATTGCTATCAGAAATTTACAGAAACCTGCACAATACCACAAACGGACCAAGCAAGCACAATTTTTGTTGTCCCGGCAAGGACAACCACAACAATATATCAGAAATAATCGCTCAGACACTCACTTCCCCACTACCTAGAACAATTTAATCAAAATTTAATTAAATTTTAATCAAATTATGGGTGGATTTCGGATGCATGCAGAAAGCTCAAATAAAACACGAATCTATGCTAGAATCATGCAATAAACAAACTTTTGTGAAGAACTTAAGCCTAAATCCGAGCCTAAAGGGGTCAAATTTGGGTTTTTAAAACAAAACCTAAATCTAGATCTATTTTACTAAAACCGGAATTTAGAATGAGATTTGAGAAATATTACTTGCATCCCGCTTGATTTTGAGTTGTTTTCTTGATTGAGGGTGAAATCCCGACTTGAAATAGCTTGAGTGGAGCTTGGATGGTCTTCAATGGAGGATTGAGAGAGGGGTAGAAGAAGGGGAGGGCGGCGAAGTGAAGAGGGAAGGAATGAATCAGGTTTAATTAAAATAGGGTCTCGAAAAATTTGCAGATTGCGCGGGTTGGCACAAAATTGCACGGCCGCGCAATTGCCTCCCAGTTGGGATTGCGCGGCTTCGGGGGTGTGGATTGCGCGGCCGCGCATTTACCAGTCCAAGCCGCGCAATCCCCACTGGGACTGCATTGCTCGGGTTGCTTCTGTGCTTTGGCCACACAATTTTGGTCCCCTTTTCGAATCCTTCTTTACTTCATGGCTGGCTTGAGTTTATCTAAAATTTGAGGATTATTTCTACCTAAACTAACTAATAAAAACAAAATTTGTAAAACAGAAAGCAAAAAATCAAAGCAAAACTATCCTAAAACATGGGTTGCCTCCCAAGAAGCGCTTGTTTAACGTCATTAGCTTGACGTAAAAAGGATATCAAGGCTCTTGTTTCGGCTCTTGTAGAGCCGTCTCTTCCAAAGTCGCACCATTGAATCCTTCATAATATGGCTTCAGTCGCTGACCATTCACCTTGAAGACGGAGTGAGAAACTCCATCATATATATCAACTGCACCATGCGGATACACACGTGCCATCACAAAAGGACCTCTCCATCTTGAGCTCAGTTTTCCAGGAAATAGTCTGAGGCGAGATTGGAACAAAAGTACTTTGTCCCCTACCTTGAAGTTCTTCCTCCAAATATGCTTGTCATGCCAGGCTTTTGTCTTTTCTTTGTATATCACTGCATTATCATAAGACTCGAGCCTGATTTCTTCTAACTCTTGGAGTTGAAGTTTCCTGAACTCGCCCACCTCATTTTCTTGCATGTTGCACTTCTTGACTGCCCAGTATGCTTTATGTTGAACTTCCACCGGTAGATGACAAGCTTTCCCAAACACCAACCTGAATGGTGACATCCCAATTGGTGTTTTAAAAGTGGTCCTGTACGCCCATAGTGCATCATCCAACTGAGCACTCCAGTCTTTCCTATTTGGTGCAACTGTCTTCTCCAGAATGGACTTGATTTCTCTGTTAGACACCTCCTCCTGGCCATTTGTCTGAGGATGGTATGCTGTAGATACTCTGTGTGTGACATGATATTTTTTCAATAATGCACTCACCATCCTATTACAGAAGTGGGATCCCTTGTCACTAACTAAAGCTTTAGGGACACCAAATCTAGTAAAAATGTTGGTCTTCAAGAAATCTGTCACCACTTTAGAATCATCAGTCCTGGTGGCCTTCGCTTCCACCCACTTGGAAACGTAGTCCACCGCAAGCAAAATATAGTAATTTCCAAAAGAATTGGGAAATGGACCCATAAATTCAATGCCCCATACATCAAAAATTTCACAGAAAATAATAGGAGACTGAGGCATCTCATTCTTTTGGGACATATTCCCAACCCTTTGACATCGGTCACAGGATTTACAAAAACCATGAGCATCCCTAAAAATGCTTGGCCAGTAAAATCCTGCATCCAATACCTTCCTAGCAGTTTTGTTAGAACTAAAATGGCCCCCACATGCATAATTATGACAGAAAGTTAAGATAGAAGTTACCTCATTATCCGGGATACATCGTCGGATTACCAGATCAGCGTAGTGTTTCCACAGATATGGATCATTCCAGATGTAGTATCTTGCTTCAATTTTTAACTTATCCTTCTGAGCTTTTGTAAAAGTTGGTGGGAATTCACCTGTAACCAGAAAATTAACCAAGTGTGCATACCAAGGCCTTACAACCTTAATAGCAAACAAAGTATCATCTGGAAATTCCTCCTGAATGGGTGAACTTGCTGGCCTCTTCTGTTCTTCCATCACCAGACGACTCAAATGATCAGCAACCACATTCTCAGCCCCCTTTTTGTCTTTTATCTCAATGTTGAATTCACTCAACAATAAGATCCACCTGATTAACCTGGGTTTGGCCTCTTTTTTTGTTAACAGATAGCGGAGTGCTGCATGATCTGTATAAACAATCACTCTTGTTCCCAGCAAGTAAGAGCGAAATTTCTCCAATGCAAACACAATTGCTAGGAGCTCCTTTTCTGTGGTGTAGTAGTTCCTTTGAGCCTCATTTAATGTCATAGAGGCGTAGTGAATCACATGAGACGCCTTGCCCTTCTTCTGCCCCAAAACAGCCCCCACTGCATAATCATTGGCATCACACATGATCTCAAAAGGGAGAGACCAATCTGGGGCTTGAATAATGGGAGCTGTGGTGAGGCGGAGTTTTAGCTCATCAAACGCTGTCTTACATGCATCACCAAACTCAAATTCTGCTTCCTTCTTCAACAACTCACATAAGGGGGAGGCAATTTTGGAGAAGTCTCTGATAAACCTGCGGTAAAATCCTGCATGGCCTAAAAAAGAACGAACTACACGCACATTAGTAGGATAAGGCAAAGATTGAATTACTTCAACCTTAGCCTTATCGACCTCAATTCCCCTAGAAGACACTACATGGCCTAATACTATACCTTGTTCTACCATGAAATGACATTTTTCAGAGTTGAGAACAAGATTAGTATCTTCACATCTTTTAAGCACTATTGTCAAATGAGTTAAGCATGAATCAAAATCATCCCCATGGACGGTAAAATCATCCATAAATACCTCAATAAATTTTTCTATGTACTCAGAAAAGATACTAAACATACACCGTTGGAATGTAGTTGGGGCATTGCACAGTCCAAAAGGCATCCTTCGGTATGCAAAGGTGCCAAAAGGACAAGTGAATGCTGTCTTTTCCTGATCCTCTGGTGCTATGGCTACCTGAAAATATCCAGTATATCCATCCAAGAAACAATAGAATGAACGACCAACAAGTCGTTCCAACATCTGGTCAATAAAAGGTAATGGGAAATGGTCCTTCCGGGTTACCGCATTCAGCTTGCGATAATCAATACAAACCCGCCACCCGGTCTGGACTCTGGTGAGAATGAGATGACCCTTGTGATTCTCAACCACTATGATACCACCCTTTTTAGGGACAACCTGAGTTGGGATGACCCATTTGCTATCAGAAATAGGAAAGATCATACCTGCCTGAAGGAGCTTCAACAGCTCCTTCTTCACCACCTCCATCATCGGGGGATTCAGTCTTCTTTGGGGCTGTCTAGACGGTGTAGCTTCATCTTCTAATAGAATCCGATGCATGCATGTTGAGGAACTAATCCCTTTAATGTCTGCAATGGTCCATCCTATGGCCGTCTTGTGCTCCCTCAGAACTGCCACTAATCTTCCTTCTTGCTCATTGCTAAGCTTGTTGGATATAATTACTGGCAAAGTGTCCCCTTCACCTAAGAAAGCATACTTGAGATGATCTAGAAGTTGCTTCAATTCTACCACTGGTGCCTGCACAATAAATGGCAAAAGATTCTCTCTTGGCGAGGTTAGTGGTATGGGCTTTGAGCCCGGTGGCATAAGCGGATGCTCAAAGTGAGCATTCAACTCTGCCACCACTTCCTGTAGGTAAGTCTTTAAATCCAAATCCGAGGTTTCATTCATAATAGCATTTTCCAAGGTGGATTTTAAAGCTTCTGATTCATGTATGTTGAAGAATTCTTGAGCAAGTGGCTCTACTACATAAACTAAGCATAGTGAGGAATCTTCAGGAGGGTATTTCATTGCATCATAAATATTATACTCTACCCTTTCCCCGTCGAATTCCATAGTAAGAGAACCACTACAGACATCAATCTTAGTTTTAGCTGTTTTCAGAAAAGGTCTACCTAGCAAAATAGGTGCAACATGCTTATCATGGTCCATATCTAAAACATAGAAATTAGCGGGAAATATCAGATTATCAACCATTACAAGCACATCTTCAACTATTCCTTTAGGGTAAGCATTTGACCTATCAGCTAACTGTATCACAACACTAGTTTCTTGCATAGGACCCAATTCAAGCATTTTGTACACAGAGTAAGGTAAAACATTAATTGAAGCACCTAGATCTAGCATGGCTTTATCAATTTTTGTATCACCAATAATACAGGGAATAGTGAACATGCCAGGGTCACCACATTTTTGAGGCATACGCCTTTGAAACACAGCTGACACATGCTCACTTACAGAAATTTTCTTTTTCCCTTTTAGCTTTTGAGTTCTTTTTATGGTGCACAATTCTTTCAAAAACTTAGCATATCTAGGAATGCTTTTAATTAGTTTAAGTAAGGGAATGTTTACCTCACACTTGCTGAATGTCTCGAATAATTCCTTGTCGTTCTCTAGCTTCCGGGTCTCTTTTAGTGCCTCTGGAAAGGGTGGAACTGGTGCATAAGACTTCAGACGGGTTTCAGACGAATGAGCATTGACGTCCAGATTGCTCGGGATCGCCTCCGATTGCGCGGCCGCGCTTTCAGCAGCCAAGCCGCGCAATCTCGACTGAGACTGCATTGCGCGGCTTGGCGATTGCGCGGCCGCGCTTTCTGGCGCCTCGTCCCCGCGCAATTCCAATTGGGAATCAATTGCGCTGGGTGGTAATTGCTCGGCCGCGCTTTCAGCGGGTTGGCCGAGCACTTCATCCCCGGACGAGTTACTTGGAATCTCATCACTCATCTCGTTTTTTCTTCTGTTATACCCCTTCTGATTGGTATGCGCCCGTCCCTGGGCTCTACTTGAAGTTCTCGTCCACTCCTCAGAGAAATAGCATTGACATTCTGTTTCGGGTTGAGCTTAGTCTGAGATGGCAACTTACTTGAATCTCTAGCTTCCAGTTTGCCTAGAGCATTGGCAATTTGACTAACTTGAGTCTCTAGATTGTGGATGCTAGACTTGGTCTCTTGTTGAAATTGGCTCATTGATCCTTGCATTGTAGTCACAGTTTGTGCAAGAGTCCGATTCATATCTTCAGTAGACATAGCATTCTGATTGGCCCCCTGAGGACGGGGTTGAAAAGGTGGCTTATATGGAGCTTGGCCACCCTGCTGATTGAATTGCTGGTTGTTTGAATTTCCGTACCTCAGATTAGGATGATCCCTCCAACCTGAATTGTAGGTGTTGGAGAAGGGATCATACCTCGTCCTAGGTGGTCCATATCCTCCCACTGCATTCACCTCAGCGTTTTGATCTTGAAATGTAGGGCAAGCGTCAGAGGGATGCATGTTATCAAAGCAGATTTCACATGATTTCACCTGCTGTCTACGACCTTGCTGCAATAGTTGCTTCATCATCATTTTCAATTAAGTGACTTCATCTTGAATTTTTGTATTAGCCACCACTGAATTTGCAGCTCTCGAGCTAGTCTCTTTTATGAACTGTCTTGTGCCCTCAGACAGTTGTGTAAATAGGTCAAACGTAGCGGCAGGAGTTTTGTTGAGAATGTGGCCCTGGCAAGCTGCATTGACCATTCTTCTCTCATCATCCAAGAGGCCATTGAAAAGATATAGGATCAGGTCTTGATCAGTGTAGCCATGGAAAGGACAGCTGGCTACCAACCTCTTGAACCTCTCATAATATTCGTACAAGGACTCATTAGCTTCTTGTTCGATGTTACTGATTCTCTTTTTCAGATCGTTGAGCCTTGTAGCAGGAAAGTACTTCTCTAGAAAAGCTTCCTTCATCTTAGCCCATGTATCAATACTTCCCGAGGCCAAGTAGTAAAACCAGTCTTTAGCCTGATCCTTGAGAGAAAAAGGAAAGGCTCTCAGCGCGATCTGGTCATGATTAACATCACAAAGCATCATGCTTGAACACACAACATGAAATTCAGAAAGATGCTTGTTGGGGTCTTCACCACTATGCCCATGGACTGAAGGCAAAAGGTGGATCAACCCGGATTTCAGCTCAAATTTGACTCCCTCACTGAGAGCAGGGAATTGCACCGCCAATGGCTGTTGTGTCAGATTTGGTGCAGTCAACTGTCTCAGAGATTGGTCACCCATCTCAGCAGATTCAGATCCAGAGTCAGATTCTTCAAGAAAGAACGGTAAGGCCTAAAAGTGATTCCGGATTTCCTTCCTTAGCTTGAAGAGTGTCCTGTCAATATCTGGATCAAAAAGTAGAGGAGATGAGTTAGTAGCACGGGTATGAACCATATAACCGGTTCACACCCAAAACAGCACAAAAGTAATAAACACAAATAGCGACGAGTCCCCGACAACGACGCCAAATTTGATGAAGTATTTTCGGTGGTCGTTATACCTATCAAAGAATCCTTAACTTTAC
This sequence comes from Fallopia convolvulus, assembly GCA_964016875.1. NCBI lineage: Eukaryota > Viridiplantae > Streptophyta > Magnoliopsida > Caryophyllales > Polygonaceae > Fallopia > Fallopia convolvulus. Next base: position 8,541,626 of record OZ024724.1, on the reverse strand, counting down.
CAAACTCAGTAGAGCGGTAAGTAAGGGTCGAACCCACATAGACTCGTGTAAGTGTGTTATTTCTTAAGTGCCAGCGCATAATACCCGACAACACAAAAACCTAAGAACTACATAAAAACTAACCAAAACCTAACCAAAACATATCTAAAACATGCATCTAAACTACTCCTATATGCGAGCTATCAACGGGTCTCCTTGACAACACACTTGCACATGTGCATGATCATTATCTGATGCAGGTTTATCTTTTCTTTGGGTAGAAGCAGATCAAGGAGAATGGCATCATTTGGAGTTGAGCGTTGTCGCTTTTCTTGTCTTGGGATCACCATCCTAGTGATATACTAGTGTGCCATTTTACCCAATTGACTCAATCCGTGAGTCAGAACTTCCTTTCCTTGAGCAGGAACATGTCCCAGCAGCCTCTTGAAGATCACCTCTTTTCCATTAGTGTCTTACCATGGCCTTTGCGGAAGAGTTGAACAACTTTCATTCGGTACTAGAAGAATTTTCTTGATTGCAGCATAAGAGAAGGTGAATTATCCCCGCAAATGCATCGAATTACTGGATTGAGGTCAGTTCCTTGTGTCAGTTCAAACTTGGAGTAGAAGAGCTTGATCTGTGAGGGATCCACCCTAGCTGGTTATGAGCATAGTGTGTCCCATTCTTGAAAGTGGATTAGGTCTTGCAGTTCCTTGAAATCGTTTTCTTGAAGGAACTGTGGGTTGAGAACCAGTGGAGCATCTAACTTCCTATCCAAACTATGGCAGTTCCCTTGTTCTTTTTCTCCTTCGTATCTTCGGTTTTCTGTTTCTTCCTCCCTAGCTTCTTGGAACCTCGAGTGGATGGACGTCCAGAGGCTACTTCTTTGAATTTAATCTAGAGAAGAGGTTCCTTGTATTCCTCTATCTCGTCCTTATCTTCAGCCACGTCGATTACAAACTTTTCTTTGTTGAGTGCGCGAAGTTGTTCAGAAGCAAGAGGGGCAAGATCCTCTTCAGAGTCTTCTTCTTCTTCATCTCCAATGATTATGTGCTTTCTTTTTCCGGTTCTTTGGCCGGTGGGAACTTTGGAGAAAAGATATTTGGGTTGAGTTGTTTTGGGCGGAGTTTGTTTGGAGGTTTTCTCAGCAAATGGGAACTCTTCTATCTCGAATTGTAAGAGGGTTTGATCAAGAATTGATGTGGGGAGATCTCTGTATTGAGGAGTTGGAATTTGATGAATTTTTTTTTATGGAGAAGTCGGTTCCATGGGAGGATGAGATGAGTGGTATTTGAGTATTGACCTTTGGATTTGGAAGAGTCTTGTGCAGGTTGTCTAGGGCTGAGATTATCGAAGATTTGAGTGTGGTATTTAGGAGAAGAAGTGGAAGCATGTTTGAGAAGAAGGGTAGATGGACCTGTTTGAGAGATGGTGGTTTGAACACCATCAATTTTTACAGTGAGGGTTGAGGATGCATCTAACCTTTTAGTAATAACTGGGATATCGAATCTTAGAGCTGTAGGAGGGGAGGTTGGAGGAGTAGGACCTGGTTGATCATACCTCTTTCTCAAGAGTAAGTAGAGGCGCTTCTTGATATCAAAGATGTATTCTAGAGTATGTGTTTCAGCATTAAGGCCTTCAAGGAGAATCTTTTTGAGGTATTCGAGATCCTTTTGTAGGAGATGCTCAATGAGAGGGCTTGGATGGAGAGGGGAGAATTGGATTTTGTTAATGGGTTGTTCCTGGTTGGCCATTTTTGTGACAAAGAAGGAAGGATGGGATGGTTAGGGTTTACACATAAACAAAATTGAAGAGTGAAAGCTTTGAATAAGACAAGGGTAGAGAGAGAGAGAGAGAGAGAGAGAGAGAGAGAGAGAGAGAGAGAGAGAGAGAGAGAGAGAAGGTTAAGTAGAGGGAAAGAAGATGAACGGGTGAGGGATTAAGCGTACCAAGGATTCCTTGAGAAAAGGATCTAATTACTCCAAATGTATCTGACAGATTTCCTTCCACCATAACTTGATTCTTTCCAACTTAACAGTCTCCACGTGTCACAAATCTGAGCAAAGCCGAAGGAAAACGGTTGAGATGTGAACTCTCAACCTGTCTTGTCTAATACCAGTTTCCAAAGTTGTTTCTCTTTCCAATAATTCAGATTTAAATCGTCTGAGCTACAATATCCTTGTAGTTCCCTTGTGATAAGAAGAAGTTCCTTTCTCTTCCATCTTTACATCCATGACCAAGTGACGTTGAGCCGAGTTTGGATACATATAGGGTTTTTTGTGGAAACGCATAACAAACAGAAGTATCCAAACAAGAATGAGCAATTCAAAAGAAGTCAACATCCAGGTAATTGAATCCCATTTTGTGGGTTTAAACATGTAAAGGGTTCATAGGAAACGTTTACTGGATTCGGTTTAGGGACAAGTCATATGATCAACCATCATTTCAGCTTTGTTGTGGAGGAATTGATGACGGTTTCTTCCTCTTGTTCGCTATCGTCATCTTTGCCACATCCTTCATGTGTATCTTTTTCTTTTCAGAATGCTTCATCTTGCTAGTTGTACACACCATCTTCAATTTCTTCTGAGTCGATCCTGGGTAGTTCAATACAGAGATTTTGCAAACAATTGCTTGAAAAGCACTATTTAGGCATTGTTCCTTTATTCTTGCACTCGAAGGAGAAGTGATCTCCAATGACTTTTTTGAGTAGTGAGTTGGAGTTATTCTCCTTCTTCTTGGTCATGTGGTTGAAACAATCGCTAACAATGACCTCTTTGTTGTTCCCCCTCACTACAACCTACAAGATTAGCTAGACTTGGGGACCCATGCAAGATTTCTCTTGCTTGGATCAACACGAGATTCCAGATTTAGGTTTTCTAACAGATTTATCAGATCACAAACAAGAGTAAAGTTCTTGTGGCTTTACGAAGAGTTCCTAGGTAGGTTCCCATTCTTAGGAACTTTCCACTGTTTTTTGGGACTCTTGTTGTGAAAGTGATAAGCTTGTCTTTTGAAACGACTTTCAATGTAGTTCCCATATGCTCTACATTTCCAACAAGCTTTGTGGACTCTAAACCCATTTCCCTTGCCTAACTTAAGACCCCTTTTGTTGTTGGCATTATTGTTCCCGTTCTCTCTCTCCTTTCAAGTACACTGATTCTTTCTTCTAAAAAGAGCAATGTTAGTCTTTTGAAGCTCATGATCCCTACATTTATTTTTCACCTTTTCTAAGAGAGAAGGGTTCCCATCCTTTGATGATCCTTCTTCACACCCTACTTCATGTCCAACGGGAGTAAATCTGATTCTAGGAAAGGTTTCTTGAGATTTGTTATCCATTCTATTGGCTTGACTTTATTGCAGAGAACACATACACCTAGGTTTTTCTCAGCTATCTTAGACTTGAAAGCTTCACTGAGCAACGTTTCTTGATTGAAGATCTCTTTCACGAAATTACCTAGACATTCTTGATTTTCACATAAGGTCTTAAACAAGTTATCTCTTTCTCTTTTTATGTAGTTGATAGAGCATATAGATGTAGTTGTTAGAGCATGTTTTTATTCTCGTTTTATGCATTTTTAGCTAGGATTTCATTCTAAGTTTAGATTAGGTTTTATTTTAGTTTAGTTCGGAATCTACGCGTCTTTGTGCGTAATTGCAGGTCGGATGGTGGAAGACGGTAGATGGAAAGCTTAGGACGGATCTCGGGACGTGTAGGAAGAATTGGAAGTGAAGACCCGAGGCAAGAACTACAAGACATGAATGAAGGGACCAAACCGCGGAGCCAAAGTCAAGACCGCGCCGAGTGGAGAAAGTTGCTACGGCGTCAGCGCAGGCAATTCCGGGCGGAGCGCGACCGCGCTCTGGGGCGTCACAAACCGCACTCAGCGGTGTCGGTGCGGCGTGGATTTGGGCTTCCGCGAGATCTTATGGGCCGACTTTATAAGTGTTTATTTGGATAGTTTTGGATCTTTTAGATATTTTTAGCTTGATATAAATACTTTCCTTAGATTTATATTTGGGATTATGCTATCTTTTAGAGTTTTACGCAATTTGGAGATTTGTGGGAGACAAACCCTAGTTTTTGCAATTGAAGATCAATTTGACTTTTGTAAGTTTGATTTCTATTTAATGACAATTTCTAGCTAAATTTCCCATGTCCAACTAGTTAGTTGAAGTTGTATGCATAAATTCATAATAGATTAGTCAAGGGAAATTGAAATAAGGATAATCGATGATCAAAACTCATGAATGCAATGGATACGAAACTAGTTGGACGCTTTTCTCCATATTGGAATCTCAACTTACTTTACTTGTTTAGTTTTAATTAGTTTAATTACTTAGATTTTAGTTTATAATCACAAAAACCCCCTTTTCTGCTTAGTAATATTATAAAAATACGAATAATCTGAGTCCTTGTGGGTTCGACCCTTGCTTCCACTATACTTAGGTTAGGAAGTTAGGAATTTTCTTTGACAGTGCTTTTATAACGACGTAAAAGTGCTCTTTAAATTTGGCGCCGTTGTCGGGGACTCGGCTATTTATTTGTATTTATCTAGTGTTACTTTTTATTTCTTTTTGGGTGTGAACCACTTGTATGGTTCATACCCGTGCTACTAATCCATCTCTTGTTGCATTTGATTCAGAAATCGAAAGGACAATCTCTAGGTTGCGTAGGCAAGCTCGTGCGAATTCTCGAGAACTACCGTTCAATCTGGCATCTTCCTCTTCTTCTTCTAATTCTGATTCTGATAGCGTTCCTGAAATACCAAAGATGGCTCAGACACTGAGACAGTTAACTGCACCAGATTTGGCACAACAACCATTGGCGGTGAAGATACATGCACTCCCTGACGGTGTCCAATTTGAACTGAAATCAGGATTGATTCACCTCCTCCCTCAATTCTATGGGAAGGCGGGTGAAGATCCCAACAAGCATATATCGGTTTTTCATGCTGTCTGCACTAGCATGAAACCAAATGGAATCACTGATGACCAAATCAAGTTGAGAGCTTTTGTGTTCTCTTTGAAGGATGCAACGAATGACTGGCTCTACTATTTGGCTCCTGGCAGTATCGAGACTTGGGAGGAGATGAAAAAGGCTTTCTTGAGAAGTATTTCCCAGCCACAAAGCTCTCGAGTATGAAAAAGAGCATTAGCAACATTGAACAGCTCCCGAATGAATCGCTTTATGAGTATTATGAGAGGTTCAAGAAGCTAATCTCAAGCTGCCCCTATCATGGCTACTCTAAGATGGATCTTGTTATGTACCTTCATGAAGGCTTACTGGATGAAGAACGCCGACATGTTAATGCTGCCTGTGGAGGGAACATCCTGAACAACACTCCTGAACAAGCTTTTGAACTATTTCATGAACTTTCTGAAGGCTCTCGTCAATTCAGCAAAAGAGCTTCAATGAAGGCAGCCAATTCTGTTGATGTTACAGCTTTACATGAAGATGTGAATGAGTTGAAATCAATGTTCAGGCAATTCATGCCGAAGGGATCACAACAAGTCAAGCCTTGCGGTTTCTGCTCTGATGTTACTCATAAGACGGATGCTTGTCCTACTCTTCATGTTCAAGAGGAGGAAATTAATGCACTTGGAGGCTATGGGCCAAGAAGACCAACATATGATCCTTATTCAAGCTCGTACAATCTAGGTTGGAAGGATCATCACAATTTGAGGTACGGAAATCAGAATCAACATCATGCACCTCAAAACGAGCCTCCAGGCTTTAGACCTCCTTTTCAACATCAACTTCATAATCAAGCACCGAATCAAGGCCCATCCTCATCCACAGATGATATGATCCGTGCTCTTACCCAGAATATGGCCATGATGCAGCAAACTATGGGCCAAATTCAGCAGGATACCAAGTCAAGCATCACCAACTTGGAAAATCAAATGAGCCAACTTGCACAGGCAATGAACAAATTTGAAGCTAAAGATTCCAACAGGTTACCTTCTCAGACAGAACTCAATCCTAAACAGAATGTGAATGCAATCTCTCTCCGTAGTGGTAAAGTGTTGGAAAACAAAGCCGGAAGGCCACAAACATCGCCTGATGAAGAAACCGAGGGAGGCAAAACCTCGGATTTGGACGTTCAAGCTGAGCGCGGGCAGCCCAGCCAGGGGTGCCAAACCGCTCCTCCAAGCCCTACACCGCGCCCCGAGGGACCAAGTCACTGCGGCTTGATTGCAGGCAGATCCGGCCAGAGCGCGGTCGCGCTCCGGGAGGACCAAACCACGCCGGCGGTGATTTCCGAAGAACCTCCGATTCTTTCGACGTCGGTTCTTAAACCTCCCCCACCTTTTCCCGAAGCCTTAAAGGAGACCCGTAAGATCGAGAACGATAAAGAGATCTTCGAAACATTTAGCAAGTGTGAGGTGAATATTCCGCTACTTAAGCTTATCAAGAGCATTCCCCGCTATGCTAAGTTTTTGAAGGAGTTATGTACGGTCAAGCGGAATCAAAAGCAAAAAGGGAAGCAAAATATCAAGGTCAGTGAGCAAATCTCAGCGGTCTTCCAAAGACGATTGCCACAAAAATGCGAGGACCCAGGTATGTTCACTATCCCTTGTATCATAGGTGAGAGAAAATTTGAAAAGGCTATGCTAGACTTAGGTGCTTCTATCAATGTTTTGCCTTATTCAATTTATGAGTCTCTTGAGCTAGGTCCATTACATGCAACAACCGTAGTTATTCAATTGGCTGATAGGTCTAACGTTTACCCAAAGGGGATAATAGAAGATGTGCTTGTTATGGTTGATAAGTTAATTTTCCCTGCTGATTTTTACGTACTTGAAATGGAACATGACAAGCATGCTGCTCCAATCCTTTTAGGTAGACCATTCCTAAAGACAACCAAAACTAAAATTGATGTGTGTAGTGGCTCATTAACCATGGAGTTTGATGGGGAAAAAGTGGAATACAATATCTATGATGCTATGAAATTCGCCTATGATGTTCATTCTTTGTGTTCAATTGATGTGTTAGATACTCTTGTGCAAGATTTCTTTGACATTAATGATCATGATGAATTGCAATCTACACTTGAAAACTCTGTGGTTGATAAAGATGAAGTGGAATTTATGCTTAATGATGATATGCAAGAAATTGTAGCCGAGTTGAACGCTGACTATGAGCGATCACTCTTGCTACCGGGCTCAAAGCCCATTCCACTAACAGTGCCAAGCGAGAAGCTTGTTCCCTCTATTGTGCAGGCCCCACAGGTAGAGCTCAAACAACTGTCGGACCACCTCAAGTACGCTTTTCTAGGTGATGGAGATACTCTACCGGTGATAATTTCAAACAAGCTGACTCAAGATCAAGGTTACCGGTTGCTGGATGTTTTAAGGGAGCATAAATCCGCTATAGGATGGACTATTGCCGACATTAGAGGAATAAGCCCCTCTACCTATATGCATAGAATCCTATTGGAGGATGAAGCAAAACCCTCAAGACAACCACAAAGGAGGTTGAACCTGCCTATGATGGAAGTTGTGAAGAAGGAGGTCCTGAAACTTCTTCAAGCAGGAATGATTTTCCCATATCAGATAGCAAATGGGTAAGTCCTACTCAGGTTGTTCCTAAGAAAGGTGGAATCACGGTGAAGGAGAATCAAGATGGTGAGCTAATTCCAACAAGAATTCAAACCGGGTGGCGTGTATGCATTGATTACCGAAAGCTCAACACGGTAACCCGTAAAGACCATGTTCCTTTACCTTTTATTGACCAAATGCTTGAGCGACTTGCGGGTCTTTCCTTCTATTGTTTCTTGGATGTGTATTCAGGTTATTTTCAGATGGCGATTGCACCCGAGGATCAAGAGAAGACAACATTTACTTGCCCATTTGGCACATTCGCTTATAGAAGAATGCCATTTGGTCTATGTAATGCACCCGCCACTTTCCAAAGGTGTATGGTCAGTATATTTTCTGAATACATAGAGAACATCATTGAAGTCTTTATGGATGATTTCACAGTTCATGGAAATGATTTTGATTCTTGTTTAACTCACTTGACACTTGTGCTAAAACGTTGTGAAGAAACTAACCTTTGTCTTAATTCTGAGAAATGCCATTTTATGGTAGAACAGGGCATAGTGTTAGGTCATATAGTGTCATCTAAAGGGATTGAAGTTGATAAGGCAAAGGTTGAAATAATTCAATCCTTGCCTTATCCTACTAATGTTCGGGAAGTACGTTCTTTTCTTGGTCATGCAGGTTTTTACCGCAGGTTCATTAAAGACTTCTCCAGATTGCTTCACCCCTTTGTGAGCTACTCAAGAAGGATGTGACCTTTGACTTTAATGAAGCTTGTAAAAAAGCTTTTGATGAGTTGAAGGCTCGCCTCACCACTGCCCCAATAATTCAGCCCCCGGATTGGTCCCTACCTTTTGAGCTGATGTGTGATGCAAGCGACTATGCGGTAGGAGCAGTTTTGGGCCAAAAGATTGGTAAGGCTTCTCATGTTATCCATTATGCTTCTATGACTCTTAATGAAGCACAGAAAAATTATTACACCATCGAGAAGGAACTCTTGGCGGTGGTGTTTGCTTTGGAAAAGTTTCGGTCTTATTTGCTAGGTACAAAGGTGATCGTCTACACGGATCATGCAGCCCTTCGTTACTTGTTGACGAAGAAGGAGGCAAGGCCCAGGTTGATTAGATGGATCTTATTGTAGAGTGAATTCAACATTGAGATCAAAGACAAAAAGGGGGCGGAAAACGTGGTGGCGGATCATCTTAGTCGCTTAGTTCATAAGGGGGATGATGTACTCAAATCACACCGATTAGAGAAGAATTTCCAGATGATACCTTGTTTTCGGTACGTGTACTTCAACCTTGGTATGCTCATTTGGTAAATTTTCTTGTTTCGAGTGTATTTCCTCCTAGTTTTAGCAAGGCTCAAAGGGATAAACTCAAGAGTGAAGCAAGGTATTATGTGTCGGACGATCCATATCTTTGGAAACATTGTTCCAATCAGGTAATCCGGCGTTGTCTTCCGGATAATGAGGTAACTTCAGTTTTATCATTTTGTCATTCTTATGCTTGTGGGGGGCATTTTAGTGCTAAGAAAACCGCTAGGAAAGTATTGGATGCAGGATTCTTTTGGCCTACTATCTTTCGGGATGCGTATGCCTTTTGCAAATCCTGTGACCGATGCCAAAGGGTCGGAAATATATCCCACAGGGATGAAATGCCTCAAACTTCAATTATCTTTTGTGAGGTATTTGATGTTTGGGGTATAGATTTCATGGGCCCCTTTCCTAGCTCTTACAAGAATATTTATATTTTATTAGCGGTGGACTACGTTTCCAAATGGGTGGAAGCGAAGGCCACCAGGACTGATGATTCCCGAGTTGTGGCAGATTTCTTGAAGGCGAACATATTCTCAAGATTTGGGATTCCTAGAGCTTTAATTAGTGACAAGGGATCCCATTTTTGCAACCGAACGGTCAGTGCGCTCTTGAAGAAATATCATGTCACACACAGGATTTCTACGGCCTACCACCCACAAACGAATGGCCAAGCTGAGGTGTCAAACAGAGAGATCAAAGCCATTCTTGAGAAGACGGTGTCGCCAAACCAGAAGGATTGGAGTACTCGCCTAGACGATGCTTTATGGGCATATAGGACGGCTTACAAAACACCGATTGGAATGTCGCCTTTTCGGTTGGTGTTTGGTAAAGCTTGTCATCTTCCGGTGGAGATCCAACACCGAGCTTATTGGGCTGTGAAGAACTGTAGTCTGCAGATGGATGAAGCCGGTGAGTTGAGGAAGCTTCAGTTGGAAGAGCTTGAGGAATTACGGTTAGAAGCTTATGACAACGCGGCCATATACAAGGAGAAGACCAAAGCTTTGCATGACAAGAAAATATGGAGGAAAAGTTTTCAGGTAGGTGATAAAGTTTTGCTATATCAATCTAGACTCAAACTTTTTCCAGGTAAGCTGAGGTCGAGATGGACGGGGCCATTCGTAGTAGCTCAGACGTTTCCTCATGGAGCGGTGGAAATTTATGATGAAGCCACTCATTCGTTACAAAAGGTGAATGGTCAGCGTTTGAAGCCGTATTTTGAAGGATTTAGCAATGCTATTCTTGAAGAAACGGTTTTGAACGAACCAAACACATGAGCGGTAATGTGTCAAGCTAATGACGTTAAACAAGCGCTTCGTGGGAGGCAACCCAAGCTTTGTTTTGATTTTTGATTTTTGATTTTATTTTCTAAATTTAGTTGTGTTTTTGGTTTGTTTTTGTGTGGTTTTCGTTTGTTTTTGTTTTTCTTAGTTATAGGTAAAGTCGGAAAACAAGTACACGCGGTCCGAGGAGGTCAAGACGGCCTTAAATTCATAACCCGGGAATGGGCAAATCGAGGCCGATCTCCTGCGGCCAGGACGCAGGTTGAACCAACCAGGGCGCCCCCGCGCTCCAACGCCCAAACCGCGCCCCGAAGGGCCAACACACTGCGGCCTCAGCGTGGGCAAAACCCGGGAGAGCGCGACCGCGCTCTCAAGGGTTCCAAACCGCGCTGAGGACGGGTTCGGCGCATTAAACCCGAAATCCCTCTTATTCTTTGCCACATTCTTCTTCCTCCTCCTAAAACCCACGCAACCCCCATTGAAGCTCCTCCATTGAAGCTCCTCATTCAAGCTCCTTTGAAGATCAAAAATCCAAATCAAGCCCGGATTTGCACTCCTAATCATCAAACAAGTAATACCATCATGGGTCGAACAAAGGTTCCCGCCAACACATCCTCATCGGGACCTAGTCGTCCTCAAAGAGCAACTAGAGTAACCCGAGCAACATCAACTAGAGCTCCAAATGTTGCACCCTCTTCCTCTCGATCCCGATCTCCACCTAGAGCTTCTTCCTCAAGCAATGTGATTACACCGACAACTTATGGTCTTCAATTCCGGGACATGAGGCATCTAGACCGGTTTGATCAATTGAAAGGGCGTGAAATCCAAGCTCCGAGATACATTGACTGGGATTTGTTGGAGGAGTTGGGTTTGGCTAGTGAATTTAGGAAGATAGAGTTTAATCACAATTTGATTGTGTTGAGCATGAGATTGCCTGTTTACCGAAGCCTCGTGTTGGAGTTCTTGAGCACATTGGAGGCTCATATCTTAGAGGGAAGATTTGCTAATGAAGCGCGGTGCAATTTTCAGCTAGGTGGGGTGATGAGAAGCATGACTCTTAATTAGGGCTGGGATACTTCGGTTCTTGAGTTTTTTTCAGCTCCCAGATCCCAGATTACACAGATTGCTACATACCACTCGAGGACGAGTTGCGACTTGCGAGGCTATGAGGACGAGGAGGCGGAACCGCTCAGTTGAGGACGAGGAGGTGCGACCGGAGAGGAGGCAAACCGCAATTTCCTACCAAAGAAGGCGAGGACGATGAGGCGCTGGCAGCGAGAAGTGGCGGACCGGTGGTGAGGACGAGGAGGCACGAGAACTCCGGCGAACCGACGAAGACTCGCAGGCTGGCGGCTAGGGACGCGAGAGGAGAGAGGAGTTGCAGTGTTATTACGGACGGCTAGGGCTCGGTGACTCAGGAATCTGGATTTTTATATTTTGCCATTTTGGGTTGAAAATACGGTTATTATAAAAATTTCGGGTTTTTAATTTTTTTTTAATTAACCGAAAACCGAACCCGAATTTTAAAGAGGAACCGAACCGTTTTTTCCTTGCCTATTAATTTCCACTAACCGAACCGAACCGCCCCCAACCGCTTGGTTCGGTTCGGTTTTTCGGTTCTTCGGGTTCAAAGTCCTAGCCCTACTCTTAATGATATCAACGAGCTGTCCCGATTTACCCAATACCATATGCATGTTGATAGATGGGAAAACCGCTCCACTTTTATGGATGATGAAAAGTGGGCTCTCCTTTCCCGGGACTGATGAGTACTTGCCTTCTAGAACCAAGGCGTCTGGAATTTCTCATCCAATAATCCGAATTCTTCAGAGGTTCTTTGCTCACTCTATTACAGGCAGAGGAGAGGGTGAGAATAATTGCCCTAGGAAGGATATTTTTCTCCTTCGAGGTATTCTCGAAGGGCAACAGGTAGACTTCGGTGCCGCTATGATGCACAACATGGAGCTCATGATTAAGAGAAATACCGGTCGGATCGCTGTGGGTGGTATCATCACCAAGTTTGCCCAACACTTTGGAATTGATTTGGAGCAGTGTGTGGGTAGGATTGATCCTCTTCTGATGAACTTGCATTTCTACAACAAGATGAAGGTGTTATATGTGAAGAAAAATCGGTACTATTGGGTGCTAGGCAATAGCTCTTTTGCTATGAAGTTGCCTAATCCAGAGAGGGTGAAGATAGAGGTTGGTTTGGACAATGCTGGCACATGGCTCATTCACCCACAAGATGGTGATTTACCGGTTTCGGAAGTGATTGGAGGAACAAAGTGAAGAAAGAAATCAAGGGGTCAGGATGAGGAAGCGAGCGCTTCTATGGATGTTGATGAGGAGGACGAAGATGAGGAGTTTGAAGCTGCTCCTGAGGATATTGCAGCTGAAGATGATGATGGGGAAAATGATGAAGATGATGATGAGCACAATAAAGTGCCACCAATTCAGGAGTTTGAGCAACAAGGCCTAGGTGGTAACATGTCTACCACTCAATACAATCATTTGGTGGAATTAATGGGTGGATTGTCTACACAAGTGAGTGGCTTGCACACTCGAATGGATGGCATGGCGACTGATTTCAACCATTTCCGGGGTTATGCTACGAGCCGTTTTGATTATGTTGATGAGCAGACCCGGTACTTGCATCAGAGGATGGACAGCTACACGCCTGAGCAGGGCTACCGGCTGTATGCTTATCAGCCGTATCCTGGATATCCAGCTCCTGAGTGGCCACCACCACCTTCAGAGTAGATTCCCGAGTTTGACAAGTTCTTGTGATAAGGTCAGTTTTCTTTTACTCTTATGTTTTTATTACTTTGGGGACAAAGTAATGTTTAAGCATGGGGGAAGGTGTTGGGACGTTGTTGGGACCTCTGGTTCTAAACAACGGATCAACGATGTAATTCTCTTCGGTTTTGATACTGACAAACACCATAGGGAACTAATGTGGTTTGTTCAAGTATTTCTAAGGAACACATGTACAACCAAGAACTTCTATGAATGACCAAAAGCCACTTAGGCCACAATGAAGAGTTTCCATCAAGGGAACTCTGAAGAGGAAAGTTCCCATGAAGTGGGAACTCCCAGAAACAATCAAGAGAACACAAGCTTACAACGATGTAGATTTTCCATCAAGGGAACTCTGAAGAAGACAGTTCCCATGACATGGGAACTCACATGTGAGGACAACGACCGTTCAGCGCAGATCGCGGGATTTTGTCTCAAATAACCCAAAGGAACAGTCTGAGGATCAGACTGTCACGCTTCATCCAACGGTCCGATTGATCCAAGAAGTTGACCTAGTTCAAACCAAAGTCACATGTGAAGAAAGTACAACTTGGGCATCAAGCAAAGGGTATTTTGGACACAAACGAAAGATGCGACTGCCCAAGCTCAATGGACTATAAAGCCAAATGAATAGTACTCGGATTGAGTACTTCTCCCGTAACTCACAAACACCCACACCAGAGAAAAGAAAGAAAAGGAAGAGAAGTCCCCGCCGGCAAGTGTGTGATCTCGACGACGGTGAAGCTGAAGTTTCCAGGAGCAAGGGAACTGAGAAGTTAGTGTAAGGTTTGAGTTACTTGTGTTTTGCTTTTGTGAGCTTAGGAACTCAGTTGAGAGGATTTACTAGTGTTGCTAGAGTTAGGAAGAACTCGTAGGAACAGAGAAGTGTGAATCCGGCTGTGTAACTAAGGAACAAAGCAATTAATATAAGTAAGTCATTCAAAATCCTCCAAGCGGAGGTAGAGGTTTACCCATACAACTAGTTTGTTGTAGTGGGGTTCCTCTATAAAGGAACTGTGTTATTTACTGTTTTATTACTTGCGAATTGTTTACTTCCGCTGCCTTGGGAACAGCTTAACTGCCAGTTTCCAAGCTCTTTGCTAACGTTTATGATCCAACAATTGGTATCAGAGCTTGCGCTCTAGATTTGTGTTAGCATCGCAGGTATCAAATGGCTCAGGAACTTACTTAGGTGGGGAACAACACTAGTAAGCCGCCAAGGCTTATTACAGGAAGATTTGAAAGCTGTCAACACGACATGAAGGATTGGATGCGTGGCCAAGACTACCAAGCCTGGTGTGTCATCGAGAGAGGCAACTTCGAAATCGATCCAGCTATAGTCAACGACCTCTCAAAGTGGGGACCCAACGAGTACAAGTGCATGGAGGAAAACTACAAAGCCAAACAGTACCTAAAGAGGTCCATGTGCGTACAAGATTGTGACAGGGTTGCAAACCTTGACACAACTAAGGAAATGTGGGAAACCATCCAACAAATGCACGTTGGGAACTCAGACCTCAGAGAAGATCTTCAGATGAATGCAAAAAGGGAGTTCTACAACTTCCAAATGGAGATGGGAGAGTCCGTTGATAGATACCAATCCCGATTTGAAGGACTTTGCACTAAAATGGAGGGATTGGGGATCACCAATGAAGAAATCACCCACAAAATGAAGGTCCAATAGCTCTTCAACGGATTGACTGGAGAATGGGCAAACGAGAGAACGATGTTCAAGGAAAATCCAGAAAATCGAACACTCATGCTCCATCAAGTGTTTGGAAAGCTAGTGGGACACGAGAAGAGAAAGATCGATGATAAGGAACAAACTCGAGCTCATCGAGGGATCGCACTCAAGATCGAGAAAATGCTCAAATCGACCCAAGAACAACATGAAGACTCCGAAGAAGAAGAGGATGAGGAGCTAGTTCTCGTAACAAAGGCTCTTCGAAATTTCTACAAAGGGAAGTCTCAAAGGAACAATGGGAACTAGGGAAAGGGATAGAGTTCCCAAAGAAAGCCCACAGAGAAGGATCTCTTAGATGTGACCTGCTACAAGTGCAACAGGAAAGGACATTTTGCGAAGGAATGCCCACAAGGAACTGATGGCCGAAAGCAAGGAAAGAAGGCCTACATCGCTACCTGGAGCGATGATGAAGACGAAGATCCCGAATCATGGGCACTCCCAGACATGTGTGGCATGGCCATAGGAGAAACCACTGGGGAACAACCCAGTGATGTAACCACTGAAACTGTTCTTGATTCCTTGAGTAACTATGAAAAACCTGAGTTGTTGAAAATTCTTTCAAGTCTTGTCAAAGATAACATAAAACTGCAAAACAAGTTGGAAAAACAGGAACACATAAATTCTCAATTAGTTGGTCTTGAGCCCTGTCCCAACTGCATATCCCTTCTAGAAAAACTCAAGTCCCATGTGTCTCACATTGTAGATCTAGAAAGAGAAATCAAAACTCTAGAGAAAGATGAGAACACCCTCTTGCAAAACCTGAGTAAGACTCCCGAACATCTTGAAGCCTCTAGTTCCCAAATTAAGTTTGTCCTAGCCAGACATGGCATAGGATACAAAGTTGAGTGCTCCAAGAACGGAAAGTCACCCCTGAGCGAACATGAGATCCATGAGTGTAGGGCCTTAGAACTCCAATGCGAGAAACAGAAAAATGCTCATCTCGAGGAGAAAATCAGGGTCCTAGAGAGTGGAAACAATGGTGAGAAAGATTACTATACTGGGAACTCCGGACATAGAATCTATGTCAAAATTGCTAAGGGAAACGGGTCTCGGGTGTACAACAAAGAAACCATGGATAGGAACCGGATCCAGAGACCACACCCAAAATACTACCTGGGAGAATACTATAAGACGTGTTGGCACTGTGGTGCTCATGGGCACTACAAGGATGCATGTCCCAAGAAGAGAGCCCAAACCCCTAGAAACCATGAGTTCCCAAACAAACAAAAACGTCATGCTAATCACCAAAGGAACTCCAACTCTCAAAATTCTAGAGACATCAACATTTCTGACTATATCTTGAATGAAAATGTTTTCCCTTGCAAGGGACCAGGCAAGAGTCGTCTTGCCTCGGTCTGAAAACACTAACTTTACCTTGCAGGTGGCAGTGAGAGGGAACAATGCATGGTTCATAGACAGTGGATGCTCGAACCATATGACCGGAAACAAGGATATCCTCATCTCACTCCACACTCATGCCGAAGGAGGCCATGTCTCATTTGGCAATAAAAACAAGGGACAAGTAATTGGAAAGGGAGAAGTATTGCTAAATAGATCAATCAAAATCAGCAATGTCAATTTGGTGAAAGATCTGGGATACAATCTCTTAAGTGTTGCCCATATATGTGATCAAGGGAACAACGTTGTCACCTTCGACTCAGATGAATGTCTTGTCATCAACAAGAAGACCAACAAAGTAATTCTGAGAGGAAGAAGATACAACAATGTGTATGTGGTGGATACCAACTTTGAACCACCAATGCAGTTGTGCCTTGCGAGTTCCCAAGATGACACTGAACTCTGGCATCGAAGATTGGGACATGCTGGTGTAAATCAAATCCTGAAGCTTTATCTACAGGATCTGGTCATTGGTCTTCCACGGATCAATCTCGAAGGAGTCAAAATGTGTGAAGCATGTGTTCGAGGGAAACAGACAAGGACCTCCTTTAAACCCAAGAAGGTGGTGAGCACAACCAGGTCCCTGGAGCTAATTCACATGGATCTCTATGGTCCCATGAGAACGGTTAGCTACGGTGGAAAAAGGTACATGTATGTTTTAATTGACGATTTTTCAAGATTCACCTGGGTTATTTTCTTGAAGGCAAAATCACAAGCATTTGAAGAATTTGAGCCCTTCATCAAGAGAACAGAAGTAAGCTTGGGGCTAAAACTGAAAGCAATCAGATCTGATCATGGAACTGAGTTTCAAAACTCAGAGTTCCTAAACTTTTGTGAGAAAAATGGGATCTCTCACAACTTCTCAGCTCCTCGCACTCCTCAGCAGAATGGAGTGGTCGAGAGAAAGAACCGAACTCTAGAGGACATGGCTAGAACTATGCTGATTGAAAGTGGAGTTCCTGAGTACTTCTGGACTGAAGCCATCTCCACAGCTACGTACATCCTGAACCGAGCCATGACAAGGCCCCTGATCAACAAGACGTCCTATGAGCTCATCAAAGGGAGAAAACCAAACATCTCACACTTGAGAACATTTGGTTGCACATGCTTTGTTCACAATAACGACAAAGACAATCTTGAGAAATTCGACCCCAGAAGCGACGAAGGAATCTTCTTGGGATACTCATCACAAAGCAAGGCTTACAGGGTCTACAATAAAAGGACCAAGAAGATAGAGGAAAGCATTCATGTCGTCTTCAACGAAAAGTCTGTAAAGATGGGATCCGAGACCCAAGGGAAAGGAACTCTGTTCAAACTAGTCAGATATGAAGACGATGATGATGACGATGATGAGCCAAGGAAAAGGGATGAAGACTATCCAAGTGCAAGCAACATTCCACAACCAGGGAACAACGACGAAGGTCCAACTCTCACTGATCAAACCTCCCTCGAGGCTCCCTCCTCAGAAGAACTACAAGACACCTCAACTCTCTCGAGGTTCCTTCTTCAGGGAACAACTCTGCTGTCCCCCAAGACAATACCCTGCCAGAATCAAGTATTCAAGGGGAACAAAGAGGGAACTTGCCAGAAATCTCTGAAGAAACATCAAATGAAGAAGCTGAAGATGAGTGTTCCCATGACAAAGAAACAGCTACTGAAGATGACACACATGCAAGGGAACCCACTCACACAAGAACCTTTCAACAAAGGAAGGACCACCCCATTGAGAACATCATCTCCCCTTATGATAAAGGTGTGCAAACTCGTTCCTCTCTCAATAATTTTTGTGCTTTTAACGCGTTTGTGTCAATGGTGGAACCCAAAAATATCAAAGAAGCCTT
Organism: Fallopia convolvulus; assembly: GCA_964016875.1. Classification (NCBI taxonomy): domain Eukaryota; kingdom Viridiplantae; phylum Streptophyta; class Magnoliopsida; order Caryophyllales; family Polygonaceae; genus Fallopia; species Fallopia convolvulus. The sequence continues at coordinate 8,523,728 of OZ024724.1, read as the reverse complement.
AAAGGACCCAGATTGGATTCAAGCCATGCAAGAGGAACTCCACCAATTCGAGAGGAACAAAGTTTGGAAGCTAGTTCCTAGGCCCAAGAACAAGAATATCATAGGAACTCGATGGGTCTTTAGGAACAAGCTTGATGATACTGGGGCTGTAGCAAGGAACAAGGCCAGGCTAGTGGCACAAGGCTACAGGCAAGAAGAAGGAATCGACTACGATGAGACCTTCGCACCGGTTGCCAGGATGGAGGCCATCAGACTCTTAATTGCCTATGCTGCTCACAAGGGATTCAAGCTCTATCAAATGGATGTGAAAACAGCCTTCCTCAATGGACATCTCAAGGAAGAAGTGTATGTGGCCCAACCTCCAAGATTCGAAGATGAGAAGCTACCCAACCATGTCTATTTAATGGAGAGGGCCCTCTACGGACTCAAACAAGCTCCTAGAGCTTGGTATGACAGGTTTGCACAATTCCTCTTGTCCTATGGGTACCTTCGCGGTTACATAGACAAGACTTTGTTTTTAAAGAAAGAGTCTAAAGACATTTTGATTGTGCAAGTATATGTTGATGACATTGTGTTTGGAGCAACTAACGAAACTCTTGTAGAGAAGTTTAAGGACCTCATGAGCAGTGAGTTTGAAATGAGTCTCATTGGGGAACTCACGTTCTTCCTAGGACTTCAAATATCCCAAACCAAGGAGGGAACAAAGATTCATCAACAGAAATACATCAAGGAAATGCTCGTGAAATATGGGATGGAACATTCCAAGCCCATTGACACTCCCATCTCACCAAATTCAAGGCTCAATGCGGATAAAACAGGTATTAGTGTGGACCAAAGGAACTATCGAGGTATGATCGGGTCCCTTCTCTACTTAACAGCTAGTAGACCTGATATCATGTTCTCCGTATGTCTTTGTGCTCGCTTTCAAGCTAACCCTAAGGAATCACACCTGAAAGAGGTGAAGAGAATTTTCAGGTATCTCAAAGGGAACGATAACTTGTGCCAATGGTATCCAAGAAACAGTTCCCTTGAGCTCATTGCATACACAGATGCAGACTTTGCCGGGCACTTGGTTGATAGAAAGAGCACATCAGGAATGGCCCAGTTCCTAGGGTCATGCTTAGTCTCGTGGGGATCTAAAAAGCAAAACTCAGTGGCACTCTCCACAACTGAGCCGAATATGTGGCTGCCGCATCGTGCTGTTCCCAAGTTCTATGCCTTAAATCACAACTCCAGGATTACGGTATGCCTTTTGGCCCAGTTCCCATACTTTGTGATAACACTAGTGCCATAAACATTTCCAAAAATCCTGTGCATCATTCTAGAACTAAGCATATTGATATAAGGCATCACTTTCTACGTGACAATGTTGAAAATGGGAACATCTCGATGGAACACTGTAGAACTGAAGAGCAAATTGCGGACATTTTTACCAAAGCTTTAGACAGACGTCCCTACCAACGTTTTCGAATGCTTCTAGGGATGATAACTCTAAACTAAACAAGTCCCTGTTTGTCTCTCTCTCAATGCCTGACTAGTTTATCTAAGATTGCATGATAGGGAACTCGGATTTATTGCTTTCACTATGCCATGATTACTAGTCTAGAGAAAAATGTGTACAAAGGAACTCTATTTCTTTTTGGCCCAAAATGATCAACCAGAGTTCCCTTTATCCCTCTTTACAAGCCACCATGACGGTTGATCATATGACCCACCCTAAGCTAGGGACCAGACAAATGCATGTCATGAGCCAACATATTTCCTTTATCGAGTTGCAAATTGTCTGGTTCCCTTTGAGTTCCCTAGCCCCACAAAAGGATGAGTGTGAAGTTCCCTTAACCACTTCACTCTCCCTATCCTTGATAAGATCATGGGAACTGATGCATCTACAAAGGGAACGCTGACTAATCCCCCTCCACCACCTCCCTCAGTTCCCATCTCCAAGGGCACTCTCACAAAACAATCGACTCCTCCTCCACCACCCTCTCCAGTTCCCACCACGATGGGAACTCCACCTCCCCAACCTTCTTCCCTTCCTCCCGTTCCTATAACTACGGGATCTCCAACTCTTCCTCCCTCTTCACCCAAACACATCTCCACCTCTCTCATTTCTACTTCGGGGATCTCTACTCCCCAAGTCACCACATCCCTTCCTCCCCCATCCACACAACTCTCCACCCCTCTTCCTTCTTCTACTCTCCCCTCTTCCATCACATCTCCCACCACAACCAAACTCCCCTCTCCCTCACCATCCAAAAGTACCGTCGCTCTCACCTCAGACGACGACGATCTTCCTCTCTCTGTGGTCATCGGCAAACTGACCAAGGACCATCCTCCTATCATCATGGGAACTCTGGAGGAGGAAGCCCAGCTCAAGGCAATCTAGGAAGAGCTCAACCGGGATCCCTCTGAGCACACAGTCTCCCAAGGGACAAAGTCCCCAGAAAAGGTGGCTCCTGAAGAGCCCACAGAGAGAAGGGACCTCGCACCAGCTGGAGGTGCTGAGGCAACAACGAGTCATCCTGAAAATGACGGGGAGGGCTCAAGTTCGAGCTCCTCCGAGGAAGAAGGGACCTCCCAAGATGAGGTCGAAGAAGAAGAAGAAGCTCCAGCTGCTAAGGAGCCAGCACGGATCTCAACACCTGGACACCAAATGGTGGTGTCCACGAGTTCCCAACCGCCAAGGGACCGCGTGCTTATGATTGAAGTAGCTGCACCCCCTCAGCCGAAAGGACCTCGCACGGTCTCTAGGGGGAACACGTCTAGAAGCACAACAAAGAAGGGGAAGGGGACCTCTTCCACAAAGCACCATGTGGATGAGCGCAGGAAGCTCCTTCCTCCACTCATCGTTTCAGAAGACGTGCTGAATGAAAATGGCCTAGGGGAACTGTGGGACCTGATCAAGGCCCAGGGCTGGGAGAGACTCTACCAAGAGACTGTGAGCGTAGATCCCTCACAAGTGCGTCAGTTCTACAACAACTTCAATATCACCAATGACTGCACTCAGGGAACTCTCTCCCATGAAGGCGACGAGTTTATTTTTACAACATCGACAATTCGCCTTCAACTCCAGGTCCCCGGACAAGGGCTCAGTGAGTTGCCCAACAAGCTCTGGGGTGACTTCAATAGCCCCGAGGTGTGCAACACAATCTTTGAGGGTCGGGTTCCCTCCAAGGTGCTCTCGACGCACCATCTGTCCTTGGTCGCCAAACTCGCTCACTAATTCATCATCAACGTGGTGATCCCACGCCAAGAGAAGAGTTGGTCGTCAACATCCCTGATGCCATCATCCTCTACTACTTCCTCCTCAAGAAGCCCATAAACCTTCCCAGAATCATCCTTGGGCACATGGAGAAGTGCATGGCTTCCAAGTCCCACTCCCTTCCCTATTTTGGGCTGATCAAGAAGCTCCTACAAAAAGAGGGTCTCTACGACGCCTCTAAAGACGAAATCGAGCTTGGAAGGAAACTGGACATTTCAGTTGTCCAGAAGATGAGGCACTCTGAGCCCGTGGAGGAGGAGGCTCCACTCGAATCTGATACACAAGAGGGGAACTCTCCAGTGTTGCTCCGCATTGCCAACACCCTCGACCAGATTGCCAGGGACCAAGCAGTATTGGCCAGAGGACAAGAAAAGCTTACACAAGTCCTTACGCGCCTCTGTGACGCCCTGTTCCCTCAAGACCCATGATCTCTCCCTTCTTCTCCCCTTTAATCCAAAAATGACCACAAAATTGTACTTGGGTTCCCATTGTACATATTATCTTAAGTAATGAAATGGTCTTTATTTTGTCATGAGAACTTCGTTTAGTTAGATCATATAGTTGCATGTGCATGTTTATTTTTATTTGTATGCATTGATTGAAAGTTTGAAAAATCCACTAAAAATTTGAAAATTTCTGAAAATTTTTAAAAAAAATGTGTGTTTTGTTTGCATTTAGGATTCATTTTTCCCCTTGGAACCACTTGTTTGAAGAGTGAGCATGATTTCATATCCCATAACTTGTTAAGTTTATGATGGAAGTTCTAAATAAGAATTGCTTAATTATGAAGGAGTATGCATGAAAGTGAAAACTTGAGCTAGTTATGAAGTTCTAACCAAAAATTTGCCTTGTGAGATTTCTTTTGAGCCTTTACATGCCAATTTTGCATGATATTCTTGAGTGTATCACTTTGATTGTTTTAACTCTAGAACTTGCGTTTAGATTCTTTTTCGAGGCCACATTATATGTTTTGAATGCATGATATAAAAGTGATTGAGGCAAATTTTCTTTAGCTCATTTATATCCTTATCCACCCTACATTATACCTTTGTTTTTGTAGTCCCATTGTTTTGAGCCTTGGCCTTGTTTATTAGCTCCACAAAAATTAATCCTAGCCGAATAAGCTTGACCCTCATCCGGGAATTAGGATTTGACTAGGGGAATTTTGTGGGTTGATTGTTGTATTTTGGGGTTTGTGAGGCAAGATGAAAAGGTGTAATAGAAGGGAATGTCCAAAATGAAAAGTGTTGGAAAGTTTAAGGATGTTGGGAATGTATAGTGCAAAATTTCTAAGTAAAGTTGGTTTGAAAGGTTGATTGAGATGAGTTGTATGTGTAAAATTGCAAAGTATTCTTGTGAGAGAAGAATGAAAAAGAAAGAACAAATCTCAAATGGGTTTGTGGAAAGAAAAAAAAAAGAAGCAAAAGTTGAGCAAAAGAAAGAAGTGCTTAAAAGTAAGTAATGGAAGAAAGGGAATACAAGTTGGGAAGTTGTTGAGAGTGAGTGTTGATGTAATTTGGGTATTAGTGGATTCTAGTTCCCGGATTTAGCACCACATGGCCATATAATTATCCCTTCCTACTTGTCTATACCTTGGCCCCATTACAACCTTGAAAAAGACCTCATGATTTATGTTGTGCATTTGAACATCCGTGGTGGAGATTTAGTGCACTGATGCAAGCATATGGTAGTTGGCATTCAAAGATGATTTTTGAGCGAAAACACATACCTTTAAACACTTGAGTGTTGAGTGCAAACACATATACCTTGGTGAGGGTTGGAATGGATTAATAGCTTGGTTTGAAACTTTCGATATATGTATGCAAAGATTTCATGGTTAAGTTTGTGCTTCTTGAAAATGAATTAAGTCATGACTTGCTTGTTTGTGGTGTGATTGATTTCTATGTCTTGCTTGAGGACAAGCAAGGTTCAAGCATGGGGGAATTCGATAGAGCATATAGATGTATTTGTTAGAGCATGTTTTTATTCTCGTTTTATGCATTTTTAGCTAGGATTTCATTCTAAGTTTAGATTAGGTTTTATTTTAGTTTAGTTCGGAATCTACGCGTCTTTGTGCGTAATTGCAGGTCGGATGGTGGAAGACGGTAGATGGACAGCTTAGGATGGATCTTGGGACGTGTAGGAAGCATTGGAAGTGAAGACCCGAGGCAAGAACTACAAGACATGAATGAAGGGACCAAACCGCGGAGCCAAAGTCAAGATCGCGCCGAGTGGAGAAAGTTGTTGCGGCGTCAGCGCGGGCAATTCCGGGCGGAGCGCGACCGCGCTCTGGGGCGTCACAAACCGCGCTCAGCGGTGTCGGTGCGGCGTGGATTTGGGCTTCCGCGAGATCTTATGGGCCGACTTTATAAGTGTTTATTTGGATATTTTTGGATCTTTTAGATATTTTTTAGCTTGATATAAATACTTTCCTTAGATTTATATTTGGGATTATGCTATCTTTTAGAGTTTTATGCAATTTGGAGATTTGTGGGAGACAAACCTTAGTTTTTGCAATTGAAGATCAATTTGACTTTTGTAAGTTTGATTTCTATTTAATGACAATTTCTAGCTAAATTTCCCATGTCCAACTAGTTAGTTGAAGTTGTATGCATGATTGTTTGTGAGATTTGAATTATTTTAGTTTGCCTTGACTAGATTGAATCTCTCCATGCTTAATTGATTAAATTCACTTAGGATTATAATAGCTTGATCACCTATTTTACTTCTAGGTATAATTACAACTAGAATAATTAGATAGACGGTGGAATTTGATTATTCATGGATGAATCCTTTGATTAAACTTAAAGATGGTGTATATTAAGGTTAATCAAAGGCGGAGAATTTAATCACAAGACTTCGTGAAAAGACGGTGGAATTCATGAATATGGTTTCTATTGAATGCTTTGAATTTAATTGCATGATCAACTTGACATAGAAGGTTTTCTAGGTTAATTGATTAAAAGGTTGTTAAAGACGTTGTATATTAACAACCACATTAAGCTTGAATTCATAAATTCACAATAGATTAGTCAAGGGAAATTGAAATAAGGATAATCGATGATCAAAACTCATGTATGCAATGGATACGAAACTAGTTGGACGCTTTTCTCCATATTTGAATCTCAACTTACTTTACTTGTTTAGTTTTAATTAGTTTAATTACTTAAATTTTATTTTATAATCACCAAAAACCCCTTTTCTGCTTAGTAATATTATATAAATACGAATAATCTGAGTCCTTGTGGGTTCGACCCTTGCTTCCACTATACTTAGGTTAGGAAGTTAGGAATTTTCTTTGACAGTGCTTTTATAGCGACGTAAAAGTGCTCGTCAGTAGCTGAGTTCCCTTTTAAGAAGAGTAACTTCATTAGCAGAGGTATCCTGCTTTGCAACGATCTCATCATATTTTGAACCGGTTTCCAATTTCTTTGAAAGCAAATATTCTGATTGATCAAGTTGTTTATTGATTTTGATATTGTCATTCAAAATCTTAGTCAACAGTTTTAACAGTTCAGGTTTTTCATATTGAGATAAAGAGTTGAGGATTCTTTCAGAATTTACCTCTTGGGTTGTTCCCAGTCAGTGTTCTCCTTTATGGCCATCACACAGGTTTCTGATGTTATCTATGGGTTTGTCTCCTCCTCATCATCGGAGTCACTCCAAGTTGCAATGTACGCCCCATTTTTGCCGTCTTCGTGATTCCGCTCCTCAATTCCTTCAGGACAATTTTTGGCGAAGTGCCCTTTCTTAAGGCACTTGTAGCAATTGGAGTCAGCAACATCTTTATCTTTGTCCTGGTACTTGCTGTTGGACTCATAGTTCCTTCTTTCTCTGCTGGAGTTCCCTTTGAACTTTCCTTTCTTATAGAAGTTCCTGAGTGCATTTGTGACTAGTACCAGTTTCTCATCTTCATCCTCCTCTGATTCTTTTTACTGGTCCAGAACAGTTTTGAGGATCTTCTCAAGTTTGAGAGCTATGCCTCTTGTTTTCATCTCTTGTTGCTTATCTTCTTGCTTTCTCTTCTCGTGACCATTGAGCTTACCAAATACTTGGTGAAGCATCAAGTTCCTTATCTGAAGATTCTCCTTGAACATGGTTCATTCATTTGTCCGCTCGACTGTCAGCCCGTTCAGTAGCTATTGCACCTTCATTTTGTCGGAGATCTCTTGTTTGGTGATTCCAAGGGCTGCTAGCTTTGAGTAGAGGGACTCGAAACGTGATTGATAGTTGTCAATCGATTCACCCATGGTCATTTTCAATTTGAAGAACTCCCTTCTAGCGTTCATTTGGTGATCTTCCCTTAGATCGAAACTTCCAACGTGTATTTGTTTAATGGCTTCCCACATTTCCTTGGTTGTTTCCAAGTTAACGACTCGATCACTGTCTTGCTTGCTCATGGCGTTGTTGAGGTAAATTTTAGCCTTGTAGTTGGCCTCCATGCATTGCCATTAGGTGGGACCCCATTTAGACAAGTCATTTCAAATATTTGCGTTTCCCTCGAAGTTCCCATGCTCTATGACACACCAGGCTTGGTAGTCATGACTCCTCATTCAGTCTGTCATCTTGAGCTGCCAGTTTTCAAAGCATCCAACGACGATTCTGGGAGGTTTGTTGTTCCTATATCGAATCTTCGTGAGTTCTTGAGACATTTTTCTTAGTACCTGCAAAGACTAACCAAGATCTAGAGCGCCTGCTCTAATACAATTGTTGGATCTTAAGTTAGTCATAATCAGTTATGGGTACTGTAGTGAACAATTCCCACACACAACAAATTAGTAAATATGCAGGTAAATAAAACAATAGAGATAGTTCCCTTATAGAGGAACCCCACAACGATCAACTAATCGCATGAGTAAACCTCTACCTCCCCTTGGAGGATTTTCGAATGAGTTTCCTTTTCTTTATTGCTTAGTTCCCTTCAGGTTACAAGGAAGAATACTAACTTCTCTGTTCCTACAAGGACTCTCTCCCTAGGCAACACTAATGTATTCTCTCGGCCCTAACTCGGTGAATGCTCACAATCAAAGACAAAACAAAACTCAAATCTCTTAGCTCTTCTGTCTCTTTTCTAGATTTCCCCTAGACCTAGGAACTCTTTCCTTCTTCACCGTTGGCGAGATTAGCTCGACGCCGGGTACTTTTTAAACAACTTGACGATCTTCACCTAAGTGTCTCTTTCAACTCTTCTGTCTTAGTGTTTGGATTTGATGATTGTGAAAAGTGGGCAGCAAGGTTACTATTGAAGGGTTTAAATAGGGGTGATGAGAAACCCTTATCCATTTTAGGTATTTGTCCTAAATATCCTTTTTGCCTTGCTCTCCAAGTATGATTCTTATGGTTGACATGTGACTTTGATTTGAATTTGAATTGTCAACTCTTGAATCATTTTGGAACTTTGGATGGTCTTCTTCTTCCTACTGCAGCTCTGAAATTCTGATATGCCCTTTTGTTCGGCATAGACTAGATCCCTATAAATGCACTGAGATGTCGCTTTCACGCATGCGCTAGTTCCCATCAAAAGGGAACTTTCATCTTCTCGGTTCCCTTCTCTTGGGAACTCTTCTTGGCTTCGAGGGATTCCTGTTCTTCTCATTCAGTTCCCATCGTGTGGGAACTTTATCTTCTAAGGTTGGTCACCTCCTTTTCGTGGGCTCCCATGCTTTGGGAACTTGTTGATTTGTGTTTTGCTTTGTGATGCACAAACTGTTTTCTTCTAAGATTGGTCGCTTCCTTTTCGTTGTTGCATTAGTTCCCATGCTTTGAGAACTTCGTGTTTTGTTTTGCGACGCACAACATTTTAAGTTGAAATACTTGGCAATTGTTGTTAGTTCCCATGGAGTTTCTCATTATCAAAATTGAGGATGTTGTTCCAGTCTGACCTAGTTTTTGTCTATTTAATCTAATGCTTTAGGTTAGAAAACACACGAACTCATACTCCATTTTAGTGAAAGAAAGAGAAAGACTATTCGATAGTTCGAAGAGATGCAAGCTTGTTAGATTGGTTGAGGGTTGTTATTACTCGGTTCACTAGGAGTTCTAGAGTACTTGGGAAGTAGGTCTAGATCCAGGGTGTTCTTGTAATCACTTCAAAAGACCAATCAAACAAGCTATGAATTTTAATCCTTCCAAGTGAGAACTTGGAAGGGAGTGGTTTTCACACTTGATTGATAGAATTCATCGATCAAGTGTTTCGACTATAAAAAAATCATTGTGTTCAAGTAAGTCTTTCTTGTAGTTTATTTTTTTTACATTTACATAATAGGTCGACGAATTAGTTGAGGTCAGCGACTTAGACATATTAATGATCCTACAGATGGGTTCTCTCTCTGTTCCCCTTGTGTGCTTGATTTTGGAATGTTTTCCGGTTGATGAACTAAGGAACCAGCTTGTGAGGTGTCAAGTGATTCGTCGAGTGATTGGATCTCATCGAACTCTTGAAATTCTCTAATTTGAGAGTCGTTGTTCCCTTGAGGATAGCGATGTTCTCCTTTTTTTGGCTCATCGTCGTCATCATCATCATCTTCCTCGTTCTAAGGAAGCTGGAAGAGATTTTGCACTTTTTGCACTTCAATTCCCACTCTGACAGATTCTTCCTTCAATATCACGTGAATGCTTTCCTCTATCTTCTTGGTTCTCTTGTTATACACCTTGTAAGCCTTGGTGTGAGGTGAATAGCCTAGGAAGATCCCTTCATCGCTTCTTGTATCGAACTTGCCCAAGTCGTCTTTCCCATTGTTGTGCACAAAGCATTTGCACCCAAAGAATCCCAAATGGGAGACGTTGGGCTTTCTTCCTTTGATCAACTCATATGCAGTCTTTTTGATCATAGGGTGGACCATGGCTCTGTTGAGGATGTAAGTTGCTCTGGATATAGCCTCATGACTGTAATCTTCTTCGTTCTCTTGTGACTGCTAACTTCTTCTCTCTCCTTGAGCTTTCTTTCATCATGCTCTCTCGTGATTCCTCACTCGCTTTTGGGCCAGTTTTGTCAAATGGGACGATGTTTTTTTGGGCCTAACAATACCCCCGAATCTTGATGCAAATCTCTTAGCGGGATTTTGATAAGATTCGCCGCGCATGCTACAGTGGATGTGTTCCACATGGCTTTTACATGTCAATCCAATCATCCCCGGGGAAAGGAAGGGTCATATCAGCCTAGCTATATTTACTCCGAGCGCAGGTTCTCGAAGATATGCGTCTTCCACCGTTTTTTTCTCTTTTCCTTCACCTTCTCTTCGTTTTCCTCCTTTCTAATCATTTTAGATTCTTCTAACCATGATTAGGGCGAGGATAGCCGATCTAGGCTTCGAATCATATCACACTCCTAAGCCCCATGATAGTCTCCCCTGCTCCATATCCCCGAAAGAACTGGAGAAAATCGTCATGACCTATGGCTTTCCAGCAGGTACCAGCTTTCACTGCCCTATGCAGGAGGCCGTAGATTGGGTCAAGGAAGGATGGATTTTTCTCCTTGACTACCCTTTCACACTAGGGGCATTCTTCCCCTTTTCCACCGTGATCTTGAACTTCCTGTTGGCCCTTAGGGCTTCTAATACGCTCTAGATTAGTATGGTTATCTCTTGTATTTCAGGCATGATTTGAGTTTGTTTAGGTTAGTTTTGAGCATAATTTTAATATGAAGACCGAAGACACGATTTGAAGAATTGCAAGAGTTTTGAAGACAAGTGTTGATATGGAGTTGTTTTGACGCCAATTTCTTGTGACACATCGTTCGGGATCTACGGTGATCAGATGAAGCTGAAATTGTTGTTATTGGAAAGCTAACTCGAAGAGATACAATTCATGTTTGTACTGCGAGTTCAAATTCCAACTCTATGTGGGTCAAAACTACCTCCGAAGGTAACATCAGAAAGCTGTTAGAAGAAGCCCTGCGACCGCAGAATCCTACCGCGCCCGCGGTGATAGCCAATTCCGCGAGGCTGAGTAGACGCTATAGCCGCGCCCACGGCGGAGCACCCGCGCTCGCGGTTGCCTTTGTTCCGTGACGACTTCGTTTTATCCTTATTTTATGTTTTATTATATATATGTTTTAGTTATTATTCAGATGTTTTAGTATTTATAAACCTCGTTCGTAATAAGTTGGGGGAGAGCCTCCTTTTAGTTTAACCTAGAGTTTATTTCTGTTTTTATGGAGAGCTAACTTTTTGGGGTTTGTTCGAAGGTGAAGCTCTGATGTATGAACTCGTGAGTGTTTGGTAATTGATTTCTACCCTTTGGTTAATATTAATTCTCTTGTGCTTCATTATATGAATGTTCATTGATTCTGCATGAGTAGCTAACTTGTTGAATTGATTGATTTTCTATTGTTGGATTACATTTGTACCGTGGACAAATCTGTTCTGTGAAAACAACTTAGAACTTAGATCTGTCGTCTATGCAATTAGGGTTTAAGAAGAGAATTAATTATAAGTTAATTCAATCGACTCGTAGCTTGGTTGTCTTGACCTGTATCCTGCATATCCTTGTTCTCTATGCTAATTTTAGGTTAAGCGTCCTTGCCTATGGTTAAAGAATTGTTTGGACCGTGGACTTACGATTGCTAATGATTAGGATAGGAATTAACCATAGGTGTAAAAGGAATCAAATGATGAATCTGTGATCGAATGATTATTTTAGAGTGGATTTTTTGGATAAACTTGTTTCTCTATTGATTTGTTTGATTGTTTGTTATTTGTTTCTTAGTTTAGTTTAGTTTAGATCTTTCTCTTGATTTCCCCTTGTCTATAGATGGTAAAAATATTGATACTAGAAGCCGCAAGTTCTCTAGGGTACGACCCCGACTTACTCGCTATACTAGCTTGTATTAGGGTTAATTATCTTTGACATGGCACAACGACTTTAGCCGAGTCAGCTTCTCTGGCACAGCTGATGTCGTCCACGGGGAATATCTTGCACCAGATAAGTAAGTTGTGTTCGAAGGAGAAGATCGAATTCTCGGTGTCGGAACTCTTGTGTGCTTATCGGGTATGTCCACTCAAGGCGCGCCGGTCGCTTCACCCTTCATCGAGGGACTCTAAGAATCCGTTAATCCTTAAATTGAAGGTTGATCGCTCTCGGATGCGAGGGTCAAGAGATACAATTTATAACCCGACCCCGTTGTAGTACGTGGTGGGTGTCGAACACTCGGGAAGTCTACTCGATCGATGTGCCTAGATACTAGGAAGCTAGAAAGGAGAGCATAAAACAAAGGAAAATAAAGAAAACAGTCGGGACCGACACTGAGGTCACGTCGGGCCCGAGGTTGGCGACAAGAGGAAGTCGGGACCGACACTGGGTAAGTCGGGCCCGAGGTAGCTGGGGATGTCGAACTCAAAGATTTTAAAAGTAGATCTTGGGCTTTTGGGTTCCTTCCCTAGTAGATTAAGGCTTTTCCACCCCAATTCAGGCAATGAGTGATGATCGGACTAGGATTGAGTGCTTTCGCCCTCGTTCACTTTCGCAAGGAATTGTAGCTCTATGTAGAGTGGGTTCCTTAGATCAAACACTCAAGGCTTTGGAATTGGGGTTTCTAGCCTAAACCTAGCTAGGGTTTTCCCCCATAACCCAAGATCAAGGAGATCTACTCCATGTGACAAGCAAAGAAAGCAATCAAATCAAAAGAGAAAGCAATCATCATAATCAATCTCAAAAAAAAGCAAGGTTTCATTCAAATCCAAAGCAATCCACAAATTCAAATCAAGGGTTTTCAAATCCACAAGAACAAAGCAAATCAAAGCTAAACAATCAACAAAACCTATCAAGCCTTCCTCTCTCTTGGCCGATTCTCTCTCTCTTCCTCCTCTTCTCCTTCCTCCTTGCTCTCCAAGTATCCTCTTGGCTCCCTTGGAACCCCCTTTTTGTGTGTGTGTGAGGGAACCCCCCCTTGTGAGGGTGTGAGAGAGGCCCTTTCTTAGAAGACAAGAGGGCCTTTTATAGATTAGATGGAGGGCAAAAGTGGAAGTCCACAAATTCGTGCCTTGGAGACCAAGTAGTCCGGTGACCGACTCGGCCCGACACGGAGGAACCTCGGGCCCGAGTTACTGTGCAACTCGGTCCGAGGTTGGAGACTTCAAAGTTGGGCCCGATGTGGTTGCAACTCGGTCCTGACCTCGTTCCACCTTCTTCTTAGTTGGCTTCTCTTGTTCTTCTTCATGGCTTGCTTCTCTCTTTCCCGCTTTAGCTCGGCCTTTGCTCCATGTCTCGACCCTCCTTCAAATTGATCCTCGATTCATGCCAAATTACCTACAAAACACATAAAAGGTGCGTAGTCTCCGAATCTCATAGAAATGCGGGAACTAGGCTAAAAAGGAACAAAGCGCACAAGAAAAGGGGAAAAAGAAACATATTTACAAAGGAAATCACATATGAAAACACCACCAAATAGAGAGACATCAAAGGTTAAAAACAAGGATTGTGCGACCCGCTTCTTCTTTATGCAAAGATCTATGCTGGGTCTAATGTATCAAGCGGCCTTCTACGATTCATGGAGTTCCAAGGGTAAGCATTCTCAACCCTAATTTTCGGTTTGCTTTGCTAGCGTCTGCTCCTTTTGTTGATCCTTCTCTTCGGGAGACTTTCATGTGTAGTTCCACCGGGTTTGGACACCCATGTTTTGGAATCAGAGGCATGCAGGAAGATCTTTGCCCTTTTTGAAGCGAGAAGGACCTACCGAAAGTCTACGGAGCTAATGCTCGAGGGTGAATCTAGTACTAAGACGGGAGCTTTGTCAGAAGACCAGTCTGATGGTGAAGATGATTCAAATTCGGGTGAGTCTGAGAAGACGATTGACGATAGATTTCTCGCGTCTGTGGTGGCCGTCAAAGCGATCGACAAGCCTCTAGAAAAACTACTGCAATGTGCCTGTCTACTGTTTACCCTCTATTTATCTTTATATCATTTCTCTTGACCGATGATTTCTTTTTAATTGACTTTGGAAGCTTCTACTTCTTTGGGACGAAATTTTTCTACCGCAGCCATGATTCAGCGCAAGTTGTGATCAAGTGATAGGAAACCTCCCTTGGACCCCAAGGTGAAGATGGAGGCCGTAGCTAAGGCAACCCCAATTAAGCGGTCATCGCCAGAGGTTACAGTGGTTGTTGACCTGGAAGGAAAAGTTCCGTTGGATTTGTGGCAAGGGCTCTACAACACTCATGCTCCTAAGAAACCTCGTTTGGATATTCCTACCTCTGCTTTGATTAGAGATGTCGGCCTGACGGCTTGGAAGGTAAAGCAACCCCCCCCCTTACGACGTTCCTTCCTCTCTTTTACCCCCTTTATTTATGAGTTTCTCCTTACTTAAAGCATGCTTTATCTTCTAAGCCTTGCAAGGCATATTGTGGGTAGTTGATGTCGTAGACCAGGAGGAGAAGAGTTTTTCGAAACTAAGGTCATGGTGGGATGCCGAGAAAACTGGGCTAGAAAAGGAGGTAGCGGTTGTTGCAGAATGCTAGAGGATTGATGCTGGGAAAATTATGAAGTTGACAAAAGTAGTTAAGCATCATTCGCATCAAGCCGCCACAGATCGATCCAAGATCGCTGAACTTGGGTGGAGACGATTAAGCAATTCATGGTGGCAGCATTTGGGTTGGGACTTGGACGTGGATATCGTGACTTTCCACGAATGACCCACCCGAGAAGCCGGCTCATGGTGATGAGATTTTTGCTTCCTTGGGTCTTTTGGAAGGAGAAGAAACAAACAAGGATCTTGATGCTGAAGATCATGGTGGTGATCGTGGGACGGACGTCAGAGCTACCCATAGATGAACGAAGGAGAGCACAATCTCTTGGCGAGTGGATAGGGTCAGCTGAAGGACACCAATGACAAGGATGAAGATTAGGGTTACGCGCCCTTGTAATTTATTTTGCTATCTCTGACGTGTTTGCACAAATCTTTTGCACAATCCCCTTTTTTGTGATGGGTGAGGCCAGGTTTTGGGCCGAAGATAATTTTACCCTGTCCCGGGAGCATCGTCTTGTTGGGACGAATTTTAATTTAATTTATATGCATGCATGGTATTTCCAGCGTATTTCTACTTGGTTTTGTCCTATCTTTGTGTACAGGTGTTCTGGGATAGCTAAGTGCTTCTGGGTGAACGCTTTTGGACAAAGACTCTTGCAGAAGTCATTCGTTACTGGTGGGAGCTGCACTTACCAAAGGGTGTCTCCAGGCGAGTGACGGCTATCGCGTCAAAGTGTGCGCTCGGGATGTTTTGTCGATCGAAGACGTCTTTGGTCTAGAATTTACTACCATTATTGTTTAAGCTTTTCGGTTGTACAGTTGGTTAATTAAATGATGTATTCTATCACATGATGATTTGAATAAAGCATGCTTTATGTGCTACCAGTACTTTTATTGTCAAACTTATCGCAAATGAACCAATGAAGGAACAGACTGAAATGAAATAACAACTAAGGATAGATGACCTCGAACGTCTTGTGTGCACTGCGCGGAAGCTTCCTGCCGGGAGTGCCTAAGAAGTTTACAGTTTGAGGAAGGGGGGATTCTTTTAGAAGTGATACTTCTTCAAGTGTACCGCGTTCCAGCTTAGTGGGATAGCATCACCGTCTTAAGACTCGAGCTGGTATGCGCCTTGGCCGATGATTTTGTTTATCTTGTATGGTCCTTTCCATGTTGGGGATAGCTTACATGACTTTGTTTCATTAGTATTTTGAAATACTTTCTGTAATACCCAGTCACTCACTCAAAAAGTTCGAACCTGACGTTCTGATTGTAGGTCCGGACGACTTGTTGTTGGTGCCTAGCAAGGCGAAGTCGGGCCTGGTCACGAAGCTCATCCGAGGTGTCCAAGTCTTTACTCAAGAAACTAGAGCGAGCCTTGGGGACAAGAATCTCAACGGGAATGACCGCCTCACACCCGTGTGTCGGAGAAAAGGGAGACTGGCCGGTCGCTACCTTAGGTGTTGTTCGCTCGGCACACGGGACGTAAGGTAGTGCGTCGGCCCAGTTCCCTTTGGCTTTCGCAAGTCACTTTTTCAGATTGTTCATAATCACCTTATTTCTAGACTCAGCTTGCCCATTAGACTGGGGGTGGCGAGCTGTCAAAGTGACTAAATTGATGTTCTAGTGACTGCAGAAGTCTATGGTTCTCTGACTTATGAACTAAGATCCATTGTCACAACCAATCTCTTAGGGCACACCTAAATGACAAAGGATATTTCTAATGATAAAGGAATTCACCTGCTTGTCCTTTATTTCTCGGTAAGCCTCGACGTCGATCCGCTTTGAGAAGTAATTAGGAATTTCGAGGAAGAATACTCTTTGTTCGGACGAGGGGGGTAATTTCCCGACTATATCCATACCCCAACGTATGAATGGTCATAGTGTGAGTGTAGGATATAGTGGTTCGAGAGGTTGATGTATCCATACCCCAACGTATGAATGGTCCTAGTACACTTATAAGTTAAAATATCATGAACACCATAGCATAGTGGCAACTCTATCCCGAAAGCATAAAAGCAGACACATCTCATCAAGGCGATCTTCTTGGTGATGTTGGTGGCCGCGGGACAGTTTTTAGCTCGCACTTGGTCAAGGTCGTTCTGTGAGCCCTGAACTCCAAATTGAGAAATTCCAAGTCGCGGTTTGAGCTCAAGAAGTCTACTTTATGTCCTCCAAATTTGAGCAGCATTAGACCATTGATTTAAAAGTTACACCATTTTTACCAAGGTGGCACAGATTGATCCGAGAAGAAGGTTTCACATTGCTGCAAAAGATGAGAGATGGGTGAGGGAAGATCGCCTAATTCTTGAATAGACAACAAAGATTCATGAAAGAGAAGTAGAAAGAAAATTTTACTCCCCTTGATGTTGTGAACAATTTCCTTTGGTTTGGCGAGTCAAATAGTCTTCCCTTTCTCTTCTTTCTTGGTGGGATTCTCCTCATGATATAGGAAGAGAAAACTGGAGGGAACCATAGGGAAAGCATCCATCCATGGGGTGGCCAAAGAATGTATGGAGTTAGGAGTGATGGTAGGATGAAGCTTTATTTTAGGAGATAATTGCACAACTTCCTCGACTTTTTCCTTAGAATCAACCTTCTCTTCAGTTTGTGTTGGAGACTCATGAAGTGGCTCTTTTGAAGTAGCTGCGTCCATGAATTTGGAGGTAAGGTTAACCACAACTTCTTGGATGAGAGGCTCCTCGATTGGCTTTGAAACATCCACCTTAGGTGAAAGTTCAAAGACTTGATGTGGTGGAACCGACCAAGATGAATGCTCTTTACCTCTCTCCTGGACTCTTTGTGGCTCCACACTCACTGAAGGACAAGAAGGTGGTTTTTCAAATGTGGCTTGTCCTCTAGGTGATGGATACCAAGGCATGACATTGGCGCCCCTCATGGAAGCTTGGTCTTAATGATGAAAATCTCAAGCTTGATTATGAAAATCCCATGCTCCATGTCCTACAACGTTAGTGTCGCAAGTAGAATATGAAGGGTAAAAATGATAAGCCTCAACATACACTTGTGGTACATACCTCTCCATGAGAGATTGTTTGAGCTCTTGCCACATACTAATGGGATGGTATCCTTTACAACTCCTTTTGTCCTTGTGATCATACACCAATTACGAGCCCCAATGATAAAGCGTTTAGTGGCATCAGTTTGTTTTATATCTTCTAGATAGCCACCATAGTAGTAAAAAAAATGATCGAGCTTGGAGATCAAAGCTAAGCAAGCGTTGGCATCGGATCGACCATCAAAATATGGAATATAAGACCTTTTAAATAATAACTCCTCATAATATGTATTTTTTCTTGACATCTTGCACACACTCAACAAACAAGATTATCCCACAAATCACAAGTAATGCCAAAACACAAGTTCCTCCTAAATCAACCAAGAAAGAGCAAAGGAATGCAAGTGCATGGTCAAGGCAAGGAGTTAGGTATGGCTAGGCAAAGAACAAATAATCCAATGCACACACAAGCACCCAAACTCAACAAGGACTTATAGGAAAAGAAGCTACTAGGCACCAAGTGTTTTGCTCAACAACAATTTATGCAAATTTTGGCCTTGCTCGGATTCTCTTTCTCACGGGGTCCGACTTCTTCTATGCCCGACCCCTTATTAGATTTTCGCCACCGGCAAGGTTTTTCTAGCCCCGCTTCTATTTCTCTCCGAGTCCGACTTTTTCTTTCAAGGCACAATTCTGAATTTATAAAAAAGAAAGTGGGAAAGAACCGCAATTCACACAACAAGCAACAAGCAATTTCTTTTCAAAGTTTAACAACTCGATGCCATTTCCGTATCTTAAACTAAGCCTATACAAGTCAAAAAGCAAGTCATGTTCATGGAAAATGGGAAGGGACGTGGCTGTTTTGAGGCTGGTTCGGATTTGGACACAACCCACACAAGACACCCTTAAATGCACCAAAAATGAAAGGTTGTTTCAAAGGGGTTTTGAGGCTTTTCGGTTTGAGAATTTGATTGGACAACCCTTGGGCTGTCTTCTTCAACCTTTAGACAAAAATCTTTGGATGAAATCAGATATGGTCGTGCACCACTAAGCCAACACAACAACAATACACAGCAAAGACAACAACCACAATTCTAGGGCAATTCACAAGCAATTTCGAAAATGGTAACGAGGGTAGCTTTTATGAGAACTTGCAACCCTAGATTTCTCAATCAAAGGTCAAAAGAAGGAGTACCTTGCATGGTTCTGATACCACGTGATCGCAGGATCTTGATGGTGCAAGCGGTGCAAGGCAATCCGATGAATACCCAAGCAATCTTGATGGAGGAACTTCTATTCTGGCTTCACAAGGGCAGATCTTCCTCGTCAGGACTCTGAATTGGGTGATTCCAAGTACAGAGTTAGATATACGAGTCTTCTTTAATGTCTCAAAATGTGCGAGCCAGATAATGCGTGGTTAGAAAATTATGGCTCTTGCATTGAGAGGCTGAAAGAACCACTAGGATAGAAGTTCTCAAAGAAAAAGGGTGGCGGCAAGGGATCTTCTTGATGGAGTCTTTGGATGACGATGGGTGGTGATGATGGACGAGTTGGTATGGTGAAATGGAGGATGGAATTGTGGTGGTTAGGTTGGATATGGACGAGCCTTCGAAAGGATGTGACTCACCTCTCGAAAACACGAACTAGAAGGAATCAACCTAGGATATGACTCACCTAGATCAAATCTTCGGTCTTGGATTGATGTGACTCATAATCCAAAGGATATAAAACTGAAATTTTATTGAAAAGAACAAGGTAGAAACGTTCCTAAATCAAGGAGACAAGGGTTCGCATGGTTTTGCTTCAATCTTGTCTAACTAAGAAACTAGAGCCCTAGTGGCTTATAAAGAAAGGCCTAAGGGTAAAACTGACATTTGACTTAGAAAAAGTTTAACAAATATCAAAATAGACCCAAAATTTCAAAATGTCATAAAACACTCTCACAATCCAAGAAATGAACCACACAAGTCGTGGCCTTCTAACCAGACACGCAAGCCTCACTATTTCACGATGTGATAGCCTTAGCATAGTCAGATCAAGCTCTTCAAGAAGTTTCTGGACACCTCCCTTAGTCAAGTAGCGTTGAAGTGTACATATTGTTGACTGATGGAAGAGCATGCCATTCTCTACTATAAATCGCGTAGCTCTCATCTTCAACATCTTGGCTTCGGTTTTATCCCTTGGAAGTTTCCCTTCGACCAACCAATCAAGGTACGGCTGGGTTCAGGGTTCCTCATTAATTTCGGACGATACGAGGGAACCTTCTTCATGACCTAGACTATCCAAAGATAGATCTGGGTCGAGGTCATTTTGGAAGCTCCTGACGTCAATATCCTGACTGCTCATGAAGACATCTATGCAGGGTGTAGACCCGAGAAAGGTGACGACTTCGATCATGTTAAGAGGCTTATCACCATCATCAGCGTGGGTTCTTCTAATGGTGGGAACTGGTATATGAATCATTGGAATTATAGGATATTCATCAGAGTCGATGGTCAAAGCTAAACGAGCGTTCTGTTATATTGGGATCTGTGTGAAGGATATGTTCTCAAATTGAGGGGTTAGACCTTTCACCACGTCTAGAGAACCCACCATTCTTTCATCTCTGGCTTACAACCCTAAAATCTGATTGACTATCAACAATGAATAACAATTGACCTCAATCTATTGTATAGCTAAGTCTCTATGGAGGGTTAAACTCAAAATTAGAGCCTCGTACTCGACTTCATTATTCGTGGCTTCAAAAGTGCATCTCACAGATTGTGCCACCCTATCCCCCTGAGTTGATTTTAGGACTACTCCTATCCCTGTTCTCACCATTTGTGTGAATTGTCCATTTGGTTGGAGACTTAGCTTCTAGTGTCATCAACTCAGCTGATTCCATTCTCTCTTCTGTAGTAGGACTAAAATCAACCATAAAGTTGGACGATGCTTGGGATTTCAGCGCGGATCTATGCTTGTATTGGATATCAAATCCGCTTAAATGGATTGCCAACTTGGCCATTCTTTAGGTAAAATCGGGTTTGTGCATGACCGTCCTCAAAGTATGCGTGGTTCTCACCACGATCGTGTGTGACTCGAAGTAGAGATAGAGTTTATTGGAGCACAAAACTAATGCGAGCACAAATTTTTCCAAGGAAGAATAACGGGTTTCAGCTGGTAGGAGCATTCTACTTACATAGTATACGGGTTGTTATTGTCCATCCTGCTCGTGGACGAGTACCCCACTGATGGCTTTCTTGGTAACAGCCAGATATAAGGGTAAGGTCTCTCCTTCCTCCTGCTTTGCTAAGATTAGCGGATCAGAGAAGTATTTCTTCCACCCTTGGAAAGCTTCCTCATGTTTGGTGGTCCACTGGAAACACTTGTTCTTTCTAAGCACCTCGTAGAATAGACAACATCGATCCGCTAATTTGGAAATGAATATATTCAACGCGGCGATTTTCCCGGTGAGCTTTTGGACATCTTTCACGCATCTCATAGATTTCATTGATACTATTGCACGAACCTGCTCTGGCTTGATTGTATTCCTCTCTAGGTGACTAAATACCCAGGAATTTCCCAGAGTTCACGTCGAAGGTACATTTCTGCGGATTCAACTTCATGTTGTAACTCTTCAAGATCTTGAAGGCCTCCTCTAGATGACGGTGATGGTCATCGGCTTTCATTAATTTGATGAGCATGTCGTCTATGTACACTTCCATGGTTTCTCCTATCTGGCTTTAGACATTTTATTCACCAATGTCTGGTATGTGGAGCCGGCGTTCCGCAGACCAAAAGGCATGACTTTCTAGAAGTAGGTTCCTTTGCTAGTTATGAAAGATGTCTTCTCCTGGTCGCTTTCTTCCACCCGAATCTGATTATATGCACTGAAGGCGTCCATGAAGGTTAACAACTCATGGTCTGCCGTAGCGTCTACTAGGGAGTCTATGTGAGGCAACGAAAATGAATCCTTGGGACAAGCCTTGTTCAAATCC
This sequence comes from Fallopia convolvulus, assembly GCA_964016875.1. NCBI lineage: Eukaryota > Viridiplantae > Streptophyta > Magnoliopsida > Caryophyllales > Polygonaceae > Fallopia > Fallopia convolvulus. The sequence goes on along the minus strand of OZ024724.1, from coordinate 8,502,012 downwards.
GTGAAGTCCACACACATTCTCCAATTTCCATTTTTCTAGGGTATGACGACTACATTAGCTAACCATTCTGGATACTTGACTTCCTTGATTTTTCCAATCTCCATTAGCTTTCCTACTTCCTCGTCCACTATCTTATTTCTTTCAGCGGCGAATTTACTTCTTTTCTGTTTTACTGGTGGGTGATTAGGATCTACATTCAACTTGTGTATGATGACCTCCGGGTCGATTCCCACCATGTCTTCATGGGACCATGCGAAGCATTCCACATTCCCACTTAAGAAGTCTATTACCTCATTCCTCATGGATGATTCCAAGTCTCTTCCAATCTTTACGGACAGATTGAGGTCTGATTGGTCTAAGACCACTTCTTCTACCTGCTCATCTTTTTCTTTTTTTTCATTTGGAGTGAAAGAATCGGTGGCTTCCTTTAATTACTATGTCGACTTTTGACTGGCGGTCGGTTTTAGAGTTGACTTGTAGCATTCTCTTGATGTTCTCTGATCTCCACGGATCCCTTGAACTCCCCAGGGAGTTGGAATTTTATCGTCTGGTGGTAGGTGAAGGGAATTTCCCTCATGTCATGGAGCCACGGTCTACCCATTATCACATTATAACAAGAAGGAAAATCTATGACGGAGTATTTAACCTGTATATTCACGCCCTTCGCGTATGTGGGAAGGATGATGTCACCCACCATGTGCTTCACTTCTCATCTGAATCCCACAAGCGCGGTTGGATTCTTCTCCACGTCCTTCTCGCTCAACACCATTTCTTTCAGTGCCCGCAGCGTCTTGAGGTTGGTTGAACTTCCGGTATAAATGAGAACCCTCTTGACCAAGGTGTTCCATGTCAAGAGAGAGATAACAAGTCCATCATGTTGGGGTCCTTCAAGACCATTGACGTCATCCTCGTCAAAGTGTATTGCGAGATTGATGATGTCTCTCTTCATCTACGAGGGACAATGGAACACATTTTCTCGAGTGTTCCTTTTGGCTTCCGAGTACGTGAGGCCGCACACACTCGATCCTCCGGCAATCACGTTCACAACCTTGGCGGGTACTAGCGATACGCGCCTTGCAGCGCGTGAGGCTTCTACCATTTCGGAGGGATATGTGCGTTGGGCGCTACTTTTTTGATCCTTCCTCGAGATAGGAGGTAAGAAATGTCTCTCCTCAGCGTTATGCACTCTTTGGTTATATCACCATAATCGTCATGGAAATCACTCCACTTGCTCATGTCGTTGTTCGGGTAGGGTTTCTCGTTCCACTTTGGCCATCTGACGCCCCGTATCGTTAGGGCTATATTTTTCACGAGTTCCTCGGGGAATATACCCAGGTTAAACTTGTCATAATTCGGTGGCAATGGCTTGGCGGGTCTAGCATCGGTGATGTTTACCTTCACCGTGTCGGGGTGAGGACACCGGTATGGTTGATCGCGGTGTTCTCGACGGTGATCAGGTGTTGACTTCTTTTCCACCCTTTCCCAAACGCTTATAGGCTCTCATTTTCAGATCCTCTTCAAGTCGGATCTGAGCTAGAGCCTTGGTTTGGACATCTTCAAAACTATGTCAAGGGTGCCTGGTGAGTTTCCATGTAAAGATCTCCATCCTGATTAACCCCCTGATGGAAGGCTTCCATAGCAGTTCACACATCATATTGCGGGATGGAAATCTTCTCTCGGTTGAATATGTCCAAGTACTCTCGGGTGGATTCTTTCGGTATTAGGATAACCCGATACAAATCGTTGGATTGTTTCTCGAATCTTCGACTGCTAGCAAATTGGACCCAGAAGGAGTCCATCAACTCGGCGAAGGAACGAATGCTTCCTTGTGGGAGATTAACGAACCACTTCAAAGCGGGTCCCGCGAGGGCCACTCCGAACCCTTTACACAACGCTTCTCGAGAATGATAGGGGACATCATTGTTCATCATCTTTTACTTGAACATAGCCACATGCCCATCGGGATCTCCCGTTCCATCATACGAACTCATGCTTGGTATAGAGAACTTCTTTGGTATTTCATCCTGGGCAATGTGAGGAGCGAAAGGTGACTCGTCGTAGCCATATACCGCTTCCTTCTCGATGGGCCGAGGGACCCTAGGTATCTTTGCTAGTTGCTCGGTGAACATCTAGAATTGGTTCCGGATGATGTTTTCCATATCTCGGGGACGACGACGATCCCAATCCTCTTCATTGTCCATGATGTTGTCCTCAAATCGTCGAGGGCTAACTTCCCGCATCGATCTGAGGGGAATAGGCGCTCTTGCCCCCTCAAAAGTGTGGATATCCTGTGCAGGGGTGAAAGATGGTACCCCCGGGACATTTTCTGGTGGGGTAATGAACTCTTCCCCGACAGATCTCTCGGGTCGACAGTAGGGTTTCGAGAGCAACCTTCTCCCCCACTGATTCGCACTCGGTTTGCCGCTTGAGCGCGCGGGCCGACGGACAAGAAAGATCGGAGTTGCGAACGCAACCCTTCGTTGTCAGCGGTTAGTTGCTCAATGCTAGTTTTGTGCTTCTCGTTACAAGCATGTTGATCCGTTAACTCCTTCTCAAGAGCCTGAAGCCTCTGGGCGAATTCAGATACCTCGACACGAATTGCTGCCGATGCATCCTGGCATGCGCCTCCGTCACCCCCGGCGTCTTGTTCTTGGTTTCCCTCGTTTGAGTTGCTCAAGGTGATTTTTTCGATTTCTTCCGATCTAGAAAGATGAACCCTTTTCGATCGTAGGGCCCCATGGTGGGCGCCAAATTGTTTTGGATAAAAATTTTATAATCGAACTCATGTCCTAGAGTGGGGCCACGATCGAATTAATGCTCAAAGAATTGAGAAAATAACAATGGGATTGATCTACTCGGAGTTACAATTGTTCTCTTCTCGAGAGTATTTCGTTGGTTTTTTGTGTGTACAACTGAATTGAATCATAAAACCATCACCAACTATCGTATCAAACTAGTCCTCCTTGTCGTCTCCCCACGATGTCCATGTTTCTAGGGCATATCTTTATGCCCTAGCCATCTCCCACGTTTCTCGGGATAAGTAACCACCTTTGATGGCTGAATCTTGGATGCAGACTTCCTTCTCATGACCGTAATCTTCTTCGTTCTTTTGTGACTGCTAACTTCTTCTCTCTCCTTGATCTTTCTTTCATCCTGCTCTCTCGTGATTTTTCACTCACTTTTGGGCTAGTTTTGTCAAATGGGACGATGTGTTTTTGGGCCTAACAAACATCTACTATCAATGACCCATATGTTGTTCCCTCTCACTACAACGTGCAAAATTAGTTAGATTTGGCGACCTAGGCAAGATGTCTCTTGTCTGGTTCTATGCAAGGAAATAGAGTTCTATCGACAAAAAAATCCGCTAAGTTATGGACTTGAGTAGAGTTCCTAGGACTCAGAGACGAGTTTCCCATTCTTGGGAATTTTTCATTGAGTGGGCATGTTCTCATTTCTTCTTTGAAAATTTTGATTTCTGATGTTCTTGTTCCCAATGATGTATAAGAGATGAGCTTGTCTCTTAAAAAAACTTTCAAAGTAGTGCCCATGGGCTCCACATTGTCAGCATGTCTTGTAGCACTCTCCAAGATAGTACTTAGGGTGTGGACTTTGAATCCTATTTGACTCCATGGTTTCTTAATTGTAGACTCTAGACCCATATCCCTTGGCTATCTTAAGGTATATTTTGTGGCTAGTGTTCCTAGTGTAGTAATCATTGTTCCCATCTTTTCTGCTTTCAAGCACATGGATTCTCTCCTCTAACTGAGCGCTCTTTAGCTTTTGACTTTGAAGCTCAAGGTCCCTACACTCATTTCTCTCCTTTTGTGTGAGAGGAGAGGTCCCCTCCTTTGATTAACCTTCTCCATACCCTATCCCATGCCTAGCTAGGACAAACTTTCTCTTAGGAATGGTTTCTACGAGGTCTTGGGATTTGGTTATGAACTCTATTGGTCGGACTTCATTATAAAGGGAACAGACTCCTAAGTTTTGTTCAGCAATTCTAGACTTATGCTTTTGGCTAAACCACATTTCTTTGTCGAATATCTCCTTGTTAAGGGCCTCATTTTATTCTATTAGTTTGTCCTAAGGAAGGGAACTATAAACACACTTTTGGTTCTCAAGCAGAGTTTTAGGATCCCATCCTTTTCACTCTCTATATCATCAAGCTCCCTTCTAAGGAGTGTGGTTTTAGTGATGGAGGACTGCAATTTTTCAACAAGCTTTGCACATTGAGAGAAAGACTCAATACCTAACTTGATGTGATTTCGTCTATCAAGCCTCCTATCGAGCCCTCTACCGAGTCTTGGAACCTCGGAACCGACCCTACCGATGCCTGGCGCCTCGATACCGTGCGAACTGGTGATGTGCGAACTGGTGATGTTTCTCTCATCGACGAGGCTACTACCGACCCATGGCTCCTCAGTATCGACCCACGGTACCTCGTGCATACTAGGGCGTCGTTGCACATTCCGGTTTCTGACCTTGGCGCACCTTGGCTTGTAGTTCTTGGTGCCACTTCTTCGAGCAATTTTGATGGAACTTTTCCCCATTACTTGAGTGAAGATTCCGGCCATAATGAAAAGTCCAATTTGCACGACAAAGGGGAGTCTTCGCTTGGACAAGAAACCAAGGCCAGTGTCCGAGGCGCTAAAAAGCCAAGTCAAGGTGCCACACCCTACCTTGGGCGCATCACTCGAGCACATGATAGGGAAATGCTTGACAAGATCGAGGAGGAGATCATGGATCATAAGTTCGACTTTGGTTAGCGAAGGTGAAGGTTGGAGTCTCTTTATGACTCTTGGATCGAGTTGACTCTATTACGATTAAGGACAATTAGTTGTGTTTCTTGAAATTATGGGCTTTATTTTGTAATTTCTTTAGAAGTGATGGATGAATGGGTGAGGTGTGGAATTATGGTTATTTAGTCTTGTTTTGGTCTCATTGCTCGGTAGACTTGAACGATGAACATGTTTTGTTTCTCTTTGTTTTTCAATCAAAAGCTCTTTTTGATTTCTTGTTGAAGACTGTTGGTGAGTCATATCCAACATCCCCTTCGACTTAGTTTGCAACTCTCGGTGCGTAATATCCGAGCCTTGCATCCATATCCATCACTCCTCCATTCCACTTTCAATCGTTCCATTTCACCACCACCGGTTCAAGAGGGAGCTCCAAGTCGAAATCCCATCTCGGTGGATTCTGCACCACCTCAGTATAATCGATATAATTTTCAATATACACATCATCTAGATCTGAAATTTTGAGGGGTTCAACTAGACTCAAATATCTAACTCCCCGTTTTAGAATCACTCAAATTGACTTCGGATTAGGAAGATCAAGCTAGTTGAAGACATGTCAGATTCCTTGGTGTTTTTGTCGAAATTCCTTGGAACTCTTTGAAGGTGATCACTTTGCATCTTCTACACCATCGATCCTTTCATCAAGTTATATCAGAGCCACATGAAGGTATAGCCATCTAAACCTTATTTCGAATTTGGATTTCCACTCGTTCCAAATGTTTTTCATTACCATCCAATCCTTTGTTGTTCATATGATGTGTGTCTTTGTGGTGTCATCTTTGTGATCAATTTTCGTCTTTGATTTGTTGTTGTTGGAGGACAAAAATTTGAGTCCTTTTCTGTAATTTCTCACACTAAAATGGTGGACGAACACCAAGAGCTCAATCGTGCCTGAATGGAAGTTGAAGGGGTTGTCGTTACACCATGTTTAATTCCTTCATTAAGAGCTTGTTTTGATTGTGTTTGTTGAATTTTCTTGGCTGAAATCACGAAGGGTTGAGTGAGTAAAACGTCCCCTTGTGTCCATTGCATGCTTGTTGAATTGGTTCGACTCTAGGATACGGGAACGACACCGAGAAGTACTTATCTCGCTTGCTTGCTGTCTATATTTGTTGATTTAAAAAAAATCAAAAAATCATGCCTAAAAGAAAAAGTCGGACTTAGGGAGAAAGAGAATCGGGACTAGAATAACTCGTACCCAACGAAAGTGAAATAGAGGCCGGGCATAGAAAAAGTCAGACCCCGTGAGAAAAAGAACCCGATCAGGGCCTAAAACTTGTCGACATTGTTGCTTGACTTTCTTGGTGTTTAGTAGCTTCCTAGTTGTTGTCTCCTTTTTAATAAGTGTGTGGTGTTTTTGATCCCTTACTTCTTGTCTTTGCTAGTAATCTCCTACTTGGAACTTGTTGGATTTTCATCTCGAGCAAGTATTGGTGATTATTTCGTGTGCATTCTATACTCTTGCTTGTTACTTGGTTTGTTAAGATGGCAAGTGTAGTGTTGGAAGGGTTTCTTGACAACAAATAAATTTATAATCAAGACCCCGCTGAGTACAGGGAGGTCAGGTTCGTCCACGGGAATTAGAAGTATTTAAGTCTAGCTATTAATCCTACTAAAATTAAAACAAAACAAAATAAAAACACACGCAACAAGTGCTCAGTACCGACCTAACACCGGGTCGGAGACGACCTACACACGACACAAAAATACCGGAAAAAACTGGAAAGGACTGAGAGCGCGGTACCGACCTAAAGGGGGTCGTCACCGACCTATCCGGGGAACAAATAAACTTCGAAGAATCAAAATAAAAGAGATCTAGAGCACAGGATTCACCACAACAAGCTATGCATGCAATCATGAATCAAAATCAACCAAAAATAATCCCATGAATGACTTTCGTCATGAATAATCAAGCATAAATCCTAACTTTCGTAAAGATCTAAACATGCAACTCTACTTGTTTTCTAAAGGTTTTAACTTTCGTTTTAACCCAAATATTATCCAAATTCACAATTTAATCTTTCGATTCAATTATGAACATGAACATACCTTAACTTTGATCAAGGAATTGATAACAAACAAGAAGAATAATGGATAGAGATTAAAAGGGATAATTTATTCAAATATTCATGCTTTAATCATGCACAACTCATCGGGTTTCACCCCAACCCTAGAAAAATAGACTACTCACGATCCATCACGCAATCAACAACCATAAATAAAAGAGAAGACATAATTCAAAAACAAACAAACTTCAATTGAAAAGACAACTTACAACTCTCAAGCAAACCTTCAAGTCTCTCTTAAAATTGTCCAAGAGCTTGGAATAAAAGTTAACCCTAGAAAACAAACTTGCAAACTGGTTTTGTCTCTCCAAAAGCGTTCCTCCCAAAAAACTAACCCTAAAAGAACCTTATATAGTGGTAGGAATGTCTTCATAAGGAAACTAAATTCTATCTTAAAAAGGCCCATAAATAAAACATTTACTAAAACCTAACTTAAGGCGCAAGTTTATTTTTCGCTAGACACGGAGGCGCTCGGTACCGACCCAGAGTGGGTCGTCACCGACCTCATCAACACTTGGTTTTTTCACTTCTTTTCTCGAAACTTGCTCTAGAGCTTGGTTCTTCTTCAATGTTCCTTCTTTAATCGCTCTTGGTCTTCTAAGCCTTCCTTTAGCTCCTTTTTAAAGCATCTTCATCTTTCAAACTTTGCCTTGGAATCATCAAACCTTCAATTTCAACGACTCTCGGCCTTCTATCAACATCACCAAAAGACAACTCTAACACCACCTCCTAGAAAGCTTGAAAAACCGGGATATCTCCTCCTCAACGCTTCAAATACCTACAAAAACAACAAACAAGCACAAACGACTCCAACTCTCCAAAGAGGGTCGAAACTATATGCAAAACAACACAATAAACCTAGAAAAGACTCAACTAAGCTAGAAAAATACCCACAAAAACCAACTAAAAAGTGCGACATCAAAATACCCCATGCTTAGACTTGCTTGTCCTCAAGCAATCACTTAACATGCATCAATACCAATCAACAAAACTTCAAAAATCACCTTTATAGAAAAAGAAGCACAAGTAGAATAGTGAGCAAACAACTTCCACATCATAGCGCACATGAACATTCTAAGCAATCACAATCCAACCTCACCAAGGAATGTGTCTCACTCAACTCTCAAAGTGTTTAGGATATAGCAATAATCACTCGACTCAACCAAACACAAAACCTCATAGTCAATGGAACTTATATCGACAAACTCTCCACCCAAGAAGTCAAAACAAGTCAAATCATCAAATGAACTTAGGGGGCTCAATGAAAACTTCAAAGAAGTCTCCATTCGGCCGGGTTATAATGGGGCTTGGTAATTCAAAAGGGTGTGGAAAATTTTGGTCTTGTGGTGCTAACTAATCCGGGAATCAAAACTCCTAGACTACACATCACTTAACGAACATTCTTTCCTCTTACAATCACCAAACACTTAAAACTTTTCAATGCACTTCCCTTTTCACCTATTACTATTGTCTTTCTTCATACTTTGAAGGCCTTGAACTGTTGTACTTATTACATGACTATCCTCGTTTTTTTTTCAGGGGGTCGGTACCGACCTTCTTTGGGTCGGTAACGACCTACATATGTGCACTTCAAGCCCAAAACACTTCATACTTTTAATTTTCCAAAGACAACAATCCTTATCTACCTTTCACAATCACTTTGTTTTCACCCAATCGAACGATAACAATCTTCAACAATTTCTTCTAAGTCCTAATTCCCGGAGCAAAGGAGTCAAGCTTATCATGGCTAGGGAATTTTTTTGTGGAGTTAGAAATAGGATTTAAGCTCAAAATAAGGGGCTACAAACAGAGGGATCATGTATAGGTAGGAAAAGGAATATGATAGGCTTATAAAAATAAGTTCAAAATAATTTGTTTTAATCAAGTAATGAGCATATCTCCATTGGTCTCAAGTTTAAAATAACCATGTCATTGTCAAGTGGTACAATTTTTGTTGGATTGCTTTCACTTAGAAATATGCATGCTCAATATCCATTATAAGCTCAAAATTCAAAAAGCAAGATCATGATTTAGGCAATTCTTAAAGCATGTTATAGGTTTTACATGATGATGCAAGCGATTTCCATCCTAGGACATCTAAGAAATAGGGCATTTATCCATCTAAAATTAAAATGAAAAAGACTCAAACAAGTAATCTCCCAAACCACCCCATACTTAAACAAAGGGCTGGGATATTTTATCGGTTCCTAACTGCGGTTATTTCAGTTAACTGAAATATAGAAATGGACCATAAATTTCGGTTCTTCGATTACCCGAATTATGGTTCGGTTCCTATGTTTAATTTGGTTCTTGTTAAAAAATCGGTGCACCTGACTGCATAAAACATTAAATCACAAGTCATAGTAGTCTCATCGGCGTCCGAGCTATCACTAGAATTGCTTGGACTGGAATCAGACAGTTCAACATCACCGACTTGTTGTGCTGAAGAACTCATTGGCATCTCCTAACACAAATCTTACTTAACAAAAAAAAAAGAACCAATAACAAGATGTCAAAGCTCAAGCTTAATGGCTAGCAAATAGGCAATCATTCATGAAACACATCACTGGCAAACAAAATAATATAGTAATATAGTGTATAACAACTTTGAGTTAGTTAATCTGTTGTTGGACATGCGGCTGATCTTAAAAAAAACAGTTCAAATTTGACCATGTTTTTCAGTTTTTGGACCAGAAGACAACCAAGGTAATTTGATTTCTTCATACATTCTTGATGCATACTCTCCCATTGTTATGTAAAGATTTTAAGAATTATGTTCATTTTCAGAGGCTGTTTTCAGCAAAACATCTCCTATTGTCGTCACCTCAGTACTAGATTAATACAATGTCCTGCATATTTGCATATGGACAAACATTTACAATGGAAGGAACTTTGGAAAATATATGGGTTAACTACAAGACTATTGGTTTTATGATAAAATGATTTGTTGGAAATTGCATTTCAAATGGTGAACAACAACCAAAGAGAAAACTTACTTGGCTCTAATATAAAGATGGACACACACTTTTGATTGCAAAACTTATTGCTCTCTTTAGCTGCACTAGTCATCCTAGATATTACCAATGAATCTCTAGTGATTATGGCTTTTTTTTGTTGCACTTTTCTTGAAAGAAACATTTTTATCCAATGTGTAATTTTTCCTACAAGCTCTCTCTCTGCCAAGCAACACTCTTATAGTTTGACTGATATACAATCAAATTACTACAAATATTTAAAAATTAAAACCATAATCACCATTTATGTAAATCAACAATGGCTGATTGGTGTGCATTAGTATCTTCCTAGAATTGCCCAACTGAACACAGAATAGGAATCTAATATAACATGACAGCCAAACACTATCCACATTCCACATTCACTAAACTTTCAAACATGTTTCCAGAATCACGAAATTAAGCAGAATCACGAAATTATCAACACGAAAGCCATAGAACAGGAAAGTTCACCAATCACAGGTCACAACCCTTCGTTAGGTATTATTGTATTAGTGTATTACACATTTACACTCAATTCAGGAATTCCAGTAAAACAATTAAGAATTAAAACCTTGTTATCCCGAACTGGAAATTTCACAACTTGCAAAAGAAATCCTAAAAGGAACATATACCATCAAATCATCAATTAGCAACTAGAAAGCGAACGAGCAGGGCGAACGAGTAGAATCGCTGGCAAGCAACTAGCAAGTGAACGAGCAGGGCAGCAGGCTACTTACTCGACGATGAGGATGCGAACGAGGAGTGGTAGCGACTGGTGACTGGCGAGGACGAGCAGGCGCCGGAGAAGAAGCCAGTGGCGATTGGGACGAGCTGGCGCCGAAGAAGAATCGTCGGAGAAGAATCGCCCTGCGTTAACTCAATTCAGGAATTCCGATACGGAGACGTGGACTGTATAACGCAGAAGAAACGCGGACTGTTTATAATTTTAATTATTTTATTTTTACATTACGGTTATTCGGTTTTTTTTTTTGTGAAACCGAACCCGAACCCGCAATTTCTTTCAAGAACCGAACCAGAAAAAGTACCTACCCAAATTATCAATAATCGAACCGAACCGAACTGAAATGAGCAGTTCGGTTCGGTTCTTCGGTTCCACAGGTATAAAGTCCCAGCCCTACTTAAATATCAATGTCCCCATTGATTAAGAAAGTAAAGAGAAAGGAAAGAGAAACTAACTTGGACACCTTGAAGCGTTGGCAAAGGAGGAGAATCACTCTTGAGGAGGATGAGGAGGTGATGGTGGAGCGGAGAAGAGTTGTTGTGCCAACCAATTGTTGTATTCCACTTGAGCATTCCATCTTGTGACATCTTGCTTGTGATCTTCATAATACTCAATGCGGAAATCCTTAAGCTCATTTTGGTGGTGGACAAACTAATTGTGATGATGGTGAAGTGCCCCGTAGAGATGATGTTGATGAAGCATAAGGGCATCCATCGTAGCTGAGAGAAGGGATATATCGGGGTTGCCACCCGAACTCGAACCGGTATGATATGTGCCTTGTCCTTCGAAATGAGAGCCTCCGGACCCATCAAAGCCATAGGGGTGGGAGTAGTAGGAAACCATGTCAGTTTGAGGTCCCATTGTGAAGTCCATAGGGTCGACACCATGCTGATTTTGGTAGTGACCGCCCTCTGGTGGGTCGTCGCCGACACCATGTTGGTCGTCTCCGAGCCCCCTAGAATGGCCTCGTGGTGATTCCTACTCGAAGACCGCCTCTCTCAGCGGTGGGTTAAGATCGGCTCCCGGAAACCTACTAGGCTGTCGTCTAATCCTTTCATCAAGCCGGACATTTGACACCAAAGGATAAGGAGTGGGGGCCCATACATCATACCAATTAGGGCGGTAGAAAAGCTCAAGATTTTCCTTGGTAAGAACCACATCATGAGTCGTGTCCGTATCGATTGGAAACTTGTTGATGAAACCGGCAGAGGATTGGGCAATAACCTTAGCATTCAAGTAGTACCTTACATCCATAGCAATGACCCTTTTTGAAGAATAGACAACCAAAGTAGGTACTAGTGTGGGTCTTTAGGACTTGGTGTTTTATGATGGCATTGGCAAACTCGTACCCCAAATTCATGTGAATGGGCGTCTCAAAGAGCATAGTAGATAAGCACGCAATCTCTTGCTTGTGGGGGCGCGAGAGCTCGTACCTTGGCCAAATTGTGGAGCCGAGAATGCGTAGGATAATCCTGAAAACTGGGATAGCAATGAACCGACCGGGAAGGGCGTTGGTGGAGAATTCAACCCTACCGGTAAGGTAATGCCACAAATCCTTGGTGGGGAAGTCCTTTACCGCGTACACCCCTGACGGTGCACAGAAGCCAAGATGTTTGTTGAATTTTTTATGTCCATCTCGTAATCCCTATTGCCGAGTTGAAATGTGACCTTGGACTTGTTGAAGTCGGTTTCATCCGGGTACAAGCGAAAGTTGGACATGAACTCGCATGTGAGAGCCACGTAGTGTTCCTCAATAGGATGCAAGATAAAGTACTTAAATCATGGTGAAAGTAGCACAATAAGCATGCAAATAATGAGGAATACGAGTCAACCGGGGTCGGAACCAACCCTTGGAGGCTCATTACCGATCTAATACACGCTAAGGCTCGATCAGAAGGCACTGTTGGGTCGTCACCGACCATTCCGGGCAAAACCGAGCCCGAAATTTCAGCATGGTTTCCTTGGAATGGCTACCAAAATTCCGAAAAAATCATATACTCTCAAAATCAACAAAACAACCAAGAATGTATCAAAAATTCCACTTACAACTCAGAATTCATCATGATATCATGTAGATCTAACCACTAAAGCATCCAAACAACCCAAACTTCCATATTCAAACTCAAGAACACCCAAACCCTAGATTTTCAACTAAACCCTCAATTTAAATCAAGTTATCTTAAATTTAATATCAAAGGAGTAGAAAAATATACCAAAGATGAGTGAAAATAGAGGAATGAAAGTAGAAAGGGGGTCGTAGACGAGCACTAGAGCGGTTCCAAAATTGGGAAATTGTGGGGAAAAGGCCGAATTTTCTGGTTTTTGGTAGAGGAATTGGAGGATTTATGTAGCACAAGGATGGATTTTGGTAGATTTGAGGTGGGGATGATGGATTTGGGAGGCAATGGGATTTGATGGAGGCAATGGGATTTGAGAGTTATGAGGGTCGGCGGCGTGGGGGAGAAAGAGAGGGGAGGAGTAGAGTTAAAAGGGTTAAAAGTTCAGGGACTTACCTGCAATTTCCGAATTTTCTGAAATTTTTACCGTTTTTGTTTGGAGGGGGTCGGTACCGACCCAAAATGGGTCCTTGACGACCCGTCCTGACTTTGTCCTTCTCGTTGTCGAACATTTTGACCCTCTTGTTCCTTTTCCACCGTCTCAGGTCCCTACAAAACCTTAGTGGAGATACAAGACAAGAATCCTACCTACTCTAAACTATTAAAAACAAAATAAACTAAGCTAAAAAGAAAATCCAAAAACAAGAGCAAAGCGGGTTGCCTCCCAAAAGCGCTTAATTTTACGTCTTTAGCTAGACGAGAAGTACCTCAGCTTAGTCAGAAGATGTGAGAGCCCATGTGGCTCGGATTTCCTCATCGGGTTCGGCCCTTGCATAGTATTTCTTCAATCAATGCCCGTTAACCTTAAAAATCCCTCCATTCTCATCTATGATATCGACCGCTCCATGAGGGTAAATGTGGTGAACAACGAATGGTCCACTCCATCGGGATCGTAATTTTTCGGGAAAGAGTCGAAGTCTAGAGTTGAAAAGAAGTACTTGATCACCGTTGTTGAAGGTCTTTGGGATGAGCTTCTTATCATGCCATTTCTTGGTTCTCTTTTTAAATCTTGGCATTCTCATACGCCTTAAGCCTTAACTCCTCTAATTCTTGCAAGTCCATAAATCTCTTGAGCTCCTTAAGAGCCCATAAAGCCTTGTGTTCAAGCTCGACGAGAAATTGACATGACTTGCTATACACAAGATTGTAGGGAGTGGTGCGGAGTGGCGTCTTATATGCGGTGCGATATGCCCAAAGTGCATCATCCAACTTGGAGGCCCAATCCTTCCTTGAGCGGGAAACCATCTTCTCCAAGATGCTTTTAACTTGCCGGTTGGAGATCTCCACTTGACCACTTGTTTGGGGGTGGTAAGGAGTTGCCACCCTGTGTAAGACCCCATACCTGGTAAAAAGCGCCTCAAAACTCCGCTCAATAAAGTGAGAACCGCCATCACTAATAAGGGATCGGGGAACACCAAAGCGGGGAAAAATGTTGGACTTCATGAACTTGGCCACCACTCGTGCATCATTAGTTCTTGTGGCTATTTCCTCGACCCACTTAGACACGTAATCAACCGCGACGAGGATGTACTTGTAGGGGCCCGAAGAGGGAAGGGTCCCATGAAGTCAATTCCCCATACGTCGAAAAGCTCAACTTCTAGAATTCCCGTGAGTGGGCTCTCGTTCCTCCATGTGATATTTCCCGCACGTTGGCACTCATCACATGCCATGACATAAGCTTGAACATCCTTGAAGAGGGTGGGCCAATAGAATCCGCTTTGAAGAATTTTTGCGGTGGTTTTGAATCCCTTAGCATGGCCGCCCGTTGGAAGAGTATGACAATGTCGGATTACTCCCTCTATCTCATCGTTCCGCACACAACGCCTAAAGATATGATCACTCCCTTGCTTGAATAGGTAGGGATCGTCCCAATAGTATTTCTTGGAGTCGTGGAGGAACTTCTTTTTGGCTTGGGAAGTCAATCCATCGGGGATAATGCCTCCTACAACATAGTTAGCAAAATCCGCAAACCAAGGGGTTTTCGCCCCTCGAATAGCATATACAGAATGGAAAGAGAGAATGGGAGGAGAAGAGTGAAGAATACTAGTAAGCACACAAGAAGAGTGAGAAGAATGACCTGAATCGACCGTGGTGAGGGTCGGAGTCGTGCTATCCGGCTCGGTGTCGGCCAAGTCCTGCATGTGGAGGGTCGTCACCGATCCATGAGTGGTCGTCTTCGACCTGATGGTGGTCATCTCCGAGCCATGAATGGTCGACCTCGACCCAGAATTGGTTGTCTTCGACCAAGAATGGTCGACCTCGATCCGTAAGACTTCACTGCTCAAGAGAATTTCGTCTGGGCGAGAGTCATTTATGGGTACCGTGTCTCCGGACTCCTTGATGTGCTCCATGGGTAACCGAGAAAGGTGGTCCGCCACAAGATTCTCCGCTCCTTTCTTATGCCTTATCTCAAGGTCAAATTCTTGCAATAGAAGCATCCATCGGAGTAATCTCCGTTTGGCGTCCTTCTTATCCATAAGGTAAAGGATAGCTGCATGATCGGTGTAGACGATTACCTTGGAACCCACCAAGTATGACCGGAACTTCTCAAACGCAAACACAACGGCTAGGAACTCCTTCTCCGTGGTCGTGTACTTGCTTTGGACTTCATCGAGCGTCTTGCTCGCATAGTAGATAGCATGAAGCTTCTTCTCTCTTCTTTGCCCAAGGACCGCGCCCACAACGTAGTCACTAGCGTCACACATGATTTCGAAGGAAAGTGTCCAATCCGGAGGTTGCATGATAGGGGCCGATACAAGCGCACCCCGCATCCTGTGAAAAGCTTCAAGACACTCGGAAGAAAAATCAAACACAACATCCTTCATTAATAGGTTAGTTAATGGTTTAGTAATCTTAGAAAAATCTTGAATGAACCTCCTATAAAACCCGGCATGGCCTAGAAAACTCCTAACCTCCTTCACGGAGGAAGGGGCTGGCAATTTTTCAATTAATTCAATTTTAGCCTTGTCAACTTCAATCCCCCTTTTTGACACTATATGACCTAAGACAATTCCTTCATGAACCATAAAGTGACACTTGTCCCAAATAAGCACTAGTTTAGTCTCCTCACATCTCCTAAGTACTCTAGCAAGATTGGCAAGACAAGAGTCAAAAGTGGTATCGTAAACCGAGAAATCATCCATAAATACCTCCACAATGTCCTCAATCATGTCGGAGAAGATGGCCATCATACACCGTTGAAAGGTGGTCGGGGCGTTGCAAAGCCCGAATGGCATCCTCCTATAAGCAAATGTGCAATAAGGACACGTGAAGGTGGTCTTCTCTTGATCCTCCGGATGTATCGGAACCTGCCAAGAACCACTATAGCCATCGAGATAACAAAAATAGTCATGCAAAGCTAATCTCTATAACACTTGGTCAATAAAAGGCAAGGGGGAGTGATCCTTTCTAGTGGCACTATTTAGCTTTCTATAGTCAATACACATGCGCCAACTAGTGGTAGTCCTAGTGGGAACCAACTCGCCTTTTTCATTCTCAACAACAGTAAGACCACTCTTTTTAGGCACAACAAGAACGGGGCTTACCCACTTACTATCCGAAATAGGGAAGATGATACCTGCATCAAGCATTCCTAAGATCTCCTTTTTTACCACTTCCTTCATATTCGGGTTAAGCCTCCGTTGGTGCTCTATGGTTGGCATGTGTCCTTCCTCAAGGAAAATACGATGCATACACAAATAAGGTGAGAGGCCACTCAAATCCTCAAGTGAGTATCCAATGGCTTTCCTATGAGTCCTATGAACATTCAACAAATTTCCAACTTCTTCCGCATTAAGTTTAGCATTAATAATTACAGGAAAAGTGGAATTTGGTCCAAGAAACTCATACCTCAAAGACTCGGGAAGAGTCTTAAGCTCTGGAGTAGGTGGTGGAGGTGTAAATATGTCAACATCCTTCTCCATTTTGAAAAACTCCTCAAAGTAAGCATTGGTGGGGAAGGGGTGCGTTTCGTCATCCGCCTCCACAAGGGTCGGCTCCGACCATAAAGGGGTCGGTACCGAGCCAGAGGCGATAGCAAAATCCTCAGAAAAGATCGGAATGGGGGTGGGTGTCGACCTGGATGTGGTCAGTGCCGACCCTTTAGTCTCTCCCTCGTCTTCATCTTCACTCGTGTAGGCTCCAAGCAAGCGTTCAATCGGATCTTCACAATCAATGTAATCTGAGCGAGTGTACAACTTTTTCACTTCCATAGCTTCACCGGTCTCCTTCATCGTTGGATTGAACCGGAACTGAACCACCTCGTTGCCGATTTCAAATGTAAGGAGGCCTTTCTTCACATCTATAATGGCTTCGGCGGTTGCAAGAAAAGGTCGCCCAAGAATGATCGGGACGACGGGATCGTCCGGCATCTCTGTTGAGAGGGTTTCCCGACAATAAATAAATTTGTAGTCAAGACCCCGCTGAGTACAGGGAGGTCAGGTTCGTCCACGGGAATTAGAAGAATCAATGTCTAGCTACTAATCCTAATAAAAGAAAACAAAACAAAGCAAAACACTCAAACAGGTGCTCGACACCGACCCACAACAGGTCGTAACCGACCAACAACTCAACACAAATGCAGGAGAAAAACAAGAGCGACCGGAGCTCGGCACCGACCTAACAATGGTCATAACCGACCTATCCGGGTAAGAGAAAACTTCGAGAAACCAAATTAAAGAAGATCTAGAGCAAAGGATTCACCACAACAAGTTTATGCAAGCAAACATGAATCAAAATCAACCATAAATAATCCCATGAATGACTTTCGTCATGATAAATTGAGTAAAAATCTTAACTTTCATAAAGATCTAGACTTGCAACCCTACTTGTTTCCTAAAGGTTTAACTTTCGTTTCAACCAAATATAATCCAAATTCACAACTAAATCTTTCGATTCACCCATAAACATGAACATGCTTTGACTTTCACCAAGGAATGGATAGCAAACAAGAGGATATTAAATAGAGATTAAAAGAGATGGTTCATTCAAATATTCATGCTTTAATCATGCACAACTCGTCGGGTTTCACCCCAACCCTAGAAAGTAGACTACTCACGATCCATGAAACAATCAACAATCATACACAAATGAGAAGACATGATTCAAATCCAAACAAACTTCAATTAAAAAAAAACTTACAAACTTAAGCAAACCTCCAAGTCTCTCTAATTGTCCAAGAGCTTGGAATCAAAGTAACCTAGAAAACCAAACTTGCAACTTGTTCCGTTCTCCACAAATAAACCTAAAAACGTCTCTCCCCAAAAGCCTCCTTTGAAATAAAACCCTAGAGATCCTTATATAGTGGTAGAAATAAATCTACAAGGAAACTAAAACCTATCTTAAAAAGGCCCATAAATAAAACAATTACTAAACCAAACTTAAGGCGCAGTAAATATTCTGCAACACACGGAGTGGGTCGTCACCGACCATATGTGGGTCGTCACCGACCCCTGGATGCACTTGATTTCTTCATTTCTTGCTCAAAACTTGCTCAAATGCTTGGCTTTCCTTCATTGTTCCTTCTTCAATCGCTCTTGGCCTTCTAAGACCTTTAGCTCCTTCTTTAAGCACTTTGATCTGAAAATCTTCACTCTTAAATCATCAAACCTTCAAATGCATCGACTCTTGCTCTTCTATCAACATCACCACCAAACAACTTCTAGCACCACCTCCTAGAAAGCTTGAAAAACCGAGATATCTCCTCCTCAACGCTTCAAAGACCTACAAAAACAATAAACACACACAAACAACTCCAACTCTCTAAAGAGAGCCGGAGTTACACACAAAACAAACATAGTGGACCTAGAATGACTCAATTTAGCTAGAAAACTACCCTTAAAAACTAAGTAAAAAGTGCGACATCAAAATACCCCATACTTAGACTTGCTTGTCCTCAAGCAATCACTTAGCATGCATCAAGACCAATAAACAAAACTCAAGAATCACCTTATAGAAAAATAAGCACAAATAGAATAGTGAGCAAACAACTTCCACATCCTAGCATACATGAACATTCCAAGCAATCACAATCCAACCTCACCAAGGAATGTATTTCACTCAACTCTCAAAGTGTTTAGGATATAGCAATGATCTCTCGACTCAAATTCCAAGCACAAAACCGCATAGTCAATGGAACTTATATAAACAAACTCTCCACCGAAGAAGTCAAAACAAGTCAAATCATCAAATGAACTCGGGTGGCTCAATAAAAACTTCAAAGAAGTCTCTATTCGGTCGGGTTGTAATGGGGCTCGGTAAAAACAAAGGGTGTGGAAATAATTTGGCCTTGTGGTGCTAACTAATTCGGGAATCAAAACTCCTAGACTATACATCACTCATCCAACAATCTTTCCTCTTCTTCAATTATCAAACACTTAAACTTTACAATGCACTTCCCCTTTTCACCTATCATCATTCGTCTTTCTTCTATTCTTCTGAAGGCTTTGGACTCTTGCACTTATTATATGGAACTTCTCTTTCCTTTTTTCTCTTTTTTTTTATCACTGGGGTGGTCGGCACCGACCCACTTTGGGTCGGCACCGAGCTACATACATGAACTTTCGAGTCCAAAAACACTTCATTCCTTTTGATTCTCAAAGACAACACTCTTAATCTACCTTCCATAATCACTTCGTTCTCACCCATTCAAATCATAACAATTTTCAACAACTTCTTCTAAGTCCTAATTCCCGGATCAAAGAGATCAAGCTTATCATGGCTAGGGAACTTTTGTGGAGCTAGAAATAGGCTTTAAGCTCAAAAATAAGGGCTACAAAAGGAGGGATCATGTATATGTAGGAAAAGGAATATAATAGGCTTATAAAAATGAGTTCAAAATCATTTGATTCAATCAAGTAATGAGCATATCTTCATTGGTCTCAAATTTTAAAATAACCATGCCATTGTCAATTGGTATATTTGCACTTGGAAGAGTATTTCACACATGAAAGAGAAAGGAGTAAAAATGTACATCCTTTATAGGCCAAAGATATCTCACTTAGGTTCACATTTTGTTGGATTGCTTTTACTTAGAAATGTGTATGCTCAATTTTCATTATAAGCTCAAAACTCAAAAAGCAAGATCATGGTTTAGGTGATTCTTAAAGCATGTCATTGGTTTTACATGATAATGCAAGCAATTTCCGTCCTAGAACATCTAAGGAATAGGGCATTTATTCATCTAAAATCCAAAAGAAAAAGACTCAAAACGAGACTAAACACAACTAAACACATATTAACACAAAGCAACACATGACTTAAACAAATAAAGACTCATACAAGTACTCTCCCAAACCACCCCATACTTAAACATCAATGTCCCCATTGATTAAGAAAGTAAAGAGAAAGGAAAGAGAACTTACTTGGACACAACTTGAATTGTTTACAAAGGAGGAGAATCATTCTTGAGGAGGTTGAGGAGGTGGTGGAGCTTGGTAAAGGTATTGCCCCAACCAATGGTTGAAATCCTCTTGAGCTTCCCATCTTGCAACATCCTCTTTATGGTCTTCATAATACTCAATGCGGAAGTCGTGCAGCTCTTGTTGGTGGTTGACAAATTGGTTGTGGTGGTGGTTTAGTGCTCCATAAAGATGGTGTTGCTGAAGCATAAGAGCATCCATTTTTGCCGAAAGAAGAGAGATGTCGGGATTACCTCCCGAACTTGAACCGGTATGGTACGTGCCTTGTCCTTGAAAGTGTGAGCCACCGGACCCATCAAAGCCATATGGATGTGGATAGTAAGGGACCATGTCAGACTGCGGTCCCATTGTGTAGTCCATCGGGTCGACCCCGGGTTGGTTAGTGCAATTGTTGTCCACTGGTGGGTCGACACCGACCCCATAATGGTCGTAGCCGAGCAGTTGACGGTCGTCATTGACCCTCTGGTGGTCGTCACCGACCTCCCCAGCGTGGCCTCTTGGTGAGTTCGACTCGGAAGATGCTTCTCTTGGCCGTGGGTTGGGTATGGCTCGTCGGAATCTGCTGGGCTGGCGTCTAATCTTTTCATCATCATGGACTTTGGCTCTCAAAGGGTAAGGAGCGGGGGCCCAAACATCATACCAATTAAGGAGATATAAAAGCTCGAGATTCTGCTCGGTAAGCACCACATCATGAGTCTCATGTTTTCTAATATAGAACTTGTTGATGAAGCCGGTAGAAGATGGAGCAATCACCTTAGAATTCAAGAAATACTTGACGTCCATAACAATGACCAGTATTGAAGAGTAAGCGGAAAGGTTGACCTTTAAGGCCTTTGAAAGAATAGCTACAAGCCACCCAAAGTAGGTAGTAGTGTGAGTCTTTTGGATTTGGTGGTTGATGACAGTCGTAGCATACTCGAATCCCAAGTTCATGTGAATGGTTGGCTCGTAGAGCATGGTGGATAAGCATGCAATTTCTTCCTTGTGTGGGCGTGAGAGCTCATATCTTGGCCAAATAGTGGAGCCCAAGATGCGAAGGATAATCCGGAAAACCGGACTTGCAATGAATTTGCCGGGAAGGTGGTTGGTGGGATACTCTTCTTTGCCGGTGAGATATTGCCACAACTCCTCGGCGGGGAAGTCCGTTTGTTTGTAGGAGCCGGGTGGGGCACGGAAACCTAAAAGCTTGTTGAATTTCTTTATGTTCATCTCATGCTCTTGATTACCAAGTTGGAAAGTGACTTTGGAGAGGTTGAAATCGTCATCATTCCGGTACAAGCGGAAATTAGACATGAATTCACATGTTAGTGCCACATAATGCTCCTCAATAGGATGTAGAATGAGGTGTTGAGCACCAATCCAAGAGAAGGCCTCGAGCACCTCTCTATGAACACCGATCTTGTTGGTCCCGGCCCGTTGATAAGCTCTTACACTCACATCGCCCTTCCACATCTCAAGAAACCGGGCTTTTTGATATTCCGAGTAAAACACCACCGTATCCACTTTTTGCTTGTTCTTCTTTTGCTTTTTGGCTTGGTGACTAGAGGATGAAGCCATTGTCCTACAAAACATTCAACAACTTTCCAAGATAATTTCCATAGGCCGAAAGAACAAGGCCAAGACACAAGACACACATGTCACTTCCAAAGAAGTACCCCATACTTATTCAAAGAAACATGCTCAAATTTAGAAAGGATCTCAACCTAGCATGCTTAATCATGAAAAGTAGATAAGTAGAGGGAAAGATCAAGCTAAAAGCACCCAAATCATGGTAAAAATAGCTCCATCAACATGCATGAAATGAGGGACACCCGTCAATCGGGGTCGATACCGACCCTTGGAAGCTTGGTGCCGAGCGAATTCAAAAACAAGGTACTGATGGGTCGTCACCGACCCATGGGGGGGCAGTGCCGACCATTCCGGGCAAGAGGAAGCCCTCAAATTCGGCCTTTGTTCATGGTATGTGTACCCAAAAATTCTGAAAAAATCAAATACTCTCACAATCAATCAAACAACCAAATATGCATCAAGATTTCCACATACAACCCCCAATTAATCATGGTTTTATATAGATCTAACCACTTAAACATGCAAACAACCCAAATTTCCATATTCAAACACAAGAACACCCAAAACCTAGGTTTTCAACTAATCCCTCAAACATAAATCAAGTAAACTTGAATATAAGATCAAAGGAGTAGAAAAACATACCAAAGATGAGCAAGAATAAAGGAATGAAAGTAGAAGGGGGTCGTCTACGAGCACCAAGGTGGTTCTAAAAATTGAAAAATCGTGGTGGGGGTGAAATTTTCGGTTTTGTTGAATGATTTGGAGAGTTTATGTAGCACAAGGAAGAGTTTTGGTGGTTTTGGGACGGGGATGGAGGATTTGTGATGTTTGAGAGGCAAAGAGAGTGGGAGGGGCTATGGAGTTTTGGGAGGGGAGAGGGGTCGGCGCGGGGGAGAAAGAGGTGGGAGGGTGTAGGGTTAAAAAGAGGTAAAAATTGAGGGACGTACCTGCAATTTCCAATTTTCTGAAAATATTTACCATATTTGCTTGGAAGGGGTCGGTGACGACCCAGAGTAGGTCGGTTACGACCATTGCTTCTTCTTCTTTGCTTGGGTATTTCAGCCCCCTCATCCTCTCCCGCCGCTCTCGACTTCCTACGAAAGATTAGTGGAGAACCAAGACAAGAAAACTAGCTATTCTATACTAAGAAAAACAAACGAAACTAAATTAAAAAGAAAAATCAAAAACAAAAACAAAGCGGGTTGCCTCCCGAAAGCGCTTAATTTTACGTCTTTAGCTAGACGAGAAGTACCTCTACTTAGTCCGAAAGATGTGAGAGCCCATGTGGCTCGAATTTCTTCATCGGGTTCGGCCCTTGCAAAGTATTTCTTCAATCGATGCCCGTTGACCTTAAAAATCCCTCCATTTTCATCTAAAAGTTCGACCGCTCCATGTGGGTAGATGTGATGAACAACGAATGGTCCACTCCATCGGGATCGTAATTTTCCGGGAAAAAGTCGAAGTCTTGAGTTGAAAAGGAGTACTTGATCACCCTTGTTGAAGGTCTTTGGGATGAGCTTCTTATGATTCCACTTCTTGGTTCTTTCTTTGTAAATCTTGGCATTTTCATACGCTTTGAGTCGTAACTCTTCCAATTCTTGCAAGTCCATAAATCTCTTTGCTCCGGCCGTGTCAAGATCCATGTTGAGCTCCTTGAGAGCCCATACAGCTTTGTGTTCAAGCTCGACGGGCAAATGGCATGACTTGCCATACACAAGATTATAAGGAGTAGTGCGGAGTGGAGTCTTGTAGGCGGTGCGGTATGCCCAAAGTGCATCATCTAACTTGGAAGCCCAATCTTTCCTTGAGCGGGAAACCGTCTTCTCCAGGATGTTTTTAATTTGCCGGTTGGAGATCTCCACTTTGTTGGATCGAAATCGGTTAGCAGTGAGCTTGGGAACTGGCAATTAAGCTGTTCCCAAGGCAGCGGAAGTAAATAATCGCAAGTAATAAAAACAGTGAAAGGCACAGTTCCTTTATAGAGGAACCCCACTACAACCAACTAGTTGTATGGGTAAACCTCTACCTCCGCTTGGAGGATTTTGAATGACTTACTTATATTGATTGCTTTGTTCCTTAGTTACACAGCCAGATTTACACTTCTCTGTTCCTACAAGTTCTTCCTAACTCTAGCAACACTAGTAAATCCTCTCAACTGAGTTCCTAAGCTCACAACAGCAAAACACAAGTAACTCAAACCTTACGCTAACTTCTCAGTTCCCTTGCTCCAGGGAACTTCAGCTTCACCGTCGTCGAGATCACACACTCGCCGGCGGGGACTTCTCTTCCTTTTCTTTCTTTTCTCTGATGTGGGTATTTGTAAGTTCTGGGAGAAGTACTCAGACCGAGTACTATTCATTTGGCTTTATAGTCCATTTGTCTTGAGCAGTCGCATCTTTCGTTTGTGTCCAAAATGCCCTTTGCTTGATGCCCAAGTTGTACTTTCTTCACATGTGACTTTGGTTTGAACTAGGTCAACTTCTTGAATCAATCGGACCGTTGGATGAAGCGTGACAGTCTGATCCTCAGACTGTTCCCTCTGGCTGTCTGAGACAGAATCCCGCGATCTGCGCTGAACGGTCGTTGTCTTCACATGTGAGTTCCCATTTCATGGGAACTGACTTCTTCAGAGTTCCCTTGATGGAAACTCTTCATCGTTGTAAGCTTGTGTTTTCTTGTTTGTTTCTGGGAGTTCCCACTTCATGGGAACTTTCCTCTTCAGAGTTCCCTTGATGGAAACTCTTCATTGTGGCCAGTAGTGGCTTTGTCATTCATAGGAGTTCTTGGCTGTACTTGTGTTCCTTAGAAATACTTGAACAAACCACATTAGTTCCCTATGGTATTTGTCATTATCAAAACTTAAAGAGAAGTGAGTCGTTGATCCGTTGCTTAGAACCAGAGGTCCCAACAATTTCCCCCTTTTTGATGATGACAAACCCATCACAAAAATGCAAGTATTTCAATGAATGATATGCTGATGAGTTCCTAAGTATGATTTTGGGAAGTCACTCTTAGTGAGACATTTAGATTTAGGGAGCCACTTCTGGTGAGACACATAGTTCCTATTAGGCTTTTTATGCAATTGTTCCCCCTTAGCTTATGCGTGGTCTCTGATTTTGGGAAGTCACTCTTAGTGAGACATTTAGATTTAGGGAGCCACTTCTGGTGAGACACATTGTTCCTATTAGGCTTTTTATGCAATTGTTCCCCCTTAGCTTATGCGTGGTCTGTGATAACTTAAACTTTTAACTCATCTCACATTTTTTATCTTTCCCTCTTTTGACATCATCGAAAAATAAGCAAAGCAATATTAGGAAAGAATGGAACACGCAATCAAAATAAAGACCATTTCATTACTTAAGAGAATATGTACAATGGGAACCCAAGTGCAATTTGTGGTCATTTTTGGATTAAGGGAACAAGAAGGGAGAGATCATGGGCTCTGAGGGAACAAGGCGTCACAAAGGCGCGTAAGGACTTGTGTAAGCTTTTCTTGTCCTCGGGCCAACACTGCCTGGTCCCTAGCAATTTGATCGAGGGTGGTGGCGATGCGGAGCAACACTGAAGAGTTCCCCTCTTGTGTACCAGACTCTAGGCGAGCCGCCTCCTCTACAGGCTCCGAGTGCCTCATCTTCTGGGCAACTGTAATGTCCAGTTCCCTTCCAAGCTCGATTTCGTCTTTAGAGGCATCGTAGAGACCCTCTTTTTGTAGGAGCTTCTTGATCAGCCCATAGTAGGGAAGGGAGTGGGACTTGGAGGCCATGCACTTTTCCATGTGCCCAAGGATAATTCGGGGAAGATTTATGGGCTTCTTGAGGAGGAAGTGGTAGAGGATGATGGCATCGGGGATGTTGACGACCAGGCGCTTTTCTTGGCGTGGGATCACCACGTTGATGATGAATTGGTGAGGGAGCTTGGCGACCAAGGACAGATGATGCGTCGAGAGGACCTTAGAGGGAACCCGACCCTCTAAAATTGTGTTGTACACCTCGGCGCTGTTGAAGTCGCCCCAAAGCTTGCTGGGCACCTCGCTAAGTCCTGGAGTTGAAGGCGGATCGTAGACGTTGTAAAAATGAACTCGTCGCCTTCGTGGGAGAGAGTTCCCTGAGTGCCGTCGTTGGGGATAGTGAAGTTGTTGTAGAATTGACGCACTTGTGAGGGATCTACTCTCACAGTTTCTTGGCAGAGTCTCTCCCAGCCCTGGGCCTTGATCAGTTCCCACAGTTCCTCCAGACCATTTTCAGTTAGCACCTCTTTGGAAACAATGAGGTGAGGGAGAAGCTTTCGGCGCTCATTGACATGATGCTTGGTGGTCCCCTTCCCCTTCCTTGACTTGCTTTTGGATTTGTTCCCCCTAGAGACCGTGCGAGGTCCTTTCTGCTGAGGGGGTGCAGCCGCTTCGATCATAAGCACGCGGTCCCTTGGTGGTGGGGAACTCGCGGACACCAACATTTGGTGTCCAGGTGTAGGGATACGTGCTAGCTCCTTTGTAGTTGGAGCTTCTTCTTCTTCTTCGACCTCATCATGGGAGGTCCCTTCTTCCTCGGAGGAGCTCGAACCGGAGCCCTCCGCGTCATCTCCAGGATGACTTGTTGTTGCCTCAGCACCTCCAACTGGTGCGAGGTCCCTTGTCTCTGTGGGCTCTTGAGGGGCAACCTTTTCTGGGGACTTTGTCCCTTGGGAGACTGTGTGCTCAGAGGGACCCCTGTTGAGTTCTTCCTCGATGGCCTTGAGCTGGGCTTCCTCCTCCAAAGTTCCCATGATGATCGGAGGAGGGTCCTTGGTCATTTTGCCGATGACCACAGAAAGAGGAAGATCGTCGTCGTCTGAGGAGAGGGCGACGATACTTTTGGATGGTGAGGGAGAGGGGAGTTTGGTGGTGGTGGGAGACGTGATGGAAGAGGGGAGAGGAGAAGAAGGAATAGGGGTTGTGAGTTGAGTGGAAGGAGGAGGAAGGGATCTGCGGTCCTGTGGAGGAGAGATCCCCGACGCGGAGATGGGAGTGGTGGAAATGTGTTTTGGTGAGGAAGGAGAAGGCGTTTTGTGAGGTGAAGGTGGAGTTGGAGATCCCGTAATGATGGGAACGAGAGGAAGTGAAGGGTAGAAAGGGAAGTGGAATAACCTCGATAACCGTTGCCCAATGAACGTGGGGCGCCGTTTCAACTTCTCAAGCACGCTTCTGGACACGCGTCACAATCTCTTGGGAAGTCCTTTTCAAATTTTGAATACTTGGCCTGTAACGCTTCAGAGCTTCTGACACGAAAGTCCGCTTCCCAAGTGACGGTTTTTCTTTGAAGATTAGTCAGTGTTCCCTTTGTAGATGCAGCAGTTCCCATGATCTTTTCAAGGTCAGGGATAGTGAAGTGGTTGAGGGAACTTCACACTCATCTTTTTGTGGGGCTAGGGAACTCAAAGGGAACCAGACAATTTGCAACTCGATAAAGGAAATGTTTTGGCTCATGAGAAGCATTTGTCTGGTCCCTAGCTTAAGGTGGTTCATATGATCAACCGTCATGGTGGCTTGTAATGAGGGATAAAGGGAACTCTGGTTGATCATTTTGGGCCAAAAGAAATAGAGTTCCTTTGTACACATTTTTCTCTAGACTAGTAATCATGGCATAGTGAAAGCAATGAATCCAAGTTCCTTATCATGCAATTTTAGATAAACTAGTCAGGCATTGAGAGAGAGATAAACAGGGACTTGTTTAGTTTAGAGTTATCATCCCTAGAAGCATTCGAAAACGCTGGTAGGGACGTCTGTCTAAAGCTTTGGTAAGAATATCCGCAATTTGCTCTTCAGTTCTACAGTGTTCCATCGAAATGTTCCCATTCTCAACATTGTCACGTAGAAAGTGATGCCTTATATCAATATGCTTAGTTCTAGAATGATGCACAAGATTTTTGGAAATGTTTATGGCACTAGTGTTATCACAGAGTATGGGAACTGGGCCAAAAGACATACCGTAATCCTGGAGTTGTGACTTAAGCCATAGAACCTGGGAACAACATGATGCGGCAACCACATATTCAGCTTCAGCTGTGGAGAGTGCCACTGAGTTTTGCTTTTTAGATCCCCACGAAACTAAGCAAGACCCTAGGAACTGGGCCATTCCTGAAGTGCTCTTTCTGTCAACCAAGTGCCCTGCAAAGTCAGCATCTGTGTATGCAATGAGCTCAAGGGAACTGTTCCTTGGATACCAAAGGCACAAGTTATTGTTCCCTTTGAGATACCTGAAAATTCTCTTCACCTCTTTCAGGTGTGATTCCTTAGGGTTAGCTTGAAAACGAGCACAAAGACATACGGAGAACATGATATCAGGTCTACTAGCTGTTAAGTAGAGAAGGGACCCGATCATACCTCGATAGTTCCTTTGGTCCACACTAATACCTGTTTCATCTGCATTTAGCCTTGAATTTGGTGAGATGGGAGTGTCAATGGGCTTTGAATGTTCCATCCCATACTTCACGAGGTCCTTGAACTTTTCTACAAGAGTTTCGTTAGTTGCTCCAAACACAATGTCATCAACATATACTTGCACAATCAAAAGGTCTTTAGATTCTTTCTTTAAAAACAAAGTCTTGTCTATGGAACCACGAATGTATCCATGGGACAAGAGGAATTGAGCAAACCTGTCATACCAAGCTCGGGGAGCTTGTTTGAGTCCGTAAAGGGCCCTTTCCAGGAAATAGACATGGTTGGGCATTTTCTCATCTTCGAATCCTGGAGGTTGGGCCACATACACTTCTTCCTTGAGATGTCCATTTAGGAAGGCTGTTTTCACATCCATTTGATAAAGTTTGAATCCCTTGTGAGCAGCATAGGCGATGAGGAGTCTGATTGCCTCGATCCTGGCAACTGGTGCGAAGGTCTCATCGTAGTCAATCCCTTCCTCTTGCCTGTATCCTTGTGCTACTAACCTAGCCTTGTTCCTTGC
Organism: Fallopia convolvulus; assembly: GCA_964016875.1. Classification (NCBI taxonomy): domain Eukaryota; kingdom Viridiplantae; phylum Streptophyta; class Magnoliopsida; order Caryophyllales; family Polygonaceae; genus Fallopia; species Fallopia convolvulus. The sequence continues at coordinate 8,473,373 of OZ024724.1, read as the reverse complement.
TACAGCTCCAGTATCATCGAGCTTGTTCCTAAAAACCCATCGGGTTCCTATGATGTTCTTGTTTTTGGGCCTAGGAACTAGCTTCCAAACTTTGTTTCTCTCGAATTGGTGGAGTTCCTCTTGCATGGCTTGAATCCAATCTGGGTCCTTTAATGCTTCTTTGATATTTTTGGGTTCCACCATTGAAACAAACGCGTTAAAAGCACAAAAATTATTGAGAGAGGAACGAGTCTGCACACCTTTAACAAGAGGGGAGATGATGTTCTCAAGAGGGTGGTCCTTCCTTTGTTGAAAGGTTCTTATATGAGTGAGTTCCTTTGCATGTGTATCATCCTCAGTCGATGTTTCTTTGTCATGGGAACTCTCATCTCCAGCTTCTTCATTTGATGTTTCTTCAGAGATTTCTGGCAGGTTTCCTCTTTGTTCCCCTTGAATACTTGATTCTGGCAAGGTATTGTCTTGGGGGACAGCAGAGTTGTTCCCTGAAGAGGGACCTCGAGTGAGTTGGAGGTGTCTTGTGGTTCTTCTGAGGAAGGAGCCTCGAGGAAGGTTTGATCAGTGAGGGTTGGACCTTCGTCGTTGTTCCCTGGTTGCGAGATATTGCTTGCACTTGGATAGTCTTCATCCCTTTTTCTTGGCTCATCCTCGTCATCATCATCGTCTTCATGTCTGACTAGCTTGAACAGAGTTCCCTTCCCTTGGATCTTGGTTCCCATCTTTACAAACTTTTCATTGAAGACGACATGAATGCTTTCCTCTATCTTCTTGGTTCTTTTATTGTAGACCCTGTAAGCTTTGCTTTGTGATGAGTATCCCAGGAAGATCCCTTCGTCGCTTCTGGGGTCGAATTTTCCAAGATTGTCCTTGTCGTTGTTATGAACAAAACACGTGCAACCAAATGTTCTCAAGTGTGAGATGTTTGGTTTTCTCCCTTTGATGAGCTCATAGGAGGTCTTGTTGATCAGGGGCCTTGTCATGGCTCAATTTAGGATGTATGTAGCTGTGGAGATTGCTTCAGTCCAGAAGTACTCAGGAACTCCACTTTCGATCATCATGGTTCTAGCCATGTCCTCTAGAGTTCTGTTCTTTCTCTCGACCACTCCATTTTGCTGAGGAGTACGAGGAGCTGAAAAGTTGTGAGAGATCCCATTCTGTTCACAGAAGTTTAGGAACTCTGAGTTTTGAAACTCAGTTCCGTGATCAGATCTGATTGCTTTCAGTTTCAGCCCCAAGCTTACTTCTGTTCTTTTGATGAAGGGCTCAAATTCTTCAAGCGCTTGTGACTTTGCCTTCAAGAAAATAACCCAGGTGAATCTTGAAAAATCATCAATTAAAACATACATGTACCTTTTTCCACCGTAGCTAACTGTTCTCATGGGACCACAGAGATCCATGTGAATTAACTCCAGGGACCTGGTTGTGCTTACCACCTTCTTGGGTTTGAAGGAGATCCTGGTCTGTTTCCCTCGAACACATGCTTCACACATTTTGACTCCTTCGAGATTGATTCGTGGAAGACCAATGACCAGATCCTGTAGATAAAGCTTTAGGATTTGATTCACACCAGCATGTCCCAGTCTTCGGTGCCAGAGTTCCGTGTCATCTTGGGAACTCGCAAGGCACAACTTCATTGGTGGTTCAAAGTTGGTGTCCACCACATACACATTGTTGTATCTTTTTCCTCTCAGAATTACTTTGTTGGTCTTTTTGTTGATGACGAGACATTCATCTGAGTCGAAAGTAACGATGTTGTTCCCTTGATCACACATCTGGGAGACACTCAACAGATTATATCCCAGATCCTTTACCAGATTTACGTTGCTGACTTTGATGGATTTGTTGAGCAACACTTCTCCTTTTCCAATAACTTCTCCTTTGTTCTTGTTGCCAAATGAGACGTGGCCTCCTTCGGCATGAGTGTGGAGTGAGATGAGGATATCCTTGTTTCCTGTCATATGGTTCGAGCATCCACTATCTATGAACCATGTACTGTTCCCTCTCACAGCCACCTACAAGGAAAAGTTAGTGTTTTGAGACCCAAGCAAGATGACTCTTGCCAGGTCCCTTGCAAGGGAAAACATTTTCATTCAAGATATAGTCAGAAATGTTGATGTCTTTGGAATTTTGAGAGTTGGAGTTCCTTTGGTGATGAGCATGACGTTTTTGTCTGTTTGGGAACTCATGGCTTCTAGGGGTTTGGGCTCTCTTCTTGGGACATGCATCCTTGTAGTGCCCATGAGCACCACAGTGCCAACATGTCTTGTAGTATTCTCCCAGGTAGTATTTTGGGTGTGGTCTCTGGATACGGTTCCTAACCATGGTTTCTTTGTTGTACACTCGAGACCCATTTCCCTTAGCAATTTTGACATAGATTCTATGTCCAGAGTTCCCAGTATAGTAGTCTCTAGGACCTTGATTTTCTCCTCGAGATGAGCATTTTTCTGTTTCTCGCACTGGAGTTCTAAGGCCCTACACTCATGGATCTCATGTTCGCTCAGGGGTGACTTTTTGTTCTTGGAGCACTCACCTTTGTATCATATGCCATGTCTGGCTGGGACAAACTTAATTTGGGAACTAGAGGCTTCAGGATGTTCGGGAGTCTTACTCAGGTTTTGCAGGAGGGTGTTCTCATCTTTCTCTAAAGTTTTGATTTCTCTTTCTAGATCTACGATGTGAGACACATGGGACTTGAGTTTTTCTAGAAGGGATATGCAGTTGGGACAGGGCTCAAGACCAACTAATTGAGAATTTATGTGTTCCTGTTTTTCCAACTTGTTTTGTAGTTTTATGTTATCTTTAACAAGACTTGAAAGAATTTTCAACAATTCAGGTTTTTCATAATTACTCAAGGAATCAAGAACAGTTTCAGTGGTTACCTCACTGGGTTGTTCCCCAGTGGTTTCTCCTATGGCCATGCCACACATGTCTGGGAGTGCCCATGCTTCAGGATCTTCGTCTTCATCATCGCTCCAAGTAGCGATGTAGGCCTTTTTTTCTTGCTTTCTGCCTTCAGTTCCTTGTGGACATTCCTTCGCAAAATGTCCTTTCCTGTTGCATTTGTAGCAAGTCACTTCTGAGAGATCCTTCTCTGTGGGCTTTCTTTGGGAACTCTGTCCCTTTCCCCAGTTCCCACTATTCCGTTGAGACTTTCCTTTGTAGAAATTTCGAAGAGCTCTTGTCACAAGGACTAGCTCTTCATCCTCTTCTTCTTCGGAGTCTTCATGTTGTTCTTGGGTTGATTTGAGCATTTTTTCGATCTTGAGTGCGATCCCTCGATGAGCTCCACTTTGTTCCTTATCATCGATCTTCCTCTTCTCATGTCCCACTAATTTTCCAAATACTTGATGGAGCATAAGCGTTCGATTTTCTGGGTTTTCCTTAAACATCGTTCTTTCATTTGCCCATTCTCCAATCAATCCATTGAAGAGCTGTTGGACCTTCATTTTGTGGGTGATTTCTTCTTTTGTGATCCCCAATCCTTCCATCTTAGTGCAAAGTCCTTCAAACCGGGATTGATAGCTATCCACGGACTCTCCCATCTCCATTTGGAAGTTGTAGAACTCCCTCTTTGCGTTCATTTGAAGATCTTCTCTGAAATCTGAGTTCCCAACGTGCATTTGTTGGATGGCTTCCCACATTTCCTTGGCTGTGTCAAGGTTGGCAACCCTGTCACAATCTTGTACGCACATGGACCTTTTTAGATACTGTTTTGCTTTGTAGTTTGCCTCCATGCACTTGTACTCGTTGGGACCCCACTTTGAGAGATCGTTGACAATAGCTGGATCGATTTCGAAGTTCCCTCTTTCGATGACGCACCAGGCTTGGTAGTCTTGGCCACGCATCCAATCTTTCATGTCGCGTTGCCAGCTTTCAAATCTTCCTGTTATAAGCCTTGGCGGCTTGCTGGTATTGTTCCCCACTTGAGTAAGTTCCTGAGCCATTTTGGCACCTGCGATGCTAACACAAATCTAGAGCGCTGGCTCTGATACCAATTGTTGGATCGAAATCGGTTAGCAGTGAGCTTGGGAACTGGCAATTAAGCTGTTCCCAAGGCAGCGGAAGTAAATAATCGCAAGTAATAAAAACAGTGAAAGGCACAGTTCCTTTATAGAGGAACCCCACTACAACCAACTAGTTGTATGGGTAAACCTCTACCTCCGCTTGGAGGATTTTGAATGACTTACTTATATTGATTGCTTTGTTCCTTAGTTACACAGCCAGATTTACACTTCTCTGTTCCTACAAGTTCTTCCTAACTCTAGCAACACTAGTAAATCCTCTCAACTGAGTTCCTAAGCTCACAACAGCAAAACACAAGTAACTCAAACCTTACGCTGACTTCTCAGTTCCCTTGCTCCAGGGAACTTCAGCTTCACCGTCGTCGAGATCACACACTCGCCGGCGGGGACTTCTCTTCCTTTTCTTTCTTTTCTCTGATGTGGGTATTTGTAAGTTCTGGGAGAAGTACTCAGACCGAGTACTATTCATTTGGCTTTATAGTCCATTTGTCTTGGGCAGTCGCATCTTTCGTTTGTGTCCAAAATGCCCTTTGCTTGATGCCCAAGTTGTACTTTCTTCACATGTGACTTTGGTTTGAACTAGGTCAACTTCTTGAATCAATCGGACCGTTGGATGAAGCGTGACAGTCTGATCCTCAGACTGTTCCCTCTGGCTGTCTGAGACAGAATCCCGCGATCTGCGCTGAACGGTCGTTGTCTTCACATGTGAGTTCCCATTTCATGGGAACTGACTTCTTCAGAGTTCCCTTGATGGAAACTCTTCATCGTTGTAAGCTTGTGTTTTCTTGTTTGTTTCTGGGAGTTTCCACTTCATGGGAACTTTCCTCTTCAGAGTTCCCTTGATGGAAACTCTTCATTGTGGCCAGTAGTGGCTTTGTCATTCATAGGAGTTCTTGGCTGTACTTGTGTTCCTTAGAAATACTTGAACAAACCACATTAGTTCCCTATGGTATTTGTCATTATCAAAACTTAAAGAGAAGTGAGTCGTTGATCCGTTGCTTAGAACCAGAGGTCCCAACAATTTCCCCCTTTTTGATGATGACAAACCCATCACAAAAATGCAAGTATTTCAATGAATGATATGCTGATGAGTTCCTAAGTATGATTTTGGGAAGTCACTCTTAGTGAGACATTTAGATTTAGGGAGCCACTTCTGGTGAGACACATAGTTCCTATTAGGCTTTTTATGCAATTGTTCCCCCTTAGCTTATGCGTGGTCTCTGATTTTGGGAAGTCACTCTTAGTGAGACATTTAGATTTAGGGAGCCACTTCTGGTGAGACACATTGTTCCTATTAGGCTTTTTATGCAATTGTTCCCCCTTAGCTTATGCGTGGTCTGTGATAACTTAAACTTTTAACTCATCTCACATTTTTTATCTTTCCCTCTTTTGACATCATCGAAAAATAAGCAAAGCAATATTAGGAAAGAATGGAACACGCAATCAAAATAAAGACCATTTCATTACTTAAGAGAATATGTACAATGGGAACCCAAGTGCAATTTGTGGTCATTTTTGGATTAAGGGAACAAGAAGGGAGAGATCATGGGCTCTGAGGGAACAAGGCGTCACAAAGGCGCGTAAGGACTTGTGTAAGCTTTTCTTGTCCTCGGGCCAACACTGCCTGGTCCCTAGCAATTTGATCGAGGGTGGTGGCGATGCGGAGCAACACTGAAGAGTTCCCCTCTTGTGTACCAGACTCTAGGGGAGCCGCCTCCTCTACAGGCTCCGAGTGCCTCATCTTCTGGGCAACTGTAATGTCCAGTTCCCTTCCAAGCTCGATTTCGTCTTTAGAGGCATCGTAGAGACCCTCTTTTTGTAGGAGCTTCTTGATCAGCCCATAGTAGGGAAGGGAGTGGGACTTGGAGGCCATGCACTTTTCCATGTGCCCAAGGATAATTCGGGGAAGATTTATGGGCTTCTTGAGGAGGAAGTGGTAGAGGATGATGGCATCGGGGATGTTGACGACCAGGCGCTTTTCTTGGCGTGGGATCACCACGTTGATGATGAATTGGTGAGGGAGCTTGGCGACCAAGGACAGATGATGCGTCGAGAGGACCTTAGAGGGAACCCGACCCTCTAAAATTGTGTTGTACACCTCGGCGCTGTTGAAGTCGCCCCAAAGCTTGCTGGGCACCTCGCTAAGTCCTGGAGTTGAAGGCGGATCGTAGACGTTGTAAAAATGAACTCGTCGCCTTCGTGGGAGAGAGTTCCCTGAGTGCCGTCGTTGGGGATAGTGAAGTTGTTGTAGAATTGACGCACTTGTGAGGGATCTACTCTCACAGTTTCTTGGCAGAGTCTCTCCCAGCCCTGGGCCTTGATCAGTTCCCACAGTTCCTCCAGACCATTTTCAGTTAGCACCTCTTTGGAAACAATGAGGTGAGGGAGAAGCTTTCGGCGCTCATTGACATGATGCTTGGTGGTCCCCTTCCCCTTCCTTGACTTGCTTTTGGATTTGTTCCCCCTAGAGACCGTGCGAGGTCCTTTCTGCTGAGGGGGTGCAGCCGCTTCGATCATAAGCACGCGGTCCCTTGGTGGTGGGGAACTCGCGGACACCAACATTTGGTGTCCAGGTGTAGGGATACGTGCTAGCTCCTTTGTAGTTGGAGCTTCTTCTTCTTCTTCGACCTCATCATGGGAGGTCCCTTCTTCCTCGGAGGAGCTCGAACCGGAGCCCTCCGCGTCATCTCCAGGATGACTTGTTGTTGCCTCAGCACCTCCAACTGGTGCGAGGTCCCTTGTCTCTGTGGGCTCTTGAGGGGCAACCTTTTCTGGGGACTTTGTCCCTTGGGAGACTGTGTGCTCAGAGGGACCCCTGTTGAGTTCTTCCTCGATGGCCTTGAGCTGGGCTTCCTCCTCCAAAGTTCCCATGATGATCGGAGGAGGGTCCTTGGTCATTTTGCCGATGACCACAGAAAGAGGAAGATCGTCGTCGTCTGAGGAGAGGGCGACGATACTTTTGGATGGTGAGGGAGAGGGGAGTTTGGTGGTGGTGGGAGACGTGATGGAAGAGGGGAGAGGAGAAGAAGGAATAGGGGTTGTGAGTTGAGTGGAAGGAGGAGGAAGGGATCTGCGGTCCTGTGGAGGAGAGATCCCCGACGCGGAGATGGGAGTGGTGGAAATGTGTTTTGGTGAGGAAGGAGAAGGCGTTTTGTGAGGTGAAGGTGGAGTTGGAGATCCCGTAATGATGGGAACGAGAGGAAGTGAAGGGTAGAAAGGGAAGTGGAATAACCTCGATAACCGTTGCCCAATGAACGTGGGGCGCCGTTTCAACTTCTCAAGCACGCTTCTGGACACGCGTCACAATCTCTTGGGAAGTCCTTTTCAAATTTTGAATACTTGGCCTGTAACGCTTCAGAGCTTCTGACACGAAAGTCCGCTTCCCAAGTGACGGTTTTTCTTTGAAGATTAGTCAGTGTTCCCTTTGTAGATGCAGCAGTTCCCATGATCTTTTCAAGGTCAGGGATAGTGAAGTGGTTGAGGGAACTTCACACTCATCTTTTTGTGGGGCTAGGGAACTCAAAGGGAACCAGACAATTTGCAACTCGATAAAGGAAATGTTTTGGCTCATGAGAAGCATTTGTCTGGTCCCTAGCTTAAGGTGGTTCATATGATCAACCGTCATGGTGGCTTGTAATGAGGGATAAAGGGAACTCTGGTTGATCATTTTGGGCCAAAAGAAATAGAGTTCCTTTGTACACATTTTTCTCTAGACTAGTAATCATGGCATAGTGAAAGCAATGAATCCAAGTTCCTTATCATGCAATTTTAGATAAACTAGTCAGGCATTGAGAGAGAGATAAACAGGGACTTGTTTAGTTTAGAGTTATCATCCCTAGAAGCATTCGAAAACGCTGGTAGGGACGTCTGTCTAAAGCTTTGGTAAGAATATCCGCAATTTGCTCTTCAGTTCTACAGTGTTCCATCGAAATGTTCCCATTCTCAACATTGTCACGTAGAAAGTGATGCCTTATATCAATATGCTTAGTTCTAGAATGATGCACAAGATTTTTGGAAATGTTTATGGCACTAGTGTTATCACAGAGTATGGGAACTGGGCCAAAAGACATACCGTAATCCTGGAGTTGTGACTTAAGCCATAGAACCTGGGAACAACATGATGCGGCAACCACATATTCAGCTTCAGCTGTGGAGAGTGCCACTGAGTTTTGCTTTTTAGATCCCCACGAAACTAAGCAAGACCCTAGGAACTGGGCCATTCCTGAAGTGCTCTTTCTGTCAACCAAGTGCCCTGCAAAGTCAGCATCTGTGTATGCAATGAGCTCAAGGGAACTGTTCCTTGGATACCAAAGGCACAAGTTATTGTTCCCTTTGAGATACCTGAAAATTCTCTTCACCTCTTTCAGGTGTGATTCCTTAGGGTTAGCTTGAAAACGAGCACAAAGACATACGGAGAACATGATATCAGGTCTACTAGCTGTTAAGTAGAGAAGGGACCCGATCATACCTCGATAGTTCCTTTGGTCCACACTAATACCTGTTTCATCTGCATTTAGCCTTGAATTTGGTGAGATGGGAGTGTCAATGGGCTTTGAATGTTCCATCCCATACTTCACGAGGTCCTTGAACTTTTCTACAAGAGTTTCGTTAGTTGCTCCAAACACAATGTCATCAACATATACTTGCACAATCAAAAGGTCTTTAGATTCTTTCTTTAAAAACAAAGTCTTGTCTATGGAACCACGAATGTATCCATGGGACAAGAGGAATTGAGCAAACCTGTCATACCAAGCTCGGGGAGCTTGTTTGAGTCCGTAAAGGGCCCTTTCCAGGAAATAGACATGGTTGGGCATTTTCTCATCTTCGAATCCTGGAGGTTGGGCCACATACACTTCTTCCTTGAGATGTCCATTTAGGAAGGCTGTTTTCACATCCATTTGATAAAGTTTGAATCCCTTGTGAGCAGCATAGGCGATGAGGAGTCTGATTGCCTCGATCCTGGCAACTGGTGCGAAGGTCTCATCGTAGTCAATCCCTTCCTCTTGCCTGTATCCTTGTGCTACTAACCTAGCCTTGTTCCTTGCTACAGCTCCAGTATCATCGAGCTTGTTCCTAAAAACCCATCGGGTTCCTATGATGTTCTTGTTTTTGGGCCTAGGAACTAGCTTCCAAACTTTGTTTCTCTCGAATTGGTGGAGTTCCTCTTGCATGGCTTGAATCCAATCTGGGTCCTTTAATGCTTCTTTGATATTTTTGGGTTCCACCATTGAAACAAACGCGTTAAAAGCACAAAAATTATTGAGAGAGGAACGAGTCTGCACACCTTTAACAAGAGGGGAGATGATGTTCTCAAGAGGGTGGTCCTTCCTTTGTTGAAAGGTTCTTATATGAGTGAGTTCCTTTGCATGTGTATCATCCTCAGTCGATGTTTCTTTGTCATGGGAACTCTCATCTCCAGCTTCTTCATTTGATGTTTCTTCAGAGATTTCTGGCAGGTTTCCTCTTTGTTCCCCTTGAATACTTGATTCTGGCAAGGTATTGTCTTGGGGGACAGCAGAGTTGTTCCCTGAAGAGGGACCTCGAGTGAGTTGGAGGTGTCTTGTGGTTCTTCTGAGGAAGGAGCCTCGAGGAAGGTTTGATCAGTGAGGGTTGGACCTTCGTCGTTGTTCCCTGGTTGCGAGATATTGCTTGCACTTGGATAGTCTTCATCCCTTTTTCTTGGCTCATCCTCGTCATCATCATCGTCTTCATGTCTGACTAGCTTGAACAGAGTTCCCTTCCCTTGGATCTTGGTTCCCATCTTTACAAACTTTTCATTGAAGACGACATGAATGCTTTCCTCTATCTTCTTGGTTCTTTTATTGTAGACCCTGTAAGCTTTGCTTTGTGATGAGTATCCCAGGAAGATCCCTTCGTCGCTTCTGGGGTCGAATTTTCCAAGATTGTCCTTGTCGTTGTTATGAACAAAACACGTGCAACCAAATGTTCTCAAGTGTGAGATGTTTGGTTTTCTCCCTTTGATGAGCTCATAGGAGGTCTTGTTGATCAGGGGCCTTGTCATGGCTCAATTTAGGATGTATGTAGCTGTGGAGATTGCTTCAGTCCAGAAGTACTCAGGAACTCCACTTTCGATCATCATGGTTCTAGCCATGTCCTCTAGAGTTCTGTTCTTTCTCTCGACCACTCCATTTTGCTGAGGAGTACGAGGAGCTGAAAAGTTGTGAGAGATCCCATTCTGTTCACAGAAGTTTAGGAACTCTGAGTTTTGAAACTCAGTTCCGTGATCAGATCTGATTGCTTTCAGTTTCAGCCCCAAGCTTACTTCTGTTCTTTTGATGAAGGGCTCAAATTCTTCAAGCGCTTGTGACTTTGCCTTCAAGAAAATAACCCAGGTGAATCTTGAAAAATCATCAATTAAAACATACATGTACCTTTTTCCACCGTAGCTAACTGTTCTCATGGGACCACAGAGATCCATGTGAATTAACTCCAGGGACCTGGTTGTGCTTACCACCTTCTTGGGTTTGAAGGAGATCCTGGTCTGTTTCCCTCGAACACATGCTTCACACATTTTGACTCCTTCGAGATTGATTCGTGGAAGACCAATGACCAGATCCTGTAGATAAAGCTTTAGGATTTGATTCACACCAGCATGTCCCAGTCTTCGGTGCTAGAGTTCCGTGTCATCTTGGGAACTCGCAAGGCACAACTTCATTGGTGGTTCAAAGTTGGTGTCCACCACATACACATTGTTGTATCTTTTTCCTCTCAGAATTACTTTGTTGGTCTTTTTGTTGATGACGAGACATTCATCTGAGTCGAAAGTAACGATGTTGTTCCCTTGATCACACATCTGGGAGACACTCAACAGATTATATCCCAGATCCTTTACCAGATTTACGTTGCTGACTTTGATGGATTTGTTGAGCAACACTTCTCCTTTTCCAATAACTTCTCCTTTGTTCTTGTTGCCAAATGAGACGTGGCCTCCTTCGGCATGAGTGTGGAGTGAGATGAGGATATCCTTGTTTCCTGTCATATGGTTCGAGCATCCACTATCTATGAACCATGTACTGTTCCCTCTCACAGCCACCTACAAGGAAAAGTTAGTGTTTTGAGACCCAAGCAAGATGACTCTTGCCAGGTCCCTTGCAAGGGAAAACATTTTCATTCAAGATATAGTCAGAAATGTTGATGTCTTTGGAATTTTGAGAGTTGGAGTTCCTTTGGTGATGAGCATGACGTTTTTGTCTGTTTGGGAACTCATGGCTTCTAGGGGTTTGGGCTCTCTTCTTGGGACATGCATCCTTGTAGTGCCCATGAGCACCACAGTGCCAACATGTCTTGTAGTATTCTCCCAGGTAGTATTTTGGGTGTGGTCTCTGGATACGGTTCCTAACCATGGTTTCTTTGTTGTACACTCGAGACCCATTTCCCTTAGCAATTTTGACATAGATTCTATGTCCAGAGTTCCCAGTATAGTAGTCTCTAGGACCTTGATTTTCTCCTCGAGATGAGCATTTTTCTGTTTCTCGCACTGGAGTTCTAAGGCCCTACACTCATGGATCTCATGTTCGCTCAGGGGTGACTTTCTGTTCTTGGAGCACTCACCTTTGTATCATATGCCATGTCTGGCTGGGACAAACTTAATTTGGGAACTAGAGGCTTCAGGATGTTCGGGAGTCTTACTCAGGTTTTGCAGGAGGGTGTTCTCATCTTTCTCTAAAGTTTTGATTTCTCTTTCTAGATCTACGATGTGAGACACATGGGACTTGAGTTTTTCTAGAAGGGATATGCAGTTGGGACAGGGCTCAAGACCAACTAATTGAGAATTTATGTGTTCCTGTTTTTCCAACTTGTTTTGTAGTTTTATGTTATCTTTAACAAGACTTGAAAGAATTTTCAACAATTCAGGTTTTTCATAATTACTCAAGGAATCAAGAACAGTTTCAGTGGTTACCTCACTGGGTTGTTCCCCAGTGGTTTCTCCTATGGCCATGCCACACATGTCTGGGAGTGCCAATGCTTCAGGATCTTCGTCTTCATCATCGCTCCAAGTAGCGATGTAGGCCTTTTTTTCTTGCTTTCTGCCTTCAGTTCCTTGTGGACATTCCTTCGCAAAATGTCCTTTCCTGTTGCATTTGTAGCAAGTCACTTCTGAGAGATCCTTCTCTGTGGGCTTTCTTTGGGAACTCTGTCCCTTTCCCCAGTTCCCACTATTCCGTTGAGACTTTCCTTTGTAGAAATTTCGAAGAGCTCTTGTCACAAGGACTAGCTCTTCATCCTCTTCTTCTTCGGAGTCTTCATGTTGTTCTTGGGTTGATTTGAGCATTTTTTCGATCTTGAGTGCGATCCCTCGATGAGCTCCACTTTGTTCCTTATCATCGATCTTCCTCTTCTCATGTCCCACTAATTTTCCAAATACTTGATGGAGCATAAGCGTTCGATTTTCTGGGTTTTCCTTAAACATCGTTCTTTCATTTGCCCATTCTCCAATCAATCCATTGAAGAGCTGTTGGACCTTCATTTTGTGGGTGATTTCTTCTTTTGTGATCCCCAATCCTTCCATCTTAGTGCAAAGTCCTTCAAACCGGGATTGATAGCTATCCACGGACTCTCCCATCTCCATTTGGAAGTTGTAGAACTCCCTCTTTGCGTTCATTTGAAGATCTTCTCTGAAATCTGAGTTCCCAACGTGCATTTGTTGGATGGCTTCCCACATTTCCTTGGCTGTGTCAAGGTTGGCAACCCTGTCACAATCTTGTACGCACATGGACCTTTTTAGATACTGTTTTGCTTTGTAGTTTGCCTCCATGCACTTGTACTCGTTGGGACCCCACTTTGAGAGATCGTTGACAATAGCTGGATCGATTTCGAAGTTCCCTCTTTCGATGACGCACCAGGCTTGGTAGTCTTGGCCACGCATCCAATCTTTCATGTCGCGTTGCCAGCTTTCAAATCTTCCTGTTATAAGCCTTGGCGGCTTGCTGGTATTGTTCCCCACTTGAGTAAGTTCCTGAGCCATTTTGGCACCTGCGATGCTAACACAAATCTAGAGCGCTGGCTCTGATACCAATTGTTGGATCGAAATCGGTTAGCAGTGAGCTTGGGAACTGGCAATTAAGCTGTTCCCAAGGCAGCGGAAGTAAATAATCGCAAGTAATAAAAACAGTGAAAGGCACAGTTCCTTTATAGAGGAACCCCACTACAACCAACTAGTTGTATGGGTAAACCTCTACCTCCGCTTGGAGGATTTTGAATGACTTACTTATATTGATTGCTTTGTTCCTTAGTTACACATCCGGATTTACACTTCTCTGTTCCTACAAGTTCTTCCTAACTCTAGCAACACTAGTAAATCCTCTCAACTGAGTTCCTAAGCTCACAACAGCAAAACACAAGTAACTCAAACCTTACGCTGACTTCTCAGTTCCCTTGCTCCAGGGAACTTCAGCTTCACCGTCGTCGAGATCACATACTCGCCGGCGGGGACTTCTCTTCCTTTTCTTTCTTTTCTCTGATGTGGGTATTTGTAAGTTCTGGGAGAAGTACTCAGACCGAGTACTATTCATTTGGCTTTATAGTCCATTTGTCTTAGGCAGTCGCATCTTTCGTTTGTGTCCAAAATGCCCTTTGCTTGATGCCCAAGTTGTACTTTCTTCACATGTGACTTTGGTTTGAACTAGGTCAACTTCTTGAATCAATCGGACCGTTGGATGAAGCGTGACAATCTGATCCTCAGACTGTTCCCTCTGGTTGTCTGAGACAGAATCCCACGATCTGCGCTGAACGGTCGTTGTCTTCACATGTGAGTTCCCATTTCATGGGAACTGACTTCTTCAGAGTTCCCTTGATGGAAACTCTTCATCGTTGTAAGCTTGTGTTTTCTTGTTTGTTTCTGGGAGTTCCCACTTCATGGGAACTTTCCTCTTCAGAGTTCCCTTGATGGAAACTCTTCATTGTGGCCAGTAGTGGCTTTGTCATTCATAGGAGTTCTTGGCTGTACCTGTGTTCCTTAGAAATACTTGAACAAACCACATTAGTTCCCTATGGTATTTGTCATTATCAAAACATAAAGAGAAGTGAATCGTTGATCCGTTGCTTAGAACCAGAGGTCCCAACAACGTCCCAACACACTTGACCACTAGTTTGGGGATGGTAGGGAGTTGCTACCCTGTGAATGACCCCATACTTAGTCAAAAGTGCCTCAAAACTCCGCTCAATGAAATGAGAACCGCCATCACTAATAAGGGCTCGGGGAACACCAAAGCGGGGAAAGATGTTGGACTTCATAAACTTGGCCACAACTCGTGCATCATTAGTTCTCGTGGCTATGGCTTCAACCCACTTAGACACGTAGTCAACCGCTACGAGGATGTACTTGTATGGACCCGAAGAGGGAAAGGGTCCCATGAAATCAATTCCCCATACATCAAAAAGCTCAACTTCTAGAATTCCTGTGAGTGGGTTCTCATTCCCCCATGTGATATTTCCCGCACGCTGACACTCATCACAAGCCGTGATATAGGTATGAACATCTTTGAAGAGAGTAGGCCAGTAGAATCCGCTTTGGAGAATTTTTGCGGCGGTCTTGAATCCCTTAGCATGGCCGCCCGTTTGAAGAGTGTGACAATGTCGAATTACTCCCTCTATCTCATCGTCCGGCACACAACGCCTAAATATATGATCACTCTCGTGCTTGAAAAGGTAGGGATCGTCCCAATAGTATTGCTTGGCATTGTGGAGGAACTTCTTTCGAGCTTGGGAACTCAATCCATCGGGGATAATGCCTCCTACAACATAGTTAGAAAAATCCGCAAACCAAGGGGTTTTCGCCCCTCGAATAGCATAGATAGAATGGCAAGAGAGCATGGGAGGAGAAGAATGAAGAATAGTAGAAAGTACCGAAGAAGGGTTAGAAGAATGACCTTGATTGGTCGTGGTGGGGGTCGGTGTCGTGCTCTCCAGCTCGGTGTCAGCCAAAATCTGCATATAGGGGGTCATCTCCGACCCAAAAATGGTCGTCTCCGACCCAAAAACGGTCGTCTCCAACCCAGCTTGTGTTGTTTCGATCCGTAAGACTTCATTGCTCAATAAGGTTTCGTCCGGGCGAGAGTCGTTGATGGGTATTGTATCTCCAAACTCCTTAATGTGTTCCATAGGTAACCGTGAAAGGTGATCCGCCACAAGATTTTCTGCTCCTTTCTTATCTCGTATTTCAAGGTCAAATTCTTGCAATAGAAGCATCCATCGGAGTAATCTCGGTTTGGCGTCCTTCTTATCCATAAGATAACGGATAGCTGCATGATCAGTGTAGACGATTACCTTGGAACCCACCAAGTATGACCGGAACTTCTCAAAGGCAAACACAACGACTAGGAATTCCTTCTCTGTGGTCGTGTATTTGCTTTGGACCTCATCTAGCGTTTTACTCGCATAATAGATAGCATGAAGCTTCTTCTCTCTTCTTTGCCCAAGGATTGCGCCCACGGCGTAGTCGCTAGCGTCACACATGATCTCGAAGGGAATGGTCCAATCTGGAGGTTGCATAATAGGAGCCGATACAAGTGCATCCCGGATCCTGTGGAAAGCTGCAAGACACTCGGAAGAAAACGCAAACACAACATCCTTCATTAATAGGTTAGTTAACGGTTTGGTAATCTTAGAGAAATCTTGAATGAACCTCCTATAAAACCCGGCATGTCCTAAAAAGCTCCTAACATCTTTTACTGTGGAAGGGGGTGGTAATTTTTTTATTAATTCAATTTTAGCTTTATCAACCTCAATCCCCCTTTTTGACACAACATGACCTAGAACAATTCCTTCTTGCACCATAAAGTGACACTTTTCCCAATTAAGTACTAGGTTAGTTTCCTCACATCTCCTAAGTACTCTAGTAAGATTGGCAAGACAAGAGTCAAAAGTGGTACCGTAAACCGAGAAATCATCCATAAATACCTCCACAATGTCCTCAATCATGTCGGAGAAGATGGCCATCATACACCGTTGGAAAGTGGATGGGGCTTTGCAAAGCCCGAACAACATCCTCCTATAAGCAAATGTACCATACGGACATGTGAAGGTGGTTTTCTCTTAATCATCTGGATGTATCGGAACCTGCCAAAAACCACTATAGCCATCGAGATAACAAAAATAATCATGCAAAGCTAATCTCTCTAGCACTTGGTCAATAAAAGGCAAGGGAAAATGGTCCTTTCTAGTGGCGCTATTTAGCTTCCTATAGTCAATGCACATGCGCCAACTAGTGGTAGTCCTAGTGGGGACTAACTCGGCTTTTTCATTCTCAACAACGGTAAGACCACTCTTTTTAGGCACAACATGAACAGGGCTTACCCACTTACTATCCGAAATAGGGAAGATGATACCTGCATCGAGCATTCTCAATATCTCCTTTTTTACCACTTCCTTCATATTTGGATTAAGCCTTCGTTGATGCTCTATGGATGGCCTGTGTCCTTCCTCAAGAAAAATACGATGCATACACAAAGAAGGTGAAAGGCCACTTAAATCCTCAAGTGAGTATCCAATGGCCTTCCTATGAGCCCTAAGAACATTCAACAACTTTCCAACTTCTTCCTCATTAAGGTTAGCATTAATAATCACAGGAAAAGTGGAATTAGGGCCAAGAAACTCATACCTCAAAGACTCAGAAAGAGTCTTAAGGTTTGGAGTCGGTGGTGGTGGTGTAACAATATCGTCAACCTTCTCCATTTTGAAAAACTCTTCATAGTAAGTAGTATCGTCTGCCTCCAGAAGGGTCGGCTCCAACCATAGGGAGGTCGTCACCGAGCCAGAAGCAAGCATAAAATCTTCAGCAACGATCGGAATGGGGGTGGGTGCCGAGCTGGAAGTGGTCGGTGTCGACCTAGGGATGGTTGGTGCCGAGCAAAATGTGGTTGGTGTCGAGCAAAATGTGGTTGGTGTCGACCTAGAGATGTGGTGCCAACCTTGCAGTTTCTTCCTCAGCTTTAGCTTCACTCGTATAAGCTCCAAACAAACGTTCGATCGGATCCTCACAGTCAATGTAGTCCGAGCGAGTGTACAACGTCTTCACTTCCATAGCTTCACTGGTTTCCTTCATCGTTGGATTGAACCGGAACTCAACCACATCATTGCCGATTTCAAAAGTAAGGAGACCTTTCTTCACATCAATTATAGCTCCAGCGGTTGCAAGAAAAGGTCGCCCAAAAATGTTCAGGACGACATGGTCTTCTGGCATCTCCATGACAATAAAGTCATTAGGCACAAAGAACTTGCCGACCTGAATAGGGAAATCATCAACAACTCCAGTGGGTCTAACACAAGAACCATCTGCCATATAGAGCTTCATATTCACCGGAACCAAAGGACCCATGTTGGTTTTGGACCATATAGAGAGAGGAAGAAGACTAGCACTTGCACCAAGATCACATAAAGATTTAAATCGATGGTCACCTATGCCAATGGTAATTGCAAATTTACCCGGATCACCGAGTTTTTCTGGGAGCTCTAAGGATCGCACCTCATCAGTTAGTTCGGACATAGACCGCTTTTTGGACAAGATCTCTTTGAGAAATTTGGTGTAGGCGGGCATCTCATTCAAAGCTTCAGCAAAAGGAATAGTGATGTTAAGACCTTGAAGAACCTACACAAAACGCTTGAATTTGCCGTCCGTGGAATCTTTAGCCTTCTTGGATGGGAAAGGAAGCACCTTTGTTGTTGATGTAGAAGGGACGGAAGGAAGAATTCCGGGAATGAGGTCGGCCACGACCTGAGTTTGGTCGGTGACGACCTTATCTGTAGTGGGAGGATGGTCGGTCACGACCCTAGGTGGGTCGGTGACGACCTGCTCCGAGCTTGGCCGGTCTTCGTCGTCCCCCTTGTTCTTGCTTGTTCCTCGGTCCGGTAACTTCGTTCCGCTTCTCAAGTGGATTGCAGCAATTTGTCCTCTCGGATTCTCATCAGAATGTCCCTGTAATCGCCCTTGTGGTCGTGGAATTTGGGCCGCTAAATCACCAAGTTGAGAATTCACATTTTTCCTCCAAGCTTCAAAGTCACCAAGTTGATTTTGCACTCCTTTAAGATCGGTTCAGATGCCATTCATTCCTTCAAGGAGTCCTTGTTCCCATGTTGGCGG
Organism: Fallopia convolvulus; assembly: GCA_964016875.1. Taxonomy (NCBI): domain Eukaryota; kingdom Viridiplantae; phylum Streptophyta; class Magnoliopsida; order Caryophyllales; family Polygonaceae; genus Fallopia; species Fallopia convolvulus. The sequence continues at coordinate 8,455,256 of OZ024724.1, read as the reverse complement.
CTCTTGAAAACCGGGGGGCCTATAGGGCGGGGCTCTCTGCTCTTGTGGTGGCTCTTGAAAACCTTGACCATAGCCATTGTTATTCCATTGAGAAAAATTATTGTTGTTTCTTGGATAAGCATTGTTTTGGCCACGGTAGGGTCCTCTCACATAATTTGCCTCCGCATAAGCCTCTGCAGCTCGGACTTGTTCCACGTTTGTGCAAGAAGAAGTAGGATGAGCAGGGGAACCACATTCTTGACAAGGTTGAGCGATGGATTTATAGTGGCCGACTTGCTTCTTAAGCCGGTTTATCTCATCTTGCATAAATTGAAACCTCACATCCGGATCAATTGGTTCGGCATTAGGATCATAAAGCTTCTTCATTTGAACCCTGGCGGCTTGTATAGTGCCATACATTTCATCATAATTGGTGAGTTTGTCCAACAAGGCCCAAGCTTGATCGGGATCCATCTCAATGAATTCGCAGTCGGTGTGAAGGTTGATGCGGACCTTAGTAGTGGCATTGATCCCCTGAAAGAAAATCTCTTGAAGCACATAAGGTGGTTGTCCATGAGTAGGACATTGCCGAAGAAGTTCTTTAAATCGCTCCCAAGCTTCCACAAAAGTTTCATTGGGAAGTTGATGATAAGAAGTTATGCGCTTTCTTAGCTCTGTAGTCTTAGCTGGTGGAAAGAATTTAGTCAAAAACTGATCGTGCAACGCCTTCCATGTATGGATCGATTTGGAGGGTAAACTTTCAAGCCAAGTAAGAGCCTTTCCGGCCAAAGACCATTTGATTGCTTTTAAAAGCACATATTCTAGCGATACGTCATCAGCCGCAACAGTGTCACAGAGTTCAGTGAAGTTCTTGATGTGCTCCATGGGGCACTCGGTGGGCTTGCCTTCAAATTGCGACCTCTTGATAAGAGTGATGAAGTGTGACTTGATCTCAAAAGCGTGCTCAATAACAGGAAGCACAATAGCAGATTCGGGAACTTTGAATTCAGGATGCATATACTGCTTTGCATTACGTGGAATAGCATTGAGTTGTTGTTGAAGAAGAGTAACAATAGTAGTTTGATCATCACGTTCTTTCTGAATACCTTCCATCTGAAGGCGAAGATCAGCCATCTGGCGAGCAAGTTCCTCAGCGTTCGCCATTGCTCGTCGTTCTCTTAGCCTGCTGTGAAGGGTTCTCTCAAGTTCGGAATCAAAAGGAAAAAGGTCGATTTCCCTTCGCGAACTAGAGGGCATGCACCTACACACTCAATCACAAGAAAACAAATTAGTAAACACAAAAGGGTATGGGCTATTCCCAAACCCAAAAATAACTAGAGAAGAAACTAAACTAACTCCCCGGCAACGGCGCCAGTTTGTTGAAAGGGTTTCCCGACAACAAATAAATTTGTAGTCAAGACCCCGTTGAGTACAGTGAGGTCAGGTTCGTCCACGAGAATTAGAAGAATCTATGTCTAGCTACTAATCCTAATAAAAGAAAACAAAACAAAGCAAAACACTCATACAGGTGCTCGGCACCGACCAACAACTCAACACAAACGCAGGAGAAAAACAAGAGCGACAGGAGCTCGGCACCGACCTAACAATGGTCGTAACTGATCTATCCGGGTAAGAGAAAACTTCGAGAAACCAAATTAAAGAATATCTAGAGCAAAGGATTCACCAGAACAAGTTTATGCATGCAAACATGAATCAAAATCAACCATAAATAATCCCATGAATGACTTTCGTCATGATAAATCAAGTAAAATCTTAACTTTCAAAAAGATCTAGACTTGCAACCCTACTTGTTTCCTAAAGGTTTAACTTTCGTTTCAACCAAATATAATCCAAATTCACAACTAAATCTTTCGATTCACTCATAAACATGAACATGCTTTGACTTTCACCAAGGAATGGATAGCAAACAAGAGGATAATAAATAGAGCTATAAGAGATGGTTCATTCAAATATTCATGCTTTAATCATGCACAACTCGTCGGGTTTCACCCCAACCCTAGAAAGTAGACTACTCACGATCCATGAAACAATCAACAATCATAAACGAAAGAGAAGACATGATTCAAATCCAAACAAACTTCAATTAAAAAGAAAACTCACAAACTTAAGCAAACCTCCATGTCTCTCTAATTGTCCAAGATCTTGGAATCAAAGTAACCTAGAAAATCAAACTTGCAACTTGTTCCGTTCTCCACAAATAACCCTAAAAATGTCTCTCCCCAAAAGCCTTCTTTGAAATAAAACCCTAGAGATCCTTATATAGTGGTAGAAATAAATCTACAAGGAAACTAAAACCTATCTTAAAAAGGCCCATAAATAAAACAATTACTAAACCAAACTTAAGGCGCAAGTAAAAATTCTGCAACACACGGAGTGGGTCGTCACCGACCATATGTGGGTCGTCACCGACCCCTGGCTGCACTTGATTTCTTCATTTCTTGCTCAAAACTTGCTCCAATGCTTGGCTTTCCTTCATTGTTCCTTCTTCAATCGCTCTTGGCCTTCTAAGACGTCCTTTAGCTCCTTCTTTAAGCACTTTGATCTTAAAATCTTCACTCTTAAATCATCAAACCTTCAAATGCATCGACTCTTGCTCATCTATCAACATCACCACCAGACAACTTCTAGCACCACCTCCTAGAAAGCTTGTAAAACCGAGATATCTCCTCCTCAACGCTTCAAAGACCTACAAAAACAATAAACACACACAAACGACTCCAACTCTCTAAAGAGAGCCGGAGTTACACACAAAACAAACATAGTGGACCTAGAATGACTCAATTTATCTAGAAAACTACCCTTAAAAACTAACTAAAAAGTGCAACATCAATCTCCATAACAATAAAATCAATAGGCACAAAGAACTTGCCAACTTGAATAGGGAAATCATCGACAACACCGGTTGGTTTTACACAAGAACCGTCTGCCATATAGAGCCTCATATTCACCGGGACCAAAGGACCCAAGTTTGTTTTGGACCATATAGAGAGAGGAAGAAGACTAGCACTTGCACCAAGATCGCATAAAGCTTTAAAGCGATGAGAACCTATGCCAATAGTAATTGCAAATTTACCCGGATCACCGAGTTTCTCCGGGAGCTCTAGAGATCGCACCTCATCGGTTAGTTCGGACATCGACCTCTTCTTTGACAAGATCTCTTTAAGAAATTTGGTGTAAGCGGTCATCTCATTCAAAGCTTCGGCAAAAGGAATAGTGATGTTGAGCCCTTGAAGAACCTGCACAAAACGCTTGAATTTTCCGTCTGTGGAATCTTTAGCCTTCTTAGATGGGAAAGGAAGCACCTTCGGTGTTGATGTAGAAGGAACGGATGTAAGAATTCCGGGAAGAGGGTCGGTCACGACCTGGGGAGGGTCGGTGACGACCTTGTCTGTAGTGGGGAGAGGGTCGGTTACGACCCTTGGTGGGTCGGTAACGACTTCCTCTGAGCTAGGCCGGTCTTCTTCGTCCGCCGCCTTCTTGTCTGTTTCTCGATCCGGCAATTTCTTTCCGCTTCTCAGATGTACTGCAGTAATTTGACCCCTCAGATTCTCATCGGAATGACCCGGTAATCGCCCTTGAGGTTGTGGAATTTGGGCCGCTAAGTCACCAAGTTAAGAGTTCACATTCTTCCTCCAAGCTTCAAAGTCTCCTAGTTGGTTTTGCACTCCTTTAAGATCGGTTCGGATGCCATTCATTCCTTCAAGGAGTCCTTGTGCCCAAGTTGGTGGTTATTGGAAACCGGGAGGTCTATAGGGAGGGGCTCTTTGTTCTTGTGGTTGAAAACCTTGACCGTGAGCATTATTGTTCCATTGAGGATAATTGTTGTTGTTGTTCCTCCCTGGATAAGCATTGTTTTGACCTCGGTAAGGCCCTCTCATATAATTCGCCTCCGCATAAGCCTCGGCGGCACGGACTTGATCCACATTTGTACAAGAAGTGGTAGGATGAGCTTGGGAACCACATTCTTGACAAGATTGAGCGGTGGATTTTTAGTGGCTTACTTGCTTCTTGAGCCGGTTTATCTCATCTTACATAAATTGAAATTTCAAATCTTGATCAATTGGTTCGGCATTTGGATCATAAAGCTTCTTCATCGGAACCCCGATGGCTTGTTGAGTGCCATACATTGCATCATAGTTGGTGAGTTTGTCCAACAAAGCCCAAGCTTGATCGGGATACATCTCAATGAATCCGCAGTCGGTGTGGAGGTTGATGTGGTTCTTTGTGGCGGCATTGATCCCGTGAAAGAAAATCTCTTGAAGCACATAGGGTGGTTGTCATGAGTAGGACATTTTCGAAAAAGTTCTTTAAACCGTTCCCAAGTTTCCACAAAAGTCTCATTGGGAAGTTGATGATTGGAAGTGATGCGCTTTCTTAGCTCTGTAGTTGTTGAGGGTTTCTTGACAACAAATAAATTTATAAGTCAAGACCCCGCTGAGTATAGCAGAGTTAGGATAGTTCCACAGGAAGCAAGGTTGTTCGTTTATCAACTACTAAAAAGAACAAACAAAATCAAGCAAAAACACTCAAAAGCAGCCTCATTAACAACGTTGTCAGGGTCGTTAACGAACCACCGTAAACAAAAGACTCAATCTAACGACCTAAATAAATTCGGTATCGAGGCAAGTAACTCAGGAACGAATATCACTTAAGATAATTCAAATAAAAACAAAGATCTAGGACTAGGGACACCACAACATAGCCAAGCATATAAACTAATAAGAAGACAAGATCATGCCTTTAAATGGATAGAGTCATCAACTTTCATTGACTATCAAGTAAATTAACCTACTTTCGTAATCCTAATTCACTTAATTGTTTGCTTTGGATCTAAATCTTGAAACTTTCGTATTCAAACAATATCAACCTTCAAGTACCTAACTTTCTCTCTCAATCAAGTTAAAAACTCAAATTACCTCAACTTTCATCTCGGTATAAGCACAACAAACAATCTCAATAATAGATAAAAGGCATTCAACACACAATCTCACTTATCAAACATGCTCAACTATGTCGGGCTTAACCCCGATCCTAGAATAGAAGACTACTCACTAATCATAACTACTAAACAAATAAATTCAATAAAATAAAACATTGAAAACAAATTACTACTCAAATTAAATAGAAAAATCTGTCTTACAGAAAATCAGAAGAAACCGAAAAATACAAAGCACCGAACCAAAAATCTCGATCAACGAACTCGGTAACTCTCATTCACCAACCTCCGAACTCGATTTCGATCCTTTCTCTCCTCTTCGGTTCTTCCTCTTCTCCCAAAAATAATCCCTAAAAAGCTGACCTCTTAAAGTCCTCCCCTTTCTATGCTAGATAGAAGGGTATTTATACTAAAAAAAACTAAAAACTAAAAAGGCTAAAAGATATAAACTTTCCTAAAAAGATAGAAATAAAACCTAAAAGATAGAAATAAAATCTAAGAAGATAACAAGACCTAAAATACATAATATAATAGCCCTAAATATCACAAAAAGATACTCTACCAACACGGAAACAATTTCCCGCACAGGATCGGTGAGTCACAAAGTCAACCTTCAAATTTTCTATCTCGTGGCCTCGTTAACGAGCCTGGGCTTGATTTCTTCCACACTTTATCTCGTAAACCTTTAACTCTGACTTCTTCAAACTCGTATTCCTCCGTCTTTCACTATAGCGCTCCAAATTCAGCTCCATATAGCTCATTTTCCTTGCTAAAACCTACAAAATACACCCAATAGAGTACCTTCCATACTTTCCACAGAAATATGCAAAACTATCCAAAAACACACAAAACTAAACCTAAACTTATCAAAACTAATCCTAATAAACAAAAAAAACCTATTAAAAGCTATACTAAAAATACGAACATCAAAATACCCCATACTTAAACTTGCTTGTCCTCAAGCAATCACTAAACACTTAACCAAAACCACATAAACATACTTATCAAGACATAGCCATCATCTAAAAAGCAATTTCTACACAATGAGAAAAATATAGCAAAAGACTATTAATGTCATTACACATACATGCAGCAAATAGACATAAGACAATACAATCCAACCTCACAAGGGATATAATATGTTGCAGTCAACTCTCAAGTGTTTAGGCTCATAAATTCAATCTCTCAACTCATCTTATATACAAAAACTCATAGAAATTGGAACTTTTATCACCAATACTTTCCACCCAAGATTTGTCAAAACAAGCAAAAACCATCAAGAGAACTTAGGGGGCTCAATGAAAAACCTCATAGAAGTTTTCATTTGGTCGGGTTGTAATGGGGCTTGGTAAAGACAATAAGGCGTGGACAATATTTGGTCATGTGGTGCTAATAATATCCGGGAATCAAAGAATCCTAAAAACTCACACATAACAAAACTTCCTAAAAACAATATACCAAACTCACTCTCATTATGCACACTCTCTTTCACTCACCCTTATTATCCTAGAAAGTCTCATAAGAAATAAAATGAATCTCTGATATTATCTATAAACACACATGCACTCCAAACTTCACTTCTTTCTTTTTTTTCCCCTTTTTTTCTTCTTTTTGCCTCGCTGCCTCGTTAACGAGCCAACTTCAGGGTCGTTAACGAGCGTCCGTATGTATTCTTCCATTATTTCTTTCTCATTACCTCCAACAAATAACTTTATTTTGTGCATCTTTCGCTTATCAAGAGATCTTTCTTTTTACATAATATTAGAACAAGAGACTTCCAATCTACCCTTCCCAATAATCCTTCAATCAAAGCAAACATTATATATCACTCTTTTTTTTAAACACTTAACAAAAAAATACCTCTCCAATCTAAGTCCTAATCCCCGGATAGGGTCAAGCTTATCTCGGCTAGGGAATAATTTTTGTGGAGCATAAAAATAAAGGCTTCAGGCTAGAATTGGTTGCCAAAAGAAGGATCGTGTAAGGGCGGATAAGGAATAATAGGGCTTATAAAAATTAAGCTCTCCATCATATGATTTTCACAAGTAATGAACTATAAATCCCATATGGGTCTCAAGAAATAGATAACCATCACAATTCCAAGAGATAATATGCATACAGAGAGTAAATCACACATGAAAAGAAGAGGGATTTATTAATGTTCTCCCTATAAGGCCAAAAATTTCTCACTAGGTAACGATTTTGTTGGATTGCATCACTTATGCTATAAAGTATATGTGCTCAATTTCATCAAATGCTATCTTCTTCTAAAAACAAATAATTTCAAAATAAGAATCCGGCTATACTATTAAAGACATGTTTGCAAGGAATTATATGATTAAGCTAGCAACTACTATCATAGAACCTAAGAAAGGGATATCTATCAATCCTAAAACTCTTTTTTTGAAATTTTCAAATTTTTCGATTTTTTTAATTTTGTTTTTTATTTTTTCGATTTTCAGAAAAAAAACTTACTAAAAACACATAGACACTTAAGACAACAAGTAATAAAAACACATAGACACTTAAGACAACAAGTTCTAAAAACACATAGACACTTAAGACAACAAGTTCTAAAAACACATAGACACTTAAGACAACAAGTTCTCTATTTTCTTCCACCCCATACATAAAATTACAGTGTCCCCACTGTAAGAAAAATAAGAAGAAGGAAAAGAGATAGAAAAGAAAACAAATAAAGATAAAAAGAAAAACATAAAAACTTACAAAGTCTTAAAAGTGGGAAACAAGGAAAAACTGCGTCTTCAGGCTGAATCAACGGTTTGGTGGAGGAAAGTAGTGCTCAACGTTCCCCATGAAGTCATACATTGTCCTCCAACGCTCGGCATCATCCGCCTCTCTCTGATGATGCCTCTCATCCTCCATCGACATGCGAGCAGAATAGACGGATTCCCATCTATCCATCCTCCTATGAATATGATCCTGCTGGAGGTGAAGTTGCTGCATCCGTGCAGAAAGATCCTCGGCCCATGGTGGTGGCATACTCGATCCTGTGTACTCGGGCTGAGGAGGTGGTGGATAGTGAGGCTGTAAATGATCTTGATACATCACCGGGTTGTAAGGCATGAGTCCATAGGACTGAGGGTCGGTAGGAGCTGGTGGTGGGTCGATAGAAGCTCTCGACGCCTCGTTAACGAAGTTAGGTGCCTCGTTAGCAGTGTAGGAAGGAGGCTGGAAGTGGTCGTTAACGAGTCTGGTGGGCTCGTCAACGAGGACGTTGCTCCCCAATACTTCCGTGTCGATGTCTTCATCTTCGAGGTTTAGCTCCTCAGTTCCGACCTCGGTGTCGGCCTCTTCAGTGTCGTCGCCTACTACCTCGGTATCCTCATCTTCATCTTCATCTTTATCCATTGCATCTTCCTCTCGCTCAAACCGGGACTCACACGGCCTAAGTGAGAGCTCGTCTTCCGGCTTGGGTTCCAATGGGTAAGCATGCCCCGTCCACGCCTCGTACCAATTCGGTACGTAGAGAAGCTCCAATTTATCGAGGGTTAGTGTAACGATGCGATCTTGTACTTTCACCTTGAATCCTCCCTTGGCTTGAATAAAGACACTGGAGCTATACCAATAGTTTTTGTTGAGGAGTTGGGCATGGGCCGGTGTGTAGCGAGTGAGGTCGACCCCAAGATTTTTAGCCAAGAGGCTAACCAAGTTGCCACACCAAACCTCCTTGGACTTGGTTGATTTCTCGATGTATTAGAGCCATTCGTACCCCAAATTCAAGGGGTCGGGCTCCTCGAAAAGGATGGTGCGGAGACAAGCAACTTCCGTCCTCGTTTGCCTGTTCAACTCTCTCTTTGGCCAAAACGTAGGGGCTAGGACTCGGAGAATGATCCTGAAAATGGGGTTGATGATGTTTGCCCGGGATAATGCCGCTGTGGAGGATTGAAACTCCCCGATGATGTAGCTCCAACTGCGAGTCACTCTGTAATCTTTCAAGCTGTAGTCTCTAGACGGGTTCGGAAGCTCTAAAATTGCGTTAAACTCTGCCATGGTGAACTCACGGCTCACATTGCCGAGCCGAAACCGGATTCGTCCCGCCGAGGTCTTTGACGAGAAGCTAGTCTCTAAGGTGGCCAAAAACTCGGATGTGAGGGCCGGATAGTGTGGTAAATTCTCCTGCTTCAGGAGATGTGCGGCACCAAGAATTACAAAGGCCTCCTTGACGTCCGTGTAGATCCCTGTGTTTACAGCACTGGACTTCGAGAACCAACGGGTGTAGTGGTCCTTTTCTAGAATATCACGGTAACGACGCACTTGGCCCTGAGTGCTCAAAATCACGTCGTCCACGCGAGGTGGAGATGGGGACCTCTGGTTCCTTCTCTTCTTCTGAGCTCGGGTAGCAGGTCTGCTTGAACTTGCCATGAGATCCTACAAAACAATCAAGAGTTTTCCAAGATAAGATCCACTCAAAATAGATAGGCAAGAGACCCCATACTTGGTCTCGAAATAGACTCGGAAATGTTCGTTAACTACCCAATTGGGTTGTTTACGATTCTGGATTGGCGTTAATTTCTGAAGTTGTGCACGGTCGTTAACGAGCCTGGGTGGGTCGTTAACGAGCTGCCGAGAGCAAAATCACAGAATTTCGAGTTTAATCTATCTTAAAATTCAAGCAAAAATTAATCATGCAATCCTCTAGACTTCTTCACTAGTCACACAATCGGATATACGCACCCCATACTTGCTCGATTTTCCATCCCGAACATGCTAATTTTACCCAAAATTTTGACAAGCTAAGTTTAAAACTTGATACTATTACAAGAAAAATTCAGGCTTTTCACACTTATCTTTTCACAATGGAACATCTAACATGAATATCCTTCTATAGATCTAGAATTACGAAGCAAGATCAAATTTTCATGGGCAAAATTCCAATTATGAACATCGACCCTCTATATGAACTCAATTCTAGACATTAAATTTCTACCCTAAAAACCATAAATCATGCAATTTCGAGTTAGGGTTTAGAAAATACACCGGAGAACGGAGAAATTTGAAGAACAAGTGGTCGGAAAGCGTATGACTAACGAGCTCGATGAGGGTTAACGAAAACTCGGATTCTTGATGGTCGAGGGAAGGATTTCCGAGCTTCGGTAACGAAGGTTGCTCGATGGTGGTTAGTGCGGGATTCCGATCGGTGAGAAGAGGTCTTCAAGAACTTTGGTTGAGTTTTTGAGAAGGGTGGGATTGAGAGGATTTGAGGGTGGATTTGTGGAAGGGGTAAAAGGGTTTTATAGGAGAGGGAAGAGATAGGAATAGGAAGAGGGGGGGGGGCGGCAATGGGTAGGTAAAAAGATAGATTAGGTTAAAAAAAACTTACATTCCCGTTTGCCGAGTCGGGTCGTTCGAACCGTGTCGTTAACGACCCTGGGTGGGTCGTTAACGAGCCACCGTAGCCTCTTGGAGTGATTTTCGATCCCTTCTCTTGCATCTTGTTAGGTAAAAATTTATCCTAATTTCTATCCTAAAAATTACTAAAAAGAACTCAAAATAAATCTAAGGAAAAGAAAAGAAAATGAAAAAGAATCTAATTCTAAAAGCGGGTTGCCTCCCGTAAGCGCTATATTGGGGTCCTGAGGTACCCCATACTTAGCTTTGCAGCTTTTGTGTGCTTGAGTTGCTAAATTAGGACCCTTTTCTTCTATCAGAATGCTCGGTATTCCTACAGGATCAGTAGTGAAATCCGAAATCCAAGGTGGTTTGGCCTCTTCTTGATTGTACTCTTGCATGTGGGACTCGGTGTTTGGCCAATAAGGCTTGGTAGGGACAGTTGTGTCGAGGTCTGGTTGGGTCAACTCGATTTGTGCGACCCCAATTGGGTCGTTGGCATTCTTATCCAAGTTGAATTCCACTCGTTCCTCTCCAATATCAAAAGTGAGGAGTCCTTTCCGCACATCAACTCTTGCACCTGCTGTGGCTAAAAATGGTCGGCCGAGAATTATGGGGACATGAGGGTCTTCAGGCATATCGAGGACGATAAAATCATTCGGTATAAAGAATTTCCCGACTTGAATGGGATAGTCGTCCACCACTCCTGTGGCCTTCACACATGATCCATCTGCCATGTACAGATTCATATCTACCGGCTCAAGTGGTCCCATATTAGCTTTAGACCAGATTGAGAGAGGAACTAAACTAGCACTGGCGCCCAGATCACATAAAGCCTTGAACTTGTGGTTGCCTATGCCGATCGTTATTGCAAATCTCCCTGGGTCTCCTAGCTTTTTCGGTAGAGCTATTGATCTGACTTCATCCTGCAGCTCTGTAATGGATCTTTTCCTGCTAAGAATATCTTTCAAAAACATGGTGTAAGCCGGCATTTCGCTTAGGGCCTCAGCGAATGGGATGGAAATATTAATGCCTTGAAGAATCTTTACGAAATGCTTGAACTTACTCTCAGTAGAGTCCATAGATTTCTTAGTTGGAAATGGAAGAGATTTCACCATTCTCGGAACCAAGTTAGGCTCGAGAGGTGAGAGTACCGGGTCAACTCTAGGGTCGTTTGTTGGCCTCGGCGGGTCGTTACCGACCCTGATGGGGTCGTTAACTACCCTGGGGTTGAGAGGAAGGCTCGGATTAGAAAACTTACATGTGGTAGGGTCGTCAGGAACCCTCGGAGCCTCGTCATCCTTGTATATGGGCTCGTTATTTGCCCTCGCTGGCTCGTTAACGAGCCGTTTGGTGACGTCCTCTTCCTTCTTGTCCTCAGCTTTTACTCGCTCCGGCAATGTCTTCCCGCACCTAAGGTGCACCGCTACTATTTGTCCCCTAGGGTTCTCCTCGAGGCGGCCCGGGAGTTGCCTTTGTGGTCTCGGAATTTGGGCAGCGAGGTTCCCTAGTTGGGAATCAACACTCTTCTTCCATATATCAAACTCTCCCCATCTTCTATTTTGTTGGTTCAGGTTGGCTTGAACTTCATTAACCTTGTTGGTTACTCCGTTAATGCTTTCTTGTAATCCTTGAACCCATGATGGCGGCTCCTGATGGCCTGGAGGTCGATAAGGTGCAGATCGTCTATCTGGTGGAGGCACTCCATAGTTTTGACTTGTATTCTGATTTGTCCCATGCCTGATAGTTGTTTGACCGGTCATGATAACTAGGCTGGTTCCTGTATGGTCCTCTCATATAATTCATCTCAGTAATTGTCTCAGCGGCTCTAACCTTCACTATGTTAGTGCAAGCAGAAGTACTATGTGCAGAAGAACCACATTCTTGACATGATTGAGAGGATTTCAGAAAACTTACCTGCTTCTTCAGACGGTTGACCTCATATTGTAAGAATTGATTTTTAACATCCTGGTCAACTTCGTCTCGGTTAGGTAGGTAGAGACGTTTCTGGGGCTGTGGAGTCTACTGGGTTACATACATGGCATCATAATTGGACAACTTATCCAACAGTTCCCATGCCTCCGTCGGATTCATCTCTATAAAACCGCACGCAGTATGCGTGTTGATGCGGTTCTTGGTCTCTACGTTAATACCCTGGAAAAAGATTTCTTGCAAAACATATAAAGGTTTCCCATGAGTGGGGCACTGTCTAAGCATCTCTTTAAATCTTTCCCATGTTTCAACGAATGTTTCATTAGGTAACTGGTGATAGGAGGTGATGCATTTCCTCAATTCCGTCGTCTTAGCAGGAGGGAAGAACTTTGTAAGAAATTGATCGTACAAATCTTTCCAAGTCTTGATAGACTTAGAAGGTAGGCTCTCCAACCAGCTCAGGGCCTTTCTAGTAAGAGACCACCTAAAAGCTTTTAACAGAACATATTCAAGTGAGACACCTTCAGCAGCTATGATGTCACATAAATCAAGAAAATTTCTAATATGCTCCATAGGGCACTTAGTAGGTTTCCTTTCAAACTGAGCCCGTTTAATCAAGGATATGAATTGAGACTTGATCTCAAAGGGTTTCTCTATCTCGGGAAGCACGATTGGACACTCTGGCACCCTCAGTTCCGGATGCATGTATTGTTTGGCATTCCTCGGATAGGAATTAAGCTCCTCCTGTAGACGAGCATTAGCAGCTCGTTGACGCTCAGCGTCGGCAGCAGCGCCTTCTTTCTCAGTCTTCAGCGCCTCCATCTGATTTCGGAGTTCTTCCATTTGATGAGCCATCTCCTCTAGTGTGGCCATGGCTCGGTTCTCTCGGCGTCTACGGTGCAGGGAACGTTCAGGTTCTGAGTAATAACAAGTGTTATCAAACTCAAGCCTTCGTCGTCCTACCGGATACGCTAAGAAAACAGACAAAGAAAACAAAAAGTAACAACAAAAACGGGGTCGGGCTATTCCCGAACCCACAGATAAACTAACAAACTCGTTGCTCCCCGGCAACGGCGCCAATTTGTTGAGAGGGTTTCTTGACAACAAATAAATTTATAAGTCAAGACCCCGCTGAGTATAGCAGAGTCAGGATCGTTCCACAAGAAGCAAGGTTGTTCGTTTATCAACTACTAAAAAGAACAAACAAAATCAAGCAAAAACACTCAAAAGTAGCCTCGTTAACGACGTTGTCAGGGTCATTAACGAACCATCGTAAACAAAAGACTCAATCTAACGACCTAAATAAATTCGGTACCGAGGCAAGTAACTCAGCAACGAATATCACTTAAGATAATTCAAATAAAAACAAAGATCTAGGACTAGGGACACCACAACATAGCCAAGCATATAAACTCATAAGAAGATAAGATCATGCCTTTAAATGGATAGAGTCATCAACTTTCGTATTCAAACAATATCAACCTTCAAGTTACTAACGTTCTCTCTCAATCAAGTTAAAAACTCAAATTACCTCAACTTTCATCTCGGTATAGGCACAACAAACGATCTCAATAATAGATAAAAGACATTCAACACACAATCTCACTTATCAAACATGCTCAACTATGTCGGGCTTAACCCCGATCCTAGAAAAGAAGACTACTCACTAATCATAACTACTAAACAAATAAATTCAATAAAAAAAACATTGAAAACAAATTACTACTCAAATTAAATAGAAAAATCTGTCTTACAGAAAATCAGAAGAAACCGAAAAATACAAAGCAACGAACAAAAAATCTCGATCAACGAACTCGGTAACTCTCGTTCACCGACCTCCGAACTCGATTCCGATCCTCTCTCTCCTCTTCGGTTCTTCCTCTTCTCCCAAAAATAATCCCTAAAAAGCTGACCTCTAAAAGTCCTCCCCTTTCTATGCTAGAAGAAGGGTATTTATACTAAAAAAACTAAAAACTAAAAAGGCTAGAAGATATAAACTTTCTTAAAAGGATAGAAATAAAACCTAAAAGATAGAAATAAAATCTAAGAAGATAACAAGACCTAAAATACATAATATAATAACCCTAAATATCACAAAAAGATACTCTACCGACACGGAAACAATTTCCCTCACAGCCTCGTTAACAATCTTGGGCTTGATTTCTTCCACACTTTATCTCGTAAACCTTGAACTCTGACTTCTTCAAACTCTTATTCCTCCGTCTTCCACTGTAGCGCTCCAAATTCAGCTCCATATAGCTCCTTTTCCTTGCTATAACCTACAAAATACCCAAAATAGAGTAGCTTCCATACTCTCCACAGAAATATGCAAAACTATCCAAAAACACACCAAACTAAACCTAAACTTATCAAAACTAATCCTAATAAACAAAGAAAACCTATTAAAAACTATACTAAACATGTGAACATCAGTAGTCGTAGCCGGTGGAAAGAATTTAGTCAGAAATAGGTCGTGCAACGCCTTCCATGTACGGACCGTCTTAGGAGGTAAGCTTTCGAGCCAAGTAAGTGCCTTTCAGGCCAAAGACCATTTAAATGCTTTTAAGAGCACATATTCAAGTGTTACATCATCAGTGGCAATGGTGTCACAGAGGTCAATGAAGTTCCTGATATGCTCCATGGGGCACTCGGTGGGCTTGCCTTCAAATTGAGACCTCTTGATAAGAGTTATGAAGTGTAACTTTTTCTCAAAAGCGTGCTCGATCACAGGGAGCACAATAGCAGATTCGGGGACTTTAAATTCAGGATGCATGTACTGTTTAGCGTTTTGCGGAATCGCGTCCAGTTGCGCCTGATCCCGCCGCGCATTTGCAGCCTGAGCGTCTCGGTCCATTTGTATGCGCTGCATCTCGGTGCAGAGTTGTTCCACTTCTCGAGTAAGAGCCTCGACGTCGGCCATTGCTCGTCTTTCTCTTAGCTTGCGGCGAAGGGTTCTCTCAAGTTCGGAATCAAAAGGAAAGAGGTCGACTCCCCTTCGCGAACTAGAGGGCATACACCTACACACAAAATCACGAGAAAACGAATTAGTAAACACAAAAGAGTATGGGCTATTATCAAATCCGAAAAATAACTAGACAAAGAAACTAAACTAACTCCCCGACAACAGCGCCAATTTGTTGGAAGGGTTTCTTGACAACAAATAAATTTATAATCAAGACCCCGGTGAGTACAAGGGAGTCAGGTTCATCCACGGGAATTAGAAGTATCTAAGTCTAGCTATTAATCTTACTAAAATTAAACAGAACAAAATAAAAACACACGCAAAAAGTGCTCGGTACCGACCTAACACCGGGTCGGAGATGACCTAAATACGACACTAAAATACCGGAAAAAACTGGGAAGAACTGAGAGCGCAGTACCGACCTAAAGGGGGTCGGCACCGACCTATCCGGGTTACAAATAAACTTCGAAGAATAAAAAAAAAGAGATCTAGAGCAAAGGTGTAACATCCCCGACCAAAATTCATACGTTATTCGGCATTCATATAAGATTCAGAGCATATGCATAGCATATTGGCATGAGATATAGTGAATTTTTAAAAGTAATATTTATTTTCTAATTAAGTTTATTATATTTTAAAAAGTTTTTAAGAAAAAATTAATTATTAATTATTTCAGGGTAAAGTTTGTAGTAAAGGAGATTTCAGGGTGGAAAGTGTAATTTCCTAAAAATTTTGCCTCGGTTATATGTTGCCGACTTATGTTTCAACATATATATACATGAGAGCTTTTATGTTCTTATTACGTATTAAGCTATGAAAAAAAAGGGAGAAAAGTTTGTTGATTTTTGTTGGTTTTGAGTTTATTTGTTGGATCTAGTACGAGATCTCTTCTATCGGGTTTTAATCTCGAAGTACAAGTGTGATTTGGTAAGTTTTTAATTAGTTAATGGTTTATCTAGATTTTTCTAAATTTTCCAGATCTAGATCTACAGTTGCTTTTGTTTGAGAAATCAGTTGATCTATAGTTTTCAAAGGGTGTTTTCGATATCGGATTTATATTCGGTAAAAGATTTCAGAGTGATTTTAGGGTTTCCCTTTGTAATGATATTAGGGAGCCCTTTGATCAAGTTTTTCAGAAAGGTTTGAACTAGAAAAATGGTCTTCTATATATATAGTTTATCTTTGTCAAGTTTTAAAGGATTTGGAAGTATATGCAAGAAGTTATAATGCACTCTGGCATTTTATTGCATTTGAGGTTAGAGTTTGTAAGAGTAAATAGCCTAAATTGCATTGGGTTATATATAGGAGCACAAGTCATAGATCGTGGTCAAAGAGAAAGAGAAGAGATATAGTATCTGTCTTGAACAAGTGAGTATATACCGGAGATTCAACCATATGTGCTATATGTGAACTATGAATATATGTGCTATATGAATATATTTGCTATATGGATATATGTGAGTATAGACCGGAGATTCAACCCTATGTGCTATATGTGAAATATTAATATTTGGATATATGTGCTATATGCATTATATGGATATGTGTGCTATATGCGCTATATGGATATATGTGTTATATGGATTATATGGATATATGTGTTTTATATGATAGCTCTGAAATTTCCAGAGTTGTTTGCAAAGAAAATATGATAACATATGACACATGATATATGGTTACATGATGCACTTGATTGCATAGCATATTGCAATGAGATTAAAAGGACCTATGACTGTCTTGCCTTGAACTGTAATTCAGGAAATCTTCGGATTTCTTTGTTAAATCGACCTACGGGTCATACAGGATCTACAGATCGTATAGGACCTATGGGTCAATATTCAGGAAATCTTCAGATTTCTTTGCTAAAGGGACCATAAGAGTCAATATTCAGGAAATCTTCGGATTTCTTTGCTAAAGGGACCATAAGAGTCAATATTCAGAAAATCTTCGGATTTCTTTGCTAAAGGGACCATAAGATACCATATACAGTAAATTAGCATCAAAAACCAGTAGAGAACGGTGATAATTACACCGATCTTGGCTAGAATTTCAAATTTAGGGTTTCGATATTGGGGGCGATTTGGGGGAGTCGAGGAGAGAGGTTTCAAGGGTTTCATTTCTCTACAAGGCGTTATTTGTGTATTTGCCTGGTTACAATTCTAGGTGAAAATGTTGGACATTTAAATCTAAAGGCACAACATTTGGTAAATTATTAGAGGCTTTTTTTTTAATTGCATAGCGCTTATATTTAGAACATTTGGTAAATTTTTAGAGGCATTTTTTTGTGTTAACAGGAATACAAGAATGCATTGAGAGAAGACCCAGTAGACTACTCAGCATATATAACACATATCAAGAGGAAGCGTCCACCTGCAAGAATAAGCGGAGGCGGAGGGGCGCTCGTTCAGTGGCGGCAACCAGAGACAATGAGGACTATGATGACGACGAGTCCTGGGCCAAATCAACACAAAAAATTACCTTTGCCGTCAGACGGTCTTACAATACAAGAACTAGGCAGTGTTAGTAGCTTTTCTTGATCATGTTGTGGTGTATATTTTAGATTTGGTGTATTTATATATATATATATATAAGAATAAAATATTGTATTTGTTTGC
This sequence comes from Fallopia convolvulus, assembly GCA_964016875.1. Taxonomy (NCBI): domain Eukaryota; kingdom Viridiplantae; phylum Streptophyta; class Magnoliopsida; order Caryophyllales; family Polygonaceae; genus Fallopia; species Fallopia convolvulus. The sequence continues at coordinate 8,437,459 of OZ024724.1, read as the reverse complement.
TATATGTAGAAAATAAATGCTTTATTTTTTTTAACAAAAAAAAACTCTAATATCCCGGGTGAATTTTTATACCCGAGATATTAGAGTAGTTTTTTTATAAGAAAAAACTGCTCTATTATCCCTGGCGTGTTGTGTATGCATATATTAGGGATATTAGGTTGGGTTTTTCACTAGAGGAAGGAGGCCTAATATCCCTGGCTTGTTTTTTTCACATCAGGGATATTAGGTCTATTATACCCTCAGTATTTATCCCATGCCCACTTTAGCCTATATCAGGGATATATTTTAAAAAACGCCAGGGATAAAATGCTATTTGTGTAGTAGTTTTCATACAGGTCGGGCGGCTGAAGCTCAATGCAACCTTCTCCTCCTCATTTTGCATGTTAGACATATGAGTTGTAATATAAGTTAAGAGTGATAGATGTTTTAGTATGAGTAGTAACGGCATAGAACTGTGTGTGTGCAACCTTTTATGGTTGTTAATGTCTGCTATATGCTTACATGGAAAATTGTAATATGTGAATTATCTCCTTATAAAAGAGATAAATTTTACAGAGTATACGTTATAGCGTATAAGGGTGCACAATTAGTTTTTGGTATCATAGCATGGATATGATTCTTTAAGGGCATGTATTCATAAGCATATGTAAATGACAGTAGAATTGCATTCATGAGCATGATGCATAAAGGAGAGAAGGTTCATCCGTGCCACGTCAGTCTATAAGAGCATTTCATACAACACTACATGAACATACATTTCATACACATGAACTATTAGAAGAGGAAGTACAGAGGAAATGGTAAAGGTAAATACAGCATATCGAGAATGTATTATACGAGTGGATACAATAGAGTTACCAGTTGATCTGTTCTTGTTATTCCTATATGAGTTTGATGTTATACTGGGTATAGACTTGTTGTCAAGACATCATGCTAAAGTGGATTGTTATACCAAAGAGGTAGCGATAGACTCGATTGGGAGTTCTAGAGTAATTTTCTATGCTGACAGATAAATGGTATCGACTTGCTTAATATCTGTAACAATAGCTTTTCGCATGATCAAAGAGAGATCTGAGGCATATCTGGTCCATGTTATAGACCGTACAGTTGAATGTGATAAAGTTGGAGGTATTTCAGTTGTTAAAATTTTCCTGATATGTTTCCAAAGCATCTTCCTAGATTGTCACCTGATAGAGAGATAGAGTTTACTATGAAATTGATGTCAAGTACTGCACCGATTTCTATTCTTCCACATTGGATGGCTCTTCTAGAGTTACAGGAACTGAAGAAACAGTTACAGGATTTGTTGGACAAAGTATTCATTAGTGCTACTGTATCTCATGACTGTGCATAGATTACGGAAAGCTGAATTAGGTGATAATGAAGAACAAATATCTATTGCCAAGAATAGATGATGTATTTGATCAGCTTCACGGTGCAAAGGTATTTTCGAATATATACATTCGATTAGGATATCATCAGTTACAAATAGCTAAAGATGACATTATCAAGACAGCATTTAGAACTCGATATGGGCATTATGAGTTTCTGGTAATTCTATTTGGTTTGACTAATGCACCAACAGAATATATGGCTTTGATGAACAAGGTATTTCAATCTTTTATAGACAGATTTGTGATTATCATTATGCATAATATATTGGTATATTCGTGGAGTACAGATGAGCATGTTGATCATTTGCGTATTGTGCTACAAGTCTTGAGGGGAAAACAGTTGTTTGCTAAACTGAGAAAGTGTGAATTCTGGTTAGATCATATGGTATTTTTAGGACATATAGTATCTGAAAGAGGTATAGAGGATCGATTCTGAAAAGTTTGAAGCAGTGGTAAACTGGAAAGCATCAACTGCAGTTATAGAAGTTCGTATCTTTCTTAGTATGGTTGGATACTACAGACTATTAGTGGAAGGATTCTCTATTATAGCTGCACCACTTACTAAATTGCTATGAAAGAATGCTTCATTCCATTGGTACTTTGCGTGCAAAGAGGTCTTTAATGAGTTCAAGCACCCACAGACTACAACAGCAATAATGAGAATTCTTACAAGTATAAGAGGATTTGGTATTTACATTGATGCTTCATATCAGAGTCTTGACTGTTTCTTTATGCTAGATGGAGAAGTAATGTTGATAGGGTTTCTCGGCCAACAAATAAATTTGTAAGTCAAGACCCCGCTGAGTACAGTGGAGTCAGGATCGTTCCACAGGAAGCAAGGTTATATGTCTATCAATCTAATAAAAATCAAACAAAATCAAACACAATCACTCACGAGATGCCTCGTTAACGACCTTGTCAGGATCGTTACCGAACCACCGAATATAAAAACATCAATTAACGAACTAATAAAATTCTAATTAATACTCGGTACCGAAGCAAGCTTTCAGCAACGAAGATTTATCAAAAATAATTCAATAAAAACAAATATCTAGGATATGGGACACCACAACATAGCCAAGCATAAGAATTCGTAAGTAGATAAGATCATGCCTTTAAATAGATAGAGTCATCAACTTTCATTGACTTGACAGGTAAATTAATCTATTTTCATAAACCAACTCACTCAATTGCTTGTTTTGGATCTAAAGCTTGAAACTTCCGTTTTCAAACAATATCAACCTTCAAGTTACTAACTTTCTCTTTCAATCAAGTTAAAACTCAAATTACCTCAACTCCCGATTCGGTATTAAGCACAACAAACAATCTCAATAAAAATAAAAGGCATTCAAAACACTATCTTACTTCATCAAACATGCTCAACTATGCCGGGCTTAACCCCGACCCTAGAAAAATAACTACTCACTACTCATGATTAAGAAACCAAAAACTTCAATAAAAACAAACATGAAAACAAAACTCAAACTTAAATTAATAACAAAAATATCGTCTTACAGAGAATCAGAAGAAAAACCAAACCAAAACAATCACCGAACCACAAACTCGATCAACGAACCTCGGAAACCGGCGTCACCGACTTCCGATCCGGCAGCCTTTCCTTCGGCCTTCCTTCCTTCTCCAAAACTAACTCTAAAACTTTTCTCCAAAATTAAGCCCCCCCTTTCTATGCTAGATAGAAGGGTATTTATACTAGAAAATCCTAAAAAACAAAAAAAGATAAAAGATAAAAACTTTCCTAAAAAGATAGAAACAATCTCTAAAAGATAGAAATAAAATCTAAAAAGATATTAAACCCTGAAATACATATTCTATTAACCCATAAAGATTCTAAAAAGATACTCAACCGATACGGAAATAAATTCTCGCTCAGGATCGGCGAATAATAAAATAATACTCCGAAACCTTCTTCGTCGTGGCCTCGTTAACGACCCTTCACAGCCTCGTTAACGAGCCTGGGGTTTTGTTTTCTTCAACACCTCCTCTCGTTTTCTTGAGCTTCGACTTCTTAAATCTTGCACTTTCTCGTCCTTCATTGTGATGCTCCATTTAGCTCCTTTCCTAGCTAAAACCTGCAAAATACACAAAATAGCGTAGATTCCACTTTTTTCGCAGATTTATACAAAACTAACTAAAAACACTTAATACGAAACCTAAACTAGACAAAATTAATCCTAATAAACAAAGAAAACCTATCAAAAACTATACCAAAAATGTGAACATCAAAATACCCCATACTTAGACTTGCTTGTCCTCAAGCAATAATCAAGATACTAACCAAAACCAAAACAAATCATGCTTATCAAGACATAGCCATCTTCAAAAAGCAACATCTATACATAAGAAAATTATAGCAAAAGACTATTAACATCCTCACACATATATGCACTTAAATAGACATAAAATAATACAATCCAACCTCTCAAGGGATATAATGTGTTTCACTCAACTCTCATGTGTTTAGGCTTATAATTTCAATCTCTCAACTCATCCTATATACAAAAATTCATAGAAATTGGAACTTATATCACCAATACTCTCCACCCAAGATTTGTCAAAACAAGCAGAGAATCATCAAGAGAACTTAGGCTCAATGAAAAACTTCATAGAAGCTTCCATTCGGCCGGGTTGTAATGGGGCTTGGTAATAAAAGTAAGGCATGGAAATATTTTGGCTATGTGGTGCTAATAATATCCGGGAATCAAAGACTCCTAAAAAAAAACTCACACATAACATCAAAACTCTCATATAAAATAACCAAACTCACTCTCATATTATGCACACTTATTTTTACTCACCCATTTATCATCCTAGAAAGTCTCATAATCAAAAATAAAAGAATCTCTTGATATTATTTTTAAACACAAATGCACTTCAACTTTTCTTCTTTCTTTCTCTCTTTTTTTTATGTTTTATTTCGCTGCCTCGTTAACGAACCCACATCCGGGTCGTTAACGATCCACCGTATACATTTTCTTCCCTTTAAACTTAATTGTGCATCTTTTTTTTTTTTCAAGAGACATTTCTTACATGTAATAACAAGAGACTTCCAAATCTACCCTTCCCAAATACCCTTTAATTCAAGCAAATAGAAACTCTTTTCTTTTCAACAAAACACAAGACTTCACCTCTCCAATCTAAGTCCTAATTCCCGGATAGGGTCAAGCTTATCTCAGCTAGGGAACAATTTTTGTTGAGGTAAAAATAAAAGGTTTCAGGCCAGAATTGGTTATCAAAAGAAGGAATAATGTAAAGGTAGATAGGGGATAATAGGGCTCATAAAAATAAGTTCTCTATCATATGATCTTCACAAGTAATGAACTAAAAATCTTATAAGGGTCTCAAGAAAAAGATAACCATCACAATTCCAAGAGATAATATGCATAAGGAGAGTAAATCACACAAAAAAGAAGAGGGATTTATAAATGTTCTCCCTATAAGGCCAAAAATTTCTCACAAGGTAGGTTTTGTTGGATTGCATCATCTATGCTATAAAGTATACGTGCTCAATTTCATCTAATGCTATTCTCTTCTAAAAAACAATAATTTCGATTTTTAAGAATCCGGCTATACTTTAACAGACATATTTGCAAGGAATTATATGGTCAAGCTAATGATTTCTATCATAGAACTTTTAAGAAGGAATATCTATCAATTCTAAACTCTTTTTGGATTTTTTAAAATTTTCAATTTTTTTGGTTTTTTCGATTTAACAGAAGTAACAACTATATAAAACATAACAACACCTAGGACATAATTTTTATACTTTCTTCCCACACCATACTTAAAATTACAGTGTCCCCACTGTAAGAAAAATAAGAAGAATAGGGAAAAGAAATAGAAAACAAAACAAAAAATTAAAAAGAAAAAGAAAGACATAAAACTTACAAAAGTGGAAACAAGGAAAGGAAACTTCATCTTGAGCTTGATCAACGGTTTGGTGGAGGAAAATAGTGCTCAAAGTGCCCCATGAAGTCATACATCGTTCTCCAACGCTCAGCATCCTCTGCCTCTCTTTGATGTTGCCGCTCGTCCTCTGTCAACATGCGTGCGGAGTAGACGGTTTCCCATCTATCCATCCTCCGATGAATGTGATCGGTCTGGAGGTGAAGCTGCTGCATCCGTGCAGAAAGATCCTCGGCCCATGGTGGTGGTATGCTCGATCCTGTGTACTCGGGTTGAGGAGGTGGTGGGTAGTGAGGTTGGAAATGATCTTGGTACATCACCGGGTTGTAAGGCATTAAGCCATATGCATGAGGGTCGACAGGAGCTGGTGGAGGGTCGACAGGAGCTTGCGGCACCTCGTTAACGAAGCTGGTTGCCTCGTTAACAATGTTGATTGGTGGCTGGAAATGGTCGTTAACGACCCTGGTTGGCTCGTTGACCAAGATATTGCCTCCTAATTCCTCCGTCTCCATGTCTTCTTCTGTAAAGTTGAGCTCCTCAGAGCCGCCCTCGGTGTCGGCTTCCTCGGTATCATTGCCTACGACCTCGGTATCCTCTTGCTCATCTTCTTCTTCATATTCGTCCACATCGTCCCGCTCAAACCGGGTGTGACATGGCCTAAGTGAGAGCTCATCTTCCGGTTTTGGCTCCAATGGGTAAGGCTGGCCCGTCCACACCTCGTACCAATTCGGTACGTAGAGTAGCTCGTACATGTCGAGGGAAGGTATGACGACTTGATCTCGAACCTTCACTTTGTAGCCTCCCTCGGCTTGCACGAAAATCCTGGCGCTATACCAATAGTTCTTGTTGAGGAGTTGAGCGTGGGCCGGTGTGTAGCGGGTGAGATCCACTCCAAGATTCTTAGCCAAGAGGCTAACCAAATTGCCACACCATACCTCCTTGGACTTGTGGGACTTCTCGACGTAGTAGAGCCATTCGTACCCCAAATTCAAGGGGCCAGGCTCCTCGGAGAGGATGGTGCAGAAGCAAGCGACCTCCGTCCTTGTAGACCGGTTCAACTCCTTCTTCGGCCAGAATAGTGCGGCGAGGACTCGCAAGATGATCCGGAAGATAGGGTTGACTATGGTTGCTCCGGATAGCGCCGCGGTGGAGGATTGAACCTCTCCGGTGATGTAGCTCCAAGTGCGGGTCACTCGGTAGTCCTTCAAGCTATAGTCTCTAGACGGGTTTCGGAGCTCCAAGATTGCATTGAACTCCGCCATGGTGAAGTCACGGTCCTCGTTACCGAGCCGGAACCGAATGCGTCCCACCGAGATTTTCGAAGAGTAGTTGGTCTCCAAGGTGGCCAAGAACTCGAATGTGAGGGCCGGATAATGTGGCAAGCTCTCTTGCTTCAATAAGTGTGCAGCCCCAAGGATGGCAAAAGCGTCCTTGACATCCGTGTAGATGCCCGTAGAGACGGCGCTAGACTTCGAGAACTATCGGGTGTAATGGTCCTTCTCCAAGAAATCCCGGTAGCGCCGTACTTGGCTTTGACTGCTCAAAATCACATCGTCCACCCGGGGTGGAGATGGAGACCTGTGGTTTCTCCTCTTCTTCTGGGCTCGGGTAGCGGGTCTGCTTGAACTAGCCATGGATCCTACAAAATAATCGAAAATTTTCCAAGATAAGATCCACTCAAAAATAATAGGTACGAGACCCCATACTTGGTCTCAAAATTAACCTCGGAATTATTCATAAACTACCCAATTGGGTTGTTCACGAAGCTGGCCTCGGATTAAGCATTGATGAAGTGCAGGGTCGTTAACGAGCCTGGGTGGGTCGTTAACGAGCCACCGAGAGCGAAACCAGTAATGTCCGAAATTGAATCTACCTCTAATTCAGCACAAATCAAGCATGCAATCTTATACTATTCTCCACAATTCCCCCATTGGGTAAAAGCACCCCATACTTACTCAATTACCCATCCCGAACATGCTATAAATTTCCCGAAATTTTGACATGCAAAGTTCGAACTTTTAGATCTAGAACAAGAAAAATTCATGCTTTCTTAACTAAAGGGTTACAATAGCTAATCCATCATGGATAATCTTACCTAAAACATGAACAACTAAGCATAATCAAGAATTTTAGAACGGAATTTAGGCATGCTCATCGATCTCCCTAAAAATCATGATTCAAGATATGAAATTTAACCCTATAGATACTCAATCATGCAAATTCAAGCAAGGGTTTAGAAATCATACCGGAGAACCGAGAATTAAAAGGACAAGGGTCGGGATCGGGGTAGGTTAACGAGCTCGTCGTCGACGGTGAAAGGGCCTTCGAACTCCGGTAACGAAGGCGTCTCCGGCGTTCGTTAGCGTGGGATTTCCGACTCGGTAGGAGAAAAGGGAAAGGGATTGAGAGAGTTTTGGGTTTGAGAGTGAAAGTTGGGAGAGATTGTGGTAGAATTTTGGGAGGGGTAGAAGGGTTTTTATAGGAGGGGTAAAAATAGAGGGGGTGGCGTCTAGGGTTAGAAAAGTTAACTAGGTTAGAATTACTTACCTGCCCCGTATTGTGACGAATCGGGTCGTCCGAACTGGGTCGTTAACGACCCTGAGTGGGTCGTTAACGAGCCACGTAGCCTCCTTGAGTGCATTTTGACCCCTTTTTTTTTTAAATCTTGTTAGCTCAAAAAATCTTATTTCTATCCTATTTAAACTAAAAAAAATAAAAAATAAAAATAAAAGAAAGCTAGGAAATAATCTAACAGAAAAATAAAATAAAATAAACCTATTCTAAAAAGCGGGTTGTCTCCCGTAAGCGCTATGTTTAACGTCGTTAGCCCGACGAGCTCTCTTGCTAGTGTCATGGTGGTTCATGTTTGGTCATGTTAGGGTCTTCAAATACCGTGCTTGTAGCTTTACTGCCTCTGTGCACTTGAATTGCTAAATTGGGACCTTCTTCTTCTATTAGTAAGCTCGATATCCCTGGGTTAATGGTATAGTCCGAAAGCCAAGGTGGTTTGGGCTTTTCTGTAACCTCTGTAGTAGGGCCTTTGTGCATGGGAGCATCATTGATCGGCAGATGTGGCTCGGTAGGGTTTGTGGTGTCTGGTTCGGGTTGAGTCAACTCTAGTTGTGCCACTCCAATTGGGTCGTTAGCTTTCTGATCTAAATTGAATTCCACCTGTTCCTCTCCTATATCAAAAGTGAGGAGTCCCTTACGCACATCAACTCTTGCTCCTGCTGTGGCTAAGAATGGTCGCCCGAGAATTATGGGGACATGAGGGTCTTCAGGCATATCAAGGACAATAAAATCATTTGGTATGAAGAATTTCCCGACTTGAATAGGGTAATCGTCCACTACTCCTGTTGCTTTGACACTTGACCCATCTGCCATGTACAGATTCATGTCTACTGGTTCCAGTGGTCCCATATTGGCTTTAGACCAGATTGAGAGTGGAACAAGACTAGCACTGGCACCAAGATCGCATAAAGCTTTGAACTTGTGGTTGCCTATGCCGATTGTGATTGCAAACCTCCCAGGATCTCCAAGCTTTTCTGGAAGAGCTATGGATCTGACCTTGTCCTGCAGCTCTGTAATAGATCTTTTCCTGCTAAGAATATCTTTCAAAAATTTTGTGTAAGCCGGCATTTCGCTTAGGGCCTCAGCGAATGGGATGGAAATATTAATGCCCTGAAGAATCTTAACGAAACGCTTGAACTTACTCTTAGTAGATTCCATAGATTTCTTAACTGGAAATGGAAGAGTTTTCACCATTCTCGGAACCAAGTTAGGCTCGAGAGGTGAGAGTACCGGGTCGACACTGGGGTCGTTTGGTGTCCTCGGTGGGTCGTTACCGACCCTGGTGGGGTCGTTAACGAGCCTGGGATTGAGAGGAGGACTCGGTTTAGAAAACTTACCTGGGTTGGGCTCGTCAGGAATCCTCGGAGCCTCGTCATCCTGGCTTGTAGGCTCGGTACTAGCTCTCGCTGGCTCGTTAACGAGCTGGCTAGCGAGATCTTGTTCCTTCTTCTCTTCAGCTTGAATTCTCTCTGGTAGTGTCTTCCCGCTTCTAAGGTGTACTGCTGCTATTTGGCCTCTAGGGTTCTCTTCGGTACGACCCGGGAGTTGCCCTTGTGGTCTTAGAATCCGTGCAGCAAGGTCTCCTAGTTGGGAATCAACACTCTTCTTCCAAATATCGAACTCTCCCCATCTTTTATCCAACCCATTGATGCCCTCTTTAATCTCTTGAGTCCATGATGGTGTCTCCTGATGGCCTGGAGGTCGATATGGTGCAGGTCGTCTATCTTGCGGGGGCCCTGTGTAATTATGATTTGCATTGTGATTGCCCCATGATTGATAGTTGTTCAACCTGTCATTGTAATTAGGCTGGTTCCTGTAGGGTCCTCTCATGTAATTCATCTCAGCTATCGTCTCAGCGGTTCTAAAATGCTCAATGTTAGTGCAAGCAGAAGTACTATGCGCAGAAGAACCACATTCTTGACATGATTGAGAGGATTTCAGAAAACTTACCTGTTTTCTCAAACGGTTGACCTCATCTTGTAAGAATTGATTTTTAACATCGGGGTCGACTTCATCTCAATTGGGCACATAGAGACGTTTTTGAGTTTGTGGAGCCTGCTGGGTTCCGTACATAGCATCGTAATTTGCCAGCTTGTCCAACAGTTCCCACGCATCTGTCGGGTTCATCTCTATAAAACCGCACGCAGTATGCGTGTTGATGCAGTTCTTGGTCTCTGCGTTGATACCCTGGAAAAAGATTTCTTGCAATACATATAATGGTTGCCCATGAGTAGGGCATTGTCTAAGCATCTCTTTAAGTCTTTCCCATGTTTCAACAAATGTCTCATTAGGCTACTGGTGATAAGAGGTGATGCGTTTCCTTAACTCCGTTGTCTTAGCAGGAGGGAAATACTTTGTAAGAAATTGATCATACAAAGCTTTCCAAGTCCTGATAGACTTAGAAGGTAGGCTCTCTAACCAGTTCAGGGCCTTTCCAGTAAGTGACCATCTAAAAGCATTCAACAGAACATATTCTAGTGAGACACCTTCAGCAGCTATGGTGTCACATAAATCAAGAAAATTTTTAATATGTTCCATAGGGCACTCAGCAGGTTTCCCTTCAAACTGAGCCCGTTTAATCAAGGATATAAATTGAGACTTGATCTCAAAAGGTTTCTCTATCGCAAGAAGCACAATAGGAGATTCTGGCACCCTCAGTTCCGGATGCATGTATTGCTTGGCATTCCTTGGATAGGCGTTTAGCTCTTCTTGCAGTCGAGCCTTGTCTGCATCAGCGCCGTCCTTCTCGGCTCTCAGTGCCTCCATCTGGGTCCGGAGGATCTCTAGCTCTTGAGCCATCTCTTCAGCTGTGGCCATGGCTCGGTTTTCTCTGAGTCATCGGTGCAGGGAACGTTCGGGTTCTAAGTAATAACTGGAGCTATCAAACTGAAGCCTTCTTCGTCCTACCAACATACACTAAGAAAACAAACAAAGAAAACAAAAATTAAAAACAAAAACGGGGTCGGACTAGTCCCGATCCCAAAGATAAACTAACAACTCGTTGCTTTCCCGGCAACGGCGCCAATTTGTTGATAGGGTTTCTCGGCCAACAAATAAATTTGTAAGTCAAGACCCCGCTGAGTACAGTGGAGTCAGGATCGTTCCACAGGAAGCAAGGTTATTTGTCTATCAATCTAATAAAAATCAAACAAAATCAAACACAATCACTCACGAGATGCCTCGTTAACGACCTTGTCAGGATCGTTACCGAACCACCGAATATAAAAACATCAATTAACGAACTAATAAAATTCTAATTAATACTCGGTACCGAAGCAAGCTTTCAGCAACGAAGATTTATCAAAAATAATTCAATAAAAACAAATATCTAGGATATGGGACACCACAACATAGCCAAGCATAAGAATTCGTAAGTAGATAAGATCATGCCTTTAAATAGACAGAGTCATCAACTTTCATTGACTTGACAGGTAAATTAATCTATTTTCATAAACCAACTCACTCAATTGCTTGTTTTGGATCTAAAGCTTGAAACTTCCGTTTTCAAACAATATCAACCTTCAAGTTACTAACTTTCTCTTTCAATCAAGTTAAAACTCAAATTACCTCAACTCCCGTTTCGGTATTAAGCACAACAAACAATCTCAATAAAAATAAAAGGCATTCAAAACACTATCTTACTTCATCAAACATGCTCAACTATGTCGGACTTAACCCCGACCCTAGAAAAATAACTACTCACTACTCATGATTAAGAAACCAAAAACTTCAATAAAAACAAACATGAAAACCAAACTCAAACTTAAATTAATAACAAAAATATCGTCTTACAGAGAATCAGAAGAAAAACCAAAACAAAACAATCACCGAACCACAAACTCGATCAACGAACCTCGGAAACCGTCGTCACCGACCCCTCGTCACCGACTTCCGATCTGGCAGCCTTTCCTTCGGCCTTCCTTCCTTCTCCAAAACTAACTCTAAAACTTTTCTCCAAAATTAAGCCCCCCCCCCCCCCTTTCTATGCTAGATAGAAGGGTATTTATACTAGAAAATCCTAAAAAAGAAAAAAAGATAAAAGATAAAAACTTTCCTAAAAAGATAGAAACAATCTCTAAAAGATAGAAATAAAATCTAAAAAGATATTAAACCCTGAAATACATATTCTATTAACCCCTAAAGATTCTAAAAAGATACTCAACCGATACGGAAATAAATTCCCGCTCAGGATCAGCGAATAATAAAATAATACTCCGAAACCTTCTTCGTCGTGGCCTCGTTAACGACCCTTCACAGCCTCGTTAACGAGCTTGGGGTTTTGTTTTCTTCAACACCTCCTCTCGTTTTCTTGAGCTTCGACTTCTTAAATCTTGCACTTTCCCGTCCTTCATTGTGATGCTCCAAATTTATCTCCATTTAGCTCCTTTCCTAGCTAAAACCTGCAAAATACACAAAATAGCGTAGATTCCACTTTTTTCGCAGATTTATACAAAACTAACTAAAAACACTTAATACGAAACCTAAACTAGACAAAATTAATCCTAATAAACAAATAAAACCTATCAAAAACTATACCAAAAATGCGAACATCAAGTAACTGCCTATGCATCATGACAGTATCGATTACATGAAATTTCTTATCTTGTACATAATTTAAAGCTGGCAGCAGAAGTATTTGCCTTAAAAGATTTAAGCGGCATTATCTATATGGAGAAACATTCTATATATTTACATATCATAAGAATTTGATTTATTTGATGAGCCAAAAACAGTTGAACATGTGACAAAGGCGTTGGATGGAATTACTGAAAGATTATGATTGTACAATCGAGTATCATCCCAAAAAGGCAAATGTTGTAGCAGATGCTTTGTGTAAAAGTTTAATGGTATGATGGCAGATATGCACATGACTTCAGTGTTAGATTTGATTGCTTTGCGAGGTCTAAATGATAGATTGCAGTTTGACATAGATAGAGTACTGATTGCTACTTTTGAGATTTGGCCAGTGCTGAGACAGAAAACTAAAGATGCACAAGTAAGAAATGGAAAGTTGGCAGAAATTATTGAACAGATTCAACAAGGTAAAGATACGCCATTTGACATTCAAGATGACACATTACAGTTTTGCCCAGATTCATAATGTTTTACATGTCAGTTGTTGCTACAGTATCGATCTGATCTGTCATATGTGTTAAAGTATTCAGAAGTACAACTTGCAGAGAATTTGAGCTACATAGAAGATCTGATCATAATAGCAGACTACAAAATCAAACAGTTGTGGAACAAGAAAATTCTGATGGTTAAAGCAATTTGAAAGAATCATGGTATAGAGGAAACAACTTGGTAAACTGAGTATATGAGAAAGTCATAGAAGAGATAGCGAACTTTGAGGACAAAATTCTTATAGAGGGGGAGAAATGTAACATCCCCGAACAAAATGCATACGTCATTCGACATTCATATAATATTAAGACCATATGCATAGCATATTGGCATGATATATAGTGCATTTTTAAAAGTAATATTTATTTTCTAATTAAGTTTATTATATTTTCAAAAGTTTTTAAGAAAAAGTTAATTATTAATTATTTCAGGGTAAAGTTTGTAGTAAAGGAGATTTGAGGGTGGAAAGTGTAATTTCCTAAAAATTTTGCCGACTTCGGTTATATGTTGTTGACTTATGTTTCAACATATATATACATGAGAGCTTTTATGTTCTTATTATGTATTAAGCTATGAAGAAAAGGGAGAAAAGTTTGTTGGTTTTTTGTTGGTTTTGAGTTTATTTGTTGAATCTGGTACGAGATCTCTTCTATCGGGTTTTAATCTCGAAGTACAAGCGTGATTTGGTAAGTTTTTAATTAGTTAATGGTTTATTTGGATTTTCCTAATTTTTCCAGATCTAGATCTACAATTGCTTTTGTTTGAGAAATTAGTTGATCTATAGTTTTCAAAGGGTGTTTTCGATATCGGATTTATATTCGGTAAAAGATTTCAGAGTGATTTTAGGGTTTCTCTTTGTAATGATATTACGGAGCCCTTTGATCAAGTTTTTCAGAAAGGTTTGAACTAGAAAAATGTTCTTCTATATATATAGTTTATCGTTGTCAAGTTTTAAAGGATTTGGAAGTATATGCAAGAAGTTATAATGCATTCTGGCATTTTTATTGCATTTGGGGTTAGAGTTTGTAAGAGTAAATAGCCTAAATTGCATTGGGTTATATATAGGAGCACAAGTCATAGATCGTGGTCAAAAAGAAATAGAAGAGATATAGTATCTGTCTTGAACAGGTGAGTATATACCGGAGATTCAACCATATGTGCTATATGTGAACTATGAATATATGTGATATATGAATATATTTGCTATATGGATATATGTGAGTATAGACCGGAGATGCAACCTTATGTGCTATATGTGAAATATGAATATTTGGATATATGTGCTATATGCATTATATGGATATGTATGCTATATGCGCTATATGGATATATGTGTTATATGGATTATATGGATTATATGGATATATGTGTTTTATATGATAGCTTTGAAATTTCCAGAGTTGTTTGCACACAAAATATGATAACATATGGCACATGATATATGGTTACATGATTCACTTGATTGCATAGCATATTGCAATGAGATTAAAAGCACCTGTGACTGTCTTGCCTTGAACTGTAATTCAAGAAAACTTCTGATTTCTTTGTTAAAGCGACGTACGGGTCACTTGATTGCATAGCATATTGCAATGAGATTATATTCACTCAGTATGCGACTCACATAAATCACAAAATAATTTTTCAGGCTCAGCTAGAACTTATTGACGTGTGTCCGTTTAGAGGTCACATTCATACAGGTCGGGTGGCTGAAGCTCAATGCAACCTTCTCCTCCTCATTTTGCATCTTAGACATATGATTTGTAATATAAGTTAAGAGTGATAGATGTTTTAGTATGAGTAGTAACGGCATAGAACTGTGTGTATCCAACCTTTTATGGTTGTTAATGTCTGCTATATGCTTACATGGATAATTGTTATATGTGAATTATCTCCTTATAAAAGAGATAAGTTTTACAGAGTATACGTCATAGGGTATAAGGGTGTCACAAAAGGATTCACCACAACAAGCTATGTATGCAATTCTGAATCAAAATCAACCAAAAATAATCCCATGAATGACTTTCGTCATGAATAATCAAGAATAAATCCTAACTTTTGTAAAGATCTAAACTTGCAACCCTACTTGTTTTCTAAAGGTTTTAACTTTCGCTTTAACCCAAATATTATCCAAATTCACAATTTAATCTTTCGATTCAATTATGAACATGAAAATACCTTAACTTTCATCAAGGAATTGATAACAAACAAGAAGAATAAGGGATAGAGATTAAAAGGGATTGTTTATTCAAAGATTCATGCTTTAATCATACACAACTCATCGGGTTTCACCCCAACCCTAGAGAAATAGACTACTCACGATCCATCACGCAATCAACAACCAAAAATAAAAGAGAAGACATAATTCAAAACCAAACAAACTTCAATTGAAAAGACAACTTACAAATCTCAAGCAAACCTTCAAGTCTCTCTTAAAATTGTCCAAGAGCTTGGAATAAAAGTTCACCCTAGAAAAAAAAATTGCAAACTTGTTCAGTCTCTCCAAAAGCGTTCCTCCCAAAAAACTAACCCTAAAAGAACCTTATATAGTGGTAGGAATGTCTTCATAAGGAAACTAAAATCTATCTTAAAAAGGCCCATAAATAAAACATTTACTAAAACCTAACTTAAGGCACAAGTTTATTTTTCGCTAGACACGGAGGCGCTTGGTACCGACCCAGAGTGGGTCGTCACCGACCTCATCAGCACTTGGTCTCTTCACTTCTTTGCTCGAAACATGCTCCAAAGCTTGGTTCTTCTTCAATGTTCCTTCTTTAATTGCTCTTGGTCTTCTAAGACTTCCTTTAGCTCCTTTTTAAAGCATCTTCATCTTGCAAACTTCACCTTGGAATCATCAAACCTTCAATTGCAACGACTCTCGACCTTCTATCAACATCATCAAAAGACAACTCTAACACCACCTCCTAGAAAGCTTGAGAAACCGGGATATCTCCTCCTCAATGCTTCAAATACCTACAAAAACAACCAACAAGCACAAACGACTCCAACTCTCCAAAGAGGGTCGGAATTATATGCAAAACAACACAATAAACCTAGAAAAGACTCAACCTAGCTAGAAAACTACCCACAATAACCAACTAAAAAGTGCGACATCGTGTAGGTGATGAAAAAGACAAACAAGAGTTCGATGAGGAGTCTTCCAACTCGGTGAAGGCCATTCTTAGGTCCCTACAACAATCTTTTCAAGCCAAGGAGGCAAGTTTTGATGCCTTGGAGAGTCGAATCCCATGGCTGGACGAGAGGACAAAAGTGCCTCAAGAGGGGGAGCTCAAGAAGCTAAGACACGAGAGGATGGAGAGTGCTTGGTGGTCCAACGAACACTCTTCATGACGGAGAACACCACCACGCCTAGTCAATGGGAAGTTATCTTTCACACTCGATGTAAGATCGTGGATAAGGTATGTAGTGTGATTATTGATAGCGGTTCATGTTGCAATATTATTAGTCAAGTGGTGGTGGATAGGTTTTCTTTGAGTACTACTCCTCAACCTTTACCCTACCCCTTGTGTTGGTTGAACTCTAACGCCCCTATCCAAGTCAAGGAGAGGGCTCGTATTTCCTTTTCTATAGGGCCATACAATGATGAGGTGAACTGTGATGTTGTCCGGATGACGACTTGTCATCTACTATTGGGACTCCCTTGGCAATTTGACAAGGGAGCGATCCATGATGGAATATCCAACGAATACCACTTCCAAATGGAGGGAAAGAAGGTGATTTTGCATCTGATGTCTTCCCATGAGATAATGTCGGATTACACAGCCAAGGAGCAAAGGAAGAAGCTTTCTCATCAAGAGGAAATGAAGGAAAATAATCTAGCCATATGCGGCCCCTCTACGCCCCTATTTTTGGCCAAACTGAAAGTGGAAAGTGAAACCTTCTTCTCGGATAAATCTGCACCACCTTGGCAAAAATGGTGTAACTTGCAACTCAGTGGTCAAATGATGCTAAAATTTGGAGGAAATCAAGTAGACTCCATTAGCTCAATGTTCAACTTGGAATCCCAAAATTTTAAGTTTGGAGCTCAGAGAACAACCCTGAACAAGTCGGAGCTGAAAACTGTCCCAAGCTATGGTGTGCATACCGTTTGGGGAAGTAACACTTCTTCCTTACTTTTATCTCATAACTTGACATCTTGGGTGAATTATTCTCATATTTGGGATAGCTTTGTCATGTACCATACAAATAGGATTACAAAGAAAAGTGGCATAGCTTGTGCTTACATTTTGTCATATCATGTTGTGCTTGGAAAGGAGGTTTGTGTGTTGACATTTTTTTGTAGGTCAGTTGGGTTTGTGGATGAACCCTTTTAAAGGGGAGGATATAGATGTGAGTTCGTCTATCAAGCCTCCTATCGAGCCCTCTACCGAGTCTTGGAACCTCGATACCGACCCTACCGATGCATGGCCCCTCGATACCGCGCCAACCGACGATTTTTCTATCAGTGACGAGGCCACTACCGACACATGGCTCCTTGGTACCGACCCTCGATACCTCGTGCATACTAGGGCGCCGTTGCACACATCGGTTTCCGACCTTGGTGTGCCTTGGCTTGTTGTTGTTGGTGTCACTTCTTCGGGCACTTTTGATGGAACTTTGCCCAATTACTTGAGTGAAGATTCTGGCCCTAATGACAAGTCCAATTTGCATGACAAAGGGGAGTCTTCACTTGGACAAGTAATCAAGGCCGGTGTCCGAGGCGCTAAAAAGCCAAGTCAAGGTGCCACGCCCTACCTTGGGCGCATCACTCGAGCACATGCTAGGGCAATGCTTTACAAGATCGAGGAGGATATCATGGCTCATAAGTTGGACTTTGGTTAGCGAAGGTGAACGTTGGAGTCTATTTATGACTCTTGGTTCGAGTTGAATCTTTTACAATTAAGGACAATTAGTTGTGTTTCTTGAAATTATGGGGTTTATTTTGTAATTTCTTTAGAAGTGATTAGTGAATGGGAGAGGCGTGGGATTAGGGTTATTAAGTCTCGTTTTGTCCTCATTGCTTGGTAGACTTGAACGATGAACATGTTTTGTTTCTTTTTGTTTTTCAATCAAAAGCTCTTGTTGAAGATTATTGGTGAGTAATACCCAACATCCCCTTCGACTTAGTTTGCAACTCTCGATGCATAATATTTGAGCCTTGCGTCCATATCCGTTAATCCGCCATTCCACTTTCAATCGTTCAATTTCACCACCACTGGTCAAAGAGGGAGTTTCGAATCGAAATCCCATCTCAGTGGATTCTGCACCACCTTAGTATAATCAACATCACTTCCAATCTACACATCATATGGATCTGATATTTTGAGGGGAGCAACTAGACTCAAAGATCTAACTCCTCTTTTTAGAATCACTCAAATCCGATTTCGGACCAGGATGATCAAGCCAGTTGAAGACAGGTCAGATTCCTTGGTGTTTGTTGTCGGAATTCTTTGGAACTCTTTGAAGGAGATCTCTTTACATCATCTGCACCATCGATCCTTTCATCACAACTGCTCGACTAATATATGATTCGATTGATCAAGTTTTATTTGGATTTTAATGCTATGTTTCAACATCTTATCCAACAGCTCCAACAGCTCAGGTTTTTCATATTGAGCAATAGAATTAAGAAGGGTTTTGGAATTTACCTCATCGGCATGTTCCCCAGTGGTCTCCCCTATGGCCATAATGCAAGTCTCTAGTGTTGTCCACACCTTTGGCTCCTCTTCATCGGAGTCACTCCAAGTTCCTATGTAGGCCTTTTTTCTTGCCATTGGTGGGTTTTCGCTCTTCAGTTCCTTGAGGGAAATTCTTGGCAAAGTATCCCTTCTTGCAGCACTTATAGCACATGCAATCTGCGAGATCTTTGTCTATATCCTGGTACTTGTTGTTTGACTCATAGTTCATTCTTTCTTCACTGAAGTTCCCTTTGAACTTCCCTCTCTTGTAGAAATTCCTAAGAGCCTTGATGACTAGCACAAGTTCCTCATCGTCGTCCTCTTCAGATTCTTCATACTACTCCTAGACAGATTTGAGGAACTTCTCCAATTTTAGAGCTATGCCTTTAGTCTCCATTTCTTATTACTTATCTTCTTGTTTTCTCTTCTCATGACTAATGATCTTACCAAACACTTGGTGAAGCATCAAGTTCCTATTCTCAGGGTTCTCCTTGAACATGGTTCGGTCATTTGCGCACTCAGTTGTCATCCCGTTGAACAGTTGTTGCACCTTCATTTTGTCAGAGATTTCTTGCTTAGTGATTCCAAGGGCAGCTAGCTTGGAGCAGAGGGATTCAAAACGTGACTGATAGCTATCAATCGATTCTCCCATAGTCATTTTGAAGTTAAAGAACTCCCTTCTAGCATTCATCTGGTGATCTTCTCTTAGATCGGAACTCCCAACGTGCATCTGTTGGATGGCTTCCCACATTTCCTTGGTTGTTTCCATGTTGGCCACTATGTCACCGTCTTTTTCGCACATGGCATTGTTGAGATACATTTTGGCCATGTAGTTGGCCTCCATGCATTGCCACTCGTTGGGACCTCTTTTAGACAGGTCATCCCGAATAGTTGCATTTACTTGGAAGTTCCCATGCTCCATGACACACCAGGCTCGATAGTCAGGACTTATCATCTAGTCCCTCATCTTGAGTTGACAGTTTTCGAAGCGTCCGGCGGTGAGTATGGGAACTGTATCGAAAAGTTCCCACACACAGCGAAATAATAAATATATGCAGGTAATAAAATAACTTGAGACAGTTCCCTTATAGAGGAACCCCACAATGATCAACTAATCGCGTGAGTAAACCTCTACCTCAGCTTGGAGAATTTTCGAATGAGTTCCCTTTTCTTTATTGTTTAGTTCCCTTCAGGTTACAAGGCATAATATAAACTTCTCCATTCCTACAAGGACTCTCTCCCTAGGCAACACTAATGTATTCTCTCAACCCTAACCCAATGAATGCTCACAATCAAAGCTAAAGCAAAACTTAAACATCTATGTTCTTCTGTCTCCGCATCTGAGTTCCCCTAAACCTAGGAACTCCTTCTCTCTTCTTTCATCGTCGTCGCGATTAGCTTGTCGCCAAGGACTTTTCACCAAGACAATGGTTTTCACCGATAAGCTATTGAGCTCTCACTCTTTTGTTTGGAATTTTTGAATTGTGAAAAGTAATGAGCAAGGACATTGTTGAAGGGTTTAAATAGGCGAGATGAGAAACCCTTATCCATTTAAGGTATTAGTCCTAAATACCCTTTTTGCCTTACTCTCCAAGTCTGATCCTTAAGGTTGACATGTGACTTTAATTTGAATTTGAATTGTCAACTCTTGGATCACATCAGACCGCTGGATGGTCCTCTTCAACCTGTTGTAGCTCTAAAGCCTGAGATGCCCTTTTGTCCGATAGAAATAGAAATCCTAAAAATGCATTGTGATGTCACTTTCACGCATTTGCCAATTCCCATTGAATGGGAACTCTCATCTTCATTGTTCCCTTGTCTTGGGAACTCATCTTGATTTTGAGGGATTCTTGTTCTTCTTATCTATTACCATCATGTAGGAACTTTGATTCACTGAGTTCCCATTTTTATGGCAACTCTGGTTCACTTTTGAGATTGGTCGCAACATTCTCGTCGTTGTATTAGTTTACATGCTTTAGGAACTTGTTTCTCCGTGAATATTCTTAGCGGCGCTCAACCAGTTAAATTGAAATACTTGGCAATAGGCGTTAGTTCCCATGGTGTTTGTCATTATCAAAACTGACGGCGGAGTTCTAGTGTTAATGAACGTGAGTTCCTAACACCGACACAACTACCAGACTCGTGCATGTTTTCATATTAGCATTATTAAAGAAGATGGCTTGTTTGGTTTGATACATGATGACGTGCGTGGTTCTTGTATTACTGCTTTTCCTTACGGTGTTGTTTATTTTTTTACTCTTGTTGACGATTACTCTAGGTGTGTCTAGGTTTTTCTCATGGCCAATAAAACTAAGATGGTTCGTTTAGTCCACAATTTCTACTCTTATGCACAAACACAGTTTCAAAAATAAGTAAAAAGATTTAGGGTAGATAATGAAATTGAGTTTATGTCCTTGAAGACATTTTTATTCCAAGGGAATTCTTTTGGAGACCTCTTGTGTGGATACTCCCCAACAAAATGGTCAAGCTAAATGCAAGAATCGACATCTCTTGAATGTCGCCCATCATTATGTTTTCAAGCGTCTTTACCAATTACCTTTTGGTGTAAATGTGTGTTAATTGTGGCCTACTTAATTAACCATACTCCATCTAAGGTTCTTTCTTCTAAAATGCCTTATGATCGAAATGTTGTTTGTAAAGCTCCTTCGTATGATCATGTTCGAATTTTTGGTTGTCTTCGTTATGCTTCAAAAATGCAAAGAGACAGAGACAAGTTCACATTTCTTAGTCGTCACTGCATATTTATGGGATATCCCTATGGAAAGAAAGCTTGGAAACTTTATGATCTTGATAAAAATCCTTTTTTGACTCTTGAGATGTCATCTTTAATGAGGACTAATTCTCGTATCAATCTGTTGGGTTGCCCAATTCAAACGTGTCCGATCAGTCAATGCCTTCGCTACTTGGTTCCGTTTTTTATTTACCTGCTATACATGATCAACTCCTTACACCTACTCAGCCTATTGTCAAGGATCAACCCAATACAAATGTTCAACCAATTGTATCAGATACAAACGATAACGGGAGTTCGAATTCTTTTTTGCTTGATTCATTTCATGCCCTATCGAACAATATTGATGACAAGTCTGAGCCCTCTATGCCTTCGCTTTCTGCTGCACCTCAGCCGTTTGAGCTGCGTTATAATACTAGACCACATTAAAGATGACATCCCTTGCCTAATTCAACATCTACCCCGACACCTTCCTGAGGTATTCCTAATTATATTGTCAATTAAGTTATTTCTGACAATTTTTCTAAGCCATACACGAAGTTCTTAACAACTGTTACAACCACTTCGGAGAAGTATTCTTTCACAAAGGCCGCTCGACATCCTAAATGGTGAAATGTTACTTCAGTTGAGATGCAAGCTTTGGAGCTGAATGGCACAAGACGCCTTGAAACTTTATCGACAGCAAATAAACCCATTGGTTATAAATTTATCTTTTGTATTAAGAATAAGTTGAATTTCTCAATTGAGAGTTTTAACCCCCCCCCCCCCCCCACACACACACACACACACTTAGTTGTTCTTGGCAATAAGCAAACTGAAGGAATTGATTTCAATGAAACATTTGCTCTAGTGCCTAAGATGACCTGTGTTCATACATTCCTATTATTCGTCGTGATTCCTGGATGGTCCCTTCATCAAATGGACATCCACAACGCGTTCTTACATGGAGATCTTAATGAAGATGTGTATATGACTCCGCCACCTGGATTCTTTGCTCCTTCTAGCAAAGTTTGCAAACTTTTGAAATCTCTCTGATGTCTTCGTCATGCACTACAAAACTGGCTTGTTAAACTTCCTTTCTCTCTTATCAGATTTGGGTTCAAACAATCCTATGTGGAATATTCTTTATTTTCCATGACTACTCATGGCACTCCTTGCATGTTCTTGTATATCTCGATGACTTGATTATTGTAGGAAATGACTCTTATGCAATTTCCCATTTCAAGAAATATTTGTGTTGGTGTTTTCACATGAAAGATCATGGCCAGTTGAAGTAGATTTTGGGACTTGAAGTTGCCTAGGGATGAGATGGTCTGTATTTGTCCCAGCACAAATGTGCACTTAAGATTTTGGCTGATATTGGTTTTTGGGTTGCCAAACTAGTTGGCTTTCCTATACAATAGAACCATGATCTTTCTAAGGCATTGGGTTCCAACTTTCCCCATCTCGGTCGATATCGACGCTTAATTGGTCATATTATTGATTCAATGATTACTCAACCGAGCTTTTCTACTATCTGCACATTCTTCCACAATTTATGCATTCTCCAAAAGTTGATCATTGACAGGCTATTATGCTTGTCCTTCATTATATTAAGGCCTTAAGGGCCATCCGGGTCAAGGCATTGTTCTTTCTCGTGATACCACTTTGCAACTCACTACTTATTGTGATTCTAATTGGGCCGCATGTCCTATTACTTGGAGATCTCTCACTGACTATTTTGTGTGTCTTAGCACTTTTCCTGTCTCATGGAAGACTAAGAAGCAACCTATGGCCTCTCGTTCTTACGCTGAAGTTGAATATCGATATATGTCTTACGCTTCGTTTGAAGTACTTGGCTCAAGGCCTTTTACGTGATCTTAGTTATCTTCACACCTTTCCTATGAGACTTATTTGTGATAGTCGCTCCACATTTTAGCCAATTCGGTCTTTCATGAACGCACAAAACATATCGAAATCGATTGTCACTTTGTGTGCGATTTAATTTAGTGTGGATGTATTACTATCTATTATGTTCGTTCTAATGATCAACTAGCGGACACCTTTACTAAAGCTTTAGGGAAACAACAATTTATATATTTGTTGGTCAAGTTGGACATTCAAGACTTTTTTTTATGAAAAAAACCCATTCATTAACTAGCAGAGACTTTTGAAACAATATCAAAAAGTTCACCAGGTAAAGAAAACACAAAACAAAACAAAAAAGTAGGAGACAAGCTATGTTTGGCCAACCAATGAGCCGAACAGTTTTCTTCTCGCCTAGCATAAGACCAGTCACACAGGTCGAACTCCCAAGCCTTTGCAATAACCTCGCCACAATCTTCCCAGCTTGAAATTGCACCGCGAACTCCATCCCCCACGTGACAGCTTCAGCCTCTGCTACTTCTACCTCAGTTCCGATTTGAATTGGCTTTGAACTAGCAAAGAGAACATCACCCTCAGAATTGCGACCGATCAGACCAATTCCACAGACATCACCTACAACTAAGGCATCGCAATTAATCTTAATAAGACTAGGATCAGGTTTTGTCCAAGCAATAGGTCTAGACCTCTTCATAATTGTGCTACTGGATTCATTCACCAAGGTTTCTGCAGCAAAACTAAGTGCTCTATCCACTAATTTGTGGGCCGTAATGGACGAATCAGCAAACAAACGAGCATTTCTATCATTCCAAATTTCCCAACACAAAATCGCCCATAACACAATATCTTTCTCGTCATGCATATGAAATATCCATTCTACCTAGTCGGCAAATTAAAGAAGGCCATCATCAACAGAAACAATCTCTCTAAAATGTTTCCACACAGCTCGTGGAACAGTGCAACCCAAAAGAGCATGAATTGTGGTTTCCAGCAATCCACAGAAGACCTTTCGAGCATGTAGACGTGCTTTGCATGGAAGAATGTCCTTTTCCGCTCTCCAAATGAAGCTACGGATTCTCGTAAGAACCGTGATTTTCCAAATATTCTTCCAAAAAGCCCATTGGATACTAGAATTTGAAGACTCGCCTCCCCCTTCCAAGAGCAAAGGCGATCGAACCTGCATATGATAAGCCGACTGAACTGAAAACTCTCCATTCCTTTCAAAATACCAACATAATGAATCCTGAACACTCTCATCAATCAAATGAATATGAAGAACATCATCAACATCAATGTAATGTATCTTCTCTTTGACCATGTCTTCATTCCAAGTTCTTGTCGCCCAATCTATCAAATCTGAGACCCTTAACATTTGATCACTTTCATTCAGATGAATGGCTTTAAAAGATGTCATTATATGAATCCACTTGTCTTCAAAAACTTTGATTGAGTGACCATTACCGACCTGCCATAACATGCCATGATCAAGTACAACTTTTGCATTAAGCACACTCCTCCAAGTGTAGTTGGGATTATAACCAATTTGGGCTTGCATGAAATCACATCGTGGATAATACTTCGCCTTCACCAGTCTTGCAAGGAGCGAGTCAGACAGTTGTATTAGACGCCAACCCTGTTTGGCGAGTAGAGAAAGATTAAACGCGTGCAAATCCCGAAATCCTAAACCTCCGACTTCCTTTGCCACCTCCAGCCCTTACCAACTCAATCAATGCATTCTTTTCTTCTTTCCATCACAGGCCCAGAAGAATTCACAAATTAGTTGTTCAATCTCGGTGCACAGCTCCTTCGGAAAAAGGAAGCAAGACATAGTGTACATCGGGATTGCTTGAACCACAAACTTGATTATGACTTCCTTCCCTTCCCTAGAGAGTGTACTTTCTTTCCAGCCTTTCAGTTTCTTCCAGACACGCTCTTTAACCTATTGAAAGATAACCTTTTTTGATCTTCCAATCTTAGTTGGGAGGCCCAAATAGAGATCACGCTTATCAACTTCCTTAATTTGTAACTCAAGTTGAATCTCGCTTCTCCTATCCGCCTTCACATTCTTGCTAAAAGATAGCTCAGATTTTGCTAAATTTACTTGTTGACCAGATTCTACTACATGAGATAACGTTATAGATAACGTTATCTATAATGAGCCGTCCTGGTACAAATGCACTCTGTGATGGAGAAATCACCTTATGAAGAATTGTCTTTAACCTGTTCCCCAACACTTTGGATATGATCTTATAAAGCACATTACACAGGCTAATTGGGCGCAAAAATCTTGCATCCGAATAGGATCATTAACTTTTGGGATAAGCGAAATAAAACTATGATTTAAATTTTCAGGAAAAGGAGCACCATTTAGAATATTTGTATAGAAATTTATAACGTCAGCACCAAGAATATTCCAATGATGTTGAAAAAATAATGCAGACATATCATCTGAACCAGGAGATTTTAGTAGGATGCATAGAAAAAAGGGCAGAATGTACCTCCTCTCCTGTAAAGGGACATAACAGCTCGGAGTTGTCTGCAACCGAAATTATAAGCGAGATTCCTTGAGGAACCGTGGAAGGAAGTGCATTAAAATTAGAGGTAAAGAGATTTTGAAAGTAATCAACCGCCACTTTTGTTTTCCCTTCCACAGCCCTCCATGCCATACCATTCTAATCAACCAAACGCCTAATTTTATTCCTTTTCCTCCTTCCATTAGCTTTTTGATGAAAGAAAGCTGAATTTCTATCGCCCCATTTGAACTCATTCGCTTTTGCTCTTTGGAACCACAACACCTCTTCTTTTTCCATCAACTCCCTCTCTAGCTTTTCAAGCGCCCTCCTCCTCATAATTTGGGAGCCCGTCATGCCGCCCTTATTCATTTTACACAGTTGTTCTCGTACTTGGTTCAATTTGTGTATAACATTCCTGAACTCTTGTTTATTCCACTCCCTTAAAGGCTCCACACATCTTCCCAATTTACCCATAACTCCCTCGGTTTCAACTCTAGAACTTGGGTTCCCCCATTCATTTTGAACCACATGATTACAACCATCATTTAAAGTCCACATAGCTTCAAAATGAAAAGGGCAAGCACCCCTCCTACCTCCTTCGACCATGACCTCCTCTCGGAAAAGGTCTCACACAATTGGAATGTGGTTAGAAGCTTCCCTAAACAAGTGCCTAACATTAGCTCCCGGAAAGCAATTCAACCAAATATCATTTGCAAAAGTCATTTCAAGCCTTTCCCTAACAAATTGGTCATCAGCTCTGCCATTATCCCATGTATAACCTGATCTCGAAAACATCAAATCTCTCAAAGCACAACTATCTAGAGCCCTCCTAAAAGCCGCCATATCCCTAACCTCCGGCCTATTTCCACCTTGCTTGTCTCCTTCACTTAAAATCTGGTTAAAATCACCCAAGCAAACCCACCCATCATGATCATCTTGCCCTAACCGTTCCGACGGTGACCAAGAAAAATGCTTTTCCTCTTTTCTTAGCCACCCATAAAAACTGGTTAAGCGCCATTCACCTCCATCTTTCGAACAAAGAATCTCGGCGTCAATATGGTGACTAGTATAAGATTTAATAGTCACTTTCACATCACTCTCCCATAACAAGCATAATCCCCCTGACTTGCCAATATTGTCAACCGAAAAGCACCCCGCAAAACCACATTTGTCTCTAACCATATCCATTCTTTTTCGATCAGATTTGGTCTCCATAAGAAAGACCATTTTTTGGTCCTCCCTTCTCACTAGATTAGTGAGTCTGTGAACTTCACGGGCCTTCCCCAATCCCCAGCAGTTGTAGCTTAAGATACTCATTGCTTTCGACACGAGGGACTTAGCCCTCCCGCCGATATATCAATAACAAGTTTTTTCCGAATGTCCGACACCTCCTCCATCTCACTATCTTCCATTTTGTCTCTCTTACCCATTACTTCCTTCTCTTTTGTATTTCCCACCTCCTGTCTTGCTAATATCTTCCATTTCTTTCTAGTTTTCTCCTTTTTTTTCCATCCTCCAGTATCTCTTCCACCTCACTCTCTTTCCCTTTTGATATCAAAGAGTTATTAACACTCTCACCCTCCCCTTCTCCATCGCCCTCCCCCTCACTGTTTTTTGAAGCACTCATCACCTTTTTCCCTTTCTTTTTTTCCACGTCTCCCTCATCACTTTTACCCCCTGCTTCCCTTCTCCTTTTTCCAGTGTAACCTTTTCCATCCGAGTCTGAATTTGACTTGTAGCCTCCTCTAGCTCTTTATTCTTCTCTACTTCAGCAGCCACCTCATTACTATGATCAGAACTATTTTCCCCTTTCTTTTCATTGTCCGCTTCATCCAGCAATTCCAACAACGATTTCCGCCCTGTCATTCTCGTTTTTTCAGCACCTTGAGATGAGCATGATTTTTTTGTACCAACCTTGCCATGATACATCTTTCTTGGTCTCTCTCTTTTCCTGATCTTGGTTGCCAGCGCATTAATGGCGACGCCCGCATCCAATCAACATACACCTAATGTACACCTCTCTCTTCATCGCTTTGACAGTCCAATTCAACATGCCCAACACATCCACAGTTATAGCAGAAATTCGGCAATCGTTCGTACTATATGTCAACCCACACACGCTTTCCATGCACACACATAATCAATCCATGTCTCAAGGATTTCAATATGTTAACCAAAACCCTAACCCTAAGATAGCGTGCACATATCAGATATTCTTCATCGTCAATTTCTTGCAAACCTCCAAAAGCACGACCAATAGCCTCGGCTGTCTCCATGGTCATTGCTTCAACCGGAAGATCATATACACGTATCGAAAAAGGAACTGTATCCACCACGATCTTAGACGATTGTTCAGAGCCCGGCTCTTTAAGCGCTAGCAAGGCTCTATCAAAAGCCCACGACCCCCCTTTAAGCACATGTTGTTTATGTTTATCCCCGAATTAAAAAAGAAACAGATTGTGTCTCATCTCCCTGAAGACAAAATCATGACGTAGTTTCCATGCACCAAGCATGGTGGCTTTAGTGCAAAACTATTGAAAGGTCGAGACGTCATAAGTGATCCAACCAACGTCAAATTACTCGGTTTTCTAGCAGCCTTACTTGGATGGGCATTCAAGACTTGCATACTTCAACTTGAGAGAGAGTATTAAGCTAAATATTATGTTAATATTATTAATGTATACCTTGTGGGCCAAGTAGTGTTTATGGGCCAAATTAGGTCAATGTAATCATATATATTGGACACAGGAAAACACTTGACAGATTTGGCATTTGGTTTATTTCAACCCTTTAAGAAGAAGAAAAAGCCATTTTTGACCAAAACAAGAAACGGTCACACTAAACGGGGGTATAATATAATTTCGTACACGAATTTTTATTCTTTTGATGACGGCTATATATGTAGAGTAGATATGTCCATCCTTCTCAAACTATATTCTATTACTTAAATCTCAACTATGAGTCTTACTCGGTCTAATCTAATGTCTTAAATTATTATCACCACCATTTTCTTTCTCCAAACGATTAAAATAAAACTCAATAATATATTACGCACGATTTAAGCGCATCGCATCGCATCTGGTATAATAATACCTCCAATCATGACGGACTACTCGCCCATTTCGCACATGACCAACTTTTTATCCTTTATAAAATAACACTTGCTGTGACCCTCCTCCGCCCCCTCCTCTGAATTCAACTTTCTCCAAACGATCAAATTGAACAAAACTACATAATTAACATACATAGCAATGGCGGACGACGAAGCCAAGGCGGGATCCCGAAAGCTGCAAGCGCTCTGCCTCCACGGGTTCCGAACTAGCGGAGCCATCCTCGAGAGGCCGATCTCGAAGTGGCCCAAGCAAGTCCAGCACCACATCGATTTGTTTTGTGTAGATGCTCCTTTCCCTGCCCAGGGAAAATCTGACGTTGAAGGCAGGTTTGACCCTCCTTACTACGAGTGGGTCTTCTTCGATAAAGTAAGTCCATGTCTGATAATTGATAAATACTAGACCGGACTCAATAAGTGGGTCTCCTATGTTTGGAAATTTTAGGTTACATTCTTACATTTTGGCTCGTATTGGATCGTCATATACATAGCTTTAAAGACTATATCAAACCCGTCTAAGTTTACAATTGATCGATATTTTACTAGCGCTCCCAATTCTCACGATCCTTCATTTAAACGTTTTTATCCTACAAATTGATGGGTTTGTAAAAATTATTTTAAATTGGTTTTTATGGTCCAAGAGAAGACCTAGTTTTTATTTTGGTCAGAAAAGAGGGCCTACAAAGATATTTCTCTTCGCTGGTTTTCTAATTTAAATTGGTTTTTGTGGTCCTTCTATTCGATAGGATTAGATCGTAATTTCCTAGTTGATTCGGACGTATGTAAGTAGTTTCTACATTCCTAGAAAGATATTTCTCTTCGCTGGTTTTTAAAAGTTTGTCCACATTTTTATCTTTTTTTTTATATAAATTTTGTTTTTTCAATATAACGTTTATCTAATCTTATTTTTAATTTATATTATCTAAGAAAATCTACCCTTTTTAATATTATTTTTCAATATAACGTTTATCTAATCTTCTCACCTTTTCCATTACAATTATAATATCTTTTATTTTCTTATTGGTTGCTTTTTCTTCTCTTGTTACATTAATTTGTGTGCAATGGTGTTTTTGAACAATTTTTTGGTGAGGAAGGGAGTATATGTTTCAAGTAAATGGATCTCACATGAAAATATAAATCATTCAATAGTACTATATGAAGGTAGTAATCGTGACAATAATTTAATGAATTCTCGGTAAGTGGTGTACTAAACACTAATCTATTTTTTTTATCAGACAAAACACTAATCTATTGCTTCCTCAATTTTACACAATATATATTTTGTTGATTCATCGGACAAGCTTCATTATAAGTGTATGATTTGTTGTAGGAGAAAAATGAGCACACCCGATTTGAAGAGACACTAGCTTACATAGAGGAGTGTTGTATCAAGTACGGCCCCATTGATGGCCTCCTCGGCTTCTCATTAATCTTGTTGCTCTAATCAACATTGTAGCTGACCTTTGTGAACACATTATATGTAGTAAATGGGTGATATGTCGGGAGTTTTTACCACTTAGTATATAAAGTCGGAATTCACCTTCAAATCCAAAAGTTTAAGTCAGTAGATAGGGTTTACCCTCCTTTATATGCTAGTGGTGTTTAGGGTATAGTTTTCGATGTGAAAATTAGGAATTTTTGTTCAAACAGTTAAAAGAAACAAAAACTTGATTAGTTTTTTTTTTAATCAATAAAAAAACTTGACTAGTATAGTATTGTAGATGAAAATTTGAGGATTTTTTTTAGGGTATCTAGGGGGCAGAATTGGTGGGTGCATTGCCAGGTTTGCAAGAGAAGGTACGTATGTAATTTATTACTACAATTAAAATTAGCTACATTTTCAACCAATTATCTTCATTTTCCACCTTAGTTTTTTGAATGACTAATTTGTCGAGATTTTGATTGTTTTTTTTTTTTCTTATGTAATATATATTCTGCAGGGTCTAGCTCTAACCAAGGTTCCAAAGATAAAATTTGTGATCATTATTTCGGGCAGAAAGTTGAGATTAGAAGAATTGAGAGTCAAAGAAAATATATATGCTAACCCTATTTCTATTCCAAACTTACACTTCTTAGGTACGTGCACATTTCAATATTGACATCTAATTATTTCATAAACACTCCATTAATTTCTTAGTCGTAATTAACTATAAGCAAATGATACTTCATATCATAAATGCTATTGATTTGTTAAATCATGTTGACATTGTCATATATCAGGGAAAGAGGACTTGATGAGACCTCATGGTTTGAAATTGCTGGAATGTTACAAAGACCCAACTATAATCCACCATCCCAAAAACCACGTTGTGCCCAACATTGGTAAATACACAAAGCCCTTAATTAATGTTGAAATCATTGCTTAACAAATTGCTAATTGCTTTATTAAATATGCGTTTATTTTCATCCAGCTCCTGAAAGCCTGCCCATTGTGCTCAACTTCATCGATCATGCCAAGAAAATAGTATTGGAAGAGCAAGTGAAAACTAGCAAAGGAAGACCCATTTCTAAAATGTAGACGAAAGAAGTCGGCCGGGCACATTCCAAAATTACGGTGAATGTATGACAAACAAATTTTGATACTGGTTTTCAAACAAATTTGGATTCCAATTTACCCAAAATCTAACATTTAAGATTATAAATGAAGTTGATCTCAGTCAATCCTACTCATTTTGCACTCCTTTATCCCTGAATTGCAAATGCTGCTTAATGAAGGTACTTTAATTATTATCAGAATTTTGATTGGAAAGGTCAGGTTTCTTATTCACACTTGACCAGGTTTTTGCTTTGCTGACCAAACTCTTAATCAATCTATGAACATCCTAGATCTTCTTATTATTCAGCCGTAAATGTTGGGAACTCTGGTTCCACAACATCCGAACAACGATGTTATCTCCATTTTTGATAATAATGACAAACACCATATGGGAACTAACGATTACACTCAAGTATTTCAAGGGAACTCCGGATTAAACGAAGACTCTCTAAGAGGGGAACACAAAAGGAACTTAGGATCATATGAAAACAAGTGCCTATCAAACGAACTAAGAAGAGAGCAGTTCCCCGCATATGGGAACTCACATGTGAAGACAGACCGTGCAGCACAAATCGCGGGATCCTGTTTTGGACAAAGCGAAGGCATAGTCTAAGGAACACAATGGGATGAGTGATCCAACGGTCTGATTGACATTTGAAGTTGGCTAGTTTCAAATCAAGTCACATGTGAAGATTGACAAAACTTGGCATGAAAGACAAAGGGCATTTTGGACAATAATGAAAATAAAGATATCAACCCAAGTTCAAAAGATTAAAAATATCGAAAAATATTAAAATAGTCCTGAATATTAAAATAAATATATCAGCCCTGAGATTATTTAATTGCTAAGCAATCTTGGCACAAATTTCGAAAAATATTAAAATATCGAAATAGTCCTGAATATTACATAAATAACCAACATTATATAATAAGCGGAAAGATTACAAAAAATTACTAGAATTTGTTGTAACATTAATGGTTAATCTAAAATAGTATCCCAACCCTGCTACACAATAAAAACGAGGCTCTTAACAAACGGATTTTACCCTTAAAAATTCAGCAGAAAGGCTGGTCACGAAGGCCTGTTCAGAGGCGTACAAAGGCAGCCTTGAGGCGGCAACGAGGACGGGGGCGGTGGTTCTGGAAAGCCGGAGAACACCTCTTCCAAATGTCGGTAGTGGTGGCTGTGTTGGTGGTCTGAGCACGGCATGCGAAGCCCTCCAAAACGGTTCGTTGTAACTCGTCCAAATTTGGAAATTTCAGTCCTGATTCAAAAAATGCCCTTTTTGAGCCCGATTCTTGATCAAATACTTTAAAATCTTAAAGGTCTTTTGTAGAGGACATTAACATGGTAATATTGGGCTTTGAATTGACAAAATTGGTGGAGAAACGAGGGAAATATCAGTGTTGAAGTTTCGAACAAAACTAGGTCGAAAAATAGAGAAGTCAGTTTCTATGGCTAAAATTCTATCTTTTCTCTCCAACTTTAAGCCAAATTTCCCTTCTTAAACGCTTGTCCCAACTTCCTACCTCTCTTCCCCCAACTGGAACGAGTCGTAGATGGCGCCACGAAGGAGTAGTCGCGGCTCGAGTCTCCACCAGCGAACAGAGGAGGGAAAAAGAGAGGTGGCTTCCAACAATGCAAACCAGCATGAAAAGGCTACGAGTAGCCTTGCTAGATGTCATTCGGTTGGATCATGACAAAGCTAGAGAAAATCCGGCACCCATCCTCGGGCCTTGTGGTCAGAAATCGATCGACTATGATCGATCTCAAAACAGAGCAGTCATGGAGAAAGAGAAAGAAAAGGAAAAGGAAAATAATATAAAATTTAATTATTTCCCCTTATTGCCAAAAATACCATTTAGACTAGTAGAAAGGCTCCTTGTTAAAAATAATAACTCATGAGTGACATTTTCATAGAAATAAACTTGCTATTTATTAACAAATAAATCTCTATTTTGCAAGTTTAATCATTTAATAGCGGAATTAAATTAAGTGTATTTTTTCATTTACTAATCACCCATGACAAAATGTAATACCCTTTTTGTAGAAAAAGCGGTTATTACACCCTGAGTGGTGTGATGCTATGCTCACTGAACTGAATGCCTTAGAGAACAACAAAACTTAGACAATCCAATCTCTACCAGAAGGAAAATCGATTGTCTCTTGCAAATGGCTTTTCAAACTAAAGTTCAAAGCTGATGGATCACTTGATAGATAGAAAGCAAGGCTAGTTGCAAGTGGTTTTACTCAATTGGGAGGAGTTGATTATTCTGAAACATTTGAACCAGTTGCTCGTATGATCATTGTTAGGACCTTGTTTGCCATAGTTGTTGCTCAAAACTGGTCCATTGTACAGTTGGATGTTCTTTTTGCATGGAGAACTTGAAGAAGACGTATACATGACTCTTCCCCCATCCTACTCTTATCTCAAAAGACTCCAAGCATCAAAATCCACCTTGTCTAGCCCTTGTCCTCGGAGGGAGATCTATGATGAGGCCAAATGCTCTTCTCTTGTTTGCAAGTTGGATAAATCACTATATGGGCTCAAACAAGCTCCAAGACAATGGTTTGAGAAATTTTCACAAGTTGTAAAAGAAGTTGGATTTATTCAGTCTAAAACAGACTATTCCTTGTTTACAAGAGAGAAAGGGGAATCTTACACAGCCTTGTTAGTGTATGTTGATGATATGATTATCACAAGAAATAATGCATCTGAAATTGAGAAGTTAAAGCTGCACTTAGAGAGATGTTTTTAGATTAAAGAGCTGGAAAAAATGAGATATTTTTTTGAAATTGAGGTTGACAAAAATGAAGATGGAATATTTCTAAATTAGAGGAAATATTATTTAGAATTACTTGAGGAAGCAAGTATGTTGATAGCAAAGCCTTTATACACTCCTTTGGACAGTCATATGAAGTTATCTAAAGAGGGGGAGCCTATGAAAAACCCTCATTTGTATAGAAGGGTGATTGGCAAATTAATATATCTCATTGTGACAAGACCGGACATCACCTATGATGTCCAAGTGTTGAGTCAATTTAGGCAATAGCCTTGTGTGGAGCATTGAAAAGTTATAAAACACTTGTTGATCTTAAATCAGCACTAGGACAAGGATTACTTCTGCCAAGCAAATTTCATCTCAAACTCCATGCTTTTTGTGATGTAGATTGGCAATCTTGTCCTATGATCAGAAAATCTGTAACTGGTTTTTGCATCTTGCTAGGAGGATCTCTTATCTCTTGGAGAACGAAGAAACATTCTTTTGTAGCTATGTCCACATTAGTTTGAATATAGAGCAATTGCAGCTACAAGTTGTGAAATAACTTGGTTGGTAAGGCTTCTTAAAGATTTGGGAGTCAAGCAAACTGAACTAGTACACTTGTTCTGTGACAATAAAGCAACCCTTTACATTGCAAGGAATCCAGTCTTTCACGAAAGGACAAAACATATTGAAGTTGATTGCCACATTGTTAGAGACAAGATTCGGAACAAAGAGATTGAAGCAAAGTACATTTATGCTAAAGAGAAACTAGTGGGTCTTTTACAAAAATCCTAAGTCAAGAGCAATGCAAAAATTTTGTACCAAACCACAGTGGTAAACTAGTTTACCACTGTCTAGTTTGAGGGGGAGTATTGTGGGAATTTTAGTAATTGTCCCTTTTTTTATAATATATATATATACGCACATGTAATAGAATAGCAAACAGAGTTTGTTAGACAGTTTTTTATCAGTATGCTTGAGTCGGTCATTTGGCCCTCATGACTCTGGTGAATCAAAGTTTAGAGCATCGTTGCTCATCATCATCATCTTCTCTCTCTCTCTCTCTTAATGATCTCTATCGTTTATGATTTCTCTTGTTCTATCTTCTTTGTTGATTGATTCAATTACTTTTCGCACTCTCATCACGTAGGCAACAATTAAGAGAAAAGATGAGAAGCAGTGAAGAAGAGAAAGCAATAAGGGGATCGGCAATAGAAGTCGACGACATTGATGGGGCAATAACAAGATCCGATGACAATGGGGGCGAAAATAGGAACCGGCGGTATCGTTGGGGGCGAAAACTAGAGAGATTTGTGGGTAGGTTGAAGATAGTTAGTGTACAGGCAAGCAGCACAAGGAAGGAGAAGAAACGATTGAGAGGAACCGACTGCATAGAAATAGGTGTATTCAATACAAAGGGGTTAAAATGACAGCAATTTGTGTAAGTATAATAGATGACAGTCATTTCGTGTAACTGTTGTCCGTATTGGTATAATAAATAATGGGTACTTATAACAATGTTTATACATAGTTTTCTATATATTTGACAACGGTTCTAAACTCAACCGTGTCCACATATAATTATAAACTTGCATAGACAACCACTTATTTAAAGAACCGTTGTCCTCCTCAAATTTTACTAATGTAGACAACATAATTCGTTAAACCGTTTTCTAATGTGGTGTATTATATTCCATATACTGTACTAGTGTCTATAGTAGGTCATAAGGCTCGTTTGGCAAAGGCTTTCCTTGCAGATGCCAATGGAGGAGTGCCAATGACAACTCGGGTTTGTCGTAAGGAGGTTGGTGACCTCCCCCTTTGATTGTTGCAAAGGAAAGCTTCTGATTAGCCATTGTCCAACCTCCAACCTACGTTTAATTTAAGGAATAAGTTAAAAAGTTAAATATATATTGCAAAAATATACTATTAATTAACTAAATAGATGGCTCTAAGAAATTCATTTGGCAAACAGACCTCTCTACCATGAAACCAAGGTTGATATGGCTGAGTTTCTCGTAGTACCATCTCTCTAACCAGACGCTCAACTAGGAACCTAGTTCCCAGGAACGTCAAAACCGAATCTTGATCCCCACTACATGTGCAATTCAAACATCAAAATAAGACATGACATTAGTATCAATCATAAGTACATGGAATTTTTT
Organism: Fallopia convolvulus; assembly: GCA_964016875.1. Lineage (NCBI taxonomy): Eukaryota > Viridiplantae > Streptophyta > Magnoliopsida > Caryophyllales > Polygonaceae > Fallopia > Fallopia convolvulus. The sequence goes on along the minus strand of OZ024724.1, from coordinate 8,401,067 downwards.
TAATAAAATTTACCTATAAATTAGAATTGAGATGTTGGTGGAGCGGATCAAGGCCTTGATATGTGGGATCATTGACGCCAAATAGTCTTGTTTGTCAAACTCGACTACGGTTGGACTACAATACGCCACCAATTTTAAAAATACAAAGTTAATAATATAATAAAAAGTATCAAATTACTCAATGGCTTTCGTAATTTAAATACATAGAGATGGAATAGGTTACACTTACTTGGTGCACATACTCCATTGCCCGACTCTGGCATGGGGTGCCTTCTGTACGTCTTTCCTATCTAAGTAGGAGATCACCTTGTTTTTTAAACAAGGGTCTATACTTCCCGACTCACCTACTTTAGCCTATCATATTCAAATAATTAAAATTATTTATTTAATTATTTATTTATATGAAAGACATATTTAAATAATCAAGTACATTATTATTATTATTATTATTATATATTTAAGTACATACATACCACAGGAAGGGTAGGCGAAGAGGAACCGCAGAGGCTGTTGGCAATGTTGTGCGGGTTTACACTTTTGCCCGACTCGTTCCACATCCTTTGTGAAATAAAAAGGCAAGGCTCCGATAGGTTTTGGAAAAGGTGGTACTGTCTCCTTATGGTAGAGTAGTTGCACACCGTCTGCAGCAATCCATACGTCGGGCCGTATATCTGCCCGTGCAACCACATATAATCGGCTCTATAGTTAAAGGCCGTAACAAAATCCAACATTGGATTGCCCAACTGCGAAAACAAAACAAACTAATTACATACGTACTACATATAGTCCAATCAAATTAATTTCTTTAATTCAATTTTAGATTATATACTCGTCAATTATTATTGCAATATTTGAGTCAAATTTGTCTTCTGTCGATCCATTAATTAACTTACTATGATTCCCTTAAAATTTAGGTTCACGGTGGATTTGGAAACCTCGATAGCCAGTTGTGGAACATAGTGCCATGTAATAAGCGTAAGAAAGTGAAATGTAAGCAATTGGGAGGTCACTTATTATATTATAGAAACATTTGGTACAAACAGTTGATTAAAATTCTATAAGATCCCAATGTATATGAAATTTTATTTCAAAAAATATATATGGTGTATGTGGTTGAAACATTACCAGCATAATCCTCCCCTGCTATAAAAAACTCTCTCTGCTCGTACTCTGGGTGCTTGGCCACCCATTTCTTCAGGAATATCAGATTGTCCAGAGCTGTGCATATTAAAAACAAGACATTATATAATAAAGAGTAAATTCGACTGTTGCTTTACTAGTGTTGTACGCTACTTTTCTTTGATTATATATAATCTGGACAAAACTAGGAAATTATAAGAAGTGATGAATTCACAATTCATCATCTATTATGTTCCATTAACTTATTACCAATATATACAAGTTGAGTTTTGTGTGACATTATTTCAATATATCTTTTATGATATTTTTATTTTGGTCAAAGTCATATGTTATTATTATAAAAAAGTCGACAGCTCCCGCTGCGTAGGGCCTTATATTTTGACTGGACCTCTTTCCTTAGACTTTATGGCCCAAATACGCTATAACAACCCAATAAGTGAAAAAACAATAATAAAAAAAGTTGCTTTTCTCATCATGATAGTAATTAGGAGTTGCTTTTCTCATCTGTTCGATGAGACTTCAAGTATAAAAAAGACATGAATTTGAAGTATAAAAAAGTTTATTAGTGGCTTTATATGGAGAAAAAACTAGAGGATTTATATAGGTTTTTTTCGATTTATGACTTTTTTAAAAAGACCGTAATTTATAGATAATATAGAGCAACTTATGCCAAATTTAGTTTAATATATAATAATTTATTGTATAATATTTAATTTAGCATAAGGGCTTCCATAATTCATTCTTGATTCATATATAGTAATTGTCTATTGTTTTATGGACAATAAAAATAAACGGTCAGAACTATAAGCTAAAATAATAAGATATCAAACCTGTAATCTCATCATTTACATGATAAAACGTGGCATTTTTTGAGTAGGAAAATCCTACTCTAGCAAGGGTGTCAACGTAAAATAAGTTGGTCTCTGCATTAACAAGTGAAAGAAAATACTTCGGACCGAATATATAGAAAATATAGTTAGACAATTTTATTTACTATTTTCATGTATGATTGAATATAGTAATTATGAAGTTGAACCTTTGGTCCTACTGAATTCATTGAGCACTAGGGCGTCCGGAGTTGGGCGAAAAGGCCCATGCTCCGTAAACGCTCCCACGCCAACTGACGAGCAACCAGGACCTTCGCCATCAAACAAAAATAAAAATGAGCATGAATAAATATGAAAAATATTAGGCTGAAACTACTCTTGTCGAATATTGTACCTCCTGCCAGCCAAAGTATGAGCGGTTTTTCATCCGCGTTTTGCTCGGCTTCTACCAAATAGTAGAAAAGGGGCCTCTCTTGCTTGTCGTCTACTTGGACGTACCCAGCAAATTGGTTCAAGTTTTTCCCTTTTGGTTGCCCCGGAAGGGCCTCCACCCGATCAGGGGAGGAAAGCGAAAGGTGGCCCTCCCTTTTGAAGCTCAGTGATAGGATGAGTACAGTAATTGTTAGGATGCTCTGCACAACACAGTATTATATTCGATTAATAAGTTATTAGCCTTGCTATTTAGGAGTTTGTCTTGAAAAACTTTGAACAATGTATTAATACCATTAGTAAGGATCAAGTTATTACCATTGCTCCCAGCAAGAATATCATCCTTCGATTCATTGTTGAATTCCTGAGAGAGAGTGGGGTAATTGATTTGTGGATGAATGATATAGAAACTAAAAAATCTGTTATAACAGAGACATGGCATGCACAACTTCACATGATATTGAAATTAACAAAAAATCTATTGGATCGCTTGATCAAAATCCGGATTGTTGAAGGGGTCGTTTGCTTCCTTTTTACCCAATAAAAACCTTATATTCCCTTTTAACCAATAAATCTAGGGAAAATAACAAGATGAACTTGGGTCATTGATCATAAGTACCGATAGTGAATTTCAAGCAAAGCAATCATATAAAGAAGAGTTAAAGTCATAAGTAACCACCTTTCATATTTCCTACAATATACCTTCCTCCTCCTATAATTTGACCAATAATAAGCCTTTGCATCAAATTAGACAAAATTGCCCCTACAATCTTTACATAAATTTGTGTAGATAATTTTATTACATAAATTTTGTATAGGGTAATTTGTGCATGATAATTTTGTTACATTAATTAGCCTATTACATTAGATAGTTAGCCTTACACTAACTTAAATTCGTGTAAATATTTTGTTAATCAAATTATGATTAGTTTCAACAATTTAGTGTTACAAAATATTTTTGTAGGGTAATTTATGTAATTAGTGCATTGTAATTTTGTTACATAAAATTATGCGAATAATTTTGTAAGGCAATTTTAATTCAACGAATCTTTTATATTAATGTTGTTATATTATGATAATATAGAATCCATGTAGTTTTCACAATGTAAATGATATCTTTGTAATATCTAGTTTGTTTAATAATATTATCTTTTAGTAATTTGTTACAATCTTGTGTATTAATGCTTTTATATTACGATAAAATAGAATCTAGTTAGCTTGTGGTTTTTTTTACTAATTTGTTACATAAATTTTTATAGGTTTTTGTTGTTAGATAATAAATTTATTGCATAAATTTTGTTATATTAAATAGGTTACATAAACTATTTGTTGCATACATTTTGTGAAAGATAATTTTATTACATAAATTTTATGTAACAAAATTTATTTTTAAGTAAATTTATTGTAAATTAATTTTGCTACATAAAAAAAGTGTGTAGGTGATATTTTACATAAATTTTGTGTCAATAGATTTGTTACGTAAAATTTTTTAGTTTAATTTTATTACATAAATTCTATGTCAATAAATCTTATTACATAAAATAGTTTACATGAATTACCATTTTCATATATTTTTGTGTAAGATGATTTTGTTAAATAATTTTTTAACTTGCAAAGCACCTATTTACGCACCTACCATCAAATTCAAACGCTAATTCTATGTAAGCATTAACTAATTTTATGTAACTCTTAATTTACACGTACTATTTTCATTATAGCGCTAATTTCATGTAACCAATAACTTTACATTTAATGTAATCCTAAATTAAAATCCTAATTTACATTAGGTTGATATTTATATTAAAACCAATAATTAGACATACTATTCAAGCCCATATTATGTAAACATTAAATTAATGTAACCAATAACTAATTGCAGGCACTGTACATAAAATTAGTTTAAATTCAAAGATAAAAGCATTGTACATTTGTACGGTGTAATCGATCAGTAGTTCAGTTCTGTACAATCAATCACAAAGAAACTTAAGTTGATATTGAAAACTTATATTGTAATTAATTATATTATAGGAAGACTCAGAATTATAATGTCGGGTCATATGAAAAATCAGGATTTTAATTCTACCTCAGCAACATGTTTATTATGCTTCAAAATTTCATAGTCAACTTGAAGCATTAAATCAATTAATGGGACATAGTCATACAACATCTCTCAGATATGGCTTGATTTAAACCAATGGTGCAAATCAATTTGCTGCATTTGTTTACATACAATCAAAATAGTGCCTAAATTTAAAATCTACAAACAAAATTGTATAAAACGTTTTCCAATGATGTGAAAACCATATTAGCAATCAGAGAACTTGGAATGCAATTTATCAATATATAGGTGAATTGAACATGAAAAAGAAGAATTCAAATCGATTCATCTCATCATTTGGCTTGCTCTACTGTTTACAAATTAACAAAATTGAGAAAGAGAGAGGGTCAGGGTGATTGATTGAACATGGAGATAAGCGATCACCATGCATGTACTATTGAAGCAAAGCATGTGTTTTGAGTATTATGAAGAAAGCACAAAATTAATTCTACCTCAACAAGCCAACCCTTAATTTGCAACGTACGCCTTCCTCACAAGTAACAAGCTAATTAGTTTCTTATTTTTTGGATTTGTTGGGCCTTAGAGAAAACCAACAAATTGAAGAAAGACGGAATGAAACAAGCTAAGGATGAAGAACCAACAAGCACACTACGTGACATTTATACGCAGAAAAAGCTGGCCGGGCATAAAATTCCCCTACTCAGTGTATGTTGATTGATGCCCATGTGATGTGATCGAATTCGAATCAATGGAAGCATTTGATCAAGTAAAAGCTTGCTAGGAATGCGTGCATTTGTATCTATACATGCATACTAGTAGTATTGAGTAGACTAGACATGTGTAGTTGTCATATATTTGTAGTCATTCAAATTTCAACCTACTCTCTTCATAATCAATCCGAATTGAATAATTATAATAGGAATCCAACTCAATTGTTCGTCCAAGTAATTAATAATTTGTTAAACACTAGATAATCCTAGCTAGATTTCCAACCTAAACATTGCCCTAATTAAAGGTTTCTTAATTAAGCTAGCTGTTACTATCAGAATGATCAAGATTAATCTTGTTCCTGTTACGATCCAAGTATTCACCAACACTTGAACGTTCAAATGCAATCCGAATAATTTGAATTCGGTTGGATAAAAATGCAATGTTTTTTGTTGTGTAGTTACAAAGATGAAGAACTAGAGTGCTCAACATTTGGATATGACAAGCCAGATTGTATGGAGTTGAAAGTAGGCTGACAAGGGACCACTCGGAATTCTTCCTTTCACTTTAGTTTTTATTGTATTCCCAATCCTAGTACCATTGATAGATACTCCATTGTCAGAATTTTAGGTTCCTAATCACCATCTTTATTGAATTTATCCCTAATTTGAGCTAATAGCTAGTATAAGAAATTCAGAGATTTAGAATGAAATTAACAAAAATTGGTTGGAAAACTGAGCCAAAGACACACTTAATTTCCTTAAAAAGCCTAACAAAGAAATTTTAAATATTGTATATAGATTATAGATTTTGACTAAAATGTTTTTTAAGAGTTCAATTTGTCATATAGTAATTAGTTTAAATTAAAGTTAAAACTTATTTATATGACTGTTAGTCCTTGTCCCTCCTTGCATTTCTTTCAATCAATTGGTTTCTTTCGTTCTACTCCATTTGAATTCTGATTTTATCGAATAAAATAGGCCGAATCAACTGATCAAATGGACGAATCGGATATTTTTTCTCACTCCTACCATCATTAGTGTATCTTCAACTGTATTTACATATGCATAAAATTAAAGCTTAAACCAAACCAGAAATATAATTGATAATGAAACTAAATTTTTAATTGCTTTGTTTTTTACTCTTAACTACTACTGTATTAACTTTGGCTCCTACTATTGCTATTTTTTCTATTCATACTATCTAGAAAAGTAAAACTGAAGTGGTTAATTTTAAACTCAAATCAATTATTTTGCACGTCTCTTAACAATGATAATTAACAAACTATGCTAGAACATTTTTTAATAAAAATTAGGCAGGTACATAGTTTTATCCCTAGTGGAGGAGTTTACAACATCCGCATTATACAGATTGAAAAGTAGAAAAGTCTTGTCCTAAGCTTAAAGCTAACGTAGCCAAACCCTCATCGCAACTTTATTTGATTCTCTTGGAATGTATGCAATGGTTGATGTGAGCATCTCCTCCCGTATTACACCGAGTCGTGACGCGGGCTGGTACAGAACCAATCAGGCTGACTGGCTTGATTGGTTCTGTACCAGCCCGCGTCACGACTCGGTGGTCTTCAAAGTCCGGTGGCGAGGGCACGTAACAGAAAATGCTTTGAGGGAATTACACCCAACATCGATCAATGTGCTCTTCAAGCCATCAACATGACAAGAATTCGGCTGAAAGGAAAGATCAAAACAACGAGTGCTAGGGTCCGACATTGGTTTAGGTTCCTAGGCATTGACTAGTATCCTCTTTGAACTTGTTTGACGTCTTTTTGAGTCCCTTTTTGAGAAGCCTTCGGGCTGTGAGCTGATGTCATTTTGAACGATTTGCTGGGTGTTCCCCAGCTTGTATTATCCTGGTTGTTAATATATCTTACCCCTTTACCCTTTCAAAAAAAAAAAAAAAAAAATCAATTATTTTGTTTTGTTATGAGCTACTAAATATTGTACAATTACCACAAACAAAGGTACAAATTCTACACAAATCAACTTTATAGCTATGAAATCTGAATAGGTTGATACTTTGTTTTCAGAATGCGAGAGAGTACAAGGAAGTGATTCCTTTTTCCTTTTCTCTCTCTTTTATCCTTTTTGCAAAGAAAAAAACATGGTTTCGAAGATGCAAAGTGGAACTTCTGGGATGCTAAAAGAAAGCTTATTGGAATTTGGATGGACATGGAGTTGGCCATGCATATATTGTGCAATTGTACACAGATAACTGGAATATTTAGTAGCTCATAATTACAAAACAAAATCTCCTTTTATTTCAATACAAAGAGATGGGCATAAACCCCTAATGATAATTTTCAGTATAAAGGTATCTCAAATATGAGAATTTCTCATATTCTTATCAATTAAAGAGTTGATAAGTTCTCACCATAAACCCCAACAATGAGTTCAGTCAAGACCTAAAAGGAGCACTTGAACAAAACCCAAGCACTCAAATAGATCAGAATTAATTCTCTCAAATGTCAATGATGCAGAATTTCCCACAACCACAAGCATCAAATTTAAGAGCAGAAAGCTCACAAAGCGATCTATTCCCTACAAACTCCAAGGATCATCCACAAGTAAAAATTTTTTTGTGAATTCATTTACATTTTATGTGCTAAGAAACACACTGATTGCTTAATAAAATCAGCAACATGTTTATGCTTCAAAATTTCATAGTTAACTTCAAGCATTAAATCAAATTAATGGGAGTATTCATGCAGCATCTCTCAGATATGGCTTCATTTAAACCAGTGGTGCAAATCAATTGAAGGAATTAAGCATGGTTTATATTTAGTTAGTTAATTCTATTGTAGTGAATATATGATAATTAAACTTGGTTATATATGTAATTAGATGAAAGTAATTTACAGGTTGCTATAATTATGTAACTTAGTTACAGTTGATATGTTTTAGGCGCCAAACTGCTACAGTTGGTAGTTATTGGTAGTTATTGTCAATTGGTGCTAGTTAGTATAAATATGTCTGATAGTAGTGTCGTGTATTTGTAGTCAGGAAAGACTCTGATTTCTGAATCAATACAAAAAATAATTGTATTGCTGTCTAAATCATTTGACTACCGTGATTGTGTGTTCATCGATTAGTTTGTTTCATATCTACTTGAATTTCAACATCAATTTGCTGCCTTTGTTTACTAACAATCAAAATAGTGCCTAAATTTAAAATCTACAAACAAAATTGTATAAAACGTTTTCCAATGATGTGAAAATCAAATTAGCAATCAGAGAACTTTGAATTCAATTTATCAATATATAGGTGAATTCAACATGAAAAAGAATTCAAATCGATCAATCTCATCATTTCGCTTGCTCTACCGCTTACAAACAAAATTGAGAAAGAGAGAGGCTAAGGGTGATTGAACATGGAGATAAGGGACCATGTACTATTGAAGCAGCATGTCATTTGACTTGTTAGAAATCATTACAAAAAGACAAATTAGGCTTAGAAATTAGGCGGATTTGCAAGGGTACCCCATGTACAAAAAAAGTTTGTAAAAGTACCCCATATTGTAGGAAATGGCAAATCATGTATTTTTGTCATTTATGCAATTATATTTTTTATTATTTTATTGTTTAATTATTTGAATTTATATTTGTAATGTTTTTTAGAAGTGAATTATTAAATTGAAAAAATTCAAATCACAAAACGAAAATTGAAAATATGAATAAATAAAAGTCATATGAAAAGATATTTTTAAATGATTTATTGGTTATGATATACAAAAAATAAGAAGGAAAAAAGGGAAAAAGAAAAGTCATAATATGTCAAAGATATTAATTAGTTGAGATTTCCGTAAAAATCTACTAAGGATAGATGTTATACTGTCATGCTTGTCTATTCTACTGTCATACCTCTATATGATCTTGTCACGGACTTAATAAGGAAAAAGAAATTGCAATCGAATTAGATTTGTTACGAAATATTTTCTTTCCTTTATCTAAAAGATATGAATCTTAATGGAAACAATAATAACCAATTATTCTACATAAAGTTTCACTGGACCTCTGCTTAATCTTATCTTTTCATCGAGTTTTGATATACGAAAAAATTGGTCATTGTAGAGTGTTGATTCACATTGAGTTCTACCATGGGTAGGCAATATACGATTGAATTGTTTCGACAATCCTTTATTGCTTCTAAGTATTACGATTTGTGTATCTTCATGTCGAAACCACATCTTACTTACATTAATTACTAATGGTGAATGAAATATCTTGGGAGATAAATGGTCTTATGAAGGGTGTGATAAGAAGGCAATAGCACTCGTTGTATCCGATACTATAAAATTCGAATCCCTTAAGGATAAAATACTGGAGAAACTATCCCTTGATTGTGAAAAGTACAATCTACATATGGACTGTGTGTCGCCTATAAAGGTAAACCTTCCACCCTTTGAAGTTAATGGTGAAGATGATCTTGAAGCCTACAGATTTTTGAATTCAAAATCATCAAAAGAGGGGATGTGGCCGATAGATCTGTACACAAGCATTAAAGAGAAGAAAAATAATTAGTTTATGGACGAGGGCGTTGACAGGAAAGTCTTTGAGTTTCAAACTCCAAACTCTATGCAATTGGTTCATCCCTTTTTGAAGAATGATAAGATGAAAGAAATGTATAAGGAAACTCTGCATTTGGTTCCTCCGATTGGGAGTTGGGAGATTCCTCCATCGGTTACTGCAATTACGTGCCATCCACCGCAAGTAAGAAGGGTTCTTGGAAGACCTAAGACAAATATGTTTCGTGCACGTTGGGAGAAGAACTGGTCTAAACATCGTTGTGGGAGGTGCAAAGCTTTGGGACACTACCAGAGCAACTGTACAAGGCCTCTGTCGTGATCAGATGACAATTACAAGTAGTTTTTTTTAACTTATTGTTTACTTAGACCATGTTAATTTTGGTATATTTGAAACATATATTTTCTTAATGGATTTATTTGCTTTGAATGTATTGATTAGGTTATGGTTAATTTATAAACTTATTTGCTTAACTTATTGTTTCCTCAGATTCTTATGTTATACTTTACAAGTACTTATAGATTGATGGCTTAAATTTGAAATGCATGTTCATAGGAGTAAAGTTATATTGTCATACTTCAATAATCATCTTGTCATGATGTACCAATGCAAAAGTTGATTATAGTAGATGATTTCATTCACAATTTTAATTATTAAAAGTCTATCTGGTAACCTTTTGAAACTTACTGTCGCAATACAATTTTATCCTATCACCGTGTAAGAAAGTTGAATATGGATTGATGTTAGCTTTATTTGAATTCCAAGTTCATATGAGTAAATGTATATTGTCATACTTCAATAATTATCTTGTCATCCTTTGCCAAAAATTCTCATATATAGATAGTTTCTTATCATCCCTTTTTCTTTATGAAACATCTATCTGGTCACTCTTTTGAAACTTACTGTCATAATACAATTTTTATACTGTCACCCTATAAGAAAGTTAAATATGGATTGATGTTAGCTTCATTTGAATTCCAAGTTCATATGACTAAAGGTATACTGTCATACTTTTATAATTATCTTGTCATCCTTTGCCAAAAATTCTCTTATACAGATGGTTTCTTGTCATCCCTTTTTCTTTATGAAACGTCTATCTGGTCACCCTTTTGGAACTTACTGTCATAAAACAATATTTTTACTATCACCCTATAAGAAAGTTGAATATGCTCTTGTTACATTAAAAATAGTATCCTTCGGCATGGAGCCATAATCTGTATAAATTTCATGCACACACAAGAAAGTGAAAATAAATACCATAGCATGACAAGATGAAAGAGTCACAATAAAGTCAAAAATAGTATCCTTCATTGAAAGTCACAAACTGAGGCACAAACTAAGTTCACTTAATGATGAATCGCATGTCTAATATTGCTCAATGATTTTATTGCTTCATATATTGGTGGTTGATCTTGATTTATATTGGTTTGTTCTTGCTTTCCCATTGAAATTTGATTAGGAAAAGCATGAATTACCTTGTTCTTGAATTGAGTGATCTTCACCATGAGTTTTTGGGCCAAAATTTGACATGTTCAAGTGGGTAATAGAGCTAGTATGGGGTGCATATGCCTGATTGTGCGTCTTATGTGGGATTGTGTTTGATGCATGCTTGATTTATTGTAAAATTGTGGAAATTTAGAACTCGGAAACCGTGGATGATTATCGCCCAAGCTCGTTAACGACCCTGCTATTTGTCCGATTCTAAACCCAAGTCCAGGCTCGTTAACGACACCAATTGGGTCGTTAATGAGGCACTTCGAGAGCATTTTCGAGACCAAGTATGGGGTCTCTTTTCTATTGATGTGTATGGATCTTATCTTGGACAATTCGTATTTTTGCAGGACCATATGGCAAGTACTAGTAGAGCTCCAACAAGGGCCCAAAAGAAGAAGAGGACTCAACGGTCCCCATCTCCTCCGCGCATGGACAATGTGATTTTGCGCACTCAAGCTCAAGCCGACCGTTTCAATGCCATATTAGAAAAGGACCACTACACTAGGTGGTTCTCGAGATCGAGTGCAAAGTCCATGGGGATTTACGAGGATGCCAAGAACGCCTTTCCTATTCTTGGAGTGCCTCATTTGCTAAAGAAGGAGGCGACGCCACATTTCCCGGCTCTTACTTCCGAGTTCTTGGCCACGCTTGAGACGAGATTCCCAACCAAGACCTCGGCAGGACGAATACGATTTCATTTGGGCAATGTCAATCACGAGCTCACTATGGAGGAGTTCAACGGTTTTCTCGAGCTTCCTAATCCTTCTCGGGATTACAATCTCAAGGACTACAGAGTTATAAGGACGTGGAGCTATATTACCGGGGAAGTTGAACCTTCCACTGCAGCACTTTCTGGGGCAAGCATCATCAACCCCATGTTCCAAATCATTCTCCGTGTCCTATCTGCTACTTTTTGGCCCAAGAGAGAGTTGAATAGGCCAACAACGACGGAAGTCGCATGCCTCCGAACCATACTCTTTGAGGATCCCTCCCCATTGAACTTGGGGTATGAATGGTTACAATATGTCGAGAAGCAAGGGGCCAAATCCAAAGAGGTGTGGTGCGGAAATATGGTTAGTCTCTTGGCGGCCAACCTCGGAGTTGATCTCTCCCTTTAAACGCCATCCCGTGCCCAATTGCTCAATAGGAACTACTAGTTTGCCTCCAGCATTTTTACTCAGGTTGCAGGAGGGTATACTACCATGGTTCAAGGCCAAGATGTCCTCGTCACCCTAGACAACATGGAGCTTCTTTACGTACCAAATTGGTACGAGACATGGACGGGTCATGCATTCCCGTTAGAGCATAAACCGCAAGATGAGCAGTCTTTGAGGCCGTGTGTGACACGGTTTACTAGAGAAGGAGAAGCAATGGATGACGATGATGATGAATCGGTGGCAGCTACAGAGGCGGGCACGGAAGAGATCGACATCGAGGAAGATGACCTCGATACTAAGATACTGGGCAACAACAGCTTCGTTAACGAGCCCACCAGGGTCGTTAACGACCACTTCGAGGCTACTACCGAGGCACACAGCTTCGGTAACGACCCCCCGCCGCCACCTGTCGAGCCACATTCTTATGGTCTCATGCCCTACAATCTAGTAATTTTTCAAGACCACTTCCAGCCTCACAACCACTACCAACCACCTCCTCAGCCCGAATACACTGGATCGAGTGTCCCACCTCCATGGGCCTGGGATTTGGCTCCGTGTTCGTAGGGTTTTCGAATGGATTTTGTAATTCCTACCGATCCTGTGCGGAGGTCGTTAACATTGGCTCCGTGTTCGTAGGGTTTTAACCGACTTTTGGGTAGTTTTATCATATATCTTTTATCTTGTTATCTTTTAGAGTAAGTTTTTATCTTTTAGGCTTTTTAATAGATAGCTTTCTTAGTATAAATACCCTTCTTTCTAGCCTAAAAAGGGTGAGGACACTTTTATTTTCTTAGGAGAGCCGAAATTGACGAGAAGAGTAGAGAAGAATTACGAGCCTGTTCGTTCGAGAGAAGAGCTAGGGTCGTTAGTCGGATTTGCTCGGGACTTTTTCTGTATTTTCGGTTTCTTTTGGATATTGTAAGACGATATTTCTCTTATTAATTTCAAGTAAGTTTGCTTTGTTTTCAATGTTTTCTCTTATTGAAGTTGTTTGCTTTGTTATTATGAGTAGTGAGTAGTTCTCTTATCTAGGATCGGGGTTGAAACCCGGCATAGTTATGCATGTTTGAATAAGTGAGTTGATGTTTTGAATGCCTTTTATCTATTTTTTTTTTAGATTACTTGTTGAGTTTATGCATAGGCGATAGTCAAGGTAATTTGAGTTCTCAATTTGATTGAAAGAGAAAGTTGTTGACTTGAAGGTTGATATTGTTCGATTACGAAAGTTTCGAGCTTTGGATCCAAAACAAGTGATTGGGGAATTGACTTATGAGAATTGATTGATTTACTTGCTAATCAGCGAAAGCTGATGAATTTATCTTTTTAAAGGCATGATCTTTATCTTCTTATGAGTTTATCTGCATAGCTATGTTGTGGTAACCTTCGTCCTAGGTCTTTTATTTTTATAAGGTTTATCTTTCGGATATTCGTTATCGAGTTCTTTGTCTCGGTACCGAACCTGTGTTTAGGTCGTTAGTGTGTGTTCGTGTTTTAGCCAGGTTCGTTAACGGCCCTAACAAAGTCGTTAACGAGGTTGGTCGTGTGTGTTTCTGCCTGTTTAGCTTGTTTTTCCTTTTTTTAATTAGTTGATAGACAAACAACCATGCTTCTCGAGGAACGATCCTGACTTCGCTATACTCAGCGGGGTCTTGACTTATAAATTTATTTGTTAAGAAACCGTATTTCAACAAATAGTTCATTATAACAACAAGTAGTTTAGAATCGTTCATTATTATATGAAATTGTTATATTGATCCAGAATTTATTATTATAAGAAATCGTTTAGAATCGTTCATTCTTATAAAAAATCGTTACATTCCTTTAAAATCATTGATTATTATAAGAAATCGTTATATTTATTTAGAATCATTCATTCTTATAAGAAATCGTTCTACAATATTTCTTTAGAATTGTTCATTCATATAAGGAATTATTATATTATTTTAGAATGGTTCATTCTTATAAAAAATCGTTATATTCATTTAGAATCGTTCATTCTTATAAGGAATTATTATATTCTTTGAGAAATTTTCATTCTTATAAGAATTCGTTATATTCCTTTAGAATCGTTCATTCTTATAAGAACTCGTTATATTCATTTATAAACGTTAAATCTTATATGAAATCGTTTTATTTCTTTACAATTGTTCATTCTTATAAGGAATTATTATATTCTTTTAGAAAGGTTCATTTTTATAAGGAATTATTATATTCTTTTAGAATGGTTCATTCTTATAAGAAATTTATATACTCCTTTAGAATCGTTCATTCTTATAAGTAATCGATATATTCCTTTAGAATTCTTCACTCTTATAAGAAATCGCTCTATTCCTTTTGAATCATTCATTCTTATACGGAATTGTTACATTCTTTAAGAATTGTTCATTCCTATAAGAAATCGTTGTATTCCTTTGAAATCGTTCATTCTTGTAAGAAATCGTTATATTCCTTTAGAATCGTTCATTCTTGTAAGAAATTATTATATTTTTTTAGAAATTTTCATTCTTATAAGAAATCGTTATATTCCTTAGAATCGTTCATTCATATAAGAATTTGTTATATTCATTTAGAATCGTTCAATATTATAAGAAATCGTTCTATTTCTTTAGAATTGTTCATTCTTATAAGGAATTATTATATTCTTTTAGAATGATTCATTCTTATAAGAAATTGTTATAATCATTTAGAATCGTTCATTATTATAAGAAATTGATATAATTCATTAGAATTGTTCACTCTTATAAGAAATCGCTCTATTCCTTTTGAATTGTTCATTCTTATAAGGAATTATTATATTCTTTAAGAATTGTTCATTCTTATAAGAAATCGTTATATTCATTCAGAATAGTTCATTCTTATAAGAAATCGTTCTATTTCTTTCGAATTGTTCATTCTTATAATGAATTATTATATTCTTTTTGAATGCTTCATTCTTATAAGAAAATGTTATACTCCTTTAGAATCGTTCATTATTATATAAAATCAATATATTCCTTTAGAATTATTCATTATTATAAGAAATCGCTCTATTCCTTTTGAATTGTTCACACTCCCACACGAAGGTGCTTAGAGTGTCCCCTCGAAACCGATTTAATGTACGCTTTTAGTTCTTTCTAGATTTATTTCAATGTACGTTTTTAGTTTTTATTTCAATGTATTTCCGTAATCAATTATCTTGTCTTGAATTTATTTTTTTAACCACTATATAACATTTTTAATTTTCATCCATATTAAACTACATATTAACTATACAAAGTATTATTAAACTAAATTGATTTATTCACTTAATTCCATTTTCAAATACAAGAAATATTATTAAACTAAATTAATTAAACCATTTAATTACATGTTAACATGTAATTTCACCGCATGCAGTGGAGAACCGGCCTTGATAGAACCGGTCTGCAAGACCGGTTCCGTCCTGACAGGTTGTCACATCGCAGGGCGAAAAATCCACTGCATGCGGTGGATTTAGTCGAGGCATGCTGCCTTCACTATATGACCTAAAAGGGTCGCAAAGGCATGGCACGCTCCAATCATTTTCCACGTTCCATTTTTACCCTTCGGGAATTATACCTAAACGATTGTGTATGCTGCCAAACTTGCTCATTATCATTATTGAATAACGTATATATGTACAAAAAAGCAGCTAAACAAGGAAAAGATCCTAACAAAAAGGCTACAAAATATTTACAGAATATTAACCATATCAAAACTATCTAATATTATCCAATACTCCCCCTCAAGTTGGAGCATGTAAATCTCGAATGCCCAACTTGCCCAATAGAATAGGAAACTGAGTAGAACCGAGGGCTTTAGTAAGAATATCAGCTGGTTGCAAATGTGTATGAATGTGACCTGTGCGAACTGTACCAGATAAAAGAAGATCTCGAATAAAGTGACAATCAACCTCAATATGCTTAGTGCGATCATGAAAAACCGGATTAGCAGCAATATGTAACGCAGCTTGACTGTCACAAAACAACTGCATAGGATCGGAGTGAAACACGCCCAGAGAACGCAGCAATGACTTCAACCTAATCAACTCACAACAAGCAGTTGCCATAGCACGATATTCAGCTTTAGCAGATGAACGCGAGACTGTCTTCTGTTTTTTAGTTCTCCAAGAAATCGATGAAGATCCAAGCTGAACAAAATAACCCGTGAGAGACCGACGAGTAAGCGGACATGTAGCATAATCGGAATCACAAAAGGCTGTGAGCTTCAGATTACACTCTCTAGGAAGGCAGATGCCCTGGCCAGGATGACTCTTCAGATAGTGCAAAACCAGAATTGCAGCATCCCATTGATCAACTGTAGGCTTCTACATAAACTGAGCTAAAGTATGAACTGCATAGCAAATCTCAGGACGAGTGATAGTCAGATAAATCAATCTCCCAATCAGACGACGATAACGATCTGGAAACTCGAATGTCTGAGCTGTAGAAAAAGCAAGTTTGTGGTTCTGTTCCATCGGGAAATCACAAGGCTTGCTTCCCAACAATCCGGCCTCACTCAGGATATCCAAAGTGTACTTAGCAACCAATTCCTCGGAGCCTGTCGAAGACCATACAAAGACCTGTTTAACCGACAAAATTGACCGGCCAAATGGTTAGAAAAACCTGGTGGTGGTCTCATATACACCTCTTCATGTAAATCACCATGAAGAAATGCATTATGCACATCCATCTGATGTAACTCCCGATTCCGAGCAGCTGCTACGGCCAGAAATGTGCGAACAGAGACCATTTTGGCGACTGGCGCAAATGTCTCCTTGTAATCAATTCCCTCTTTCTGATTGTTTCCAAGAACAATCAAGCGCGCTTTGAAGCGCTTAATAGTGCCGTCAGAATGTCGTTTGATCTTAAAAACCCATTTACATCCAATGGGTTTCTTATCAGATGGTAAAGCAGCCATAGTCCATGTACCATTACGCTCTAGAGCGTCAATCTCAGCCTCCATAGCTTTACGCCAACGAATGTCTCAGGCAGCTTCCGAGAAAGACTGTGGCTTTGTAACTGACTCAACAGAGGCAGCAAAACCAGTATGTCTAGCAGAAATCCGATCAAAAGTAACATAATCAGCTATGGGATAGGATGTAGCTGATGAACTTAATGGTTGAGATGAAAGAGACATAGATGCTTCTTGTTTCCGCACGGTATTGCAAATGAAACCGAGTAACTTCACCGATGGTGTGCGATCACGGGTAGAATGATGAGGCAAGTCTTGAGTAGCAATGGGAGAGGATTGAACCCCACCACCCCCATCAGCTGCCTGCGTTTGGTTGTTTGAGGAGCTAGGCAAAGTGTTGTCTTGAACAGCGATAGAAGAAGATTGAACCCCACTCCCCCTTTCGTCTGTTTGCAATTAGACATTTGTGGAGGTAGGAATAGGTTCTTGAATGGCAACAGAGGAAGATTGAACCCCACTCCCCATGTCGTCCATCTGCGTTGGAGCTGAGGGGTACTAGCAATTATCAAATATAGCAGGGTGAGTAGCATTTGGAGAATTGTGGTCAGTAGTAGTAGGGTTAAAGGCAGGCTGATATGGAAATTTGGTCTCATAAAATATGACATCTCGGGAGACAAACCTTTCGTTAGTTTCAAGATCAATGACTTTCCAACCTTTTTGTCCATTCGGATAGCCAATAAAAATGCATTTTCCAGCTCTAGGAGCAAATTTGTTGGCTGATTTAGGAATCACAGAAGCATAACAAAGACAACCAAGAGTACGCAAATGATCATAGGCCGGAGGACGGCCATACAACAGTTCAAATGGTGTCTTATTTTGTAAAACTGGGGTGGGAGTTCGATTAATTAAATAACAAGCAGTTAAAACACACTCGCCCCAAAAATGCAATGGTAAATGTGCATGAAACCGTAAAGCCCGAGCAACATTTAAAATATGTCTCTGTTTTCGTTCCGCTCTACCATTTTGTTGCGGAGTGCCAACACAAGAGGTTTCAAACAAGATGCCATTTTCATTAAAGAAATTTCGTAAACTAGAAAATTCAGTACCGTTGTCACTCCTAATGCATTTAACAGTTTATCAAATTGTCGCTCAGTCATGGCGCAAAATTAAGAATCAATGTAGCAACTTCAGTTTTGTGTTTCATAAAAAAAACCCAAACACATCTACTAAAATCATCAACCATAGTAAGGAAATAATGAGCCCCTTGAAAGGACGGAATCCGATAGGGACCCCAAACATCACAATGAACTAAAGCAAACATATCAGAAGCATGCGTTTGACTAATAAGAAATGAAGGACGAGATTGTTTAGCCCTATGAAAACTATCGCAAGGTTCCATGGGACCATTTATTCTAACATTTGGTAAAAATTTAACAACAGGATTTGAGGGATGACCAATTCTGGAATGCCACAAGGCAGGTGATGCAACATCCATCCGTGAAGCGTGTCCCATCCGCGCCACCACACGAAGCCAATACACACCATTCTACTCTTCACCCGCCCCAATCAAATTCATCAAAGTGCGATCCTGCAAAATACATAGCCTATCAGTTATCCGAGCAACACAATTATGATCTCTCAAAAGTTGAGTAATGGAGATCAAATTGCAAGTCAACTTGGGAACAAATAATACATCTCGAATAATAAGTTGATCAGATAATCTCAAAATCCCAGTCTTATTTGCAGTAGTAGACATCCCATTAGGGAGAATAATTGACAAAGACGCCACGGTATATAAATCAGTCAATAGTTTGTCATTTCTCGTCATATGAAACGAGGCCCCGGTATCTAAGATCCAGTTAGAAACGTACTTACCGGACTGATTTGCGGACTGATTATGGTGTGAATTATTAACGACGCTCAACAATTGCTGAAATTGAGATTCGGACAAACCCGTGTCGGCGCGATCAGCAACATTCAACGCCCCAATCTGCGTACCCGTTCCCTCGCCACCAGTCGCTGCATTGGCGAGTCCTCTCTCGCGCCCTCGCCCTCGGCCAGCGCCTGTTCCGGCGCTGCTGCGCTCGCGCTGAAGGGCCAACCCATGGCGCTCAGTTCTCCACCACTCGGGATTTCCGACAATTTTGTAACAGGTTTTAATATCATGCCCTGCCTTCACACAGTGCGTACACCAAGGCCGATCACCACGGCGTGGATGGACCCCCTGACTACCGGCTGAGTCACGGCGGTCACGGTCCCCTTCACCTTTTTTGTCGCGATCACGGCAATCCCCTCGCCCGCGACTTCCCTGAGCAGCAAACGCCGCCCCTTCGAGCCGTTGTTCAGCCCCGTTACGAGCCTCGTCACGGCTCTTGAGCGTTGTTCTTGCTCTTTCTTCGGTAACCACAGTAGCATATACTTTGTTGTGTGCTGGATTGGGTCTTGTGCCAAAGCACTAGACCGAACCGTGCCATAGACTTCATTGAGCCCCATCAGAAATTGGTGGACTCTCTCATCATCTCGTTCCTTCGTCAAATCGTCGGCCCATTTGCACTCGCACTTGCCACAAGTACAACGACGGGAGACTGTGTAATTGGCGAGTTCATCCCACAACTTTTTCAACTCAGCATAATAGGCAGCCACGGATCGCCCGCCTTGAACACATTGAGCGAGATCAAAGCGCAATTGTTGCACTCTCAGACCATTCCCAATAGAGAATCTCTGCTTTAAATCATCCCACAACTCCTTCGCTGTCTCGAAGAAAGTTATGGAGGACCGCATAGACTCGTCAATGGATTGCAAAATCCAACCGACGATCATCGAATTCACGCTCCACCAGTCGTCCGTATCAGCAAGGTCGCTTGGTTGAGCGATGGTGCCATCAATGAATCCCAATTTACGCTTCGCTCGAAGTGAATTGCGTAAAACAAGTTCCCACTCCTGAAAATTGTCCCCTTTGAAGGTTACATGACAGATTTTCATGCCCGGGTGATCAGAAGGATGTAAATAGAAGGGTGAATTTTGTGGACGAGAACCATCACCTTTGGCTCCGTTTGAGGACTCTTCTTTGTCCTTCGGATTGGTCATGATGGAAACCGGCGGCGACTAACAGCAAGGCAGGGCGCCAAGCGTTAAGGTGGTGCGGCCAGTGAAAATTAGGGCTTTGGATCGGAAAGAGCGTCTCACTCTATACCATAAACGATTGTGTATGCTGGCAAACTTGCTCATTATCATTACTGAATAACGTATATATGTACAACAAAGCAGCTAAACAAGGAAAAGATCCTAACAAGAAGGCTAGAAAATATTTACAGAATATTACAAAATATTAACCATAGCAAAATTATCTAATATTATCCAATACTACCTCACATAAATTTTTTTGCAAACCCTTCTTTCGTTGTAATTCTGTGCGCTTAAAAATATAACCCGCGATATTATTTCGCTTATATAAGGTATGTGTCACCGTAGGAATATCAATATGTAATATCTTGAATAAATATTGTAGCACTGATGGTATATATCAAAGTACACAACCAACCACCGGATTTCTCACTCTAATCACAAACAACTACCCACATTTTTTTATTTGTTTGGTCATAACTGCTCACATAATTAGTTTTGATTTTTAAACATCCATGTACCTACCCATTTCACACAGGCAACGTTCCACTATAAAACCGTAAACTTTCCCCTCGCAAATTACCTTTGAAACAATATATACGAAATCCATCCATATAGGGTATATAACTATGGAAAGTGAAGGGCAGCAAGTTGAAGGCACATCGAGAAAGCTACGAGTGCTGTGCCTCCACGGGATCCGCGCAAGCGGAGCCATCCTTGAGAAGCAGATCTCCAAGTGGCCCAAGGAGGTCCACGACCAGATCGACTTCTTATGTGTGGACGCGCCCTTCCCTGCCCAGCGGAAGTCCGAGTTGGAAGGCATTTTCGACCCTCCTTACTTCGAGTGGGTCCTTTTCAATCAAGTAAGTAATAGATATATTATTATACCGTACTAATTAGAAGAGATTGTCCGTCTTTTATTTATTTTGTTTATGTGTCAATTTCTGATTTTTTAAGTAAATACTAGTATTAATATTTTTTCTCATTTTATCTTAGCTAATTAATTTTTTCACTAACTAAAATTACAAATAACTAATATCCCTAAAATCTTGACATCGTGTTCTTAAAAAAATTGAAATGATTATTTATTTAGACAAATTTGTGTGTATGTGGTATAGAAATTCAGCTACTTAAATATAGGATTTTTTCCAAAAACCACCCACATACACTCAAATTCAAGCACCTTTTAATGATTTTCTAGAAAATTATTAGAGTACTATAATTTGACCGAAATGCCCTTCAAACATATTTTCTTTTCTTTTCTTTTCTTTTTAAATTATTCATTTATAAAAAGTAATTAATTTTTTTAAATGTAAGGTGATGTTATAAAAAAAACTACACCAACTTATATTTTTTAAGAAAAAATTAAATTGTTTAATTATTTTGTATAAATGAATTTTAACAAGAACATAAAATAAATTTAAAAGGGTATTTTGGTCCAATTAGGATAAAATTTCGCCGGAAAATAACTTAAGGTGGTTAAAATTGAGTGATTGTATTATAAAAGATGTTTTTAACTAAAGAAAATTTTAAAAGGTGGTTTCTTTAAAAAAAAATATTTTAAAAGGTGGTATTTGGAAGAAAAATAGCACCCTTAAATATATATAGTGCAGAATTGCTCTTCATTTAAACACATTCTAAAATATAATTAAACTTTTGTAATAATGTGTACATAAAATAGTATTTATTGTATAATTTGTTTGACGTTAGTGTAGGATCGCACGGATTACACCACTTTTCAAGAGACGATGGATTACATTGAAGAGTGTTTTATCAAGTACGCGCCCATCGATGGCCTCCTCGGCTTCGCACAGGTCTTTCAAATAATTTTAATTTTATTCGACCAAAAAAAATAATTTTAATTTTAATTTTAATACATCAGTTTTTCAAAATTTCAATCGATTGTAATCAAGTTTTTTATTTTGTTTATTAGGGGGGAATTTGGGTCGGTGCGATACCTGGTTTACAAGAGCAGGTACTTGATTTTCTTTTTTAAATTTGTTCGATTCATAAATAACTTAAGATTCTGATGATTTTTCTGTATGTAATTAATCTATAGGGTGTGGCTTTAACCAAAGTTCCCAAGATAAAATTTCCGGTGGGAAATTATATTCAGTAAAATGGAAAGCCAAGGCCTATGCAAACCCAATTTCAATCCCAAACTTGCACTTTTTGGGTACGTACGTATTGATTGCACGTATATTACTTACCTAATTTTTTTTTCATTCAAAAAACAGTGTTGACATATTACGAGTGTGTAAATTAATTAATACAACAGGGAAAGAGGATATCATGAGACCTAGCGGTTTGCAGCTCTTGGAAGCTTACAAAGACTCAACTATAATACATCACCCGGAGAACCACACTGTGCCCGTAATTGGTGATTAATTGATCTACAACTTATGTTAGATTAGCTTTCAATTTCTTACTCACTGATTATTATTATTATTAATTATTATGCCTTGTGTTTCGATCAGATGATGATAATTTGACCGTCATGCTAAACATTATTGATAAAGTCAAGAAGTTAGAACTCCAAAGAAAGAAATAGTCGAAGCAATTCCACCCGAGAAGCAGACAAACGGTAACCCTATTTGGTTAAATGTCAAAATTTTATTTCTAAAAAGTTAAAATGTAGTTACTTTTTTAGATTGCAAGGACCTTCTTATTGACTTGTAACTTTGTAAGCCATGAGCTCATCCGTAATTCTCTACAACCAATCAAGCCAAAAACGTCATCTTTGCAAGAAATTGTTTTACTACAATATGGTTCTTTTGCGAAACTGAATAGAGTTTTACGGTGCCTTTTTACTTTTACTATCAAATTGTGTGTAATTCAGGTTTGTTTTGCAAGTGATTTGGATGGGTGAAGCTCGATGCTAGGTCTATTGGTTATGCGTGGTCAAGAATAAGTGTTCGGTTGGTCGAGTTGTTGTTGTTGTTGTTGTTGTTGATGCATTGTTGCACCAGAGATTGTGTCACCCCGCTTCAAAATCTATTTATTTTTGTCCCTTTAGTTTCAATAAAGCAACAAAATTATCGTATTCATGATATCTAGAGTCCATACTTTGTTGCCGATTCTTGCAGTTACAGTACTTGATGACATTCCTATCGTTTTTAGATATTTTGAATGTCTATAAAAAGTAAGGTTGTGTACCTAGTACAAATTTTTTATGCGTTTGTGAAGACACATTTCCAAGAACAATAAAACATGTTCGATGCAAACCACAAGTCAAGATGTGGGAACGTTTTCGCAAGTGCAACTGAGCGAGCTCAATCTTGACATCTCAATCTCTAGCTTTAATTTATAGCCAAAATCACTCATGCACAAGAAACAGGCCCAGGATTGAAAGAAGCAGGAACGTTTCCGCAAGTGCAACTGAGCGAGCTCAATTTGACATCTCAATCTCTAGCTTTATAGCCAAAATCACTCATGCACAAGAAATAGGCCCAGGATTGAAAGAAGTCTTTAAGCAAGAATAGTTCTGATAGCATATTAAGTTTTTGTAAGCCAATTGACTTGCGTATGTAAGCTTTGAATATAAGTCCGATGGAGATTCATCCTAAAACCAATTAACAATAAGATGAGCAACTCAAGAAATTAACTAAATCTTGAGATCACACCCTAAACTACCCTAAATTAAATCATAAGCACATCCAATTACAAACAAATGCCTTAAATCGCCTTAAGCCATCGATGATGTATATGTAACACCCCCATTTTACAGACTTTAATGAGATGTTACCGCTGGCAGACTCGGACTTTCCCTTCCCAGGCCGTTGAGGCTTAAGTGACCGAAATGAATAAAGACATGTTTAAACAACATAATCTGATAAAACAGACTGTCTTATATTCATAAACATGGTTACAAGAGTTTACAACGAAATACATAAAAACAGGAATCGTTTCTGGAATTACTTTCAAAATCCTGAAAACGTTTGTGTGGAGATAGCATGTCTTCCAAAACATCTTTTCGTTCTTCTTTCCTTCCTTTCCCGACCTCTTTTCCTTTCCATCTTTCCATGGTTTTCAAGCTTGAACTTCTTTAGTCTTTTTCCTATAACCTGATATTTCCATAGAAGACAGAAATACCAACCGGACAAAACCGGGAAGAAGTAAGGGTATTAGTCTTCCAAGAGACTAAGCAAGTGAAAGAATAGGGCTTGGTTCTCATGAAAAGACTAGACATGTGGCATCGGAATCTGAGCAACAGTCGCTCGATGATCCAACACTAGCATTTTCAGGAAGAAGTTTAAAGAAATAATAGAATTCAAGATTCAGATAGGACACCAAGTATATGGTTCCTACGGAATTTGTGAGGTTTGTTGGGAACTATATTACCATACATATAATAGTAAAAAAAACATTCGGCTCTTATCCGGACCATAACTAAGTTTATTTAATTATAGTGCATTGGGCACTTTATCTTCTCATAAGTCATAAAACTATTCACCTTAGTTAAGGACTTTTACGTTGGCTTGCACATAGCCGAAATACGAAGGACAATATTTTAGACATCTTATATTAGTGCACTTAGCTAGAGTGCAAACACCCCTCTTATCGATAGAGCAGGCAGATTCATGACCCGAGGTATTAAGGAGAACAGTAGGCACATTACACGTCACTACTTTCTACACATAATACAAAGGTTAGGAGCCGATACCGAGTATATCTCCTAACAAGTTATAAAGAGATATACGAGTCAAAACCCGCTATCCCTGTTCTAAAATTATTCACAACAAAGAGATCTCAAAGGAGAATCTCCAATCACATAAGAGCACAATCAACGGCCCTAAACAATACTAACAATACGAATAATAATATAAAAAATAACGAACAACCGTTAAATCTAAGAAGTAAATAAACATAATTCCGGTTATTTAGCAAACAAGTGCTCCCAACAATTAAGATATATTAAACGGAAATAGAAAATCATTTTTAATAAAAATGGCATGCATATCTACGAAAATGGATAAGATCAATAGTTTTACAAGTCTATCTTTATTCCATTAAGAAAATAGATTACTTAATGACTAAGAAACAAGTTAATAGATAACTTTGACAATTGGAAGATTTTCAATACATAAAATCTTAGTAAAAACGAGGTTACCCGAGATTACTTAATAGCTAAGAAATTTCGGCACGAATTTTGGGAAACATTAAAAACCAAGGATATTACAATGAAGAATTAATGTAATATCTTTTTATTAAAAAGAGCGGATATTACAGTATATATGCAGCCGTTGTCCGTTGGCCGTCGTACGCCATTTGTCCGCCTAGTGGAAGTCGTCAATTGTTAATACAATAAATCTGTATCTTTGGAATGAAATGATAGAATGGAATGTTCATGAAAAAACAACAATTTCAACTCATAGATGCATGTTCTTCAAACAAGCAATCAATAGAAATTTTGTATTGAATAAAATCATGAAACGTAATTGAACCGTGAATCCCGGTTAACTGAACTTAACCATAGTTCGGTTAACCAATTTTCGGTTCGGTTTTCTCGGATAATCGATAACCATTTATGTCACTTTACCTTAAATAATTAAAACTAAAATAATAAATTTGAATAAAAAAAGTGATCAAACTTGACTCTTATTTTAAAGTATGTACTTATATATCAATGAGAAGCAAAAAAAAAAATAGTGTCTAAATTGTTAAAATTGGAGAAGGAAAAACTCAAACTAAATGAATACCTTAATGATCAAGGAGTTTAAACACTAAATAAAGCAAAGATAACTAATATTTTGAAAAAAAAAACATATTTTCGGTTTTTCGGTTAACCATTATATGTGAAGTCGTGAACAGAAACCGAACCAGTAAACTGAAAATATTTTCAGTTCGATTAACCAAACTGTCTAGCACTATTGTTTTGGTTGACCTAAAACATAACCGGTTTTTCGGTTTCGGTTTTTTAGGGACACCCCTAGTGTCTAGCACTATTTTACAAAATCAGATATTATGAACCATCTATTATAGAAAATTACAATTTTAGCTCCTATAAATTGATTTTACAAACTAAGGACAATTGGTATTTTCCTATATCATGTTCAATATTAGCATATCCCTAATCCCTTTATTCAATCTCAATCCTCAGTCATCTCTCGGGTTTCGCTAATCGCTTCACTTAATTAGGTTCTCGTCTCTTTAAATCTCAATCCTCAGTCATCTCTCGGCTTTCGCTGACTTCCTCTTGCTCGCAGACACAAGCCCTCTCCATCTTCGACCTCTCGCTCGCCATCGCCGACCACCATGCCCCCACCGCCCTCTCCATCGCAACCGCAGTCCCTCTCCATCTCCACCCTCAGCTTTCAGCGATTCAATAGTTTAGTCCGATAGCAGGGTATTTAAATTTTTTTAATGTTGGTTTGAGTTTGTACGTTTCTTACTAATAATTTCTAGGGGTGTCAATCGGGCGGTTCGGGTCGGGTTTGGGTCGAGTCAATTCAGTTTCGAAATGGTCTACATTGCAAAATTCCACCCGTTAAACCACTATTTATTTTGACACACCCATAAAATGTCATTTTGTTGCGGAGAACCACCAAGCCATCAAGTTCGTCAGTTTTCTCGTTAAAAAGCGTGCGTTTACCATTTTGCCCCTCGTTTCTTTTTAAACTATCGAATTTAGCAAGTTTCCCCATCTTAGACTACTGGTTGGCTTAAGCGACAGTTTCCCCACTATTCCTCCATCTTTTTCGAGCTCCATTGACACAGAACAGAAGCTCCACTATATCTCCACAAAATAGAAGCTCCATTTTCATAGTCAGGAGCTCCATTTTAAGGTTTAAGGTTTTATCGCCATTACCAAAATCAGAAGCTCCATATTTTTCGCCATTTTTGAACTCAGAAGCATTTATCACCATTTTCGAACTTAGAAGCTTCAATCAAAATGATCAAACATCATTGCAATTGATATTGTTTGGGTTTATAATTGTCAATTCCTAAACATTACATATCATAGAAGGAGAACTGAACATAACACGAGTTCAAATAGTTCAGACCCTAAGCTGGCATAGAAGACACTTACATCACATCTTGGAAGTAGACTTGGAAGACATTCTCATGGCAGAGGACAATGAGACCTTGTAACAATCATCATTTTCCTTGGCGAGCGCCTGATAGGATAGAGTTTCTTTTGTACACTTGTCTTTGATGTGGATGACTTAGAAGGGCTGACAAAGGATTGTGAAGACATGTTGGCTATAGAATTATCTAATTGATAGGATAGAGTTTCTTTGGTGCACTTGTCCTTGCTACTGCCTTAAACTCACAGGAAGTCTTCCCACAAACACACTTTTCCTTGCACGAATCACTCGACAAACACAATTGTTCTTACAATATGCAGAAACTTTGAGCTTGTCATTATGCAAGTAGTAGTAGTCAAAATCATGTTCAAGAGCATATTGTCTCAAGGCCTTCCTGAATATCTCATTTGACCCAAAAATCATGCCATCCTTGAATTCCATTTTTGTGTCAAAATCTACTAATGGGTTGATTTCAGGAAATTGAAAACCATTATCAACTCCAATATGGCCCCTAAACAAGTCAGGGTGAACTCCTATGTTAAACACATCATCATCAACATCAACTATACAGTCCTCATTGACATCTTTGTCAACATTTTCATCAAACTCATCATCATAATCATTATTAGAGTACTCCAAACACATTTCGAATAGGAATAACAAATTCATCATCACCCTCCTCATCATCACTTGAAGAATCAGACCCTAAAATATTACCTTCATCACTAGAAGACACCGAATATAATGCATCCTCATTACAGCTATCCTCCTCTAAATCTTCAATAATGGTAGGTAGAGCATGTTTGGATGAGGTTTCAAGTGCACAAGGGGATGATACAAAATCTTTAGGGTTTTGTACAGTAGCATCTATTATGGTAGGAGGCAATGTTTGGATACTCATATGTGGGCCTGTAACTCTTGTTCGACTCTCTCCTCCTATAGTGGTTGAGCTTATCTCCTCTTTTAAGACCACATATATATGCAATCGATACGGCCCCGGAGAGCAGCTTTTGCTAAAACTCGAGCAGTTTCTTGTTCTATCAAAGCCAATAGATTTACAGAGTTCTCTAATATCATCATCACCCTTGATTACAGAAAGGACATTATGCAATTTCATTCCAGGCATTGAGAACCACAACTCATCCACGTTTGCATCACTCACTACCTCTTTAAAAAAAGGTTTCTAACTAAATTTTTGAGAGCAGATCAGGATCTTGTCCTTGTTTTATATAAACTGGTCGATTTCTTCCTATAACAAAGAGAACATTGTGTACTCATGTAATATACTCCATGATATAGAAATCTAATAGTGAGCAACATATGTCACATGCACATAGCAAGGCAGACTTGGACCACAAATGAGATTCCATAGCAAAGCAGCAAAACACCAGACAAAAAAATCAATTAGAAAAACCTAAAAACACCACACACGCATGCAAAGCAACATCTGTCACTTTCCATGTACATCACTTTCCAGGTCATTTCTATTATAACCCAAAAACCTCTAAAAGAGGCCAATAAATAAGCACATTGAAGCAGAATCAACAACACATACCCAATTACAACCTCCATTGTTAGAGAAACCAAGCTAAAACACCACAACAACATTCGAAATCAACCAAAAACCCTAAATTAATGAACCCTAGAACACAAGTGTCATCAAAACTTACCTCTAGGACTCTCGATTTCGAAATTTCTATGTCAAAATCAAACACCCACTCCAATCTGTCTTCGAATTTGCCTCCGAGAGAGTTCAATCTATTGCTTGTAGTGGTCGATTTTAGAGTCATAGTGTTCAATTTTGGAGTTTTACATATGGAGGAGTTTAATGGGTGTGTCGATGGAAGAAATGGGGAAGAATAGTAGATGATGTCCAAAACAGCAAAAGCAAAAAGTGGGCCCAAGAGGGCCCCCATAGGCAAGTTGGATACCCACTTCCACGTGGTTATCTAAAAAACAAAAACTCCCCACGCGCGCGAGGTCTATCAAACATCCCGGGACGAGGTCTCAACCTCGTCACCGACTCTGCTAAGTACGCCCGCCCGCTCGTACCAATCACCGGCGACCTCACTCCTGAACCAATCACCGGCGACCTCACTCCCAAACCAATCACAGGTGACCTCACTCATGGACCAATCAAAAACCCCTATTTCAAGTATCCCACATCGGACATTAGCCTAAACTCAACCCCCCAATTCTCTATAAATAGAGAAGGACCTCGTAGGAAGAGGGGGTCGAAAAACAACTTGAACTCAAGAACTCTCTTGTTTGTTAAAGATCGACGTGATAGGAATACCGTCAACAGACCTCGTTACAGATAAGAGAAATCCACAAAAAGACTCCAAGTCATACAAAGACCTCGCCTACACTAAAGACCTCGCTACAAAATCTCACAAAGCTCTCTACACCACGTATCCAAATTTACCTCGCCTTAGCGTCGACCTCGCAACATTTAGGTTTGATCTCGGAACCTCGTAGGAGGTCTAGGTGTAATTCTTAAAGTTGTTCATCAATCTCGTAGGTGTGTAACCTCGTTATTTGGGAGAAAGGTCATAAATAAAGGAGCAAGTGTTTGCACTCAAATATAATAATCTTATTTCTTATCTCGTAGCGAACCTCGTTATTTCGGAGTTCATCACTGGCGCCGTCTGTGGGAACCTCTTCATCCTAAGCAGCTCCCCATTTTGTAGTGCAAACCTTGATTCCTAAAACCCCCTCAAAATGTCTTGTCCAAACAATTTCTTCCCTCAACATCCCGACAATATGGCCGAGACCCCTCCATGGGCGACGGCAGGTCCGTCAGGGTACCCTTTTGTGGTCCCGCCAGGCTGGACATACAACATCCCACAAAACCCATACCCGTTCCAGGGGTACGAACAGGGTGGCGCCCCTTTCAACCAGTATCCCTATCCGGGGTACGGGCAGTACCAACCGGGCCAAGCTCCCCCATACGTCCCGATTCCTCCCCAGGGGCAGCCTCACTCCGAGTACGTGCCCGCATATGTCCCGAGATACACCCCGGGGCAGGAGGCGCCCACGAACGGATCTACCACGGAGAGGCCCTCCCGAGATCCAATGCAGATCTCGCGATCCCGTTCGCGGCGTACAGAAAGGCGCGACATGGAGTTGTCCGAGACGGCGGCAAGCGCGCCACGCCCTCTGGCGAGGTCAAAATCAAAGTCTGCTCGCCCATCCGTCGAGAGTGGGTACAGGAATCCCTTCGTACCCGAAATCCAAGTGGCACACGTGCCCAAAGGCTTCCATTGGCCACAAATGGGACTTTACGACGGCACGGCCGACCCCGAGGACCACATAAAACACTACGCCGTCCAGATGAACGTCAACTCTTACAATGACGCCATTTTCTGTCGGATCTTTCCGACCACTCTGGACAAGGCGGCAATGACGTGGTTCACCAGCCTTAAGGTCGAGTCGATAGCCTCGTTTTCCCAGCTATGCGAGTCCTTCGTCGGGCACTTCAACGGCTCAAGGAAGCGCAAGAAGAACATGCGCGATCTCCGTGGCATCGAGCAGGGGGAAAACGAGAAGATGGGTACCTTTTTTACGAGGTTCACCACCGCGGTCGCTGAGATCGCGCAGATCGACGAGGCCTCGGTCCGCGACATCCTCATGGGCAACCTTCGCCAGGGGGATTTCAAATGTCGCATTTTCCTCAAAAATCCGACCACGTATGAGAGCCTGTGTGCTCGGATCACGGCACAGGTCTACGCCGAGGACGCTGCCAGCCAGAGCTCGCGACCGAGGACCGATAAGGAAATCATAATCGAGGCTAAGGGAAAGGCTAAAGTGGCTGCGCCAGCCGCGAGGGACGCGTACATGACGCAAACTCACGACCGGCGTGCCGATTACAAAAGCAACAACAACAAAAGCAACAACAATAACAGAGGCAACAACGACAATAGAAACAACAACCGCTACGACAACCGTGGCGGTGGGGGTTGGAGCTGCTTCGGCGGGAAGCCACGAGGTTACAAAGGCAAAGGTGGCCCCGCCTAAACCCAAACGAGAAAAAGTGCGCCAACCCCGCGTAGGGGGCCAACCTCGTGCAGCAGGAACCAACCAGGCCCCGACCAGGCAGCGCAGAACAACAAGCTCCGGCAAGGCAGTCGCGCTCCGGACAAGCCGCGGCGCCCGATGGGTACATCAATACCATCTCGGGCGGACCCTCGCTGGCGGGCTCGAGCCAGGCGGAGAGGAAAAGATACGCAAGGGCGAGTCACCATGAGCCCTCGGTATACAGCGTGACACAAACCTCGCGGTCCCACGTGGGTATGGCCTTCACGACAGAAGACGCCGAAGGGCTTCATATGCCCCACTCCGACCCCCGGGTGATACACGCTCAATTGGGCTCGAAGATAGTGAAGCGAATACTGGTGGACACGGGTTCCTCCGTGGACATCATGTACTTAAGCGCTTTCGAGCAGCTCGGGATCTCCGCGACATCCTTGAGGCCCTACGCTGGGAAGCTCACCTCCTTCTCAGGGAACGAGGTCGATGTCGCTGGTCTCATAGACCTTTGGATGACCCTCGGTACTGGCCCGGCAACAAGAACCGAGGTAATAGAGTTTACGGTGGTGCACCTGCCCTCGGCCTACAACGCAATCATCGGGAGAGTCTCCTTGATGAAATTCCAGGCGGTGGTCTCCATCTACCACCTGAAAATGAAGTTCCCCACCAACGTGGGTGTCGGAGAGGTGAAGGGCAACCAAGAAGAGGGACGCGTCTGCTACATGACCTCGGCTAAGCAAAAATGCCCTGTGTTCATGGTGGAGACTTCGGGTGAAGCGGACCTCGAGGTCCGGGACTTCACAATACCCACTCCCGAGGCAGAAAGAAGGGTGATTACCCCCTTCGAGAACAAATCAGAGAAGATCTACCTCGGGGGTTGCCTTACTGGGAACGCGGCAGCGTCACTAGAAGCCCTGCTTGCTGGGTCCCGCGACGTATTCGCTTGGACTGCAAAAGATCTCTGAGGTGTGCCTCGGACCCTGGCCCAGCACTCCCTGAACATCGACGTCGCCGTTCGTCCTGTGGTGCAGCGTCGAAGGATATTGAACGAAGAAAGGGAAACCGCCGCAAATGAAGAGGTGGCCAAGCTGCTGGCCGCAGATTTCATACGCGAAGTCCAGTATCCGAAATGGCTGTCCAATGTCGTTTTGGTCAAAAAGGCCAGCGGCAAGTGGCGAATGTGTGTAGACTTCAAAGACCTCAACAAGGCATGCCCCAAAGACAGCTACCCCCTGCCCTCGATCGACGCACTTGTAGATTCGACCGCTGGGCATGAAGTCTTGAGTTTCCTCGACGCCTACTCGGGGTACAACCAGATCTCGATGAATCCCCGTGACGAGGAAGAAACATCCTTTATCACCCAGCGGGGGACATACTGTTATAAGGTCATGCCGTTTGGCCTCAAGAACGCGGGAGCCACATTCCAACGCCTCGTCGATCGGATTTTTAAAGATCACCTGGACAGGAACGTATCCGCCTACGTCGACGACATCGTGGTACGAAGCAAGGGCCCCGAGGAGCACCTGGCTGACCTCGCCGAGGTTTTCTCCACCCTCGGACACCACCAGCTCAGCCTGAATCCCGAGAAGTGCGTTTTTGGCGTGTCCTCGGGAAAGTTTTTGGGATTCATGATCAGTGAGCGCGGGATCGACGTCAACCCCGCCAAAATAAAATCAATCCTCGCAATGAGGTCTCCCCGATCTCGTACCGAGGTACAAAGGCTCAACGGCGCTGTAAACTACTTGGGGAGGTTTTGCTCCCGTCTAGCAGACAAGTCCCTCCCATTCTTCGCCGCCCTAAAAAAGAACGACAAGTTCGTCTGGGACGAAAGACTCGAGACATCCTTCTCTGAGTTAAAAACCTTCCTCACCAAGCTCCCCACCTTGTCACCTCCACGTGCGGGTGAAGATTTGCAACTGTATGTGGCGGTGAGTCCCGAGACCGTCAGCGCGGTGCTCACAAGAGAGGCCATGCACCCGGTATACTTTGTGAGCCGCGTGCTCCAGCCCGCTGAGCAGAGATACTCCCCGGCAGAGAAGATGGCGCTGGCTGTGGTGACCGCCGCGAGGCGACTACGCCCATACTTCCACGCACATCCCATCCAGGTTCTCTCGGACCTCCCGCTCCGCCAAATTCTGCATCAGCCCGCTCTCTCCGGACGTATGACCAAGTGGGCCGTCGAGCTCTCCGAGTTCGATATCAATTATCTTCCGAGAACCGCGATGAAGGGACAAGCCCTCGCCGACTTTATGGTGGAGGTCACCTTCCCCGAGACAGACACAAGCTCGGACGGTGGCGGGGCCGGGGTGTTCCTCGCTGGACCCTCAATCGAGACGGAGTATGCTCTCAACTTCGCCTTTGATGCCACCAACAATGACGCCGAGTATGAGGCCAGGATCGCCGGGATCGAGATGACGCTACTCAACGGGGCCCGCAAAATCAGGGTCTACACAGATTCTGAATTGGTGGCGCGACAACTCAACGGCCAATACGACACCAGAACAGGTTTTCTGCCCGCTTACCGAGCAAAAGTCAAAGCCTTGGTTTCGTGCCTCGAAACTTTCGCGGTGGAATCAATCCCGCGGACCTCAAACACCAAGGCGGATGCCCTCGCCAGGTTAGGCTCCGCACTTCCCTTGGATGTGGGAAACCGCGTCATGGTGGAGAGAAAGCTCTCACGAAGCGTAGATAGCGAGGTCATGTCCATAATGACCGAGGACTGGAGGTTCCCGGTGACGAGGTACATACAAAGCGGCATCCTCCCAGAAGACCCCGCGCTGGCCAGAAAGCTAAAAATGCAAGCCGCCCGCTACTGCGTCGTCGGCAACCAGCTTTATCGCCGGGACGCACGCTGAGCAAAACGTGGAACGTCGCACGACTCAAAAAATATTACATGTAGATGCTCGAAACCCCGTTGTTCACCACAGTTGGTAAATAAAGGATTGCAGGCTTTTCTAAAAGCACTCCCTCATTAAAAATTCCACCCCTCGCTTCCCGCTTGGGGTTGGAGAATCTCGTTGAAAAATCCCACCCCTCGCTTCCCGCTTGGGGTTGGAGAATCTCGTTGAAAAATTTCACACCTCGCTTCCCGCTTGGGGTTGGAGAATCTCGTTGAAAAAAAAAATTCCACCCCTCGCTTCCCGCTTAGGGTTGGAGAATCTCGTTGAAAAACTCCACCCCTCGCTTCCCGCTTGGGGTTGGAGAATCTCGTTGAAAAAAATTTCACCCCTCGCTTCCCGCTTGGGGTTGGAGAATCTCGTTGAAAAATTCCACCCCTCGCTTCCTGCTTGGGGTTGGAGAATCTCGTTGAAAAATTCCACCCCTCGCTTCCCGCTTGGGGTTGGAGAATCTCGTTGAAAAAAATTCCACCCCTCGCTTCCCGCTTGGGGTTGGAGAATCTCGTTGAAAAATTCCACCCCTCGGTTCCCGCTTGGGGTTGGAGAATCTCGTTGAAAAATTTCACCCCTCGCTTCCCGCTTGGGGTTGGAGAATCTCATTGAAAAATTCCACCCCTCGCTTCCCGCTCGGGGTTGGAGAATCTCGTTGAAAAATTCCACCCCTCGCTTCCCGCTTGGGGTTGGAGAATCTCATTGAAAAATTCCACCCCTCGCTTCCTGCTCGGGGATGGAGAATCTCGTTGTAAAATTCCACCCCTCGCTTCCCGCTTGGGGTTGGAGAATCTCGTTGAAAAATCCCACCCCTCGCTTCCCGCTTGGGGTTGGAGAATCTCGTTGAAAAATTTCACCCCTCGCTTCCCGCTTGGGGTTGGAGAATCTCGTTGAAAAAAAAATTCCACCCCTCGCTTCCCGCTTGGGGTTGGAGAATCTCGTTGAAAAACTCCACCCCTCGCTTCCCGCTTGGGGTTGGAGAATCTCGTTGAAAAAAATTCCACCCCTCGCTTCCCGCTTGGGGTTGGAGAATCTCATTGAAAAATTCCACCCCTCGCTTCCCGCTTGGGGTTGGAGAATCTCGTTGAAAAATTCCACCCCTCGCTTCCCGCTTGGGGTTGGAGAATCTCGTTGAAAAAAATTCCACCCCTCGCTTCCCGCTTGGGGTTGGAGAATCTCGTTGAAAAATTCCACCCCTCGGTTCCCGCTTGGGGTTGGAGAATCTCGTTGAAAAAAATTCCACCCATCGCTTCCCGCTTTGGGTTGGAGAATCTCGTTGAAAAATTCCACCCCTCGCTTCCCGCTCGGGGTTGGAGAATCTCGTTGAAAAATTCCACCCCTCGCTTCACGCTTGGGGTTGGAGAATCTCGTTGAGAAATTCCACCCCTCGCTTCACGCTTGGGGTTGCAAAATCTCGTTGAAAAATTCCACCCCTCGCTGCCCGCTTGGGGTTGGAGAATCTCGTTGAAAAAATTCCACCCCTCACTTCCCGCTTGGGGTTGAAGAGTCTCGTTGAAGAGTCCCACCCCTCACTCCCCGCTCGGGGTTGGAAAGTCTCGCGACACGAACGAGGTTCGCAGACGACTATTTTTTAGGTTGGGACGAACTTCCACAAAAACGAGGTCCGAACGGAGGCTCACGACCTCGCCACAGGACTACAACGCCCGGTGTGGTCCGAGCCCCACAGAAGATGTGACACTCGAACCATGGGGTTGGACGGATAAGGAATATGCAAGAAAGTCTAAAGCAAACAAGCACAGGAAAAGAAAATGACGAAGGGCACAGACCAAAAACAGATGTTTTAATTACAGACCCCGTAGGGTCACCCAAACAAAAAAAGAGGAGAAAGAAGGATGTTTCAATTACAAACCCCGTAGGGCCACCAGAATAAAAAAAAAGGGAGAGTTATCATCTCTTCGAGGTCTCAACCTCGGAACCTGTAAGATCAATGGTCTTAGGGGTTTTGGCTGAGCCAGCCAAGGCCTCAGTAGGAGCAGTTTCAGCAGGGGCAGCGGAGGCAAGAGGCGCGGGCGCGCTGGTCGCAGGCTGAGGTCCCGTGGAGGTTAACTCCGGGTTCCCCCCAACAAGCTCTACCTCGGGTGGCGCAACGCTGGACACAGTCCCGTCCTTGTTGAGGAAGAACTGGCATTCCCCCTCAGGATCCGTCGACCCTAGCTCCCCCATGGTTTCATTGTAGTTGGGGTTGAAGAGGATAATCTGGGGGTTGAGGTGCCCATACTTGGCCACCGCCTGCTTTACGCCCATACGGACGGCCTGGTGGAACATCGTCCTCACACTCTCCACCAGCTCCGCCTTGTACTCCTCCGAGTCCAAATACCTGGGACCCGCGGCCTCGACTTCCTCGTTGAGTTCAACAATACGCCCCTCGAGGCGCCTGATCTCCTCCTCGGCCCTTAGGAACTCCGCCTCCTTCGCCTTGTAGAAATCATGCTCAGTAGAGAGCTTACCTCGAAGCCCGTCAACCTCGCTCCGCAGAACCTCAGCCTCGCCCCTCGCCCTCTTCTCCCCTTCCCTCGCCGCCTTCACCTCCTCCCTTGCCGCGGCCTCCGCGGCCTCAACCCGCTTCTATGCCGCAGCCTCCGCGGCCTTAGACGACTCTGCGACCTCGGACAACTCCTTGGCCTGTCGCTCGCACACCTCGCTGCGGGCCCGAAGCGCGGCCTCCATCTTGTCCATCCTCAAATGAAGAAGGACGATGCGACTTCGGTTGTAATTGTCAAAAAAGGTGTGTTGCAGGTTCACAGAAGGATAAGAAAAGAAACAAGAAAGAGACAAGAATCAAACACACGAAAACAAAAAAGAAAGAAGAGGCTTACCATGGCCGAATACCGAGCGGCTTCGTCGTCAAGCGCTGCCTCGGTGAGGTTGTTGGCCCACGCGACCTCCTCCTTGTAATCTCCCCGGGCCCAGTCCAGCGGGGCCCCCCTGATGGGTCCGGGACAATGAAACCTGGCAGGGTGGGGGCCTGTATCCCCGAGGCTTCGCCCTTCGAAGTTGAAGGCGGGAATGAGTTCCAGCTCCCGCGAGCTTCTTTGGTGGTCGCCCGACCGGGGCTTCTTCTTCTTCTCAGGGGAAGACCCCGCTTCCTTCCTTTTCCGCAGGGTCTTATCGTCGGGCGCCCGGGGTGGATGCGAGGTCCCCTTCGTGGTGGCCCCCTTTGGCGGAACCACATCAGGCCTTTTCTCCCCCTGGGGCGGCCCCGTGACGTCCCACTGCGACGCCCTCGGAACGCTCCCCTTGGGCAGGGCTCCCCCTGCCGCGGCCGTTGGCGGGACAGGTCCCGGCTGCGTGGTGCCTGCTCTCGTTTGCGAGCTCGGCTCGTTGATTGATATCCCCTTGAGGACCCGGGGAGCAGGGGTCTTGGAAGTAGACGTCATAGGTTGTTTCCCCTTTGACGTCGTGGTAAGAGCGTGCAGAAAGTTCACTGTCAAGAAAGAAGTAAAAAGAAAACAGCAGTTTAGGACGAGGTCAGAAACGAAGGAAACGACGTGTATGACCCCGCAAACATACAGGAAAAAACAATCAGGGAAATGGCGATAATAAAATACCCTCTCCGCCCTCGCGAGGAGGGAAACTAAGGCTCAGCCCGGCCCGCTCCAGCCGGTCCTGAGAAAGGTAGCGCACGTATGGCGCCTGGTACGCTGGGGCGTACTTGGCCTTGAGTGCCTGGAACTCGGCGACCTTGTACGGGCACACGCATCTCTCGTAGTTGCCCGGTGCCACAGGGAAATTAAGATATCTCCCGCTGAGGTCTCGGACCAAAAACCATTTAGGTTTCCACGTCCCGCAGTTCGACTGGGTCGAGATGATTTTGACGTTCGGTGTGCTGAGGTTGACCAGGGAACAACGAGGTTCTCTCCTCGCCAAGACTAACGCCGACAAGTCGTTGAGATTCGGCTCGTCCAGAAGCTCGCGACTTCGAATCGTGTAAGCACACAACAACCATCAGGCGTTCGGGAACAACTGAGCGGGGCAGACACCCATGGCCCACAAGAAATCAACGATGTGCTGGGCCAGGGGCAGCCTAAAACCCGCTTGAAGGCTGACGAGGTTCACGACTGCACACCCCTCGTAGGACGCCAGGGGCCGCCCCTCCTCCTCTGGCAGTGCCAGCTCGACTCCCTCGGGCCAGGGGAAATCTCTAGCTATGTCCGCGAGGTCACTCAGCTTTAAATCGGAGGGCACCCCCTCGGACAGGTAGGCCTCGGGGGTACTCGGACTCATGGGAATCCGTTCTCTGAGGACGACGGGAACGCCAGATACAACATCAGTAATGTAGGCCTCGGGAAAGCTCAAGGGCACGTATGCGGCCGAAGCTGAGGCAATGGCCGCGTCCAACCTCACCTCGACCTCAGTGGCAATCGCATCAGGAGAAGAAGAGGAAGCCATTTCAACACCAGAGTATACGCGCAGACGAGGGAAATGCGAACTGATCGAAACGGCGGAGTCGCTGGATGAGGGCTCGCTGAAGACCAACGAAGGGGAACTCGGGTTCTGGGAATCACTAGGCTCTACGCTTCCTACGGACTCGGAGACCTCCTGAATGAAACTCTCTTGGAAATTAAAAACAAAGCCAGGCGGTGGGCTCGCAGAGGCTCTCCTAGGCATGAAAAGACAACGTCCAGGCCGCGAAAAGCTAGCACCTGGAAAAGAAGAGGTCAGTAAGGCACTAAAGGCAAGGCAAACAAAGAGAAAAACACGAGATCATGACCCCGGGGAAGAAGGAAAGGCGAAGTCAAGCCCGAGAACAAAGCACGAGATCATAACCTCGGAAAAAAAAAGAGCACGAGGTCATAACCTCGAAAAGGGAAAGGCACGAGATTATAACCTCGAAAAGAAAAGAGCACGAGATCGCAACCTCGAGGGACAAAGCAACGCGAGGTCATAGAGGGAAAGGCCACGTGGCACCCTACGGGCTATTCTGACAAGATAGGACGGCAAAAAAGAAATTGAAGCGCCAAAAGGAAGGAAAGAGAAAAAAGAAGGCCAACCAGTGGTGGAGGCCAACGGCGGAAACCCAAACGTCCCGTCAATCAGACGTCATGACGTTTGGGCTCCCGAGGGTTTTCGAAATTCGAAAAATGGTGGGCGGAGAAACGGGAGTTCAACCGTCGCCCCAAGCAAAAAAGAAAGAAAGAAAAACGATAAACCCGGAAAACCCAGCGATACCTTCGCGGCGGCGAACCCCCACCACCATCTCACCACCGTCTCACAACACCGCCCCCCGGAGCATAACGCAAAGAAAAAAGAGGGGAGAAAACCAGGGCAAAAAGAAAGGAGAGGAGACGAAAAACCGAGGGAAGACGAGGGCTCTACAGAACAAAAACCACCAACAACGCCGCCGCGCAACCAGCGGAGAAACACCCAGAAATCGTAAGCACTCACCCAGGTGCGAAACGGAAGCAAGCGAAGAACGAAGAAACACCCTGAAACCACAAAACAACCACCGAGATGCGAAACGAAACGAAGAAAGAACGAAGAAAAATAACAAAAAGCAAACGCAAAAAACGCAACAACCCTGCCACCGTCGCTTCGCCACCGTGACGCCGGCGCGAAACGCCGGGCGACTCACCGTCGCCCTTACGAAACGCGGGGCGAAAGGTGAACAAGGGAAGAATCAAAGGCAAAAAATACCGAAAGACAGGAGGAAGAAGATCAAGAACTTACTTGTTTAAATGTTGACGAACGGAAGGCGTTGGCGTAACTAGCGAACGACGGAAAGCTCGTCGGAAACCGTCTGGAGAAACCGCTCAAAAGAAGACGAAGAGACAGAGAGAGAAAGAGCGAGAATATTGGAGAGAGAAGATGGGAGGGAAGCGTGTGGGATACGCCCTTATATAGAGCAGATCTGAGCCTCCCCCCACTCCCGAAAGGCTTCTTGGGCCTCTTACCTAGACGGCCCACTAAGCAGAAAACGGCGAAAAGGCCCAGGGATCTTTATCCACGCAGAATAGAGCCTCACACCTCGCAAAAACGCCCTCCCAACCTCGAGACCTTCATAACCACTAAAAAACACCCCACATCTCGCAAAATCCAGGGAACTTATGCCCTGCGACCCTCAGGGCGAGGCCCCCAGGCCATGGGGTTGTGATGATGTCCAAAACAGCAAAAGCAAAAAGTGGGCCCAGGAGGGCCCCCATAGGCAAGTTGGATACCCACGGGCGCGAGGTCTATCAAACATCCCGGGACGAGGTCTCAACCTCGTCACCGACTCTGCTAAGTACGCCCGCCCGCTCGAACCAATCACCGGCGACCTCACTCCTGAACCAATCACCGGCGACCTCACTCCCAAACCAATCACAGGTGACCTCACTCATGGACCAATCAAAAACCCCTATTTCAAGTATCCCACATCGGACATTAGCCTAAACTCAGCCCCCCAATTCTCTATAAATAGAGAAGGACCTCGTAGGAAGAGGGGGTCGAAAAACAACTTGAACTCAAGAACTCTCTTGTTTGTTAAAGATCGACGTGATAGGAATACCGTCAACAGACCTCGTTACAGATAAGAGAAATCCACAAAAAGACTCCAAGTCATACAAAGACCTCACCTACACTAAAGACCTCGCTACAAAATCTCACAAAGCTCTCTACACCACGTATCCAAATTTACCTCGCCTTAGCGTCGACCTCGCAACATTTAGGTTTGATCTCGGAACCTCGTAGGAGGTCTAGGTGTAATTCTTAAAGTTGTTCATCAATCTCGTAGGTGTGTAACCTCGTTATTTGGGAGAAAGGTCATAAATAAAGGAGCAAGTGTTTGCACTCAAATATAATAATCTTATTTCTTGTCTCGTAGCGAACCTCGTTATTTCGGAGTTCATCAATAGTGGGGAGAATAGTGAGCTTAAGCCAGACGGTAGTCTAAGATGGGGAAACTTGGTAAATCCAGTAGTTTTTAAAAAAATGAGGAGCAAAATGGTAAAAACACGCTTTTTAACGGGAAAACTGACGGACTTGACAGCTAGTTGGTTCTCCGCAACAAAATGACATTTTTTTGGTGTGTCAAAATAAATAGTGATTTAACGGGTGATATTTTACAATGTCGACCATTTAGCGGGTGGTAAAAAACCTCTAAAGATAAGATTGTCCGCCTCATTTTCGAAGCATGGCATCGTGTTTTAAAAATGAGGTGCATTTGTAGGCTTTTAGCTAATATCGAGATTATACTTCTGATTGTGAAATTTGAAACCAAAGGTATAGATCCGACATTTTGCTACTTCAATCATGCCTAATTTCTCCAGAATTGTTTGTCATCTCTTGCTTTTTTTCTTATGATTCAGTTTAGCTTTGTCGGATCACACATGGAGAGTTATCTCACCAAATTTGCGAGAAAAGCATCTCGTACTCCTTGGGGCCCGCTCTTTTAAGTTCTCTCTTTTTGTTTTGGATGGAAATAATACTCTCTCCGTTTTATAATATTTGTGTTTGTAGTTATTTGAACACTTTTTAAAAAAGCTATCAAAAATACCATTATATTCTCATTTATTACTTTACTTTATTGAAAATCGCTACTAATAAACTATTAATTATTATAGGGGTAAATACGTAACGTAAAGACTAAAATAGCTAAAAAGAGATATATTGCTAGAAACAGTAGAAAGGCTAGAAAGACATGTGTTGTAAAACGGAGCGAGTAGTAAAATTTGTAGAGCCCTTTTACGCGTACCTCCATTTTTTGTATTTCTGAGAAGTTCAAAGCTCCAAACCTCAAAACCCGCCCAAATCCATCTCTCAAAACCCGCCCATCAGAAGAGACCGTCCGACCGTCAGCACCCCACTTGAGTAGCTCGTCCAGCACGCCTCCCTCCTCCGTCCACGCTGAAGCCGGTTGAATTTTAAAGGTGAGTCTTCTTCTCCCAATTTCAAACTCGAAATGGATTTCACATGCTCGAGTCATCTCATTGCTGCTAAATTATACCGTGAATTATTACCATCCTATATTTATTGTACATTTAGGTCATTGGTTTTGTTTTTTGACCTGAAAAGCTTCACTGTGACCAACTTATTGTTGGCATCTGGATAATATTCAAGGGGCTAAATGAATGCTATTTGATACATGGTACTTATTTTTTCAATGTGTAAGTCTCCATGAATTGACCTTATTTTAGTAACCAACTTTGCTATTGTTTATACTTTATATACATGGTAGTGGCACATGTTTTTCTTCTCTTGGGTCACGAGAGTAATTACTCTGTAGATGAATTGGTCAATGACCGTTGGTTGAATGGCAGAAATTAGATGAATTAAAAAATCGTCCATGTAAAATCATTCATGTAAAATTAACTAGATGAATTGGTATGTCTCTATTATTTGCACGAATAGTTGGGGAATCTTTAAATTCAAATGACAATGACTCTAGTTCTTAATGGAGGAGGTTGATGTTGTGAAAAAAAATGTAGTTCAAAACGAAGTAATTATTCCTGAGATTGGTATGAAATTCGAGACTGTTGACGATATGTTTCAACGTTTTAAGAAGTATGCGAAATATACTGGATTTGTAGCAAGAAAGCAGATAAGTAAAAAGAATTCAGATAGGATTTTACGGTCTATGACATTGTAACACCCCCTTACTTACCCTGGAGGTATTACCGCCAGTAACCCCGATTAGGACTAAACCAGAGTTACCCAAGGCTTTAACCTGACAAAACTTACTAGAACAAAGTAAAAGGAACCATTTACAACCTAACAAAATTAAGTGAAATATTGCAGTGGAAAAACAAGTACAAGGTCTTATACAAACTTTAACTTAAAAAGAATAAATAAATGGAGTGACCTTCTATTAGAACAAAGTCTTTAAAAGTTTTCCTTAAGTTCTTAACTTCTTTCACACTTAGCTTTGCAGCAACTTAACCAAGAACTTCACTCAAGTATAGCCATTGAAAACCTTTCTTCAACTTCTAAAGCTTCAAACCTCTGGATCCACCTCTTGAATCAACTTTCAAGAAGAGCCTGATGTGTCGTATACCAACGGTGGACACCAGCCGACCATATAAAAGAAAAGAAGATGGACGGGTTAGTCTAATGAAAGACTAAGCAAGTGGAGAAACTAACTTGGTTCTTATGGTTGTGACTAAACATATTGGCATCAAAATCCGATTAGACTCGAATTATGATTCGAAAGTTAGCAGTCTTATAGAGAATAAGAAGGAGACTTGCATATTCAAGAGAGAGAACACCACAGCTTGTGGTTCCTTTAAGAAGCATAAACGATTAATGGAAACTTATACTAACCACACAACATTCACAAACGTCTTCAACGACTAAACATCTTAACTTAATCAAAGTTTGATTAAGAATCATTCTTAATCAGGAGCAAGAATGGTTATCAAAAGAACTAACCATTCAGTTACATTAACGTGCCTATCACACTCTCTTCATTTTATGATTTTAACATTACACATTCATTTTAATAACTTTTAATCGACCCAAACTGATGCCGATCAAATTTCTTGTAACTGATGTCGTCAGGGTGAGAGGGCTTATTTCATCCGTGACCGCTTGACCCACATCAGTTTCTTTTGCACTTAGCTAGAGTGTGTTGTTGTCCTCCTCCAATGTGGAGAAAGACATGGGTCACGACTCCAATATTGGGATACTCTAGCAAGCTACGCCCCCCAATACAGACTTTGTTATAAAGAAGTCATTGGAGACTCGGCTCCTACCCCTGAACTACCTATTTTACATAGTGTTTCAACATAGGACCACTAAAGAGATGTTTTGGAGTCTAACCTCCCATCTCTAATTATCTTACTTCACAAAAATGTCTCAGCATGAGACATCTAAACACACAAGATCACACAACGGTCCTAAGTTCAATTCTAGAATAAAAACCGAAATAACGACATGGTCGTTATTTCTAACGAAATAAAAACCTATCAAACTTTATTCAACACACAAATTATTCTCAACATGAAGATCAAACGGAATTCAATTCCTCATTAC
Organism: Fallopia convolvulus; assembly: GCA_964016875.1. Lineage (NCBI taxonomy): Eukaryota > Viridiplantae > Streptophyta > Magnoliopsida > Caryophyllales > Polygonaceae > Fallopia > Fallopia convolvulus. The sequence goes on along the minus strand of OZ024724.1, from coordinate 8,356,771 downwards.
TAGCAGTAACGCAAGAGAGAATCGTCCACTTGCCTTAGAAGGCGTGCTCAACGTTCTTAGTAATTCCAACAGTAATCTTTATCACCCTTCTGCCAAATATAACAAAAAAATTTCTCAACAACGAGCTCAAGGATACACTTTTTAGTTGTACACTCAAATTCTACAATTTCCAAATAGATAAACGACTTGATTTTCGTATATCGATTTATAATTAATCCTTAGCTATCAGGCTTTAAGGAGCCATCTTGGCGAAGTTATAAATAACTAATCGTTTCACTTTTGAAACAATTTTATAAATAAAAATTGTTCATTAGTAACGGTTCTTTAAGGTGATCAAATCTCGGATCATACTGATTAACAACGAATCCTGAGTAATTGTCCGAAGTCCTTTACCTGTCAATCGATGTTAAAACTTGTATTCGCTATAAATGAAGTTCCGGATGTTCGTTTCATGAGCGTTTTGAACCTGTGAGACCGTATCAACGTCAAGATCTTAAAAACATCAAAATTAATTAGCAAAGCGGAACCAAAAGGTCCTTACGGTGGCTCCGCAACCATACCGCTAATTAATTACGCTCAACCTTTACCTTCACTTCAGCCTATGGATCGTTCGGCCCAAGGGTAGCTGGGTATTGTCTGGTGACGGTGCTCGCGGTGGGTGGTGATCGACGGCAGCTCGAAAGACTCGTCGGAGTCTACACATCACGAGAGGGCGAGGGAGCTTGCACGGTTCAAAGCAGAAAGGCTGGGCACGGCTGATCTCACCCTGGCTCAGGCTATGGGGGTCAAGGGACGCGTCTGTTGGTGGCTGGCCCAGGAGGAGTGGCCTTCGGCGACGACGCACAGCGAGGCAGAGAAGATTGTCGGCGGTGACGAATTCTTTCTCCCGGTTTGTCGTTCCGCCCTGTTCCTCTCTCTATCTCTATCTCTCAAACGAGGCAACTAGATAAGTCGGTGGTGTCGTCTAGTGGTTGCAACCCTGGGGTGGCCAAGGAGAAGGTCGGCGATGTCACATAAAACAGAGGCGAGGCCGAGAAGGCGGGGGAAGAAGGGAGCAGACGGCGGTGAAGGCGCTCGAATTCTCCCGAGCCTCTGTTCTATCCTCCTCCTATCTCTCTCTGGATTCCTCTTACTTAATAAGGAAGAGAAGATATTGGTTTTGAAGCCAAAACCCGTCTCGGAACGGGATTTGCGTTAAAGCGGTAAAACTATGTACCTCGGGTGGAAAAACTTACTAAACGAAAAACGTCCCGTAATTTATGTAGACCAATAAAATCAATTTTCCATGATTTTATCACGCTACCTTCAATTTTTAAGGCTTCCGTTTCGTATTTTAAAAACTTTACGTTACATATTTTAAAGGACGGCTTATCCAATAAATATTCTTTTTCCATTGAAAAATCCTAGAATTCACATCGATCCATAAAATCATTTCTTTGTGATTTTAGGATATCACCAAGAATTTTCTAGGATTTAATTTCCAACAAAAATATTATATTAAGCGTTAAAAACAGACAAAGAGGTTGAAAGGATATCTGAGAAAAATTCAAAAATATCCTTATAAACCACAGTTATTACAGACATTTGCATGTTGTCGAGGTGGTAAGCCTAAAAGTACAAAATCTATTGGCTTACTTGTATGTCTAATATTGCTCCTCATAAGTAGAGAGACTTGCAAAGAATTCGGCGATGTAGTCACATTTGACAGAACATACTTGACTAATAAGTATGATATGCCTTTTGTGTCGTTTGTTGGGGTCAACCATCATGGTGAGTCTATTTTGCTTGGTTGTGGGTTAATTTGTAGCGAGACTACAGAGACTTTTGTGTGGTTATTTAGGACATGGCTTACTTGTATGTCTAATATTGCTCCTCATGGAATTATTATTGATCAAGACTGAGTTATGCAAAACACAATTGAGATTATGTTTCCTACTACTAAGCATAGGCGGTGCTTGTGGCATGTGATAAAGAAGTTGCCTGAAAAGTTTGAGAATCATAATGAATATAATTCAATCAAAAGCAATATGCGCGCAAAAAGTAGTATATAATATACACAAAACTCAACTGAGTTTGAACAAGAGTAAAAACTGTTTTATACTCCCTCCGTTCACAAAAAGTTGTCATTCTAGCTTGATTCTCTTGTTCAACAAAACCTATAATTTGAGATATTTTAGCCCTCTTTTTTCCAATAATATTCATACTAATTAATAATATTTACAAAAATTACAATAAAAGGTGGAAAGATTCCAACAAAAGATTGAGAATATTTTAGTCAAATCAAACAATTTCTTTATTTTGGAGAAAAACTCGAAAACAACAACTTTATGTGAACGGAGGGAGTAGAAAACTTTGAATTGCAGGACAATACTTGTCCTTGATTGGGTGGTTTATACCAGGAAAGACACCGTTGGGTGCTATGTTTTGTGACTGTCCGTTTTTGGGCAGGGATGTTGACTATTCAGAGGAGTGAAAGTATTAATGATTTTTTGATGGATATGTCAAATTCTAAAACTACCTTGAAACAGTTTGTAGAGCAATACAAGTATGCATTGAAGCAAAAATTCATAAAGAGAATCAGACAGATTTCAAATCATTATCACAAAATATCTGATTAGCAACAACTTATGGTATTGGAAAAAAAATTCGGAGGATTTACACACTTAACAAGTTTAGAAAGGTTCAAGTTGAGCTATTGGGAATGGGAATGATATATTGTGACATAATACAGATTATAGGCATTAGAATAGAATTATCCTGTTTTCTACAATTAATGAACATGGACTCTATGTGAATACATAATAAAGACACACACAACATATATTATAGCTTTGCCGATCGATCGAGGTGGTAGTTGTCGATCTCCTTACGGAAACCTGAACTCTATGTGAATACATAAGAAAGACACACCTGCAAAGCCGTGGAAAACTCCACCTGCCTATACTCGGGTTGCCACGCCCTAATTAAGATCAAATGAGGATATATTATTATAAATGCCACCAAGTAAATTAAAGGATGAGGTGAGAAATTAATTAATCTATGTACTTACATGCTGTCCCATGTGTCGCTTATTTGCAGTTTTGTGAGGGCTTGGCAGTCTATGGTTGACACTCCGCTTAATACCAATTTAGAGAGTTTAGGAAAGGAATTCCAATCCACCCCCTTTTTCTCTTCTTCCACCAGCTTGAACTGTGGACACTTGACAATGACCAGCTCCTCAAGGTGCAAGGCCGCTGCCATATGCAAATTCTTCAGCTTACAGCAGTCTTGTAGTGCAAGACGACGGAGAGAGGTTAAAGCTGGGCCTGGAAAACTCTCTAGTGTAGCGGAGTAGTCGACTATTACAGTCTCTAAATTACAGCACATTGTCAGCAGTTGTCGTATCAGCCCCTCGCTAGACTTTACCAGCTCTAGCCATTTAAGGCGCGGAGATAGAGGCATGGACTTGAGCTCTTGACATTCTACAATGGATAGCTCGGAAAGAAGCGGAAATGAACAAGAATGATGATTCTCTGCTGCTTTTACTTCCCTTGACCATCCCTTCAGCTTGGGGAGTTGAGCAAGTCTAAGAATCTTCAAACGAGGGAAGAATAAGGCTGCAGAGCTCGTTTCAGCATCCTCATCCTCTATATATTGCAATTCCTCCAAATGTTCAAGCTCAAGAATCTTAAGATGAGGGAGCCCTCTAAAAGATGGGAGATGCTCTGCTGAAGACATTTTAATATTTAGGCTCACAAGAGTATGCAATGAGGAACTCATATTTAACAGGCTGCACCCACCACCAGAATTGGATTGTTTAATCACCATATTCATGATAGTGAGATCTTGTATAGTTGTAGGTAGGTGCAGCCACCATTCATCTGCGTCACGATAATCATCATCATCATCATCACCATCACGATAAAAAAAAATGTCCAGCTTTCCTCTAAGCTTCAGTCCAGCCAACTCATCAAGCGTACTACAGCTTTTACCCCCATCAATTGCTGCTTTACCTACTACAAACAAATCCAAACTTTGAAGACTAGTCAACTTCCCAAAACCAGGCGGCATACACGTCAATCCACAATTTATGTTTTTCAATTGCCTAAGATTGACCAGCTTTACAAAATCATTTGGCAGTGCTTCAAGTCTAAAGCAAAAACTAATGTCCAGAGTAATCAAATTCACTAGTTTTGTGATGGAACTTGGAAGATATTTGAATTTGCCACCTAAGAGATTAAGGTATCTCAAGTGTTTTAGCTCCCCGATACAACTTGGAACCTCTTCCATGCCCAGATGCCTCAAATCCAGCACGCGCAACAACTTGAACTTCATTTTTGTAAATAGTTGATCAAGAACTTCATCGTTATCTGTGCCTCCTCCCATACAGAGAACTGAACGTAGCCGATGAGCATCAAGCAACGCTGGTGGAATCTCCCATCCATATTCTATAAACTCGTCAACTCCCAAGTGTCGAACTTTCTCATGAAGAAGTTGATGCGACTGTTCTGATAGTACGGCGCTTTCCCCTCCAGCCACATCTGTTGCCAATTCATGGAGTAGACCATGCATCTTGCAGAAGCAAATCTCACCATGTATGTCTGTTGTTGGGTCTTGAAAAAAGGACCTTGTAACCAACTCCATGAAATATATATGACCTGTTTCCTCCAATGTTTCACCCTCATTTGGCATAATATAACCTTGGGCAATCCAAAGAGATATTAAGTCGTCCCTTGAGAAATAAGTGTCTTTTGGAAACAGCGAGCAATAAGCAAAGCAATGCTTCAAGTTTGAGTGTAGGAAATCATAGCTCAATTTCAGTATATGCCTGATGGAATCCTCACCTTGAAGTCTCTCGTGTTTCAGAAAGCCATATTTTACAGACTCCCATTCCACCATAGTAGTCTGTGTACGAAGAAGGCCAGCTATGCTCTTTAAGGCTAAGGGTACATTTTCACACTTGTTCATGATCTCTTCCCCCAAACGAGTCCAACGCGGATCACTCTCTTGCTCCTCCGTAAACGCTATTTTCTTGAAGAGTTCCCATGACTTGTCCTCCGATAAGCCTTTCAAGTCGTAATTTCGACATTTCTCCTTTTTCATAGCTCTAAACTCTTCCTAATGGCCTTCACTTTTTGAGCAATGGAGTCATTCGAAAGCACTTGGTTATATTTCGACACAAATAGTCGTACCTCTTTCCAGAGCTTTCTTCCCTTCATCTGCTGCTTAAGGAGGTCATTGGTGGTCACCTCGTCAAACAGATCCTCCGCTTCGTACAGCACCTCCCTAGTCCTGTCCATCCAATTCTTGACCAGAGCGGAGCCTTCTTGCTTCTTCTCAGCATCAAGAAGCACAGCTTGGATTGTTTGGATAGTATCCTTGAGCTTTTTAAGCTTTTTTCCCGCTTTCCGGATTGAATCAACCCTTTCAAATGCCTTTTTAAATGGAGGGGAGGCCATCTTAAACAAGATCTTTGAAGCCAGCCCGAACACAGCTGCTTCAGCCATTGAAAAAGAGATGGAGGTGGTGGTGGTGGAGATTGCTAGTAATTTTTTTGCCGGTGACTTTTGAGAGGGTAGAGTGGGTAGCTCTGCATAGCTGTTCCAAGTGAGTAGTAGCTTTATTGCATTTTCTTAACGCATAAAATATTTTTTGGGACTTGACTAAAAAAAACTATATATATTTTGGGAAATTTTGGATGGTACCCGAGAGTACTAGTCATGGAACCGGGCCGGGCTGGGCCGGGCCGCCACTGGTCCGGGCTGGAGAAGTGCAGTCCGGGATTGGACCCGGGAAAACCAGTCTCTACTGGGCCGGACTGTGGGCCGGGCTGGGCTCCAAGACAAGCGGCTCGTCCGGTTTTTCCCGGGTTGGAGCGGGCTCGGGAGAGGGGCGGGTCGGCTCTAGTTTGTACCAGCAATTGTGACGCGTTGACTTTCCGACAAACTCTCATTTCTTTCCACAATAGGTAATGTTCATTTTCCTCGCTTTCTCGTGTATTCAAGCAAGTATTATTCTTCCATCAAAAAAACGCAAGTATTATTCCAAAAAGGATACCAACCAAAAAGGAGTATCATTATACTTGAAGTCACTATTAATGCCATCCAGTGGCGCTAGGAGTTGAATATCTAGTAACGTCAATATATCATGTAAAAAAAGAAAGAAGACGATGTAATTGATTAATTCAAGTGATCAATGTTAATGGTTTAAGGAGGGAAAGCATGTACAGCATCTTGACTTGATATTTTGTTGAATGGTTGCTACCGTAGTGAAGTGACATTATTATGATTGTATATTATGGTGTAAGGAGGGAAAGCATGTACCCCCGAAGGGTATCCGATTACCCGGAACCCCATGAGTAATACACGGTACCCGTCTTCCATGATATTCGAATTGGTGACCTTAGATACTACCCAAGGCTTTTTACCAGCTGAACTAATGGAACACAGGTCATGGTCTACAGTTTCAATCATAAACTTTGCATCCTCCAATGCACACACTGTCGGTCCATAACTAGTTACATCTTAGTGTTAGAATGATTTTAAGCACACATAACAAAATTTAGTTACTATATATCAAAATCCAACTTAGGGTATCTACATGGAACAAACTTCGTGCTCGCCATACTCAGCAAGCGGAATTGAAATGTGTTTACCAATTGAATCTTGCATACTAACCTAAATTATGATATTCAACAAGCACAGAAAGGTTAGTAGTACCAGGCGAGCTTATTCATGTTCACATTGTGATACCCAAATTTCCCATCTGTGTTAGTTGCTTCTCAAGGTTGGATTGCTCTATGTTATGAGTCAAAACCACCTTTAGTGATTTGGGCCCTAGATTGCGTCGGAGAAGACTGAGAACATTGCTGAATATGGGGGTGCCTGATGAGGTTTGGAGGTTTGGAGGTGAGATAGATGAATGATTTTGCATATAAATTTTGAACTTTAAAGAAATCCGTCCTGCAAAAAGAACATACAAAAGGCATTAAGGTGTCACTGGATAGAGCAAGAGAAAGAAAAGTACTTGGGTTTAATTACTGCATGGAATATAACACTACAATGAAATGTTACATTTAATTTGCAATAAGGAAAATTATGAAATCGGAGGTATACTTGAGCCTTACATTCAAGATGAAGAGGTGAAATGACATTTTCCAGTTCCAGCACACACAGAACACTCGTCTTCGGATCCAGAAGCATGGTTCAGGCAATAATTTATTCTGTCATTCACAACATCCTGCACACCATTTTACCCAGTATTAGATTCAACTCTAGTGTGAAGTATGATGCTAAACTGATAATATCATAAACAATATGAACAAACATGAAATCTGGGCAGTGTACAAAACTAGTATTCTTTCTTTCTTTCTTTTGGTTTGCACCCAAGGTATAAGCTCAAGAGAGAAGAAAGAAAGATTTTTCTGCACTAATTTGATGTTCAAAAGCCATCAAAGATCATATTCTAGCATTTGTAGAAAGTGGCAGAAAATAAGTAATATGGAAGGGGGCCTCATTACCACAAGAAGATTATGTAAGCCGAGAGGTGCTGTAACTAAGTAAGACACACCAGGGAAATCCATTGCGGCATCATGTGCGAGCTTAGGAATATCCTAAAGAAGTTTTTATACAAAGTCATTGAAAAGTTCATTACACTTATACAAGCATCTAAAATGAAATGGCAATAGAGATAATAATGAAATAATGAGGTGCATCAATATCCTATTTTTTAAGATTCTAACATATCTGCCCTCTTTTTCAATTTTGATAGGCAAAGCCGCACAGGAAATGAATTTTGATTACTTATTGGTCATATAACAAAGTATTTTCAATTTAATCTAAAATATAGTAGATCAAAACAAAGGAAAATATACACAAGTAAGAGATTATAGATAATAAATAAGTTTTCACCTCTCATTTCCGAAAAAAAAAATATCGATTGTGTTTCACTTTGAAATCAAAATGACATTTTGGATAGAAATGACTTGTTTGTCTTGAAAAATGCAAAAAGTAATTAATATTGTGGATTCCAAGTGTTTCAAAATGAAAATTTGGAGAGAAATTTATTTCAATGAAACAGCACCAAATTTTGGTACATAAGCTATAACATCATACATCTGTAAAAGATGCATCATGATTCATGAGCCATTCAAATCATGGCATATGGTTATGTGAAAATTACCTGATTCCAGTGACGTCCTGGGAAGAGGAAAAATGGGCTTATAATTATGCGATTTGCCCCTAGCTGAACACACAAATGAAATGCATCCCTTATCGATGGTTCTGCCAATTCCTAGTCTCATAAATTATACACAAAATCAGAATCACAATGAGTAAAAACTGTGCAATTATAAAGCCAAAACAGAGATAGTTGTGTCCTACAGCGAATGAGACACTCTTATAAGATACAATTTCTTTTTAGGATTTGTTGCTACATTCAGTTTTCTAAATACCATATCATTATGTTTGCAAAACAATATAATTGACTTTCCTAGTAAAATCAAGTAAACAATAAAGCCTTTTTTGTCAAATTGTCCGTAGAGACTTGTGATGAAGAAAGAATGAAGTATCAATTTATAATACCATATGAGCAGGCTCCACAATAGGGTATCTGGTCTTTTCCTTGAACATTGATACAAACTCATCTGAATTGCAATTGATAAGATAAACATTTTAATATGTAAGCAACCACTAGCTGGAAACATTCAACAATAACATATACGTACTTAGCATGAGATTAGACTCTTTGCGACGAGAGCCATGATCTACAATGATGACACCATCTTTCTCCCCTACCCCATATGCAAGATGATTTCCTCCATGCTCAGCAACAAGGGACATATGTGGAGTTCGATGATTCTTCGTATGGAAGTGATTGTTTAGCTCGATATAGTTGACAGTATTGAGAGTTCTCCTATGTGGAAAATTACCGGTTCTACTTCTGAACAAAAATGAAATTTGAACAAAGAAAGAAAGAACAATGAAGAAAAGAGGGCAAAAGGCAAAGTAAAAATACAAATTCTGCAGAACAACTTCACAGCAAAGTAGAGAATACTTCTTCTAAAGAAACATACGACATACCTTTGTCGCGGAAAAATATTAATTGACTGCAGAACTAATGACATCCCAGATTCTCAGGAGTAACTTAGCTTCCTGTAGAGATGAAGAGATGTAATAAAATAGTAAGAAAACAAATTCTCAGACATCAACAACAAATACAATGTTTTTTTTATATTTAGTCTGGCACACATACTATTTAATAACTAGTGTAATACACTAATACCTGTGCCAAGCACAGGACTAAGAACATCCCTTAAACAACAATCAAGGGCTTCAAAATGCTTGTTCACCATAGAAGCTTCATCCCACGCTATAAGCTTAGCAACTACCAATAATTTCACCAAAAGAGACTTTGCTCTAATTTGACAGTTTGAATCTTTTATTGATGCTCAATGGGATACCGTCTACAAATGTTCTAGGCGAGTGCTAAATTAGACCCCTACACTAGACTGTAGACTGGGTGCCAATGAGAGATAAGAATTACAGATGTTCTAGGTCTAATAGAGATATGAAGACTCTACAGTGTATACAGATGTTCTAGCCAGGAGAGCCTAAATGAGAGATAAGAGTAATGAAGTTGGGAGGCATCAAACTCAGACAACCAAGTAAACTCTCCAACATATTTAATAATAGGCAACAGCTTCTGCAGGTTTCTGAAGCAAATTCCATTCATTAGTTCACCTTTGCATCCCATCAACATCAAGATCATCACCTAGGAGAAAGTGAGAAACCACCAAAGATTGCTAAGCCGGCACTTGCCACCTCTCTACCAACATCTAAGCTAACTGAAAATAGGTCACACTAGCACCCATGTCATACCTTCTATATACAGTCTATTGAGCTTACACAAACTAACCCCTCTTACAGTAGCTTAACTACAATAGACAAAGAAGCCTGTAACATCAATCAGCAACATCATGATTGAAAATACGGCGCAATGCCTTTGTAGCACTGTCATCAACAAGCATGAAGCTAACTGCAGAATGCTTGAATTCTCTGGTAGGACAAGTAGGGGGAGATTTGGCAATTGGATGCAAATCATCTCAGACTCCACTGGAGGCAGTTCAAGTGACACGGTTCGCCGGGGCTTCAATGAAAACTTGGGCATATGCAAGGAGCTTGGAGGTGGAGAGTTTGAGTAGGTAGGTCCAGCCCATAGCTCAGAAAATGGAGTACTGTTATTCCAATTCCTTCCTTTTTGCCCACTCTTGAAGTTTTGGGGTACTAGCAACAGCAGTTGGAGTTTGGGGAAAGAAAGGGGTTTATTGGATACAGGAGTTGAGCAGGTTCTGAGAGGGCTTGAGAGTAAACATCTATTGGAGTCGAATGCTCGACAATTGATGTCTCCAAATCCTTTTTAAGGGGAAGAATCCAATCGGCCTGAAACATGTGACCTACCCCTGCTATAGTATTGGTTTCTCTGTCGAATAACAGCAACTAGGGTCTCCGTCTCACTAAATTTTGATACAAGCTGTTCTAGTTCTTCTACCACAACAACACTTCGGCCTCAAATTTCAACAAATAAAGGTCTTACAAATCCAGAGAATCAAGCCCCGAAACGAACAATAATATATCGGATCAAATTTCAATAAACACAGATCCCCGGTTAAAAACCATTCAAATTTCCAGATCTCCTCCAGAACTAGAACCGCAAGAACAAATTTCCTCTTAAAATACGAAAGTAACAAATTTGTTAAACATACCAGTTGGCAGTCCAGGCGGAGAAGAACGAGCTCCTCGAAAGCACTGCAAACAAATACACAAGGAAATTTCATTTCAGTTGTACAAAATTTGTAAAATAGAAGCAGTAATATTCAAGCCAAAAGGCAAGGACAAGAACAGCCATAAACATCATAAAATTCAACCAACAAAACAATAGCCATAAAAAAAAACTGTAAATTAGCAAACAATCCATAACCCATCACCCATTAGTCATAAAGATAGGAAGAAATTAGTAGTAACAAACGTACAAACTCAAACCAACATAAAAAAAAATCGAATACCCTGCTCTCGGACTAAACTCTAGTGAATCGCTGAAAGCTGAGGGCGGAGATGGAGAGGAATTGCGGTCGCGATGGAGAGGGCGGTGAGGGCGTGGCAATCGGCGACGGCGCGGGCCAGCGACTGCTAGCGAGAGAGGTCAGGGATGGAGAGGGCTTGTGTCTGCGAGCGAGAGGAACTCAGCGAAAGCCGAGAGATGACTGGGGGTTGAGATTGAAAGAGACGGGAGACGGGAGACGGGAGACGGGAGTCGGGTCGAGAGAAGTGCCTGCGGCTGACAGTCAAGGAAGTGAACGAGAACCTGATTTTATTCCTGGAGTACAACAAACCAAAGCTAAAAACAACATAAATGTTAAGATGTTAATAGATAATTAATTAAGAGTGAATTATCATGATAATTATAAGGCATATGGCAGATTTAATGAAAAAATTGGTCGGGTGAGACATGTCGATCGAAAAAAAACGATGAGGAGGAAGAAGATGAATAGGGAAAGTCGAGAGAGGATAACAAGGGAGCAGATAAATATGTGGAGGAAATATAAAGGAGAAAAAAAGTGATTATGGGTAGTAAAAATACATATAAGAATTTTTATGGTAGGTTTATTAAGAAATTTCTCCTTTGATTGCATATAAGCATGACTTTCTTCTTCTTCATGTTCCTTGAAAATAAAGCCTTCTTCTTCTTGTAAATTTTCTGATGGAGAAATTTTAAGAGAGTGTTTTTGAAAAGAGAAAGAGAGTTTTGAGTAAGAAAATATCCTACGTTTGAACTCTTTGTTTTTCTATATACTACAAGCTGATTTTTATCTTTCTTATAAGAACTAAAGCCTGCTATAATTGAGACAAAGGAGAAACTATCTTTCCAATTCCTACTATTACTATTATATACTCAGATGAGTTGATATTCATCCCATATAAAAGTTATACGTATACATGCAAATAAAAATTCGTGATTCAAATTCTGAAGAGTGAAATAGCAATCTACTGACATAGTTATTTTTTTGGTTGATTGGTCGACGTGTAAGAACAATCTTCCATCACTTCCATCTTTGTATATACATGAAAAGACTTGTCATTTCATACTAAACTTTTCTCAATTGCATGATTTTATATAGCTATTTAAAGTATATAGTGTAATATGATATTATTGCAAACCTATAGCTTAGAATTTATGTATTTCAAAAACTTTATATAATATAATATGAACATATATCTCTGAACATGCATGATAGCCTTACATGTATATATTTATCTTACTAATTAATATTAAACTTAGTTAATATAAGAAGTTATGGTATTAATTAATGTTGTTTTATTTTTATGATTAATTAATTAATTGATTTAATTTATGTAGTTGATCAAATGAAAATATTGCAAAACGGGAATTTGATGTTCTCGACTTTTCGGGTCAGAGATATTTGGAATGGAGGGTTGATGCACTGGCTCACCTCCAAGCAAATGGTCTACAAGAGACCATAAAAGATAATGAAAATATTTTCCCACAGGAAAAGGCTAAGGCGATTATTTTTCTTTGCCATCATATACAAGAAAGCCTAAAATATGAATATCTGTTGGTTGAAAATCCCAAAGAATTATGGGAAAGCCTAGAGCAAAGATACAGGCACCAACAACAAGTTTTGCTACCTAAAGTAAGTTATGAATATGCTAATTTAAGGTTCCAAGACGTTAAATCAGTCAGTGATTATAATTTTGCCTTGTTCCGTATAACCTCTCAAGTATGTTTATGCGGGCAGAAAATCTCTAAAGAGAACATGCTGAATAAAACTTTTTTAACCATGCATGCTACTAATGTGTTGTTACAATAACAATACAGAGAGATGAATTTTAAGAAATATTCAGATTTGATACAAGTACTACTTGTAGCAGACAGAATAATGAGTTGCTCATAAAAATCACAACCTGAGCCCAATTGGTACTGCAATGTACCCTAAAACAAATGCATCTCAAGGAAATGATAGTATTTATCAAGATAACCGTGGACACAATGGCAATCGTGGTCGTGGTCGTGGTCGAGGCGGTGGTCGAGGTCGTGGTCGAAGCCATGGTCAGGGATGTGGCCGTAGTAGAGGTTTTGGTGATTATCAGAAGCGTAACTTTCCTGATGCATCCACCTCCAAGGGGAATGATAAGCAAATTGTCCAGAAAGGTCCTACAGGACCCTCCCAAAAGCCCAAATCTATATGTTATAGATGTGGTATGGCAGGTCACTAGGCAAGGGTGTGTCGCACAGCCAAACACTTGGTTGAGTTGTACCAAGCTTCTCAAAAAGATAAAGGGAAGAAAGTGGAGACTCATTTTGTTGACGACACTGAACCTACACCGAGCCTGGACATCTCTGATTTCATCATAAATGATGATTTTGGGATCAATGAAAATGTCAACTACTGAAAACTAGAATCTTGATCCATGTAATATTATGTAAAATATTGCAGTGTGTTTTCCTTTATCAACATCGTTGTAAAATAATCTATGTATCATAAATAAATCAGTTGTTTATGTTTCTAATTCTGTTTTTCTTTATCTTGAAGATATGGAAACGATTAAAGATATATCAAGTAGCAAGAATCAATGTCTAGTGGACAACGCTACTACGCACACCATCTTGAGAAATAAAGAATACTTTACTTAGTTAAATTTGCTTGAAGCAAATGTTAAAACAATCTCTAGTGTGACAAAATTGATCAAAGGCTTTGGTAGAGCTTGTGTTTTGTTCCCTAAAGGGACAAAATTGATCATAAATGACGCATTATATTCAAGTGAGTCTCAAAGTAACTTACTAAGCTTTAAAGATGTGCGTCGGAATGATTTTCATGTAGAAACCATAAATGAAAACAATAAAGAATACTTGTGCATCGCAAAACAATTATGTGGCAAGAAGCAGATTTTAGAAAAACTGCCAGCCCATTCTGCTGGACTTTATCACACATATATAAGTCCAATAGAGACAAATGTAACATCTTATGAAAAATCAAATGATAAAGAGATGTTTACATTGTGGCATGACCGGTTGGGTCATCCGGGTAATGGAATGATGCATAAAATCGTTGAAAGTTCAACTGGGCATTCAATAAAGAAAACAAGTGTCCTTAAATCAAGCGGCTTTAACTGTAGTGGTTGTTCACTTGGTAAACTAATCATCAGACCTTCCAAGAATAAAGTTGGGATTGAAAATCCAACGTTTTTAGAACGAATACAAGGTGATATTTGTGGACCGATAGTCCCACCATGTGAACCATTTCGATACTTTATGGTATTAATTGATGCATCGGCAAGATGGTCACATGTTAGCCTCTTATCAACAAGAAATACAACTTTTTGCTAAACTCCTAGCACAAATCATTCGCTTACGAGCTCAATTTCCGGATTATACAATCAAAAGAATCCGACTTGATAATGCAGGAGAATTTACTTCCCAAACTTCCAATGACTATTTTATGTCAATTGGGATTACAGTTGAGCATCCGGTGGCTCATATTCACACACAAAATGGTCTTGATGAATCTCTGATTAAACGATTACAACTAATAGCTAGACCATTATTGATGAAGTCTAAACTGTCAACATCTGCTTGGGGACATGCTATATTACATGTCGCAGCTCTGCTCTGATTAAGACCCACTACATATCATAAGTATTCCCCGTTACAATTAGTGACTGGTAAAGAACTAGATATATCACATTTAAAGATATTTGGTTGTGCAGTTTATGTTCCTATTACTCAACTGCGACGCACAAAAATGGGTCCCCAAAGAAGATTGGGAATATATGTTGGTTTTGAATCTCGATCAATTATTAAATATCTTGAACCAACCACCGGTGACCTATTTACGACAAGATTTGACGATTGCCAGTTTAATGAAAATGAATTTTCTAATCTTGGTGGAAAAAGGAATAAAGAAATTACTTGGAATGCTTCACCGTTATCTTATCTTGATTCACGTACAAAAATGTGTGAACAAGAGGTACAAAAGATTATACATTTGCAGAGTATAGCAAATCAATTACCTGACTCATTTTCAAATACAAAGAAGGTGACAAAGTCACATGTGCCAATTGTAAATGCCCCTGAAAGAATTGAAATTCTTGTTGGACAACAAGATAAGATTTCTGAAAAGGAATGTATAGCGCGTCGAAAACGCGGCCGCCCACCTGGATCAAAAGATCTAAAACCAAGAAAGAATAGGCGAATGAATAATCCAAATAAAGTTGCACCAATTTCCGAAAATTTAGGGGATGTGTCAGAAATGAAAATTGTTTTGGATAAGAATAGAACAGAGAAATGTTCCGGACAAGAACAAAATGGAACGTGTTCCGGATAATGACAAAGCATTGATAATTACGAAATTTCAGTAAATTATGTCTATATTGGAATATAGTGGAATAGGAAAGACATTATCCTTGATGAGGTATTCGCATACTCTGTTACCACCGAAATAGTGGTTGATGACGATGACATTGAACCACAAACTATTGATGAGTGTCGTGCTAGACACAATTGGTCAAAATGGAAAGAGGCTATGCAAACTGAATTAAAATCGCTTGAAAAGCGTAATGTTTTTGGCCCAATAAAGCCCACACCAATGGGCTTGAAACCAGTAGGCTATAAATGGGTATTTATGCGAAAACGTAATGAGAAAAATGAAATTGTGAGATATAAAGCAAGGCTTGTAGCTCAAGATTTTTCTCAGATACACGGGATAGATTATGAGCAAACATATTCCCCGTAGTTGATGCAACTACATTAAGATTCTTAATTAGCCTATCTGTTTCAGAGGAACTACAAATGCGACTTATGGATGTCGTAACTGCATATTTGTAACACCCCCTTCCTACCCTGGAGGTATTATCGCCAGTAACCCCGATTAAGACTAAACCGAAGCTACCCAAGGCTTTAAACTGACTGAACAAACTAAAAACAAGGTAAATGAAACCATTTGAAAACCTAACAAACTTAAGTTGAATATTACAGCGGAAAAACACGTAAAAGGTCTTATACAGACCTTAACTTAAAAGAATAAATAAATAGAACAACCTTCTATTTAAACAAAATCTTCATCAAGTCTTCCTTGAGTTCTTATCTCTGAAACTCAGCTTCACTTTGAAGTAGTTCAACCATGATCTTCACTCAAGTATAGCCATTGGAAACCTTTCTTCAACTTCTAGAGCTTCAAACATCTGAATCCGCCTCTTGAATCAATTTCCAAGAAGAATCTGATGTATCGTATACAACGGTGGACACCAGCCGACCATATAAAAGAAAAGAAGATGGACGGGTTAGTCTAATGATAGACTAGCAAGCGGAGAAACTAACTTGGTTCTTATGATTGTAACTAAACATATTGGCATCCAAAATCCGAATAGACTCGGATTATGATCCAACAGTTAGCAGTCTTATAGAGAAAAAGAAGGAGACTTGCGTAATCAAGAGAGAGAACACCACCGCTTGTGGTTTCTTTTAAGAAGCAAAAACAATTGTTGGGAATTCATATTAATCACATAACATCTTGAAAAGCCTCCATCGACTAACCAGATTGACTTAATCAACGTTTGATTAAGAATCATTCATAATCGAGAGCAAGAATGGTTATCGAATAGACTAACCATTCGGGTACATTAATGTGCCCAACGCACTTATCTATCATTACTCTCAATCTGTGCATTCGCACCATTTAATAGTTCTTATATAGTTCGGTCAACAACCGAGATCAGAGGGCCTATTTCATCCATGATCATTTATATATGCTCGACCAACAACCGAGATCAGAGGGCCTATTCCATCCATGATCCTTCAAATGTGCTCGGCCAACGACCGAGATTCAATTGCACTTAGCTAGAGTGCACCATCGTTCTCCTTCAACGTGAAGCGTGACATGAGTCATGACTCCAATATTGGGGTACGCTAGCAAGCTACGCCCCCCCCCCCCCCAATACTGATTTTGTTATAAAGAGGTCATTGGAGACTCGGCTCCTACCCCTAGACTACCTATTTCGCAACAGTGTTTCAATACAGGACCACTAAAGAGATGTCTTGGAGTCTAAACTCCCATCTCTACTATCTTATTTCACAGCAATGTCTCAGCATGAGACAGCTAATCATACAACGGTCCTAAGTTCAGTTCTAGCGCAAAAACCGCAATAACGACATGGTCGTTATTTCTAACAAAATAACAAACTATCAAACTTTATTCAACATACAAATTATTTCCAACATGAGGATCAACTGGAATTCAATTCCTCATTAATAACCATAACGCAAGAGAGAATCGTCCACTTGCCTTATAAGGCGTGCTCGACGTCCTTAGCAATTCCAACAGTAATCTGTATCATCCCTCTGACAAATATAACAAAAGGATTTTCTCAGCAACGAGCTCATAGAAACACTTCTTAGTTGTATTCTCAAATCCTACAACTTCCTAATCGATAAACGATTTAATTTCCGAATATCGATATATAGTAAATCCTTAGTTATCATGCTTCAAGGAGCCATCTTGGCGGAATTATAACTAATTATCCGCTTCACTTTTGAAACAATTTTCTAAATAAAAATTTTTCATTAGCATCAGCTCTTAAAGACTACCAAATCTCGGATCAAACGGATTAACAACGAATCCCGAGTAATTATCCGAAGTCCTTTACTTGCCAATCGGTATCCGAAACTTGTATTCGCTATAACTGAAGATCCAGACGTCCGTTTCACGAGCGGTTCAAACCTGTAGAACCGTATCAACGTCAAGATTATAAAAACCATAAATTTAATTAGCAAAGCGTAACCAAAAGGCCCTTACGGTGGCTCCGCAATCAGCCCGCTAATTAATTTCGATCGTATATACCTTCACTCGAGCCCATGGCTCGTTTGGCTTGATCATGGCTCGATCCCCAAGCCCAAGGGTGGCTGGGCGATGCCCGATGGCAGCCCTTGCGGTGGGTGGTGGTCGGAGTAGCTAGCGGACGCCGGTGACGATGTACGGCGAGGCGAGAAGCTAGCCGGCGGTGAGATGTCCTTCTCCCCTAGTCCGGCGTTCCGCCAAGGTTCCTTTCCTTCCATAAACATGGCTGCAGCAGCCCGAAGATGAAGAAGAAGAGGAGGTGGTGGAGTGGTGATGGAGGTGGAAGAAGAGGAGAAGAAGACGCCGGCGGCGAAGGTGGTTCGAATTCTTTCTCCAACCCGTCGTTCCGTCCTAATTCGGTTCCTTTCCTTTCAAAAAAAACAAAGTAGACATTTGGATAAGGCAAAGAAGAGATGCCACGGATAAGAATGCATTCTCCCAAGTTCCTTCCTTATTAAGAGATGGTATTAAATCCAAACCCGTCTCGAAACGGGACTCGTGTTAAAGCGGTAAAATTATGTACCTCGGGTGGAAAAACTTATTAAATGAAAAACGTCCCAAAAATTATGTAGACTAATAAAACCAATTTTCCATGATTTTATCTTGCTACCCTTAATTTTTAAGGCTTTCGTTTCGCATTTTAAATCCTTTCCGATACATAATTAAAAAGACGGCTTATCCAATAAATATTCTTTTTTCACTGAAAAATCCTAGAACTCACACCGGTCCATAAAATCATTTCTTTGTGATTTTAGGATGTCACCAAGAATTTTCTAGGATTTATATTC
Organism: Fallopia convolvulus; assembly: GCA_964016875.1. NCBI lineage: Eukaryota > Viridiplantae > Streptophyta > Magnoliopsida > Caryophyllales > Polygonaceae > Fallopia > Fallopia convolvulus. The sequence continues at coordinate 8,338,096 of OZ024724.1, read as the reverse complement.
CGACAAAAATATTGGATTAAGCGTTAAAACGGACAAAAAGGTTAAGAGGATATCCGAGAAAATTCAAAAATATCCTCAAAAATCACAGTTATTACAATATTTATATGGTTCACTTGATTGTGATATTTACATGAAAGTTCCTAAAGGATTAAAACTACCCGAGGCACATAAAGCAAAATCCCAGGAAATGTTTTCTATAAAATTGCAAAGATCATTATATGGTCTAAAACAATTTGGAAGGATGTGGTGCAACATGCTTAATGAATATCTTCTTAAAAAAGTGTAATGCCCGACCCCGTATTCCGGTCATGTTTATAAACTAGAGCGTTATAGAATTCATGAACAATTTTTGGCCTATAAATTGGGCCAACTTTGCTTCCTTCTCCTTCCTTTTTAATTTCTTCCATTGGGCCTTTCTTTTTTTTTAATTTCTTCCATTGGGCCGAGGCCCATTCCCTTCCTCCGTTTCCTTCCTTCAATCCCTAGCATTTGGGAGAGGACAACTGTTCATCTTCTCCAACCCCTCGTCGCCGCCTCTCACGGATCCCTCTGGTTCATTCTCTCGCTCACCCAACTCACTGGCTTCCTTTCTCTATTCCTCTCCCGATCTCCACTTTCGACCTCCTTGCTTGTTTCGTTTATCGCCTCTGGTCAAACGTTCCAAACCGGGGAAGACACCGCCGACCTCAGCGAAGCCAAGGCCACTGCGAGCCTGTCCCTTTAACTAGCGCGCGCTCAAGCGATCGACCCCTCCTCTGAACGTCGTCAAACTCGGAGAATCCAGTCGTCGTCGCGAGCCCCAGAGCAAGTCGTCGTCGTCGTAAATTCCTCCTCTGTTCAAGTCGTCATCTCCTCTCTCGTTGTTCATCATTCACTGTCGTTGGTCGCCGTCGCCGTCAACGATCGACAGCCTTGTGAAGATTCACACATGTACTCAATTCTCACAGTCAAATAGAAGATCGAAGGTTGTGACCCTTGCTCGAATTCGTTCTCGTTCAATTTTATCAATACATGTTGTTTTCTTGGGAGTCTGTCTAGTCGTTGTTCATAATTGAGTTTGATGGGTTTATGGTTTAACTCGATAAAGTCGATCGGGTCGAACTTGTGGTCAATTTTAGTGTCTGCCATGGAGAAGAAAACTTCAATTGTTGTTGGGTGTTTTCTGTCAAGCTTGGTGGGTTTTGTTGGCTCATTAGTCTACTGTTGGTGAACGTTGTCATTGATGTTGGATGTGGCTACTGAATTTGAATTTGTAATATGGTGTGGTTAAAAAAATTGTTTATTCTTCATTTGGTTGCGATATTTAAATGGTTGTGGTTTTGTTTGAATATGTTAACCTCAATTAGTAGGTTAAATACTAACACATTAATTAAGGAAATCCTTTGTAAGAGTGTCACTTTTGAAAGGTGCTAGTAACTAATAAATTAGGTTGGAATCGAAGGGGTGATAAGGATATATGGGTTGGGTTGGAAATTGTAAGTGCTCACCTAAACTCGATGATGTTAACCTTTATCGCTTAGAAAGAGCTTTTAGCCTTTAGGGCGTTAAGTTTTGTATTGCACTTCTCTTCGTGTATTATAGTTTTGGTTATTGAATGATTAGGATTCAATAACGTTCGTGCGTGACTTGTTCGGACTTCCTTTCTTCCGCTACGTGTTGTGTCTCGCCTTCGAGGTAAGTCGCTCGCCGACTTACTTAGTTTACGACTCGTTATGCGTTGAACGAGTAAAAATAATGTGTAGCCCTTATTTTGGAATGATTCCATATCGTGCTTATATATATTCTTGAAATTATAGAAATCGCTTTTACATGTTTTCGTTATGGGTGCACTGGGCTCCACCGGTATGGTCATGGGTGTGGGTACGTTGAGGAGGAAGAGGCCCCCGGGCATGATCATGCGGCTGGAAGGAACCCCCTTCTAAAAATTGAATAAAATAAATTGATTTGGCAAACGCTCTAGTAGAGGTTTAGCCGGGGAAAGAAGGGTGAATGGGGGAATGGACACGGGTATAGGACGCGCTCTGACCGTGCGCCTTAGATGAGAGGCCGGAGGGTGCCATATATGGAGGATGACACTAGATTGCTATTATATTTGATGGATTTTGTTTGGAATGTCTAAAATGCTTGAGTGATGACCTAAGAGGATGTATGTCGTGATTATGTGTGCTTTGGTAATATATTTTCACTTGTTGCTAATATCCTTATTGACGTTTCTTGGATGAGTTCACATTTGACTATAATTGTTTGCCTACTTTCATACTTCTATTGTGACTGTAATTGTGTGTGTATCTTTAAGTATATGGATATATGCAAGTTTAGTTTACTAAAAATGTTTTGTTACATGTTTGATTTACTTGTTTAGCCCATATCGGGACCGTAGGCTAATGTGATCAATTTATGGCGTTTTTAGGTAAGGATTCCAACATGGAAAATGTGCCAGGAGGTTGCATCCCGGATGGTGGAGCTCGGTCTTGACGTGTCGAGTCGTAGAGGATTGACTTTAGTACTCTAGTCTTTTGGTTTTTCTTAGATTGGGAGTGATGCTTGAACTATGAGTCTTTTTGGGAGTATGTGCGTTGATGGTTTGGACCTTAGACTAGCTTTGACGTCTTGTTGTCACGTCTTATAGATTTTGGGCTCTTGCATGCATATGGTTTATGACATGAATTTTTGAATATCTAATTTGGATGATTTATTTGAATTTACTCGCAGTGCTTTTGTTGCAAGGTCCATTACAGTCTATTGTTGTCAGCTTGTTCTGGTAGGCCCATTGTGAGGCCTACCACCTTGTGACCCTAGAGGTAGAGGAAGAGGAGTTACTGTCGAACTTCGAGGTAGAGGAAGACCTAGAGGTAGAGGAAGAGGAGTTACTGTTGAGCCTCGTGTTAATCCCTTGGCTGAGGGAACTGCAGAGAGTCTGGGACCAGTCAGAAATGCTAATCCGGGGCTAGGTGTTGATGGACCCGATGTTGTGCTGAGTAATGCTAGATTTGGAGGCCAAGAGCCTGTAGGGCCTAGGTCTGAAGCTAATGTCAATGTTCAAGAGCCGCCAGTTGCTCCAGCTGCAGAGGCACCTCCCGCTGGTCCACCGGGGCTACAGTCTTTGGTCCAAGAACAAGTTCTGTCCTTTTTGCAAGTTCTTTTTGGGGGTGGTCAAGTACCAAACCCCGTCGCTGCCGCTTCCCATCTGTTTGGTTCAAGGGTACCAAACCCCCAAGGGTCCGCTGTGAGAGCATCCCATTCTAGGATGTCAGTTCCACCAGCACCCCCACCTAGGGTGCCTGATATTCAAAGACCGCACCAACCCATTCAAGAAGTATCTAAAGAGTCAGTTCGAGTTGAAAGTGGTCGTCAAGACTCTAGACCCGACAAGTGGCTACGTGAGTTCAGTTACATGAAACTTCCGTTTTTCAATGGAGCTCATGAGAAGGACGTGGAGCTTTGGTTGAGGCAAGTCACTTCAACTCTGAACACGATCAAGGCACCAGAGGATCGAAAGGTGTCGCTAGCTTAGAGTTTGCTTAGAGATAATGCTTTTAATTGGTGGTCTCTACAGATTTTGGACCACGAAGTGAACTTTGAAGAATTTTCTAAGATGTTGATAGATGAGTTCTGCCCTACTGCTGTAAGGGATGCTCGAGCTCAAGAGTTTGCTGATGCAAAGCCTGAGAACATTTCAGTGTCAGAAGCTGCCCTGAAGTTTCAGAGAGATTTAACTTATGTGGCTGACACTGTGACCACAGAGAAACAACGCATTCATGCTTTTGCTAAGAGGATGAGACCAAAGATTAGGCAGTATGTAGCTGGGTTCGAATGCTCTACCTTGAGAGAGTACCAGAACAAGGCAATGGCTTACGAGATGGCACACCCAGCTTACAAGCGATCGGATGTCACCCAAGGTAGTGGCAAGAGGCAAAAGACTGCAATAGGATTCAGGGGTGATGGGAGGCCGAGTTCCATGCCTCAGGGGGGTAACAACTCGGGCATGAGGCAGAACCAACACGACCCATCTCAACGGTCGGGTGGTGCAATGGGACAAAAGCAGTGCTTCAACTGTGGAAGCCATAATCATCTGAGGAGTGTTTGTCCCCGACCACCGATAACTTGCTTTACTTGCGGAGAAAAGGGTCACCGTGCTGAAGTCTGTCGCAACAAAGGGGTTGCTCCATCTCAGGGGTCCTCACCTACTTCTAGGCCAACTGGAGGAAATCGATCACAACCTACCCCTCAGACTTATATTATGCCAGGTCAAGGTCGTGGAAGAGGTCGTGGTAGCACAGTTGGGGGTTCTGGAGCCAACCACCCACCTCGTGTGTTCGAGATGAGAAGAGCTGAAGATCCAAATGCTCCGACAACTACAGGTACGATTTGGATCCGATCTGATCCTGTTAAGATTCTTTTTGATACTGGTGTTACTCATTCTTTTATTGCAACTGCATGCGTAGATAGATTGCATTTGACTTGTTCTGTGGGTACTCACTTTGTTGTGTGTTTGCCGGATGGTAGTAAGATAAGTGGGAACAAAGAAATCCTTCAATGTCCAATTCGCATTGGGGATAAGGATTGGCTTACAGATTTCATCGTCATGGCCTTGCCAAATGATGATGTAATTCTAGGTATGGATTGGATGACTAGATACAAAGATGTTCTAGATATTCATAGTCGTACAGTGATAGTAACCGCTAATGATGGAACGCAACACGTGTTTTGGGGGCATGACCCTAAGAAGTCTGGGATGGTGATTAATGCTATGAAAGTTGTCAAGTTGTTGAATGAGGGTTGTGTAGGGTATTGGTGCTATGCCCTTCAAGAAACCAAGGATAGTCCGAGACTCGAGGACATTCCTATTGTGCGAGAATTCAAGGATGTTTTTCCTGAGGAGTTTTCGGGGCTTCCGCCTCACAGAGAGGTAGATTTTAGCATCGAGCTAGAGCCGGGAACAAGACCTGTTTCACGAGCTCCTTATCGTATGGCACCAATAGAGATGCAAGAGTTGAAAAAACAACTTGAAGAGTTGGCAGAAAAAGGCTTCATTCGTCCTAGTGCATCGCCTTGGGGTGCTCCAGTACTTTTTGTAAGAAAGAAGGATGGATCAATGAGGTTGTGCATTGATTACAAAGAACTGAACCGAATCACTATCAAGAACAAGTATCCACTTCCACGTATCGATGATTTGCTGGACCAATTGCAAGGAGCAGTGGTGTTCTCCAAAATTGACTTGAGGTCTGGCTATCATCAATTGAGGATTCGAGATGAAGACATTCCTAAGACGGCATTTCGGACACGATATGGACACTACGAGTTTGTAGTGATGCCGTTCGGTTTGACAAATGCTCCAGCAGTGTTCATGGAGTTGATGAACAAGATTTTTATTGAATACTTGGATCAATTTGTGGTAGTGTTCATTGATGATATCTTGGTTTACTCTCGGAGCCAAGATGAGCATGCTAATCATCTAAGGGTTGTGTTGGGAGTTATAAGACAACACCGTTTATTTGCCAAGCTTTCAAAGTGCGAATTTTGGTTGCCTGAGGTCACATTCCTAGGGCATGTCGTCTCTGCGGATGGAGTGAAAGTTGATCCAATGAAAATTGAAACCGTAGCATCTTGGCAACCTCCCCAGAATGTAAAGGAAGTACGCAGTTTCTTGGGACTAGCAGGATATTATAGGAGGTTTGTCGAAGGTTTCTCAAAGATAGCTCAATCGTTGACCAATTTACTCAGGAAGACTACCAAGTTTACATGGACAAAGGCTTGCCAGAGAAGCTTTGAAGAGTTGAAAAGAAGGCTAACTTCTGCACCCATCTTAGCACTTCCTCAAGGCTCGGAAGGGTATGTGGTCTACAGTGATGCATCGAAACTTGGCTTGGGTTGTGTGTTAATGCAGAAGGATCGGGTAATTGCTTATGCTTCTAGACAACTTAAGACTCATGAACTAAATTACCCGACACACGACCTAGAGTTAGCGGCTGTGATCCACGCCTTGAAGATTTGGCGACACTATCTGTATGGGACAACTTGCCAAATTTTAACAGACCATAAGAGTCTCAAGTACATTTTCACTCAGCGAGAACTCAATATGAGGCAACGCAAATGGCTTGAACTGATTAAGGATTATGATATGGAGATCCTTTATCACCTAGGCAAGGCAAATGTCGTCGTTGACGCACTCAGTAGGAAATCATCCCAAGAGCAGATGTTGTCTCACCTGACTGCTCAACCCGCGTTGCAAAGGGATTTGATCAAGAATGGGATTGAAGTATGGATTCAAAGATATCAAGGCCAGTTGTGTTCCTTGGATTGCCGACCTAGTTTGATAGAAGAGATCCGTCAAAAGCAAGGGGCTTGCTCGATGATTCAAGACTTGTGTCAAAAGGTGCGTCAAGGTGAAGCACCCGGTTTTGAAATCCGAGATGGGATTTTGAGGTTGAATGGGAGAGTATGTGTACCCCGTGATCAAGAGATGAGACAGAAAATCCTTCAAGAGGCACATGCTACGCTCTATTCAATACATCCAGGAGCAAGTAAGATGTACAAGGATCTCAAGCAACATTACTGGTGGGATGGCCTGAAACCTGATGTGGCCAAGTTTGTAGCAAGATGCCAGATTTGTCAACAAGTTAAGATAGAACACCAGAGACCGGGAGGGATGCTCCAACCCCTCTCCATTCCAGAATGGAAGTGGGAAGACATATCTATGGACTTTGTCACAGGTTTGCGCATCAGTCAAGGTCATGATGCCATCTAGGTAGTAGTGGACAGACTAACGAAAACGACATGTTTCCTACCGATTAGGGAGACATGGCCGGTTCCTAAACTAGTGGATGTGTTTGTAAAGCAGATAGTGAGACTACATGGAGTACCAAAAACAATTGTATCCGACCGAGATGGTCGCTTTACATCGAAATTCTGGCACCAGGTGCACCAAGCGTTGGGTACAAGACTGCATTTCACGACAGCTTACCACCCGCAAGCAGATGGACAGTCAGAGAGGACAATTCAAACGCTTGAAGATATGCTAAGAGCTTGTGTCCTAGACTGGGGTGGTGGTTGGTCAGAGAATTTAGAGTTGGTGGAGTTCGCATACAATAACAGTTGGCACGCCTCGATTCAGATGGCTCCTTATGAGGCGTTGTATGGTCGGAAGTGTCAAACGCCACTTTGTTGGGATGACACCTCTGACAGAGTGGGTGAGATACCCCAAGTGATCCAGGAGACAGTTGATAAAATTGCTTTGATAAGAGAACGCATGCTAGCCGCTCAAAGCCGTCAAAAGTCTTATGCTGATAAACGAAGGCGACCCTTAGAATTTGATGTTGGTGCACATGTGTGGTTGAGGGTTTCACCTACTCGAGGGGTACGAAGATTTGGGATTAAAGGGAAGTTGAGTCCTCGCTACGTCGGACCTTTTGAGATCCTAGAGAGGGTCGGGGAGTTGGCCTACCGCTTGGCGCTTCCTCCATCCTTGGAAGGAGTTCATCCCGTTTTTCATGTGTCTCAACTAAGACAATACGTTCCCGATCCCAACCACAAGCTTAGTTATGAACAGTTGAGAATCGATCCAGACCACACTTTTGTGGAACAACCAATAGCTATCTTGGATCGTCGAATGAAGAAATTACGAAACAAAGAGATTCCTCTAGTCTTAGTGCAATGGTCTAGGCGTGGAGTTGAGGAGGCTACTTGGGAGACCGAGGCAAGTATACAAGAGAGTTATCCTGAGTTATACTCTAAGTTGATGGAGTCCGTAAGGAATGGTTAGTACTTGAACTTTTCTTGCATCGTATCTAACACCTTAAATTGTTTGATTGTTAATTTGCTTGGTTGCATGTTGCTTACTTGTGGATTGCTTGGGCGATCATTTGCTTGTGCTTGATTACTTGGTTGCTTTTGTAGGTTCAATGATTCTTTTACATGTTAGAGTAGATATTATGCTGAGTATATGCTCTGGAAGAACTTCTTTCATTTGATATAAACTTACTTCCGTTGTTGTGGTCGTTATGAAATGGTTCGAGGACGAACCTACGTTAACGGGTGGGGATTTGTGAGACTTTAACCAATCCCCATCCTTACTTGTATGATAACTTATCATTACTTGAGTTTCGAGGACGAAACTTTCTTTAAGTGGGGGTATATGTAATGCCCGAGCCCGTATTCCGGTCATGTTTATAAACTAGAGCGCTATAGAATTCATGAACAATTTTTGGCCTATAAATTGGGCCAACTTTGCTTCCTTCTCCTCCTTTTTAATTTCTTCCATTGGGCCTTCCTTTTTTTTATTTCTTCCATTGGGCTGAGGCCCATTCCCTTCCTCCGTTTCCTTCCTTCAATCCCTAGCATTTGGGAGAGGACAACTGTTCATCTTCTCCAACCCCTCGTCGCCGCCTCTCACGGATCCCTCTGGTTCATTCTCTCGCTCACCCAAATCGCTTGCTTCCTTTATCTATTCCTCTCCCGATCTCCACTTTCGACCTCCTTGCTCGTTTCGTTTATCGCCTCTGGTCAAACGTTCCAAACCGGGGAAGACACCGCCGACCTCAGCGAAGCCAAGGCCACCGCGAGTCTGTCCCTTTAGCTAGCGCGCACTCAAGCGGTCGACCCCTCCTCTGAACGTCGTCAAACTCGGAGAATCCAGTCGTCGCGAGCCCTAGAGCAAGTCGTCGTCGTCGTAAATTCCTCCTCTGTTCAAGTCGTCATCTCCTCTCTTGTTGTTCGTCATTCACTGTCGTTGGTCGTTGTCGCCGTCAACGATCGACAGCCTTGTGAAGATTGACACATGTACTCAATTCTCGTTGTCAAATAGAAGATCGAAGGTTGTGACCCTTGCTCGAATTCGTTCTCGTTCAATTTTATCAATACATGTTGTTTTCTTGGGAGTCTGTCTAGTCGTTGTTCATAATTGAGTTTGATGGGTTTATGGTTTAACTCGATAAAGTCGATCAGGTCGAACTTGTGGTCAATTTTAGTGTCTGCCATGGAGAAGAAAACTTCAATTGTTGTTGGGTGTTTTCGGTCAAGCTTGGTGGGTTTTGTTGACTCATTAGTCTACTGTTGGTGAACGTTGTCATTGATGTTGGATGTGGCTACTGAATTTGAATTTGTAATGTGGTGTGGTTAAAGAAATTGTTTATTCTTCATTTGGTTGCGGATATTTAAATGGTTGTGGTTTTGTTTGAATATGTTAACCTCAATTAGTAGGTTAAATACTAACACATTAATTAAGGAAATCCTTTGTAAGAGTGTCACTTTTGAAAGGTGCTAGTAACTAGTAAATTAGGTTGGAATCGAAGGGGTGATAAGGATATATGGGTTGGGTTGGAAATTGTAAGTGCTCACCTAAACTCGATGATGTTAACCTTTATCGCTTAGAAAGAGCTTTTAGCCTTTAGGGCGTTAAGTTTTGTATTGCACTTCTCTTCGTGTATTATAGTTTTGGTTATTGAATGATTAGGATTCAATAACGTTCGTGCGTGACTTGTTCGGACTTCCTTTCTTCCGCTACGTGTTGTGTCTCGCCTTCGAGGTAAGTCGCTCGCCGACTTACTTAGTTTACGACTCGTTATGCGTTGAACGAGTAAAAATAATGTGTAGCCCTTATTTTGGAATGATTCCATATTACGTGCTTATATATATACTTGAAATTATAGAAATCGCTTTTAAATGTTTTCGTTATGCGTGCACTGGGCTCCACCGGTATTGTCATGGGTGTGGGTACGTTGAGGAGGAAGAGGCCCCCGGGCATGATCATGCGGCTGGAAGGAATCCCCTTCTAAAAATTGAATAAAATAAATTGATTTGGCAAACGCTCTAGTAGAGGTTTAGCCGGGGAAAGAAGGGTGAATGGGGGAATGGACACGGGTATAGGACGCAGCCTGACCGTGCGCCTTAGATGAGAGGCCGGAGGGTGCCATATATGGAGGATGACACTAGATTGCTATTATATTTGATGGATTTTGTTTGGAATGTCTAAAATGCTTGAGTGATGACCTAAGAGGATGTATGTCGTGATTATGTGTGCTTTGGTAATATATTTTCACTTGTTGCTAATATCCTTATTGACGTTTCTTGGATGAGTTCACATTTGACTATAATTGTTTGCCTACTTTCATACTTCTATTGTGATTGTAATTGTGTTTTGTTACATGTTACTAAAAATTTTGAAAAGGCTCTACATGGACAAAGCACATCCATTGAGTTCACCCATGATAGTTCGTTCTCTTAGTATACAAGATGATCAATTCAGACCTCGAGAAGATGATGAAGAGATTCTTGGTCTTGAAGTCCCCTACCTAAGCGCAATTGGTGCATTAATTAATGTAATTCACAAACAATACAAAACCGGATATTGCTTTTGTTGTAAGCTTGTTATCAAGATACAACTCATCACCAACAAGATGACATTGGAACAGAATTAAACATGTGTTTCGATACCTACGAGGTACTCTTGACCTTGGGTTATATTATCATAGAAATGCAAATGCTACTCTTGTTGGATATGCAGATGCATGATATCTATCAAATCCGCACAAAGTAAAATCTCAAAATGGTTATGTATTCATGGAGATACAACGATCTCATGGAAGTCAACAAAGCAAACATTTACTGCTACATCATCAAACCATGCAGAATTAATTGCTCGTTATGAAACATGAAGAGAATGTGTCTGGTTAAGGTCAATGATTGGATATATATAAAAAAATATGCAAAATAAGATCAATTGTAGGCAATCCAACCATGATATATGAAGACAATTCTGCATGTATTCCACAAGTCAAAGGGGGCTACATCAAATGAGATCGGACGAAGCACATTTCACCAAAATTGTTCTCAACTCATGATCTAGAGAAGGAGGGCAAGATCGAAATCCAGCAAATCCGATCAAGTGAAAATGTTGCAGATCTATTCACAAAATCCTTACAACCCAAGAAGTTTGAAGAACTTTTATACAAGATCGGAATGTGCAGATTTCTAGAAGTACGTTGATTTCAGGGGGAGAAGTATACGCATTGCTTTATATCTCACTAGGTAATTAAAAATCTTAAGACAAGCTGTACTCTTTTTTCCTGTGCTATGCTTTTTATCCCACTGGGTTTTTCCTAGTCAGGTTTTTAATGAGGCAACATATATATATAACCCCAAAATGAAAAAAATGGATATTAAAGGTGGAGTGTTAAGAGATAATTAATTAAGAGTGAATTATCCATCCATTTTATATTATACTTGTTTTGTACTTAGTAAGCTTTGGTTTATACGGATTGTAAACATACGGTTGGCGGCCCTTACGGCCTCTATCATCTTAGTCGTATAATGCAAGATTAAGCTAAACCTTTGGCCCTAAAAATATGTATAAATCTACTATATATATAAAAGCAATAAGGTTTGGAGCCTCCATATTGTGCCACCTAGGATTCTGCCACATGTCGCCTCGAGAATGTGCCACATTGGATTTTGTCATATGTCATCCTTTTATTAAGCCATGTCATATTATTTTTTTTACTTCATATGCCACTTCATATTATTTTTGCCATGTCATTTACATTTCATATTTAACTACAATTATAAATAAAAAAAATATTAAAAAATTGTTAATTAATAATTATTTTATGGGACAATATTTCACATAATATTCGAATCCATATATGCAAGATATCTTTACCCTAATAAGCACAAAAAAATTTATGATTACCATATATATCAAAATTCGTAACCACTTTATCTTTCTATGAAATATAAGAATAAACCAAAAAAATATTATACGTAGAATGGGACAATATTTCATAGAATATTCGATCACATTAATTAATTATTTTATGAGTTCACATAATATTTTGAATAATTATTTTATGGGACAATATTTCACATAATATTCGAATCCATCTATAACTATATATTAAAGTTGTCCCTTTTCGAGTCACCAGAACGATTCTGGTCCCATTTCAAATTTAAAAAATTAATTTTATTTCTATTATTATAACTTCTTTCTATTAATTTTTTTTAACTATTTAAATTTATCTCTAACATCAAACAAATATCTATTCAATATAACAATATCTTTTGAAAGCTTCCTTATACAAGTATTTAAAATTAAAACATTGTATATATTATTCTCATTAATTAAACTTAATAATCTAAATTTAATTTGTTTTATTTGATTTTAAAATACAAAATAATTTTTATACATATTACGATCAACAATTACTTACATAATTTTTTTTATATTATATTTAAAAAATATCGAGTCATAGTCGTACATGATACGACGGGTAAAACTAATCAAGTATAATACAAGCAAGTAAAAATAATTAGATCTGAGTTCACGTGCTTTTATCCCAAATTCCCCGACAAGAAAGTCATAAACTGAATTCCTAGCTATTATAAAAAAGAAAAAAAGAAATCCACTTCAAAAAGAAAAAAAAAAAGTTTTGTAAAATGAAAAGTTAAACCCTAAATCTTCCCTCTCCTCGTCGTTCTCTTTCAAACCATTGCTTCTCTCCCCTCTCCACTCCAGTCCCACTCTCCGGCCATCGTCGTCGGTCTCGTCGTACTCGCCTCGCCAGTCGTCACTCGCCAACTCCAGTAGCCAGTCGACGCCGCTCAGCCTACAGGTTAGTTCTTCACTTTTTCTAGTTTTCTCACTTTACTTCATAAATCTTAACTTCATCTTCAGTAATTCGAATTCTTGTCAATGCCAAGCAATTGAACTCATCAGACTTGATTTCCTGGATATTTGTTCTGATTTTTGTTATATTTAAGCAATGGCAAGCTCTTGATTTCTACTCGTTATTGTGTTTGCATAATTTGATTTATTCTACTCTCTGATTTCAGTGTGTTCTGATTTTTCTTATATTTAAGAAATGTCATCTATAGAAAGCTCTTGATTTCTGCTCCTCGCTCCCTTATTTTTGTCAATGTTATGTCTATTTGGCTTATACTCTTTTGGCTGGCCAATTTCGAGTTGTGAAGTTTGATATGGTTTCTTCTTCTTCTTTTTTAATCTTAGATTGATGATAGTATTGATAGCACATATATATCTGATATTTGGCTTATATCTTTGATTGAATTCTTGCTATATCGGTCACTATATGGAAAAATTTAGATACCTCACATGTCTTTTGATTAACTGATTTCTTGCTTGTAAATCTAATATTTGCTAGAACTATTTTTGAATTTAGACTGAGGTGAAGTTTCAGACTAGAGCCTTAACCCTAGAAGCCTCAAGCCTGGTGCAGTGGTGCTATTGAATCCTCAAGCGCTACATAGATGGGCATTAAGGTTAGGTTTCAGTTCTTCGACAATCAGTCATTCGGGTTCTTCTTACGTTCAGTATTCCTTGATAATTTTGGTGATATTCACTTTTGTTTTTTCTTTGTTTATTTGGTCCTTTTATCAATGTTTTCCTCTATCTCATTTAGGGATTAACTAAGCTGTTGGCAGACAATGCACCAAGATGCATGAAAGAGCAGAAATTCGAGAGTTATTTTGGCCGCAAAATCGCTGTCGACGCCAGCATGAGCATCTACCAATTCCTCGTTTGCTTTTTTCTCATACTTCGTTTCCATCTTCTTCAACCATTGCTTTCTACTTTATTATTATTATTATTGTTAAAAAATGTATCCTTTTTCCCGAACTTATCCCTATGGCGGCTTTCTGATTTCTGACTGATTGATTATCTTCTTCAAACCTTGAAACCTCTTCTGCAGATAGTGGTGGGTAGAGTTGGAGCTGAAACCCTGACAAATGAAGCAGGTGAAGTCACCAGGTAACGTAAACTAGTAGCCACAATATATTGTGTAAGGGAAGATAAAATTAACCTGAAAGCATTTTTTGGTTGGTTTGCATGCTATTTATGGTAATTATTTTGGTTTTTGGCAGTCATTTACAAGGGATGTTTACTCGCACGATTAGGCTCCTAGAAGCCGGGATGAAACCTGTGTAAGTTTCTTGTCTCTCATGTTATTCATCGGGGCTATGTAAGTTTCTTGTCTCTCATGTTATTCATCTGGGATACTTGATGAGGTCCGTATGAATTAGGTTTGTCTGAAGTGGTTAGTTCTGTTCCTGGTTATTTTTATGAATCATGCTATTTATTTACACCCAAAACAAAACATTGCAGGTACGTGTTTGATGGACAACCTCCCGATTTGAAGAAGCAAGAACTTGCAAAACGGTATTCTTGCCAATGCCCTAGCATTATAACGTCTGTGTATTCTACTTGACGTTTTACTCTCTTTAGCATTATCTAACTAATCATATTACCTGCTAAAGTTACTCCAAGCGAGCTGATGCTACTGAGGATTTGAAAGTGGCCATGGAGGTAGGTTCAAAAGTCCTTGATCATGAAATTAAGTAGTTATAGCTACTCTTTATCAATTCATTTGGCAGTTTTGTCATTGATACAGGAGGACAATAAAGAAGACATTGAGAAGTTTAGCAAAAGGACTGTGAAGGTGCGGCGCTATATGTTATGTTATGTTACTATGTTAGGATCTAAGTGAATGCTTGCTTGAGTGCTAAGAGAACTCTTGAGGTTATGCTATATGTTTTTGATAAACAGATTGTGTTTTTGGCTTTTTCCTAAATCATGTATCCCATGTATCATGGATTTTTAGGTTACAAGGCAACATAATGAGGACTGTAAAAAACTATTAAGGCTCATGGGAGTTCCTGTGGTTGAGGTTGGTATTTTGGTGATATATGTTACACTACATCTGCAAGGAACAACTAAGGACTCAATCTGTATTGCTTTTAGGCTCCTTCTGAAGCAGAGGCTCAGTGTGCCGCACTCTGCAAGTCAGGAAAGGTAGTTAATGGCATGAACTTTTTTTGTGAAATTTGTTTTGGTCGCTCTGCATGTTTTGCCAATGAGCTTAGTTGTAACTCTGCGTTTTGAACCTAATATCTAAGAACCTAAAATTAAATGCTGGAGTTTGTTGTGAGTCTATAGTCATTTTGTTGTCTGATGTGTTCATATCTATTTACTTGATATATCCCTTTGTTTCAGGTCTATGCTGTGGCTTCGGAAGATATGGATTCTCTAACTTTTGGTGCTCCTAGGTTTCTGCGTCATTTGATGGATCCAAGCTCAAGAAAAGTTCCAGTTATGGAATTTGAAGTGGCAAAGGTGACAAGGAAACTTGTTTCTCCTATTCAAGATCTATATCAGTGATCTGACTACTTCATTGGCTGATTTGTTTCAGATTTTGGATGAGCTGAATCTTACTATGGATCAATTCATTGACTTATGCATTCTTTCTGGTTGTGACTATTGTGATAGTATTAAAGGTATCCTAGAATCATCTACACCAGTTAAACAGTATTGTTATAGCTAATATAACAGCTTTTCTCTTACGTAATCTAATCTTTTACTCGTGTACTACTTTAAGGTCCTTGCAAACCTAGTAGTACACCACTTGTTGCATATCATTTGAATTTTTTGTTTGTTTATTTCTGCTATCTGTGAATGTAATTTCTTACCATCTTTAGCAATCTCTCTTAGGTGTTGGTGGGCTGACAGCTCTAAAACTTATTCGCCAACATGGCTCCATAGAGAGTATACTTGAGAATATAAACAAAGAAAGGTGGGGTCTTATACCATACATTAGTTTCTTATTTTTTGTTAACATTTATCCATTCCTTCATTTGATTTTCCTCCATCATAGTTTGAATATCACATCTGTCTTTTTAGAGTGGGAATACCCCCCTGCTCCATTGCTAAAACAAATGTAGCAATATTTTCTGTATAAAACATACCTTGAAATTAATAAATGTCAAAGGTCATCTTAAAAACCATCACACTTGTCCGAACAATGACCATATTTTTGTGAGCAGCGTGTGGAAGTGCTAATTTCTAACGAGTTCTGCACTGAATATTGTTGATTTATGATATGTTTGAAAGAAAATGACTTGCTATCTCCTGAAAATTGTGTTCTTCGTAAAGTTTTGAGGAAAACAAATTTTCATGCTAAGCTTTTGTAAACTAGATTTTTTTTCAGGCACTCATTTTATGCTGGGTTAAATTGACAAACCATGCTATGTCATCAACATGCGTTTTAAATCAACTATGTAATAATCTTCTATAGATGACTAGTGACAAAAAATTAATCACATGCTAGTCATACAACTTAGTTTACTGCAATTTAGATTTTCAGTATCAATTCTTCATTCAATTTTAAATATATGCACACTGTTGTCTTTAGCAATATAGTTTCTAGGAAATAAAACACATTACGTAGAAGCATGCATATTTTGGTAGTGCTCATCTTGCTTTGGCAATAGGCACCCCATTGCTTTTTTTTGCTTCTCACTTAGTTTTTCACAGCTGTATATTTTGCAGATGCATTGAAGATATTTCTACCTCATTGCCTTTTTGTGCTTCACACTTAGTTTTTACAGTTGTATATGTTGCAGATGCATTGAAGATGTATCTACTCATCTGAATTTTCTAATAATTATAATCTTTTTCTTATTTTTGTCATGTGCCATGCTCAGATACCAAATACCTGACGAATGGCCATATCAAGAGGCTAGGCGGCTGTTTAAAGAACCGTTAGTTTTTGCAGAAAATGAAGAACCTGAGATCAAGTGGAGTCCTCCTGATGAGGAGGTTAGGAACTGCTCTTCTTTTGAAAATATACATACTAATATCATAAGAGCGGTCTTATGAAGGAATGCTATCAACTATACATCCTTTTTTAATCTTTATTCTCTTTTTCAATTTGCATAGAATGTTTTTAATCAATCACTTTTTATTATCTGATAGGGGTTAATAAATTTTCTTGTAACCGACAATGGGTTCAACCTTGACAGAGTGACAAAGGTACTTCATTTCCCTAGGATAAGATCTTCAATTTAATTACTTAGTTCTTTTCACAAGGGTTTTCTTTATTTAATTTTTATTTATCTGGTTGACTTGTTAGGCAATAGAGAAGATAAAGGCTGCCAAAAACAAGACTCAGCAAGGACGGTATGTACTATCTAGAGAGAAATGGTTAATTGCTTACAATGGTTTCTGAAGCTCTAATGTCTGATAATTACACTATACATAACTACTTGCAGATTGGAGTCCTTTTTCAAGCCAGTTCCTACCTCATCTGTTCCCATTAAAAGGAAGGTACGAACATGCACTGCAAATATTAATTTCTATTGCTAGCTTTTTTTTTGGTAGAAAGTTTCTATTGCTAGCTAAAAGTAGTTTTGACATTATTTTCAAATGCCTTGGCAGTTTTGCTTGTTGTATGAAATTCACAGGTTTGCAATGTGGATAAAATTTGTATAGCTATATATGTTCTTTTTATGTCATTCTGGATGCTTGCAGTGTTTGGGTTCGAATTGACAGAAGTTTGAAGCTCCAAAATCTCTTCTTTTTTTTTTTCTTCAAAAATTCACAAACAAACCCCAAAATTTCAAACTTCCTTGACCTCTGTTTTGTTTGTTTTAAACTTGATTATGAATTTTGAGCTCATGGTGAATTTGTTTAAACAAGGTTTTTGTTCGAACTTGATGATGTTGAGTTTATCCTGAGATTCAGTTTAATGCTTTTTTTATTCCACAAAGCATGCTATATTTTGATGTAGAATGCTTTCATATAGTGACAATGCATATCAAATAGGCTTTTTCCATCTCTAACTTAATAGGCTTTACTTAATATTTCCAATCTTGCAATTTATTGATGCTGTTTATTGTTAGCATATTTATATGTCGATTTGCACGGGGTAAGTGTGCATTCAACTTGATGCAATCTTGCAGGATACACTGGGTAGATGTTGTTATATTTATGTAATTATGATAAGTCAGTAATTTTGGATCAGATAACCTTATATATTCTTCTAATACTGGATCTTTGACAGGAAACAACAGGTAATTCTAAAAAGGAAGCAGCTACCAAAAAGGCAAAAGGCCCTGGTAGAAAGAAAAAGTAATGGACTTCTAATCCATGTTGCAGGATTAATGGAAATGCATGAACTGGAAGTGAGTTGACGTATTCTTCACTTTTGATATTTCTTTAGTGCACTGTCTGTTGATTCTAGTGTAAACTACGTGTGATATTACTGATTGGACATTTGGACGTCTATTGCTGGATGGCCGATGATAATTTAGGGGAAAAAAACTATTGCTGCCTCAATTTTGCCCTGGTGATGTTTTTAGGTAGCCCCATGTAAAGTTATGTGATTTAGTAGTATTCTAGAGTCTAGATCCACCACTCTCTGAGTTTAACTAGTGTTGATGCATAACAATGTTTTTGAATCATCTTCAATATTGATACATCCAATTGTAATCTTGATGGGTGTTTTTCACTTTCGAGCTTTTCAACTGTTTTTCTTCTTATAAACAATATGTATGCGATCTTACTGTTTGTGGCTTCAATCTCGCCTGTGCAAGTGTGCGCAACCAATATTTGGGGGAATTCTCGAACGAAAACATATTTTTGGTCTTTCATCATCACTTGGCTCACTTATTCTATCCGTTCTAGACATAATGTTAGGCGGGGGGAAAATGCTTTGTCAAAAAATCAATAATTCTCTAGCCAAGTCTTCAAGTTTAAGCCATCAAAGATTTCTCTATCTGGTCAATTGTTGAAACAAGTCGACACCACCTTGGCACCCATCTTATGTTGTAATACAGTTCTAAAAAATTGCTTACCAATATCCTTTTTTTATAAGGTATGAAATGTTGAGTTTAGATAGTCAAGGTAGCACTTTCCCTTGTTTATTGGAGAATGGAGTTACTATTGAATACATGTTCGAAGACCCATTCATTTCTTCTATTCCATATTTTACAGCACTAGAATACCAATCGCCGAGTCCACCAAATCTTCCCCTTATGGTTGCATTGCAAGCACGGGGACAACATCACAAAAATGTGTACAAGGCTTGACGCTCTATTTGTGAAACAAGCATCATTACTTTTGGTTCCTCAACCGAAATGGCACAAATTTCGGATTTTTTTTTAGTTTTTTTCCATGTTTGTTCAAATATAAGGGTTTTCTAAAAACAAAATGGTGTTATTCACATTTTGTTAATTACATAGATACATTGTTGAGATACTCTAGCAAAATGTCAACTAAGCCGCTTAATTCTTGAAAGATATTCCAAATATGATTCCAATTCGACAATAACAACCTAGTGAATTCCTGCCTGAGGCGGGGTTCGAGGGAGGGAGGGGGGGTGGAGGGGGGGATATATATTTCCATTCCCAGCGACAAAATAACAAGTAAAAGAAGACAAATGAACGCAAGAAGAAAATAGGAGCGAAAGAAAGAGAGACTGAAGCTCTCCCCTACTGCCTAATCCACTATTGCTCCTCCACTGTATCGATCCCTAAACTTGACCAAATATTCAAAAATATAATTTCCTATTAAATTTTAAATTTTAGCATATGGTTTTTTCTTCCAAAGTCAAATCTTATTAGTATTGAAATTATCATGCAATGATCTCATAAATTAGTTGTTGATTATACCGAGAAGTTACAAACCGAAGATGGACGTAAAATTAGCTTATCATCAATTTATGAGATAGGTAATTGTTTAAAATTTTGTGATGATTTTATGAAAAAATATTGTTGCAACTTTGTTATGTCCCATATTTTATCAAGAGACAAAATATAGAACTTTTAAGTTATTGTTGGAGTTGTCAAATAACTTATGTTAATATTCCTAATCCAAATGTATGACCAAATACCTTTTTAATTGAATTTCTAATGTTCAAGAGATGGCTAAATTATCATGATTGATTTTTTTTCTCTTAAGTCAAAATATTGTTCAAGAGATACCTAAATTGTTTATTTTTGTCCAGCAATAACATACATATATTCTCTTTTAAATGAACTAGTGTACATAAAATCTTATAGCTCTCTGCCTCTCTCTTTAAGTCTTAAGAATATAAGAGCACCCTAATAGGTGTACTTTCTTCGTTGCTTTGGTGTTGGTCACACTATTCCCAATTGCCCGGCGAAGGTGCAGCCATGGCTATTCCCCTCGTCTTTCTCCTCCTCCTTTTCCTCTCCCCCTCATCGGCCGAAATCCGATTCACCAGAATTCGATCTGATTCCCGCCCGGTCATCTCATTGAATGAATTCGGATTCACTGATTCCGGCGGTCTCGAGTTCAATGTCACTTCTCTCTCCTTCTCAAACCCTAGCGCCGCCGACGTGTCCAAGCTCGGTTTCTTCCTCACCGACCGCAATTCGTGGCTCAAGGTTGTCCAGCAGCTCGAGAATTCCGACATTGCATGCCCGATCGACTCCAATCTCCTCCGAAAGGTATTCCCCTTGTCCCCTCTTCGCGAAGAGTCGTTCTCGTTCTCCACTGCCTTCTCCAATCCAGGTGCCGGCCGATACTCCCTCGCCTTTGCAAATTGCGTCCCCGGCCTCCGCGTCTCGATGGATGTGTCCTCCGCCATGTACAACCTCCATGACACAGGCCGCCGGCGTGACTATCTCTCCTCCGGTACCGCTTTAGTTAGGGTTTACACTGTTTTCTCTTTGATTTACTTTTCGATTGTTGTGTGTTGGAGTTCGATGATGTACATGAAGAACCGATCTGCATCGGCTGTACATTTGATCGTTTTCGGCCTTTTGATTCTTAAGGCCATGAGCCTCCTTTCCGACGCAGAGGAGACCTCGGTCATCAACAGCACTGGGCGTCTACATTTGCAGAACTCAAGGCTCTTTCTCAAGTTTGTGACGAACATGATTTTTCCGCGTCCAGTGGTAGCAAGCTTTGCTGGAGTTCCTATTGATGAGACTGGACCCAAAAATTTGGTTGTTTGGGAGGTGGGATTTCTCCTGGGCGAGGCTGTTTTATTCTCAATCGTGCTTTATGTCATGGATTTGATGAAGCTGAAATCGGTTCGAAACTGGTGTGCTTTTGGATTCTGTTACCTGTACTTTACGAGTGTGGTCGTGTATGTCTTGGAGCTGTCGAGTTCTTACCGATACTCGTGGGCAAGTGTGGCGGCGGCTGAGCTGATCAGTTTGGTTTTCTATGTGCTTATCGGGTATAAGCTTAGACGGTACTTTGCTG
The DNA here is from genome assembly GCA_964016875.1 of Fallopia convolvulus. Taxonomy (NCBI): domain Eukaryota; kingdom Viridiplantae; phylum Streptophyta; class Magnoliopsida; order Caryophyllales; family Polygonaceae; genus Fallopia; species Fallopia convolvulus. The sequence goes on along the minus strand of OZ024724.1, from coordinate 8,317,077 downwards.
ATGAGGTGGAAGAGGTTGTTATTGCAGAGCAGTTGAAGTTGAAGCCAGAGTTAAAGCCGTTATCAAAGTAAACACTAGATGAGCAAGTTACAGCATTTAGCCTTTTCTTTTAATGACAGTCCTGAAATATTCTATGCTATTAACTGTATTAAGTACTGTGTGTTAACAGTTTGTTTTGTTAAAACTTAGACTAGTACTTGGAGCATTTTTACTAAGTTCACCTACTGATGTTAATACATATAACTAATGCTTTGTTCTACAGTAAGTACATTCTAACATGCTTTAATATTCTAATCTCCATGAAGATGAAAACAGAGGTTGAAATGGGCCATTCAAATAATGACCATTTAGTCTCATGCCAAGACATTAGTGCAATTGACTGGTCAGGCTCAGTTCATCTGTACCACCAGATGTTTTGGGAAAGCTTGTAAGGTAAAAGAATACGACATAAGCATACGAAACAAGGTTTAGAGTGAAAGCTAATGAACCTTGCTGTATGATACATTCTATGGCTTGTATGATTATATGATATATATGAAGTGGATATGTACTGTTGGATGATCATGTCATCTTCGTCGTTTCCATTTCTTTTCGCCTTGGTAAAACTGCGCTGAAGGCGTTCCTTTCTGCAATTCAATCTTCAAATCCAAAACCAACCCATGATTGAGTATTGTACAGCTAATGCTTGTCGGTATAGCTGGCTAATGATATCACATCTATAGCTTAAGCTTTCAGGCTTGAATCAATCTCCATATATTGTTAGCATTTGCCTCGTTGGAAGGTTCGGTGAGTATTCCATCTATACCAGTTATTAAATGCATTGAATGCTTTCACCTTCCTGAACTGATTGGCCTCTCAGAAATCAGAATTCCTTGTCTTCATGTGTGGGTTTGTATCTTGAGTAAACTTAGTTTACATACAAAAAGGGTGATTTTGTGCAAGTAAGTGCTTAGTTTAAGGTGGTTTATGTAGACAATTAAAATGGTTTCATCTCTGCAGTGGGCAGATATAACTTGTTCATTTGTTCTTTTCCTGAGTGCCAGAGGTGGCAAAGTCTTATGATATTGTATGATTAACAGTCCACATGGACCACATCTATGTGCCATTGTCTAATTAGAATCCAAGAGTACATTATAATCATGAATCACAGAAACAAAAACATATACATAATGGTGTTTGGCAACTAAGCATTCACTTATCCTTATGCACAACAAGCCACATATTTTGGATCACAGAAGTAAAAATGACAGTTTCCCCTATTCTGAACTATTAAATACTCCGTATGATTTTGACTGCTACACAAAATTTTAAATCTTTTTCTATCCAAAATTCACTTATCCATATACATAATGATGAAGGCAGTGAGAAGTCTTGTTTTCACAATGAAGAGGATGGAAAGTCTCATTACTCACATCAGACCCACAAGCACACCAACTGGGATTTGCCATTAAATTCACCTCAACCACATTCTGAAGCCTGTACAGTAAACCCGGATCACAATGAAGAGGTGGAGAGGTGGTAAAACCAGTTGAGAAGAAACCAATTGAAAGAAAGGATAAAGAAAACTAAGCACCCATGTGAGGAAGACTTTCTGTCTCTTTTTTCTCATCTCCCCCATTTCACAATCCAAGCTTAATAACCCCAAAACACCTCTTTAGCTCTTCTCTCTCTAGTCTCCAAAAACTAGTACAAAAGGATGGCCCTCCTGACCCATTTGTGAAAAAGATACAATTTTAATGCTTCTGTGTCCAACTGCCAAAAAATATTATGAGCTAAGGCAATGGAGCATTTGCTTTTCAAAGAGAAAAAGAAAAGCAAGACGATGAAGAAGAAGATGATTATTACCTCCACCACCACCAAAACCACAAAATTACCTCCAACTCAATCCATTCCCACTTTAAAACCCTTGAAACTTTACCATAACCCTATTTTCACTCATCATCATCATCCTCACCCACAACCACCACCACCATATGATTACCACCACCTCCGCCGCCACTGCCACTGCCACCACCAACAGTGTTTGAAAATGAAGAATACGGAGCTGGAAAGCGCCAGAGCCCAGATCACGGAATTGAAAGCCGAGCTCGAATTGGAGAGGAAATTAAGGAAGCATGTGGAATCTGTAGCAAAGAAGATGGCTAAGGAGCTTGCAGAGGTAAGAAGAAGCAGAGAAGCCGCCGGGCGGCTCTGTGATAAGCTGGAAATTCGAGTTTCAAATCACAAGGGACAGATTGAGAAGATTGAGAGGGAAATGGAGAAAGAGAGGAGGATGCTGAGGATTGCTGAGGTGATCAGAGAGGAGAGAGTTCAGATGAAACTTGAAGATGCCAAGCTGTTTTATGAAGATAAGATGATCAAATTAGAGCAAAGTGGTCATCAGTGCATAAAAACAGTGGAGGAAGACAAACCCATCAAAGTTGTTGCTGAGAATGTTTGCAAGGAAGAAAGAAAGAGACCGGTTTCGGCACCGCCGGAGAATCCTCATATCAAGAGAGGGATCAAAGGGTTTGTTGAGTTTCCAAGAGTGTTGAAAACAGTGGGATCAAATAGGAGTAATAGGAATTCTAAGGTTGAGTGTCAAAAGGCTCAATTAAGGATTTTGTTGAAACAGAGGAGTCTTATTCAGCCTAATACTCTTGCTATAACTTGATCTTCATTTGTTTGCTCTTCTCTCCTCTTTCTTTTTTCTTTTGGTGCAATGTAAGTGTTTCATAGAATAAATTTTCTATCTACCTGTGTTTATTGTTTTGTCAATTACTCCAAAATATTTTGCCTATGATCCTGAAGTCTCAATTGAATTCAGGAAGCAATTCAGTTGTTAAGAAGATGGATAGGTTTAAATGCTGGCAATTGATTGCCTCTGTTAGCTGTTCTTGTCTTTGAGAAAGACCATGTAATTAAAAACGATTGTACTGGTAGAAATGATTCTAATTTGCAGACATTTAAGGCAGGCATGATTTTGGTTTACATCATTTTTAAATTCTTTTAATTGATTCTATTATAATTTTGAGTTTGTTGGGTACTTGGGTACATTCTTCTGATCTCTAATGGATAAAGAACCAAAAATGGCATTAAAAAAATGGGAATTTGTGATCTTTAAAGATCACAACTTTCTTTGAGTAAACATTATAATCAGGGCTTTTGCAATGATGAGTGGTCCTAATCAGATGTGGATTATGAATTGCTTCTATCAACACATTCTCATCTTATTCAACTTCAAATGTCATTATAGATCTCGCTTCTTATCTTATTCAACGTTGCTGATTGCCGTTTTTTAAAAAATAATTGAAAACTTGAAAGAGAGTCAAATAGTATTAAACTTGCATTCACTTCTTAGATTATGAATTAGAACGCCTTTCCTGCAACTATTTGGGAGAAGCATGCCATGTGGGTGTGGGGTGATTCCTAATGTTCTTTGCCATTATTTGTTGCTTCATGAATAAATGTTGGATTCTTTTTTTCAACAGGTTTGATTAGTAGTATTAGCAAGAACATGGTATGCATTCTTTCTGTTTGTTCCAACTTTAGTAATATAATTGGCAATGCACTCATATTGTTCGATAAAATACCTGAAAGAGACAAGGATAGTGTTGAATTCATCCAGAATTGTCTGTCTCCTTTCCATAGGGACATCAAGCTAGCCGCCATGGTTTCTCCTTTATGTTTGACTACTTTCCAGTTTTGCCATGTGAAGTTGTTAGGGTTGGTTCTCTATTTTCTACAATTTGTTTGTCAATCAACTAAGATGTTTGGTTCTGTTAATCTTAATTTATGTGAAATGCAAGGTTGCTGAAGTTCCTGGGCCATGTGGTTTTGCATTTGAAAATTCTGTTGTTGTTTTTTCATGTGACTTTTTTTTAGTGTTTTTATTCTACATGGAATATTCACTTCCATGGCCTTTCGTCACCAAATAAAATATACAGATAGGGTTTGTGAGGTGATTATATTATTAGAACTTTTCAGTTTAATTTATTCAGTTTGGCTTGTTCTAAGAAAACTCTGTAGATTTTGTAAGACAGATTGCATTTAATATGCATTACTTTGTTAGATAGGCTATTAGCTAATCATTAGGAAAGAAACAACATTTAGAGGAAACATCAAATCAGCAAATCCAATAGCCTAAAATGCTTCTGATGAATTTGATCTCTAATCTCCCATTTTTGAGTCAATTCAGCCATCTTCTAATATGAGTTGTTGATGCTGGGGAAATTTCCCCACAAGCACTCTCACCATAACAAGAATTAGCATAATCCCCTCTTTCTAAGTAAGGCAAAACACTCTTGAAGCTTGGATTTCTCAAGCTCTGGCTAAAGCTACCATTATCTGGATAATCACTACCAAGTTGTTCAGTAACCGGGTAAGAGAGGCGCTTCCTTACACGCTCTCTACCTGGTGTAGATGGTCTTTCATTAGGCGCGTTAACTGACCGAGCCTTTGCCTTTGCAGACTCTGTGGAAGTCATATAGTGTGGTGTAGTTGCACCGGAGTCATTACTCATACTCCTATTGCAAGAATACTTGGAAACCGAGGAGGGAGTATTTGTCGTTGAGTGGCGTCTTTCCTCATTTAGGCACCTCGGGCTAGCTGAGTGCATTTGCAAGACGAGCGCCTTGTTAAGCTGTGCTGCCACTAATGTGTCCACTTGTATGCTTCTTATAGAGTCTCGTTTGTCGGTTGAGTCCCGCTTCTTTGTTGCCATCCATCGGTTGAGCCACTCTGTCCGGTTGTTTATGTCGCTATCTAATCTCCATAGCTGATGTTGAAAGTAGGTAATGATAAACTTTAAAATCCTTGAACAATAGAATCTTTCCAAATCAGGGATATAACACAGTAAGAGTTTAGGAACCTGTTGCGAGAGAGCGTAAGCAAGAGCCTTTTCCCTTTTAAGGGAGGCTTTGGTTCTGCTCTTAAACAAGGCTTCATCATCCTCAATTGTACATGGGAAGAAATCCCACTCATCTGTGGCACTGCTTCTTCCTGCAGACTGAAGAAAACATGAAGTTGAATGCTAATTGCTTGCTTACTCATTTTTTCATGACTACAGAAGAAAATTGCTTACTGTAGATTTTCTTTGTCGAACGTCTAGCTTATATCTATCCCACAAGTTATTGCTCTCAGCAAACATGGATTTTCTGCATCTTTCATGGGAAAGCCTTCTTTGCTGGTCACACATTTGCTCCTGCAGGCGAACCAGAGCTTGCATGCATCTAAGAGTTAACCTAGCTTGCTTTCTGACATTGTTTCCTCTTATGAATGCTTGAAGCTTCACAATCCCCTTGAGTGCCAACAGAGCTCTTCTTGCCTTGATTAAGATAAAAATAGATAAATTTTGGTAATTTCTTTAATTGTTTGATAATGATATAGATATAGTCAGAAGAATATATATATATAGCATTTCTTCTGCTTACTAGATAGCCTCTGAAAGCTGTCTGGATTACAACAGCTGCATTGTTGAAAATGGCTTCTTTGTTCAAATGAACAATCTTATTTTCTTGATTGTGATGGCATTGAGTTTGATATGCATTAGCTTTACTGGTCTCTATTTTCTGCAACTCAAAACAAAATTGCATTCAGTTACAGCAAGAATAAAAAGATACAAAATTTCTTATACCTTGTTGTCCTGTTTTTGTTGCTCAATTTCATCTCTTTTGCTGCTTCTTTTTGTTGTAGGAGAGCAGAAAGCCCTTTTAACGACGGCGAACCATGAGTTTCCTTTCTTCTTCCCCATGGAAGCACCTTCAAATTCAATGCAGCTTAAGAAGAAATGTATTTGAATATGAGGTGATTTATGATATATTATAAGCTCAAGTATCTTAGAATAGGAATAACTTCACACATACAGAGATAGAGATAAATTGGGAAATGGTGTGAGTGTTTTATAGTGCAACCACAACTGAGAAGGCATGGGAGTTTGTGTGAAGCAACCCTTCTGGCATTTTGCATTATGAAGCAATAAACTATCTTGAAAATTGAGAAAGATTAAAAGCACACATAAAGAGGATACCATCAAATTTTGCTGAATAACTGGGTTAATTGGTCAGTCTGAGAATCCAATGCAAATTTCTGCTGATGAGCCTACTCATCCAATGCTAGCTATAAGCTAGCTTAGGCCCTATTTAACAAGTGTAATAAATTTCCTTTTGGGGCTCATTCAGTGATTTTGTCATTATTTGTGTAAACAGGATTCTGATCAGGTAGAATTGAATGAAGTCACATGTTATTGGCTGCTGAGGTGAAAGAGGGCAAGGAGATTGACAGGGAGCAGTTGGTAGGAATTTTTGGTACTTCTTGTGTTGGCTTATTTGCTTGAAGCTTGTCACGGAGATGTAATGGGGAATTTGGGAATCAATTTGGTCATGTTGATAGCTTGTCACTCATGATGTTTTTAACATGGCTCACCTTAAAAAATAAAGGATTTGTTTCATATATATATATATAGTTGTCAGAATGACTTCATATTTAATCAGGAAACTTAAAAAAAACACTAATGTGTCAGTTAGGTTGATCCATTTTGCACTCCTAAAACCTTCATTATAGGAGTAGTAAATTCAAGTTATTGCATGCTGAGATTTTTATACGTTGTCGAGTTTCAATTTATGGACCACCCACCTGTATGTTTTAATTAAACTAGATAATGATAATGCATGTAGAATCACAGATGGACTGAATGAAGCCACTGAACTAGACTGACTAGTGTTGGTTAGTGAGTGGCAAAATGGCAGGGACTAATTTTGGATGAATGCACCTTGTGGGAGTTGACCGGTCAAAATTGTATCTTCCTGACTCTGTAATTTGCAGTGTCCAAGGATTTAATGATTACTATTAGGTGAACGCAGGAGCTACGTTAATCGTGATCAGCGATTAATTAATAAGCTTTCAAGTACCTGCATCTGCATGAGTGTTGGTGTTGGTTAGTTTGTTTAATTATTTTTTTTGGTTGAAGTTATTGTTTGTTTAATTTGTTTCCCCATATTTCCAATGGACGTTTAATAAAACTAATCTCAGCTAAAAATTTAAATTAATTGGCTCCATAGCCGACCAAACTAAATTAAATTGAAAAATTATCTCATAGTACAAGTGAAAATCATTTGAATTAAGCCCTTATTTGGAGGTAGTTTCGATGGTTAGAGTTTGATTTAATTTGACACTAACTTCTACCAGTATGATACGAAAATTGGATGATATGCAAATTAAATTAAATTGATTGCTAAAACGGCTGAATTGCCAGTTGAATATTTAAAAAAAAAACATTTAAAAAAATTGAGTTTAAAAAAATTATTTATTTGAATATTTATAAAATTCCATCCGGTCATTTTTCGTACATTTCTAGCAAAATAATAAAGGTTCAAATTTATGAAACCCATTAGAATAAATTAAACCATTTTCATGGTTTTTAAACTAGTCCATTCATTTTTTATGAATTAAAATATGTTGTAAGAGAAAAAAAAAAATTCTCCCAATATGGCATCTATAGTTTATGATATTATTTTATGTCCAAAATTATCTCCTTGTAATTTTATCTTCTATCCTTTTTATTTTAGATTTTATTATATTCTAATTAGGTTAAGATCTTGCTTGTGGTTCAAGGATTCCTTGTACTATAATTATTGTTCTAAAAATTCTTTCTATGCCTCGTCTATGCGCTGGAAGGTCCTAGCCCGCCTAACCGTCTAAACCGTCTAAGCACTTGCCTATACCACCGTTCAGACCGTCTAGACGCTAGGCGATCCCTCTCCGCCCAGCGTCCGCCTAGCGTTTTTAGAACATTCCCTATAAATATTGTGATACCTTCATTAATAAAATTATCAAGCCTTTGCTTAAACCTAATATGGTCTCAAGAGCCTCCCTACACTGTTTTTTCCCATTGTTCTTAGCTTCTTTTCAATGGCGTCCAACAATAATCACACAATCCCTAAAGAGATTGAGCCTTCAAAACCCTTCATTTGTTCAATTCAATAACGCAATCAAACTCACATCCACAAATTATATTAATTCAATTGCAAATCCAAATTCAATCTATTCTTGTTGGTTATGGCTTGTTCAAGTTTCTTGACGGATCACACCCAACCCCACCCGAAACCCTTCCAAATTTTATCAACCCTGATGTTTCTACACCAAACCCTACGTACTCTTCATGAAATCGACAAGATCGATTGTTGTTTGGTGCCTTGGTGGGTACACTTTCTCCTTTAGTTGTGCCTCTCATAACTCGTGCCACCACTTCTCAATAAGCATGGACGATTTTTGGCCAACATCTATGCCGAGCCTTTGAGGGAGCATAATCATCAACTTAAAAGATAAGCTTCGCCACATGAAGAAAGGGTCACAATCTGTGACCGATTTCATGCAACAAGTAAAGAACTACATTGATCTTCTCACTTCTTTTGGAAAAGAACAAGACCAAGCGGATGTCGTGGAATATGTTCCTAATGGTTAGGACTCCTCGTTTCAATCGGTTATTGACGAAGTTCTTGCTCGAGACACCAAGATCTCCTATGAAGAACTGCATGAAAAAATTGATCCAAAAGGAGCTTCTTTTGAAGATTGAAGTTGGGGAATCCTCGTCTTCGGCACCAACCACGACCATGACAACCCAATCCAAGTCACGTTCCAAACATAAATCGTCTTCTTCAATGCCTGCATGGCCCAATCAGGTACCTCAATCCTATACTCCTCTCCCTCCCTAAAACCCTAATTTTAATTCCACCCCACCAATGAATCCTAACCCTAACTCTCAAAATTATCAACCTCGTCCCTTTCTCGATAAATGTTAGTGGTATAGTGTTGAAGGCCATGTCATGGCTCACTGTCATGGTTTTCGCCTTGCTGCGCCTCATCTTCGACCCCTTCCCTAATCTGGCCCAACTACCAGCCCCAATATAATCCGCCTTATAACTCTCGTCCACCTCCTCAAGCCAACTTTGCCGCCAACACAACTCAACCATGGATCATAGACACGGGTGCCTCTCATCACCGTACCTATGATCTTGGTGCTCTTCACTACTCTTTAGCTATTGAGGTGTATAGGTCTACTTTTTGTATACAGTTGAGTGAATAGAAGTATATTGTTGATATTTTGGAGCATTGTAAAGCCTATTGCATCTCATGCCGAGCCTAGCTTCCATTTTGTTCAATCTAGGGACCCGATCACTGATCCACATCTCTATCGCAACATCATCGGTACCATATAGTATGTCACTATTATGTGTCCAAAGATTTCCTATGTTGTCAACCGAGTATGTCAGTTTATGCACAATCCCACTGAGCTTATTTGGTAAGGGTGTTCACGGATCGGGTCGGGTCGACCCGCGACCCGAAATTGCGGGTTGCGGGTCGACACGCGACCCACAATTTTTTTTACATTTGACACGCGTCCCGACCCGCGACCCACGGGTCTAACGGGTCGGGTCGCGGGTCGACCCGTCGTTTGACTTGACCCGACCCGTTTGACTAAGTCAATCGGGTCAAAACTAATTTTTAACCTAAAAAATTAATTTTTAACATAAAAACATGCATTTTTTTAAAAAACCCATCGGGTTTGCCGGTCGACTCGTAAATCCATCGATTTTTTATAAAAAAAATAGTTTGTACATTAATAAAATTATAAAAAAATATATATTTTTAAAACTATTGCGGGTCGACCAGCGACCCGCAATCTAGGGACCCGATCACTGATACACATCTCTATCGCAACATCATCTGTACCATATAGTATGTGTAAAACCCCGATAATTTATAAGGAATTGAGGTGCTCCCCATGTCAACAAGAGCTCTTCCTTTTCTGAGTTCGAGTGAGGACAAAGAACTCAAAAGTTAAGCGTGCAAGGGCGAGAGTAGTACCAGGATGGGTGACCTCCTGAGAAGTTCTCGAGTTGGCATGGGATAGCGCTTCTATGGCCTCAGGCATTGCAAATGGTATCAGAGCCGACTCTGGGTTACGAGTTGGCTTGGCCCAGTGGGCGGTCACTCGACCCGGAGGGCGGTTCGTGGGCCTTGACGAGGACGTCAAGTGCTTAAGTTGGGAAGATTGTAAAACCCCGATAATTTATAAGAAATTGAGGTGCTCCCCATGTCAACAAGAGCTCTTCCTTTTCTGAGTTCGAGTGAGGACAAAGAACTCAAAACTTAAGCGTGCAAGGGCGAGAGTAGTACCAGGATGGGTGACCTCCTGGGAAGTTCTCGAGTTGGCATGGGACAACGCTTCTATGGCCTCGGGCATTACAATATGTCACTATTATGTGTCCAAAGATTTCCTATGTTGTCAACCGAGTATGTCAGTTTATGCACAATCCCACTGAGCTTATTTGGTAGGGATGTTCACGGGTCGGGTCGGGTCGACCAGCGACCCGAAATTGCAGGTTGCGGGTCGACCCGCGACCCGTAAATTTTTTTATATTCGACCCACGACCCGACCTGCGACCCACGGGTCTAACGGGTCGGGTCGCGGGTCGATTCGTCGTTTGACTTGACCCGACCCGTTTGACTAAGTCAATCGGGTCAAAACTAATTTTTAACCTAAATAATTAATTTTTAGCATAAAAACATGCATTTTTTTAAAAAAACCATCGGGTTTGCCGGTCGACCCGTAAATCCATCGATTTTTTTATAAAAAAATAGTTTGTACATTAATAAAATTATAAAAAAAAATATATTTTTAAAACTATTGCGGGTCGCTGGTCGACCCGCGACCCACAAAATAAAAAAATTTGACCCGCGACCCGTGCGGGTCGGGTCGATGCGGGTCGCGGGCGACCCGACCTGTTGAACACCCCTATTATTTTGGCTGTTGTAAAGCGCATTTTACGCTATCCGAAGGGCACCATCTCATTTGGTTTGTGCCTTCAAAAGACCGCTAATCACCACTTAGTTGCGTTTTCTAACACAAGTTGGGCTTTTGATCCTGATGACTGTCGTTCACAGCATGGCTTTGCCATTTATCATGGTGGTAATCACATCACTTGGTCATCTTGGAAACAGAAGGTTGTTACCCGCTCTAGTATTGAGGGTGAGTACAAGGCTCTTGTTTTAATTGTTGTAGAGTGATTTTGTTACAACAAATTCTTAAGGAGATGGCGGTTCTTGTTGCTCATCCGCCTATTCTTTTGTACGACAACCTTAGTGTCACTTTTCTATCTGCTAATTTGGTTTTCACCAGCGCTCTAAACGTATCAAGATTGACTATCACTTTGTTCGAGAATAGGTTGTTGCTCGTGATCTTGTTGTTCGAGATGTTCACTCTTTTGATCAAACCGTTGATATCTATACTAAGGCAGTTTGTATACATCAGTTTCAGTCTTTGACCTCCAATTTGCATGTTCGTCCTCGACCATGAGCATGCAGGGTTGTTAATACATGTATATCTTTATTCTCTTATTTTGTGAATATTCAATTTCCCTTTTCAGTTTATGATATTGTACAGGAATTTGATCTTATCTAAAAGATCTTTGTAACCTTGCAAATATACGTCAATGAGAATAGAGCAATCAATCCAATCATCTTCTACTTCACAACTTATAGACCTTACACTCATTAACTTCCATCTTTATTTGGCTAGTAAAGCCCAATTAAAGAGATAAAGATCTCTGAACCCTAATCCTCCCACTTTCTTTGGCTCATTTTCTTCTAGCTCCACCAATAAAGTTGGAAATAGGGTAGTGATGTGATCAAGCCCACTTGAACCCACCTTCTCGGCCTGCCCCGGGCAACAATCTGACCAGTGGGCCAACCTCCAGTCTAGTTGCGTCAGGCGGTCTTACTGGTGGCGCTCAATCACAAGCCATGGGATGCAGCCCATGCACCCTAACCCGCAGGAAGGTTCTACACATTTTAATCCTGCAGGATGTTGGAGGCGGGATTTGAACCCCATACCTCCCTTTATAAAGGTGTGATTATCGCACTTCATAACCAACTATACTCACAGCTTGCACGACAACCCTAGGCGCAGGAGAGCGCATGACAACGCCTTGTCGCGTCGTGCCATGGCCTCGTCACGACCTTGTCGTGACACTCACGACATAGCCACCGTGACCTATATAGTAGTTTGTCCCTTATAAGACATTCTAAACTTGGTTGTGCTTATTTTAGTATGTTATTAATGAGCTTGGTTGACGTTTGGTCGCTTGCATGCCTCACTCTAGCCGCCACCCTATGCTTGTGTAGGGTTTCATGTGACCTCCTCTATATAAGGAGCCACACCCCTTCTTGTACTCTTTACACATGAATTTACACAACGAAACACTATCAGATTGAATTCAGCTCTTGTGTTCTTGTACGTCAACCCTTATCCCCTAATCCCTCCCTCTTGGTTGTTCATTCATTTGGACGTCCGCCTCTTATCTCTACCAACTTCCCAACCCCCTTCTGAAAACAGCCTCAAACTCACTTAATTGCTTCCGCCAACTCAAGGATGAGACATAATACGCATCCAAGACAAAGACCCTCTTCGTGGATCCGACTTCTCAAGATGGGTTCACATTAGGTAGCTCATGAGTTATGTGTATATTCTTCTACCTTGTGGGGTCTTGGGACATGTCTCTACCGTCTTATCTTAAGTGTGGGATGAAACAGAATAGCCAGACATGGCTTGAATACAACTAGGAGGAGTCTCATAAGCAACAAAAAATTATCAATACTAATCGAAACATTAACTAAGCTATCCGCCATTTTATTAAGACGTCTCGGGATGGAATTGAACCGAACTTGCCAGTTATTATCAAGAACAATTGCCTGCGTTGATCATTGAGATGGTAATCCGGTGAGTCGTAGGCATGCATTACCCCCTCCGAACAGCTTACAAGCAACAACAAAATCAGTTTCGACAATGACATTGGTACAAGCTCAAGTTGATTTTGCTAATGAAAATTGAGACTGCTTTTGCACTTTACTTAAAAAAATGTTCTTAAAATTTTGTTGTGAAAATATAGCGATTTCGCATCTCCCAAATCTATCTCAACTTTAGCTCATCTCGAATAGCAACATAATGTAAACACAAAAAACTTTGGGTTCCATTCTATGATTTCTATCAAAGCATAGATAGATCTTTTTGGTTTTCAAAAAGGTCAGTGAAGTCTTTTTGTTCTTTTTGAGGTTAAAAGCAGAAATCTCCAACTTTTACAGTTCCCATGTGGCAAACTCGCACTCATGTCCCCTGATTTCCACTATTTTAATTTTTAACCGCCCCTTTTCAAAATTCCACTTTCACCCCACCCAAATTTTGAATTTAATTTTGCCGCTCAAACCCTCGAAAACCGGGCCCACAAAATCCGCCATCGTCAAAGCTTCATTTCTGTCGCCTTCTTCCTCCCTCTGCAACTTCCAAACTTCTCTTCTGTCTTCTCCACACTCACAACTATGGGCTGCGTATCCTCTACTTTCCTACACCACGACGACGACTTCCCCCAAATCGGCAGCTCCGCCCTCAGCCACCACATCGTCTCTCTCACCTCCACCACCTACGGTCTCCTCACCCTCGATCCGCCGCCGCCGGCGTCGCGCCCCTTCCATTCCTCCCCCACCACTCCTCCGCCGCCCGTCCAACGCTTCACCAACGCCTCCGTCCTCCCCAGCCCGATCTCCGAGCCTCGATCTCTCAGATCGGAGCCGGAAGTGATCAATTCATGGGAGCTCATGGCTGGCCTCGACAACGACAGCTTCCGCTTCTCCCCGCTCCCTCTTCTCTCTCGACCTTCCACTCCGAAGATCTTCTCCCCCAAATTTAACCGCAACAAGGAGAATTTCAACCCTAACCGTACTCTCAATGAGAAGCCGAGCTTTTTCAAGCCTCTGTTGAGCGTCGATAGGGTTCAGAAGCAAAGGATTTCTTCTTCGGCAAATTATTCACTCGATAAATTCGAGGAATTGTGCCCGCCGAACGGCGAGAACAAGGTCGTGATTTACACGACAACGCTCAGAGGCGTGAGGAAGACCTTCGAGGCTTGCAACGCCGTCAGATCGGCAATGGAAGGGCTCGGCATTTTGTTCTGCGAAAGAGACATCTCGATGGATCGCGGATTTAGGGATGAATTGAAGGAATTGATGAAGAACAAGGAAATCAGTGAGTCTGTTCCACCTAGGGTTTTCGTGAGAGGCAGGTATTTGGGTGGATCGGAGGAGGTTTTGAGAATTCACGAAGAAGGATGTCTTCCGGAGCTTCTCGATGGCTTACCGAAGGCTAAGATCGGAGAGATTTGTGATGGATGCGGTGGAGCCAGATTCTTGCCCTGTTTTCAGTGCAGTGGGAGTTGTAAGATTGTGATGATTGTGAAAGGGGATTTGAATCAGAAATTGGGGAAGAAGACTGTTGTTGTCAGATGTACTGATTGTAATGAGAATGGTTTGGTGCTTTGCCCCATTTGTAGCTGATTTTAGTGTTTTTTCCAAATTAAGATCAAGATCTCAATCTTCCTCAGCTGTATTATTTGCTGTTCTACAAGCCAAGGGAGGCAAAGCTGCCATCTTTGTAAGTTATGACATGAAGAATATTTGAATGGGATATGAGAATCTATACACTTGGTGTTGTTGTCCTTGTGTTTTGCTGTTTGGTGCTATCTGGCTATATTCTTGTCATTTTGTAGGTCACAAGACTAACAATTTTGTTTATAGTGGTTGCACATTGCTGCAAGTTTTAAGTGCTGTGTGATTTTGTTTGATAATCTCTGGATTACTTGTTTGTTTATGCACTAAATCCATCAATGCCAAACTGGGTTTTTGTTTGGGCCTGATATTGGTGCTAGATTTGGATTCGGTTTGATTGATTGTTGATGAATTCTATTGGAGAGGATATGTACATAGATAGAAATCAATGATCTTCTAATGAATCCCAAATTTCCAATGAATACAGTTGTGTACTTTGTTTTTTCTTTGCTACATCACTCTCATCTATAGAGTCTAGAAACTATAGCCATTGTTCTTTTTGCACACTATCATCAGTATCATTATTGTAATAATTTTGATAATAATATACTGTATCATTATGATGACAGCATTAATAAAAACCTTTATTGGTATTCGCCTGATTATTAAAGCAAGAGCCTTCAATTCAATTCGGATTAATTACCCATAGAGATTTTATGTCATTGTCAAGAGGCAATGTTATCCTTATGAACATGACCAGCATCAAAACTATATGTACAAGATTGGGCCAAACACTCATTTTTCGTCCATGGATACAAACTATGTACAAGATTAGGACCAGATTAACCAGCCATACTTTCATACATTTTCATTGTTCATATTTGCTTGCATTTGGATCACCTCTAATTGCTAGCTATGAATAGGAAAAACGAATATCAGCTTTTTTGGTGTAAATGGATTTTCTTGCATTTTGACATTATGGGTGGTGACTATAGAGAGAGAGCAAAGTTGTAGCTATTGGGTCAACCTTGCTCCAAGTCAGACAGCTATGCAAGTGTCCTTGGCTATATCACCTTTGTGCATCAATTTCAACGCCCATGTCACCTTTGTGTCTATTAAAGCAGCATCTTCTACCTACCGGAATAAATTTGGGTAAGATGTCCTGCACAACTTTATCATTCGCAAATCAGATCAATGCAATTTCAATAAAATTTTATTAACCAAATTGCAATCACACCATCATGCCTTGCAACTTTACCACCTGCTGATGTTGATACATCTGATGAAGCTTCCACTGATTTGATCCTAGATGCAGCTAATGAAACCTAGCATCATTTCTGCTACATAACATACGTTTCTTGATTGCTTCAAAATTGTCAATGATCCAGCTATTTTGTTTGCAGATAACAGTTAAGGATTCTCTTATTCACTTTGGTAGTCCACTTTGTAATTCATTTGCTTTGATTAGGTGGAGTAGATTTTTCTATTATTTTTTTGAAAACATACTAGACTACAAAAAGTAGAACATAAGATCATGATAGGGTGAAAGGGTAAGTCCTTGTTTGATGTATATATACTATGATTCCAAGTTCAAATTCTAATGAAACAAATGTACAACAAAGTATAAGAAACATGTGGATGAGTACTAAGAATTGGGCAATGTCTTATGTTTGGGACAAGAACAGGGTAACTGAAAGGCAAAAAGATCCAGTATTAATAATAATAGTTGGAGTTGGGGTGTGAAAGTGTCTAGCTAGTAACACATTATTAGCACACTTTAACAATGGATTTGTCGTTGTAAGCAGACGACAAAGCCATCGATTCATGGCTGTAAGGGAAGAGAAACAAGACGTCTCTTTTATATATGCAAAACTTAATATCTAATAACCTGCATTTCCATGGCCAGCTCTGAAGGACTCCATCATTTTCGTTGAAGGCGATCGATGCCTGTCGGTAAACCCCATTCTTTCATGGCCCTACATTGATCCCTTTTTTTTTTCATCTCCTTCAACCTTTTAGGCTCTGGTTACATCAAATCCTTGTAACATTTCATAACCATATATTATTTCTACAAGTTAGTAAAAGATCAATTATTCATTTATCATCATGTTAGATGTGAAAGACCCAAGTTGTTCAGTGGTCCCAAGCTTAGCTGCATTTTTGTTTTTTTTGTTTTTTTTTTTAAAAAAAAACCCCACAATTTTTCTATGAAGGTAGTAGGTGTGTTAATTAATTACTAGAGATTTGTATATATACGAAGCAACAAATCATGAGTAATGTAATGTGTAAATTGAATGTAGAAAAAATCAAGTCAGTAAAGAAAGAAAGAGCTGTCAAACAAAAACATTGATAAATCATTCCTGAGACATGAGTTCAGTATACATGGAATTCAGCCATCTGACATCTGACACGTCAACGTGGATTTATCTTCACAAGTCACAACATTCCCTTTTGGAACCTCTATACACTCTCTACATCAATATCATATATAGATTTGGCATCATATACTACTCCATTATATATACAGTATGGTTTTTTTGAATCTTAATTATGCACTCTGCAGTCTGGAACCTAGTATTTTGATGGTATGCACACATTATTGGTTTCTAAATATATGCTTGATTGACACTGATTAGAATTTAGAACATCCTCATTGTATTCTGGAATATTAGTTCCTAGTACCAAACTTAGATCTCGCACGATTGCTTTGTTGTATTTCAATAATTATGTATGTAACAGTAATTTGAACCAAGATAGTTCAACTATCAACAAAGTTAACAATTTTAAATGTGCTATCAGTGTAATTTATCTGTTTAAGTAAATTGTACGTACGCAATCAAGTTAATTTTTGGAAAAAAAAAATGGAAAGGTTGATTAAAATTGGCATGCTACAAAATGAGAGCTACAAAAAAATTTCTACGTAAAGTTGGTCAAAAGATTACTATATTTTAGTGATTGACTACGGGAAGAAAATGTACGTAATTAATCTGCCCATATGGTTAAGATGGGTATAGTGTTGGTTGGTAGTAGTGACTAGTGGCCAGTGGGGATTTGATCTTATTCTTTGCACAAATAATCTCTCTTGACACCCTAATTAACAATTATCTTCATCAATAGTCATAATTGCTCACTATAAAACACAAAAGAGATCTTCCTCATTATATATTCAGTTTACTGTACTCACATTTATGTCATTGTAGTTAGCTCCCATGTACAATTCTTTTTGGGCTTTTTGTCACTTTTATGTCATTGTAGTTAGCTCCCATGTATTATATAGTGTATGTTATCACAAATGTACACACATATAAAAAGAGTCACGTGCGAATGGTCGCCTGTGTGGAAAATAAGAATAAATCTCGATCGTTTATTCCAAAAAATCAACGTCCTTGATTAAACATTCATTAAAAAAACAAAATACGGCATGAGCGAATTTTTCCCGTATTATTTGCGTATTTTTCAATAAAATACGACACGGACGAATTTTTCCCGAATTATTCACGAAATTTTTTCGAAAAATACGTTTTTATGAGACGCGCCCAGTTTGTTCATCAGAATTAGCAATTTGTTCATCAATATTCACCAATTGTTCATCAATCTACTATATATATAAAAGGGATAAGGTTTAGAGCCACCACATTGCGCTACATCAACTTTGTCCACATGTCGCTTCTAGAATACGCCACATCGGATTTTGCCACATGTCGTCTTTTCCTTAAGCCATGTTATGTCATGTTTGACACGTCATATGCCACATCGTATTATTTTCACCCCGTCACTTACATGTCAGATTTTACTATAATGATAAAAAATGATTTCCTTATAAAAAAATATTTTATATAAACAAATAAGTATATGCCTATATATTTTGATAAACCTATGCTTTTTTTAATCAAAATATTTCCTTATGAGAAGTTTGGTCAAAATGCTTTACTTTTATTGCAACTCACAATTTGAAAATTTACCATAACAATTTATGAGCATTGTATGTATTATTCTCATTATTTGAAAATTTACCATAACATTTTATGAGCATTGTATATATTATTCTCATTATTTAAACTTAATAATCTAAATTTAATTTGTTTTATTTGATTTTAAAAAATAAATTATATTACGATCAACAAATTACTTACATTAAAGTTTATATTATATTTTTTTATTAATATCTTTTTTATAATATATCTAAAAAATATCGAGTTATAGTCGTGCATGACACGACGGGGACAACTAGTACTAACTAATTGTGCATTGAGTTTTTGATAACATTGTTCATTGATTTCGAACTTTTTTAATTTTATTTTTATTTTTTTAACCTTATTTATGTGTAGGAATACAATATTATGTAGTTTTTTATGCACATAATTAGTTTTGATATACCCATATTTGTTCATTGATATACTCGTATTTGTTCATTGATATACCCCTATTTGTTCATTGATATACCCATGGTATACCATTATTTGTTCATTAGTATACTTCTTTTTTGTTCATTGATATACCATTATTTGTTCATTGATATACCCTATTTGTTCATGGATATACCCTTATTTGTTCATTGATATAAACTTATTTGTTCATTATTATACCCTTATTTGTGAATTGAAATAAACTTATGTTTTATGTGTCAAGGCTATCAACTTGTACATTTAGGACTATTAATACCATCAACTTGTACATTTAGGACTATCTATTTGTGCATTTTTGCATTTATTTTATGCTTTAAGGCTATCTTGAATTCAAAGTATAATACAAATGAAGTGCTTTAAGGTTAACTTGTCAATACGAATGAAGTGCTCAATATAGTACCAAATTAAGATAAGTTTGATGTAGAAACTTGAATGCAAAAGATAATAGATAAAGAATTTGACTTTGCAATAATATGGTTTATGCTAAGAGAACGAGATAGCAACAAAATCGAAGAGGAGTGCTTGTGCCTTATTTAGCTATGAACAAATTGATGTTATTAATGAACAAATATGCATATAGCAATGAACAAATTGAGGTTACTAGTGAACAAATATGCATCTAGTAATGAACAATTATATGAAAAAGGTAATGAACAAATATGCATAAACCAGTGAACAAATTGATGTTACTAATGAATAAATATTTTCGTTTTTTATGAACAAAATCACAATGTTGATACATTTGTTCATATGCCAAATATGCATGTAATTTTGATACACATTTGTTCATTTTTATGCACAAATAATAGATTTTTGACGCACAAGCAATAGTTTATTTATGCACAAAATCACAGTTTTGATGAACAAATCCACATTATTGATGAACAAATCCACAATACTGATGAACAATTTGGGCGCGTGTCCTATTTCCGTTTTTTTTTCAAAAATACGCGAATAATTCGCCAATAATTTGCCTGTGCCGTTTTTCCCCCTTTTTAACTGAAATGATCAACGTCTTTGATTTTTCTTAATCCAACGACTCTTGTTCTTTCTTATTTTGCACATTAGCGTCCATTCGCACGTGAACCTGACTCCACACATATAATATAGTAGTATATCACTTAATATGTACACAAATCTCTCACGTCCCATTCAAACCAATATTAAATCTCCCATACAGCATTAATTTTCTAGGGAAAAATTTGATTATCTTGGCTTCATTGCGACTTAATTACAGGCCCCTTTAGTATTCATATCACAACATCGTATATGGGTAATTACAGGCCCCTTTAGTATTCATATCACAACATCGTATATGGGTATTATGTGATTGCTATTCTTATTTGGTGTTTGTTATATTTTACTATAGATATTTAACTGATATTTATTGTTTAGTATATGAGATATCGAAAGATATCACTTATATCCGTATTCATATATCTGATCACTTATACTTATACTTTGATATCCATATGGATATCTTGATATCACATATCTTTGGTATGGATAACAAAAGCTTTATTGGAAATGTATACATGTATAGCAACTAAAGGCGCCAACTACATACATAGAAAGCATCAACACACATATATGTATATGTATACATTGAACCCACAAGTACTCAAACCGAAAAGTGGCAAATTGAGTCCAAAGATGTGGGCGAAGAGGACTGTTTAGCAAAGCTCCAGAATTGCTCATCAATGGCGTCGGTTTCGAACACACGGGTAGATTGAGAGCGAAGAAGATCCTGAAAAGTACTAGTAGCATTAATAACAGTGGAAGTTGTTGTATAAGTAGTGGAATCATGATCATGTGATCCATCAGTATCACCACCAGCAGCAGAAGCACAGAAAGGCATGACATCGTTGTCATTAGGATTATTGTTGAAGCATGGAAATTGCTTAGTTGACTCTGAACATGCCTCCGTTGCTTGTCCATTTAGCTGATAAGCCACTAATCTATCTAGCTCAACCCAATTCATGCGATCAATCGCCATGGAAGTGTTGCAATCTTGGTGAATTGGCGGATCATTAGCCGGATTATAATTAGTTGGGCTGTCAAGCTGAGGGAGGTGCAAGAACTCGTCCGGGACGATCTTCTTGTTCATCATGTTGGTTAGAGTACTTGAGTTGCAGCTTTTGATCTCAAGATGATCATGATGAGTCTTCTTGGAGCTGATCATGTGGGTGTCCAAAGAGGCAACCGAGTTTCGGTTTGCAGGATTGTGAAGAGCTTTGACATAGTTTTTCTTTCGGAAAACTCGGCATATTACCCATCCTTCCTCTGCACCTGCAGCGCCTTGATCTCCACTATGATTACACACCTACAATTCCAATTCATGTACATGGTCAATTCACAAGAAAAGAAAAGAAAAATCTTGAAGAACACAGTGTTAGCTCTAAACTCAACAAAGTTGGACATGTTTCCTTATGAAGAACACCATTTCCTATGAGCAGGAATCCAAATCCAAAAGAGATAGTGTAAAGGCCGGTCTCAAGATGCATGTGCCTAATAAGTTAAAATAGTGTTATTCATGATAGTGTTATATATAAAGTTATGTTGTTATTCACAAATTTTATATTTTTTAACAAATCAAGATGCACATAGTTCCTGCTCGCTCGACCAGGACCCCCAAGAACTGAAACAAAGAGAAAGAGAAGGAAGAAATACAAGAAAGAATGTGTTAATTGTAGTTAAGCTAGCTTACATGAAGATTATGGGCGTTGTCATCAATTAGCCTGTACTCATGCATGATCCAATCGGATTTCTCGCCATGGGGAGCTCTCCCCATGTAAAACACAAGCGTCTTCCTCATCCCAATACGCTTGGAGCCGCCACTTATGACCTTATCACGCCCTGTTGCCTTCCAGAATCCAGCTGTCGTTGCTCGGTTGGTTCTTGTCCCAGTTGGGTATTTCTTGTCCTTGTGACTGAAGAAGTACCAGTCATTTTGTGGGGTTGATCCTATCCTGCATTTCTCTTCATCATCAACCAAACCAAATAAGTACAACCAAGGTTTATTTATATACATAGTAAAGTTATATGAATGAATGGGGATGGATACCTTGAATGTCCCAAGGTTCAAGCTTGTTGAGATCAATGTCTTGGATGACGTCGAGATCGATCTTCTGACTAGCAACTTTCTTCTTCAAGTAGTAGTGAAGGAGCTCTTCTTCAGTAGGATGGAATCTGAAGCCTGGAGGCACCTGAGACTGCCCATTCACTGACAGATTCATGGCTTTATTTCTAGCTTGGAGATATCTTGAAGGTTTTTTTAAGAAAAAAAAGTTATTATGTGTAGGGAGGGAGAGTAGTAGAATTGTAAAAATGTGGGCATGGACAATGGTGATTGATACTTTATATACAAGGGGGAAAGGAAGTAGTTAGTACTAGTGGCAAACATGTTGTAGGGAATAGAAAGGTCTTATATTGCTAAAGGTGCATGAAAAGGGTTTGGTACCTTGCCTATTGAAATGCCCAAATTAAATGGGAAATTTGAAAATTGTGGGTCCAACTTTTTATTTTATTTTATATGTTTTCAGTTTTTACTAGGCTTTGAGATGGGCCAACCGCCAACCCACCTAAAAAATGTGACTCTTAAAGTGGAGTCAAAAATAAAAAATAATTAACGTTCAATGATTTAACTGTATTGTCTTTTACTAGTAGTACTACTTAGTTATCGAGTTCGATCTACCTTGGTCATGGTTATATATGATAGTGTGGATAATTTGAACACTAGTCGATAAAAAGAATGATCGAGCCAAGAGAAGAAATCGAGATGGCATAATACATATAATCTCAAAACTCATGTCATGATATTATAATGTTGGTGAAATCACACACCTTACAAAAATATTCGTAAATACAAAAGTTTTCTTGTCCAAAAACATGCATGCTAAGTAGGGCAAAATGGTTTCACTAGTGTACAAACAACGCGCATAATGAACTAAAAATATAAAGATCCAAGATTAAGTGAAACTCCCACGAAACTCAAGTATGAATAGCGCGCACATCCTACATGACGGTCTACTACCTTGCATAGTTGACGCGCTGAGTAACCACAAGATGATCAAGTAGAAGGTTATGAAGACTCCAACCAGTGATGACGTTAATGACGTCGCATGCCAAACCCACTGACATATAATACAAGCCACGTCAACCACATCGTCCACTAATCAACAAGGACATCTCACTTGTCTGCTTGCTCATCCCACATCAGAGGATCTCAAACCTTCGACTAAATCGCATTTTCCACCAATGACAATGCAACACATCGCACGCCTCACATTCCACCGAATGGTCGACACCCTGAATATCAATAAGCCTCCCCCACATCAAGAAAGTCCACCTTGTGACCCTTTCTAGCGCCTATAAATAGCTAAAGAAGGCAAGAAGCCCCTACAAAAAAGAGTGCATAAGCACAACGAGGAATCTTGACGACTATATCAGTTCCATCTCTAGCGGGCCCTCGCTCGTAGGATCTAGTCGTCAAGAGAGGAAGGGATGTACACGAGAAAGCCACCACAATCTCTTTGTGTTCAGTTTCGTGCAACCTTCAAAGATCCATGCTAGACTAGTCTTCATTGTTGAAGACGACAAAGAAGATGATAGAAATGAGGGAGTCCCTCTAACTTGCCCATTTATAGACAACGTGCAGAATGATCTACAAGTATAAAGATCCCAGATCAAGTGAAACTCCCACAAAACTCAAGTATGAATAGCGCGCACATCCTACATGACGGTTGACTAGCTACCTTGCATAATAGGCGCACTGAGTAGCCACAAGATGAAGTATCAATTTATGAAGACTCCAACGAGTAATGACGTTGATGACATTGCATGACAAACCCACCGACATATAATATAATCCACATCAACCACATCGTCCACCAATCAACAAGAACTCTTGACTTGTTTACTCGCTCATCCTACATCGGAAGATTTCAAATTACCAACTAAATTGCATTTCCACCAATGGCAACACAACACATCGCATACCTCACATTCCACCGAATGGTCGACACCTTGAATATCAATAAGCCTCTCCCATATCGAGAAAGTCCAACTTCTGGCCCTTTTTAGCGCCTATATGTAGCTAAATAAGGCGAAGGTTGCAAGGGTCGAAAAATATCTCTACCTCAAGATAACTCCTTGTTAATAGAGACTCGACATATTAAAACATTTTGGCGAACCTTGCTAAGTACGAGAGAGAATCTTAAAGAATTCGAAGTTGTTGGGATAGTGTTAGGATCTCACGTTCTACAACACTGGAACACCGATTGATCTCTTCGGTTTTGATAATGACAAACACCACTAGGGTAGTAATGTGTTAAGTCCAAATATTTCAAGGGAACTACGGGTTAGACATAAATTGCCAAGCCAAGAGAAGAAATCGAGATGACAAAACACATATAAGCTCAAAACTCACGTCATGATCGATACTGGTGAAATCACGCACCCTATAAAAACATTCATAAATACCGAAATCTCCTTGCCCAAAAGCACGCTAAGTAGGGCAAAATGGTTTTGCCAGTTTACAAACAATGCGCATAATGATCTACAAGTATAAAGACCCCAAATCAAGTGGAACTCCCACGAAACTCAAATATGAATAGCGCGCACATCCTACATGATGGTCGACTACCTTGCATAGTTGGCACACTGAGTAGCCACAAGATGAAGTATCATGTTATGAAGACTCCAATGAGTAATGATGTTGATGACGTTGCATGACAAACCCACCGACATATAATATAAGCCACATCAACCGCATCGTCCACCAATCAACAAGAACACCTGACTTGTTTACTCGTTCATCCTACATCGGAGGATTTCAAACCTCCAACTAAATCCCATTTCCACCAATGGCCACACAATACATCGCACACCTCACATTCCACCGAATGGTCGACACCTTGAATATCAATAAGCCTCTCCCATATCGAGAAAGTCCAACTTCTGACCCTTTTTAGCGCCTATAAATAGCTAAATAAGGCGAAGGTTACAAGGGTTGAAAAATATCTCTACCTCAAGATAACTCCTTGTTAATAGATACTCGACATATTGAGACATTTTGGCAAACCTTGCTATTTATGAGAGGGAATCTTAAAGGGTTCCAAGTTGCTAGGACAATGTTGGAAACTCACATTCTACAACACTAGAACAAAGATTGCTCTCTTCGGTTTTGATAATGACACAAACCACTAGGGAACTAATGTGTTAAGTCCAAGTATTTCAAGGGAACTACGGGTTAAACAGAAATTGCAAAGCCATATGAAGATGTTCCCATCAAGGGAACTCGAGTTCTTCAAGTTCCTAACTCAAGGAAACTCCCATGTCAGTATAAAAAACAACTTAACGTGAAACAAAATTAAGAAGGTCTATTCCATCCCAAAGAAAGTCTATTCCATCCCTCAAGAAAAACAACTCTTTTGAAACAAAATTAAGAAATAATGGATCAAAAGAGGAAACGTCACATCAAGAGCAAACAAACCGATTAAGCTTCCTCAAGAACATTCAAATTCCATGAGAGAGAAAATGAGTGTTCTTGGCGGCCACCGCCCCACAACGATGAACAACCCGAGTCCCAAGTCGACACTCGCCGCATGCATGACGAAAGTTGACCAATAAACCACCATTTACAATGGCCCTAACCCAGAAATAATCCCCGAAAAAAGCTTGAAAACCCCACACCATGGAAGACGATGAGAAAAGAAAGAAAGACAATGACTTTCGCCAAAGCTCGGCTTGCAAAATCCAAACGCATGGTGGTGGGAAGATG
This sequence comes from Fallopia convolvulus, assembly GCA_964016875.1. Lineage (NCBI taxonomy): Eukaryota > Viridiplantae > Streptophyta > Magnoliopsida > Caryophyllales > Polygonaceae > Fallopia > Fallopia convolvulus. The sequence continues at coordinate 8,291,535 of OZ024724.1, read as the reverse complement.
AAATGTGGAAAAAGAAAAATAGGGCAAAAGCAAGAACGAAGTCGAGAAGGAAGAAGAAAACTTACTTGTTTGTTCAGGGAGAAAAGAGTCGAAGGCTTTTGGTTCAGCGGGATGAGAACGGGAATCGTTGAAAATTGAGGAGGCGCGCAGGGAAAATTTGAAACAACAAAGAGGAAATAATGGATAAGATGATAAAGAAGCAAAGAGGAAGTAATAGGGAAGACGACAAAAAAGATGATAGAAAGGAGGGAGTCCCTCTGACATTCCCTTTTGTAGACATTGTTCCCAAGCCGGTCAATAAATACAAGGCCCAATAAGCAGAGTACGTTAGCCCAAACGGCCAACCCAACAAACGGTCAACTCAAAGCCATGAAGCCTAGAATCAACCCTTCAAATGATTTTCTCTCAAAATTCTAAGTCATAAGAATCCAAGGAAAAGAGTCTCGCATGCTAGAAAAGAAGAGATGTCGCATATTTGCCTTGAAGTTCCCACAAGCGGAAACTTCAAGTCATGGGGTTGTGATGGAGCACTAGTAATTCGAACACTAGATGACAAAAAAGATGATCGAAGTAAGGAAAGAAATCGAGAGGAAATGACACACGCAAGCTCTAAACTCATGCGATGGCATGATGACACTAGTGAAATCACGCACCCTACAAAAACACTCGTAAATAACAAAGTCTCCTTGCCCAAAAGTATGCTGAGCGAGGCAAAACGGTTTCTCTAGTTTACAAACATCGCGCATAATGAAATAAAAGTATAAAGATCCAAGAGCAAGTGAAACTCCCACGAAACTCAAGTATGAAGAACACGCACATAGTACATGACGATAGTCTACCTTGCATACTTGGCACGTTGAGTAGCCATAAGATGAAGTAGAAAGTTACGAAGACTCCAAACAATGATGACGTTGATGATGTTGCATGTCAAACCCACCGACTTATAATACAAGTTACATCAACCACATCGTCCAAAAATCAACAAGGGACACCTCACTTGTCTGCTCGCACGTCCCACATTGATGGACCTCAAATGTCTAACTAAACCACAATTCCATCAATGGAAACACAACCAGTCGCACGCCTCACATTCCATTAATCAATGGTCGACACCTTAAATATCAATAAACCTTTCCAACATCGAGAAATTCCAACTTCTGGCCCTTTCTAGCGCCTACAAATAGCTGAAGAATGCGAAGGTTGCAAGGGTCGAAAATATCTCTAGCTTAAGATAATTGATTGTTAATAGAGATCTAGACGTGTTGAAACATTCTGATAAAAATCACTATATATGAGAGAGAATCTTATAAGATTCAAAGTCGCTACTTGTAAGAGATAAAAACACTTAGAATAAATCTATGTTGTGAAAGGTAATTAAAAAGTCTACAATGAGACAAAGTGCAAACAATTAAATTGTAAAATCTCTTTATAGCTTGTGTGAATCGTTTTACACGCAGAATAAGAGTGAACCTTCTGCATGCCTAATTGCCTATTGTTTTATCAATTTAAAACCTCATCACTAACCCATTTATTTCGGATTTCAAGAACATACACTCTCCCACTTAAAAAGTATGAGATTATTAAGTCCAACCGATGTGAGATTAGAGGGTCAAAAGTAAAGTCTAACACTTCCAAAGATCCAAAAAAATAAAAATTAATCTAGAAATCTGTTTTTTTAATTTACTCCAATAGTGTATAATTGACCGGTTTATTCCAACTTCACTTAAAAATTAATTCCTTTTTATGAATAAAAAATACAAAATTAAACTCAACCATTAGGAATAAGAAGATCTACTCTAATACATTATAAAGCAGAACCCAAGTCTGTTGTAAAATTTGCGCCACGTGGCATTTTTGAATAAATTAATGTCAAATTATATTTTAATAAATTTTGTAACAACTTATAATATTCTTGCGATATATACTAAATAGATAACATGTTTATATATTTTTTATGTATATAATTTTATATCTATGGATTATGTATTAGTTTACTACAATAGACAACATATTTATATAATTTTTATGTACATAAATTCCTATGAGATGATATTTTCCATATTATTTAATATCTTTATCTCTTAACAAGATTTATGGTCTTAATATTTTTTTTATCTTTTAACAAGGGTTGAGCTCCAAGTATAAAATTTATATCTATATAATGATATAATTTTAAATAATAAATTTTGTTATGTTGATATATTTTTATTTTGAAAAAAAGATATAATTTTTTGTTGATGACTAAGATTATATGTAAATGTCAAATAAAAATAAAAATTCGAGTTTTAAGTTAAATTAATATAATTAGATTTTCTTTATCTTTTTATGCATTTATATTAAATATTTTTCCTTAAATCAAAGTTTGATATAAAAAAACAGAAAAATTTAAAAATCTTGATGAATACTGAAATTGAATTTTGATAATAAAAAAATTCATTAAATTTTTCTTAATTTACTTTTTATTTTATTTATGTAAATATAAATTTTTTAATCTCTTCTATACTAATCTTTATATTGTATTTTTCATATTTACAAACATTCTTATTATTATAGAGTAAAAGATAAGAACCCTAATATATAATTTTAATAAATTAACTTTAAAAAAATATTTTAATAAATTTTATTATGTTTTTTAGATAAACTATCCTAATTATTAATATTTTTATAAAATAACCAAGTATTTTATACATATTAGTGTCTAATAAAATAAGAAAATATTATTTAAAAAATACAATAAAAAGTAAAATTAATATTTTAATAATTTCAATCTAAATTTGGACAAGATCTCCATAAATAATGAAAAAATATTTAAAAATATATTCAACTAACATATGAAGTACAATCTAAAAAAATAATTTGTCTATTGCATAATTTATTATGATATATTATATAAATATATTTATTATTTTAAATTAATATTGTAAAATTGTATATTTTTTAATAAAATTATCCCGTGAATATCACGGGACTTTAACATGTTTGGACCGAAAAAACGAAGCATTAGTGGCTCAGGTCTTAGTCCAAATTATGAAATGATTAAGCTTAGATATTATGAATGCTAAACAACCCGAAACTCATGAAAATGTGAATCACCCAAAATTGAAGTTACTTGACCTAGAATGACAAATTAGTAAGGGTGTTAGAGAGAAGATCGATATACACTCTATCTTAAGAACTGCGACAGGTAAAAATCTCAAAGACAAGCACATCTTGAATTCTGATGGGGCTCTCTTCAAACGGACCAAACGTTCAAATATAGAAGTTTAGAGTTTAGAGTTTTTTTTTTTTTTTTTTTTAATTTTACAATAGTCTAATTTTTTACAATTATTAAATAAATAATTTGCAATATTATTATATCCTATAAATCACCTTAATTAATTCTCAAAACTAATAACAAAATTTAAAAAAAAGAAGAAAGTTGTTGAGATTATAATCTGTATCCCACTTTTGAAATATAAAGAGAAACTGTCTAGCATATATATCATTAGACCTGTCAATCGGGTCGGGTTGGGCGGGTACGGGTTCGGTCATTTCGGGTTCGGGTTCCGGGTCGTTATGAGTTACGGGTCAATCGGGTCGGGTTGTAGCGGGTTTTCGGTCGGGTCGAGTTGACCAGCGGGTCTAAAATATCCTTTTTTTCTTATGATTATTAAAATTAATTTTTAATTAAATTATAATATTAAATTATAATATATTATTTTTATTTATTTTAATAATAAAATATATTATAAATTTCAAAATAAATTTAAAAAATTCTATAAATATGCTAAATCGATCAACCCAACGGGTTTCGGATTTCAACCCAACGGGTTCGGGTTCTATCGGGTTCGGTTTTTTTCGGGTTTCGGGTTCAAATTTTCGGGTCTTAACCCTAAAATTATCGGGTGGGTCGGGTCGGGTTAGGTCAGTTTTTGACAGGTCAATATATCATTGAATTACTCCTCCTATTACTAATTGGTTTTAGGATGGAACCCCATGGACTTGTGTGCTAGGCCCGTCCGCGCATGTGTGCTCAAACAACACGTCGGACCCAAAAATTTGAACCCGATAGAACATGAAACCCAATTAGTATATTTATAGAAATTTTAAAATTTATTTTGAAAATTATAATATATTTTATTATTAAAATAAATAAAAATAATATATTTAAATTAAATATTATTATTTAATTGAAATTGATTTTAATAATTATAAAAAAAGATATTTTAAACTCGTTGGTCAACCCGACCCGACCGAAAACCCGCTCCAACCCGAACCGATTGATTTGTGACCCATAATAAAACCGAAGAACCCGAAATGACCGAACTCGAACCCGCCCGACCCGACCCGATTTACAAGTGTACTGTTGGAACAATGGTTGTTCAATGGTTTCTCTTAGTTTTGATGATAACAAACTTAGTTAATATAACTTGCTTTTACATGTAAGTGTTTCAGGAAAACAGGTACATGGTCACGAGTGAAGGAACATCGTGAGGAACGATGGAGGGAACGAGTGACAGATTTAGGAAGTGCGTCTGAGAAGGAACGCGGCTTTCTATAAATGACAAGTTACCTTATCTTCTGCGAGCGATCTTCTACGAAGATTCTACAGCTGTAGGCGGTTGCTTAAGGAGATAAAAGAGAGGATAAGATCAATCTTCACACGATCTTATCTTGGGAAATCCGAGATCATTCGGTTTTGGGAAGAATCGACATGGTTGAGGATCCGAAATCACAAACAGTCTTTTTCCTTATTGTGTGGGATTTGTTAAGTGGAATATCAGCGTAATTAGGCAAGAATTACGTGTGAGATCAGACTTGACTTATCTTATAAATAGCTAGGGTTAGCTAGGGTTAAAGGTGTGGTTTTCGAGTGGTTGAAGACGAAGAACTTGAGAAGAGAGCTTTTCAAGTGTATGAGTGTGTGGCTTTTTCCAGTGAAGAATCCACAAGTAAGTCAGTAGTTTACTTTCGATTTAGGTTTACGCTTAGGGTTGTAGAAGTCTAGTTGGTTGAACTTCGGTCGGAGCCGTAGTTACCAAGGGAACTTTGGTAGGAGCCTTAGTTACTAGACTTGCCTTGTAATCGTTGAAACTTAATAAAAGTATTCTATTGAAAATCCTCTGAGAAGGAGTCTCAGGGGTAGAGGTTTTTCTTTCTACGACTGGTTGGTCGGACAGAAGGTTTCCTCTATAAATTCTGTGTTCTTACTGTTTATTTCCGCTGCCCAGGGAACCTTACTAGTTCCATGTATTGTTACTAACGCGTCACGATCCAACAATTGGTATCAGAGCAGGTTTGCTCTAGATTGTGTGTTAGTGCAGGAATACAGAATGACTTCGAACAACAACCACAACGTCGGAATTGGAAACAACAAGCCTCCACTGCTTGTTCCTGGAGAATATGACCACTGGAAGAAGCTCTTCGCCACCTGGCTCAAAAGCAATGACTACCAAGCATGGTCAGTTATTGAAGATGGAGATTATGTCGTTCATGAAGCAAAGAAGGACAAGAAGACAGAATGGGGCCAATTTGAATGGACAGGAATGGAGAAGAACTACAAGGCACAAATGCTACTAAACAATGCCTTGGGTGCTGAAGATCTCCTAAGGGTAGTCAACTGTGACACTGCCAAAGAAGCATGGGAAGCCATTGAGCAAATGCACATTGGTAGCATTGATCTGAAAGAGAGCCATCAAAAGGACGCTAAGAAGGAGTTCTACAACTTCAGGATGATAGATGGAGAAACTATAGCCACATACCAATCTCGATTTGAAGGCTTGGTCAATCGCATTAATCATCTTGGAATTGGGAAATCTGTCACTCATGCTGAAAAAGTCTCTGCAATTGTAGATGGCTTAGGTCCCACGTACGTAGTTACAAGAGGACTTCTCAAGGAGAACCCAATTACAAAGACTTGCAAACTTCATGAGATCTTTGGAAAACTGACTGACTATGAGCGATATGAGAAAAAGAACAGTGGTGCTTCAAGCTCTAGCAAGGGAATTGCTCTTAAAGTGGAAAGGGCCATTGAAAATATCTCTGCAGGAATTGAGGGTGAACTAGGAGAAGATTCTGACGTAGCTCTCATAACCAAAGCAATGAGATCCTTCTATAGGAGAGGCAAGAAGCAAGGTGCCATGAAGGAAAGAATCAACTTTGAGAAGAAGGAGCTCAAAGACGTTACTTGTTACAACTGTCAGGAAAAGGGTCACTATGCAAAGAGTTGTCCCAAAGGTAACGACACTGGGAACGAGAAAAAGAAGGCCTACATCGCTGCTTGGGATCTTGACTCAGATGATGAATCTGATTCAAAGATCTGTGCCATGGCTCTGAAGACTGAAGATGTTAATCAAGAGGTAACTCCTGAACAATTTCTTTCTAGTATAGAGAGTGCTAAACAGTCTGATCTTGTTATCCTTGTTAAAAAGTTGTTTGAAGATAATTTAAAGATGCAAGATGAAATAGAAACTTCTGATGAGAAGTGTCTAAATCTTGAAGAAAAATTATCAAAAACTACTATTACTTCAGTTGTTCCTTGTTCAGAATGTGAAGATTATAAGAAAGATATTAAGACTCTAACTGAAACCAATAACGAACTTAGGACAGATTTACTTGTTCACAAACTCAAAAATGAAGAATTAGAGCATGAACTAAGTAAACGAACTCAAATTGAGTTCAGTCCTGCTAGGTCTGGTATTGGTTATGGTAAAAACAAATCTGAATATCCTCCGGATGATCTTACCTTTGAAGAGAAAATGGAAAGGAAAGCTAGGGAACTTCAATCCGCTAGAGATAAGATAATTCATCTAGAAAGTAGAGTCAAAATTCTTGAAAGTAATCTTAATGACAACTCTTAATGGTATTATGGAAAAACGGCTCATAAAATATACCTAAAACAGTCTCAAGGGAACCAACATAAAGTTCCTTCCAAGGAACGAGCAAAGGAACGAACCCTCCAGAAACCACATCCTAAACGCTATCTTGGTGAATACTATAGGGCGTGCTATCACTGTGGTGGGGGAGGTCATGTTCAAAAAGACTGTAAGGTTAGACTAGAAATGTCAAACAAAAGGGCTCAAAACCAGAATACAAGGAACAACAAGAAACAGTGGTCTGGTAAGAAAAATCAAGGGTATGATAAATCTCATCAGAAAAGAAAGAAACAGGCCCCACAACCTCAAAAGAAGCAAGATTCTAAAAATGAAAAAGGGAAAAAACATGTTGATCCCTCAAATATTGCTTCTAGTTCCAAGAGTTCACAGAAAGCTACTTTAGTGCAATCTAATATTTATCATTCTGTGAGCTATGCTAACCGACCCGGAAGGCTAAGCAGGCCTAGGTCGTTAAAACGTGATTTCTTTCATGCAGGTTGAAGTGAGGGGGAACGTCCGCTGGGTCCTTGACAGCGGGTGTTCATGTCACATGACAGGGAACAAGAGTATTCTGTCCTCACTTCAAAACAACGCTGGAGGAAACATATCCTTTGGCAACAACAATCAAGGAGAAATCATTGGAACATGTGAAGTCAAGCTAAATTATAAAATCAGCGTTAGAGACGTAAGCTTGGTGAAAGGTCTTAGTTACAACTTGTTGAGTATTGCTCAGCTTTGTGACCAAGGGAAAAACGAGGTAACCTTTACCTCAGATGGCTGTATGATCAAGAATATGAAACTAAATCTTGTGGTCCTGAAAGGAAAGAGGCGAAACAATGTGTATTATGTCGACTCAAGTTTCCAACCACAAGAAGAACTCTGCTTTGTTACAATAGCCGACAAAACTGATCTCTGGCATAGGAGGTTTGGTCACGCTAACCATCGAGGAATCCACAAACTCTACTCACAAAATCTGGTGATAGGACTACCCAAGGTTCTTGCAGAAAAAGAAAGCTTATGTGAAGAGTGTGTAAAAGGAAAACAAAGCAAATCATCTTTTCAGTCAAAGTTGTCAGTGAGCACCTCTCATCCTCTTGACATGGTACACATGGATTTGTGCGGTCCCATGTGGGTGAGAAGTCATGGCGGTAGCAGGTACATTTTTGTTATTGTTGATGATTTTACTAGATATACATGGACTCTCTTTCTAGGTTCCAAAGACGAGACATTCATGGCATTCAAAAGCTGGATCAAGAAAGTAGAAGCATCAACAGAACAAAAACTGAAAGCTATCAGATCTGACAACGGAACAGAGTTCAAGAATTCCATGTTTCATAGCTACTGTGATGAACATGGAGTGTCTCAAAACTTCTCTGCGCCGAGGACTCCTCAACAAAACGGCGTTGGAGAAAGGAAGAATGGAACACTACAGAACATGGCTCGTACTATGATGTTGGCAAGTAACTTGCCTCGGTCCTTTTGGGCTGAGGCAGTCGGTACTGCTTGCTACATCATTAATCGAGTCACCATACGTTCCAACTTTTCAAAAACTCCATATGAACTAATCAAGGGAAGAAAGCCAAATATATCCCACTTGAAAGTCTTTGGATGCAGGTGCTTCATTCACAACAATGGAAAAGACGAGCTAGGCAAGTTTGATCTAAGGAGTGATGAAGGCATCTTTTTGGGATACGCATCCAACAGTAAGGCTTACAAGGTGTTCAATAAAAGGACTAAGAAGTTTGAAGAAAGCATTCACGTTATCTTTGACGAGTCCAAAAAATGGAGGGAACCTGTCCAGTAACGAAGATGCAATGAAGGTTCTAAACTCAGATTCAGATGATGAAGTCGATCCAGATTCAAGTGCACAAGTTCCAGATAACAATGTTATACCTCCTCATCCTAACTTGGATGGAGATGACACAGAAAGTGCATTGGTTCCAGAAGATGATACTTCACAGAATGAAGACATTGAGGAAGATCATGAAGAAGGAACATCACATGGAACGACAAGCCAATAGGAACAAGAGGAGTCAAGTACAGATCCCACTCAGATTGAAGTCAAGAACTATCATCAAAAGAGGGATCATCCTGTTGACAACATCATCACTCCATACGACAAAGGTGTGCTTACTCGTTCCTCTATTAAGAATTTTTGTGCTTTCAATGCGTTCATCTCTCTTGCAGAGCCAAAGAATGTGAAAGAAGCATTAAAAGACCCTGACTGGATAGTTGCTATGCAAGAGGAACTACACCAGTTTGAGAGGAATAAAGTATGGAGACTAGTTCCCAAGCCAAAGCACAAGATGGCTATAGGAACAAAGTGGGTTTTCAGGAATAAACTTGATGACACCGGAGCGGTCACAAGGAACAAGGCGAGACTTGTAGCAAAAGGGTACAATCAACAAGAAGGAATTGACTACGATGAAACGTATGCTCCTGTTGCAAGAATAGAAGCCATCCGTCTTCTAATCGCCTATGCTGCTCACAAGGGATTCAAGTTATATCAAATGGACGTGAAGACAACATTCCTGAATGGTTACCTACAAGAGGAGGTCTACGTTCTACAACCTCCAGGATTTGAAGATGTTGATCACCCTGACCATGTCTATGTGTTTGATAAGGCTCTTTATGGCCTTAAGCAGGCTCCTCGTGCTTGGTATGATAGATTCGCTCAGTTTCTATTAGCCAATGGTTACAGACGTGGTGTGATCGACAAAACATTGTTCCTAAGGGAACAAGCCGGTGAGGTTTTAGTAGTTCAAGTTTATGTTGATGATATTATATTTGGTTCTACTAACCCCAAACTTGTAGAAAGCTTCAAGAAACTTATGAGCAATGAGTTTGAAATGAGCATGATCGGAGAGCTCACTTTCTTTCTTGGACTACAAGTGGTGCAAACTGATGAGGGAACAAAGGTACATCAACAAAAGTACATCAAGGAACTGTTGAAGAAGTACGATATGGATTCTACAAAGAGTTTTGATACCCCTATTTCTCCTAATACTCGTCTTGATGCTGATCTCAATGGTGTTGATGTTGATCAAACGATGTATCGAGGGATGATTGGTTCCCTGTTGTACCTAACGGCCAGTCGGCCAGATATTATGTTCAGTGTGTGTCTCTGTGCTAGATTTCAGGCCAATCCTAAAGAAACACATCTGAAAGAAGTAAAGAGAATTCTACGTTACTTGAAAGGGAACGATGCATTATGTCTATGGTATCCAAGGTACAACTCGTTCCAACTTGTCGGATTCTCGGATGCAGATTTTGTAGGTCACTTGGTGGATAGGAAGAGCACATCAGGGATGGCCCAATTCCTTGGACCCTGCTTGGTGTCTTGGGGATCGAAGAAGCAAAATTCAGTTGCTCTTTCAACGGCTGAAGCGGAGTATGTCGCAGCAGCTGCCTGTTGTTCCCAGGTATTGTGGCTAAAACAGCAACTGGTGGATTTTGGTATGTCTCTTGGAACTATTCCTATCTTATGTGATGATACAAGTGCCATCAATATCTCCAAAAATCCTGTGCATCACTCTAGAACCAAGCATATAGATATTCGACATCATTTCTTAAGAGATAATGTTGAAAAAGGTTTTATCAAGATGGATCATTGTAGGATTGAAAATCAAGTGGCAGATATTTTCACCAAGGCTTTGGATAGAAAACCCTATGAACATCTAAGGATGTTGCTAGGAATGATTTCCTTGGAGTAAACAAGTCCCGGTCCTTTATTCCCTCAATGCCTGACTAAAAAGGTAAACATCTCAGGTAACTACATATCATTTGACAAGTTTTCTAATGACTTATATCCTTCCTCTATGCATAGATGTTGTATATATTAGAAATTGTTAAATGTTGCATGCTAAAAGGAACTGAAACTATAATTGCTTCATCCAAGATTTCTTTTTTAGCCCAAAATAACCAACTTGATCTATTTTATCCCTCACTTCAAGCCGAAATGATGGTTGGTTATAAGACTGTCCCTTAGCCTGGTCCACACAAACGTTCCCTATGAACCTCTTTCTATTACCTTTAAACGGGGAATAATTGTGTGGATGTCAAAAATATTCCCAGCCCACAAAAAGTTTGAATGGACCGTCTCTAGTCCCTTGTCTGTTCAAACATAGCCTTTTTATCCACTCATGGTAACGAGGTATTGAACTAGTGGTTGAAAATATTGTTACATTAAAGGAACGTCTTTGATTACATTTGAAGATTTTTATGCAAAAGAACAGACGTCAATCACAGAAGCAATGCAGTAGAGTTATAGCCGTTGTGACTGCTCATTTGAAAAATCCAGCCGTTGCACAGTAATTCTGCAGGGAACGATAGGACGTCTACGCAGACGAGACTTAATGGCGGTGAAAATTCATCATTATGGAAATTCTTAGCCGTTAGGATTTGGATAGAAGATCTTTGGGAAAGATTATGATCTTTATCAAGAAGGAAAGAGGTGTGCTTTATAAACTCTTATCTCGGTCATTTTTTTACCGCATCCTTAATTCTCTCCAACCCTAAATCTTCTTCCAAGCTTCGATCTTTTCTCTCCTCTGCAACAATGGCTTCCTCCTCAAACACTCCAATCCTAAACTTTGAGGGTCGCGATGCTGATGAGATCGCCAAAATTCAAGCCCAACTTGAAACCCTCAAAAAGGCCAAACTTTCCTCTCCCTCTCCAATCTCCAAACTCGAAACCAAATTCGATGCTGTTTCCGACATTGGGGTGGCCACCGCTGATATGGCCTCATCGGCAAAAGGCACTGAGGGTGACAAATCTGAGAAGGATCACTCTGTGGTTCCCTCGGACAACCCCTCTGATAAGGCTGCTGAAACAGAGGATGCCCCGGAAAGCAAGGATGCAATGGAGAAGGAAGAGGTGAACTCGCCTCCGAAGGACACCACCGCTGACCCTGATAAGGAGGCGTTTGTGCCGATAAGTGAGCGACCAGGATGGGTGAAGCCGACGAGTCGTGGCAAGCGAAAGGCGAAAAAGAGTGTTCCTCCCCTACCGTCTCAGATTTTTCACATCTCTGACTCGGAAAGAACCCCTTCCCCTGCAACCAAAAAGCCAAAGGTCACTCCTTCTGGATCCAAGTACGCCCTTCGCTCCACCGTTCCAAAGGAACAGGTGGCTCAGGAATCCTCAGAAGAAGAAGAAGATCCAGAGGAAGAGGAAGAAGTGGTTGGCTCGGGCTCTGATGAGGGTGAGGAAGAAGAAGAAGAAAAGAACGACTCTGATGGTGAAGGTGATGAAGAAGAGGCTGAGTTAGAAGAAGAGGTTGAAAAGGACCTCAAGTCTGCAAAGGCGCAAGGCAAACTGCCAATGGAACCAGCAGCAAGCTCCAAGAAGGATCGTTCAAAGAAGGTTGTCCCTCCTCTGGTGATCGCCGAAGCGTTCCTGAAAAGCCATGACTTGGAGGAGTTTTGGGAACTTCTCAAGTTTCAGGGATGGGAGAAAATCTGTGACTCTGGAGTCAAGGTAGATGTGTCCCTTCTCTCCCAATTCTTTCAATCCTTGCAACTAGCCAATCTCTCTACTGGTCCAATGGGTTTTGCTACTGTGGGTGCGATGGAAATTTCTTTTTCTTTGGGATCTGTTGCCACAATTCTGAAGGCGCCTGCTGAAGGATATGGGGATGTTCATACATCAAGTAACTGGCCAAGGAACAAAGCTCAGTTAATCCGGCGGGTCATGGGAAAAGTTCCTGCCTCTGGTCCCTACTTAACCACCAACTTGAGCTACACTGCAAGGATTGCACATCAATTTCTCATCAAGGTTATTGTTCCAAGGCTGGAGAAGAGGACTACGCTCACTATCAATGATATGATTCTGCTGGACAAGTTTTTAAGGAAGGAATGTATCAGTCTTCCGGAGATTATGATGAGGCAAATGGCTAAGTGCACTGGGAAGAAGCATAGCATACCTTATCCTCGCTTTGTGAAGGCTATACTGAAGGAACGAAAGGCTTATCAGCCTTCAAAAGAGGAGTTCTTTGGATTACCCCTGGAGATGCACAATATCTCGAGGATGAGTTTTCAGGGTGATTCAAAGGGAACAGCTGCAAAGAAGACTGCCCAGAAGGATGTTGGGAGTTCTTCGCTGAGTGAAGGTGTTTCTGCCAAGATGTTGATCGAGCTTCAAAAGATTTCCTCTCAGCTGAGTACCATCATTGGGTACCTGGCTAAGAGAGACACTGACACTGTTGCTGCTGATTCCACCTCCTCCGAACCATGATGTGGACCCTCTCTAGTTCCTTAGCCCATCTATCCCCAACTTAAAATTCTTCTTTGTTTCTTGGATGTTAAGACTTTTATGTTTTTTATGTTTTCTCTGGTTGTGATTCCTGCGACAATTATCTATAATAATAACTATCTTTTGCTTATGAATGGTTTAAGTTTCAATTAAATTTGTTCATTTGCTCTATATTTTTGCTTGATGATTGTTGATCTTTTGATGATGTCAAAAGGGGGAAGTAAGGAAAAATGCAGAGATGCGTTCTATCCAGGAAATACAGAGGGAACTTTGGCTGAGGGGGAATAAGTTGTTACCTCTGACGAGTAGGAACAACAGTGCATTTGTTAAGGGGGAACCAAACAATTTTTTTTCTGATCTATATTTCTATTGGTTTCTAGACATGCATTTTTGTATAGGTTTGTCATCATCAAAAAGGGGGAAATTGTTGGAACAATGGTTGTTCCATGGTTTCTCTTAGTTTTGATGATAACAAACTTAGTTAATATAACTTGCTTTTACATGTAAGTGTTTCAGGAAAACAGGTACATGGTCACGAGTGAAGGAACATCGTGAGGAACGATGGAGGGAACGCGTGACAGATTTAGGAAGTGCGTCTGAGAAGGAACGCGACTTTCTATAAATGGCAAGTTACCTTATCTTCTGCGAGCGATCTTCTACGAAGATTCTACAACTGTAGGCGGTTGCTTAAGGAGATAAAAGAGAGGATAAGATCAATCTTCACACGATCTTATCTTGGGAAATCCGAGATCATTCGGTTTTGGGAAGAATCGACATGGTTGAGGATCCGAAATCACAAACAATCTTTTTCCTTATTGTGTGGGATTCGTTAAGTGGAATATCAGCGTAATTAGGCAAGAATTACGTGTGAGATCAGACTTGACTTATCTTATAAATAGCTAGGGTTAGCTAGGGTTAAAGGTGTGGTTTTCGAGTGGTTGAAGACGAAGAACTTGAGAAGAGAGCTTTTCAAGTGTATGAGTGTGTGGCTTTTCCCGGTGAAGAATCCACAAGTAAGTCAGTAGTTTACTTTCGATTTAGGTTTACGCTTAGGGTTGTAGAAGTCTAGTTGGTTGAACTTCGGTCGGAGCCATAGTTACCAAGGGAACTTTGGTAGGAGCCTTAGTTACTAGACTTGCCTTGTAATCGTTGAAACTTAATAAAAGTATTCTATTGAAAATCCTCTGAGAAGGAGTCTCAGGGGTAGAGGTTTTTCTTTCTACGACTGGTTGGTCGGACAGAAGGTTTCCTCTATAAATTCTGTGTTCTTACTGTTTATTTCCGCTGCCCAAGGAACCTTACTAGTTCCATGTATTGTTACTAACGCGTCACGATCCAACATGTACGTCTAACACATGTTGGCCGGTGAAAATGTTTGTCAAAATTAATGAGACAGACAGTCAAAATAATTTAGTTGATTCACAAAATGCATAGCCATACATGCATAATATAATCACGTAAAATTCACGTCTAACCATATGATCGATAAATCGTTTCAATTTAAGCTGGTTAGCCTGAAGTTTACCTAGAGAATATTTCAAGGTGGTTGGTTGTAACATTTTGGTGAAATACTTTCATAGAGTGACAACTCCTATGTATGTACTAGTCCTTTCCTAGCTTACCAGAAAACAACCGAAAATTGCATTGTCACAAAAAGGGCAAAATTTTGTTTAATTGTAGCCTTTGTATGTAATTCATTCAACCTAAAACAAAATAAAAATTAATATTATTTAGGCCATTCAATAAAAATTCACCATGGATTGGTGATGTTTCATCTTACAATTAATTGATGATTAAAAAAAACTACTAAAAAAATGTGTAACACCTAGAATTGTCTAGGTTGGATTTTGCAAACCCTTTTATTACTAAATAAATTACCATTTTGAAAAAAAAAAATTGACAATAAGAGAGCAGTTTATCAACCTTAAACACTATTAAGTCTATTAGCCTTAAGAAAATTTGGATGTAAAAATTTATATTCCAATATTAAGAGTTTATGACAAAAAAGAGTACAGTGAAATGGTTCTATCACATGTAATGGGAAAGTGATGACTCTTTTGAAGTTCTAAATCACCATAATTACTAAGCTCATTTAGCTGTACTTGTATCATTATTGCTGTGTTTTTGTGATGAAAACTCAGGTCCCATGGCTGTGAAATTAGTCAAGGATTAAAATGTTTTCATCTTTTTTAATGCCATGATCGATTTACAAAGTCATGTTGAAAAGACAATAGACCAGAGGCATCAATCTGTAAAATCAAAAACTACTTTATGTTACTCAAAGAGAGCTCACATAAAAAGCTATAATTACGTACGTCCAACCTCATCATCCATAGATCTTATCAAAATCAGCTCGATCCATATTTATATCTTATAAGAATTTCAGCTCTACTACACAAATTCTTTAGTCTGCATTTTTTTTGGTAGAATAGTTTGCATTGTTTTAGCATGTAAGTCCATGTGTAATGAGAGGTTCTTATTTGAGGTACTTAAGAGTATTTAGTTATTATTTAAATATTTTTTATCTTTTCAATGCTATACAAGCACCTACTTATTTATTTCACTCCAATAGAGCAACCCCTTGGGTACTTTCGTTGTTATACTATACAAATTTCATTGAATAATACGTGGCAAAAGTTTATTGGTTACTGGCTACTGGGTGGAGTGCTTAAGGAGTACGTGCTTGTATAAGCACAACCCTCTTAGGTGCTTAACATTTTTTTTAAGTAAAAAATTGATAAGTACCCTTAAGTATTATACAATGAACTCTCATTATAAATAGCTTACTGAAACTCCCTGATTTAGAAAATGTTACAAATAAGTCTCTGATATTTGATATATATATATATATTAAATTTCCAAAAGTTTAGATAAAATTTCTTAAAAAAGAAGTTATAAAGAAGTCTCTAAACTCTTATTTGGTATATAATATTAAATTTCCAAAAGTTTAGATAAAGATACAAATTAGTCCCTAACCATGATTTGTTGGTCTTTTCAAGTCTTTGTACAATGATATTTAGTTTTCCATCTATTTTGATCAAGGGTTTGTATTAATTGGCATCAAATCTCATAATTTAGGAATTTGCATGTATTATTTTTTACAAAGTTGAAGGCCTTAATCGATTGAATAAAAGTTCAAGAAAGTATTTGTAACTCACTCTCTCTCTCTCTCTCTCTCTCTCACGTTCAAGAACTTTAATGAACAAAATATAAGTTCAATGACTAGCTTAAAACATTTTCTAAAGTTGATGAACTATATATATATGTAGTTTACCATTTTAAAAAATATATTGTACTGTATATCGTTGGATATCATTTTGTTGAGATGTGACTTTTTTAGAATTTTATTACTTTTCTACAATAATGATTGATATTCATATACTTACTTCAAAACATGGACGTAGCCAGAAATTTCTCATTGTAGGGGTCAACAAAAAATTTCAACATAGCTAATATACGTTTCGAGAAAGACGTAGAAATAAAAAAAAATACAAATTTAGACAAAGAAGAGAACATATTTTATAAAAGAGGGACTAAAATATTTCAAAATATAATTACATTAAGAAAACAAAAGTATACAATGACAACTTATATAATTATGATTATGTTTTAGTATACATTTAGGTTAAGAGAACAAAAATATTTCAGAATACAAATCAATTGAATCTATGAATATTAAAAGCTCGTAACTAAAAAATAAAACCCAAATTAAAGTTTTCGGGGTAATAAAGAATTGTATGATTCTAGATATCCCAACAATAAATTTTTGTTTCAAAGTTTTCAAGTTCAATCACATTATGAAAATAGTAAGTTTAGCAAAAGATAAAAGCATTCTAACTTAGTAAATGACTTGTTAGAAGTGGTTTGTATACGTCTAATCTTTAAATGTTCATAACTTTTTGCTCAAATGTCAGAATGGAGTTTATAATATATCAAATCGAAACTATTGACAAGAGGAACATATATACGGAAAACAAATTGAATTGGGGGCCATTTCCCCCACTCTCCCCCACATAGGTCCGCTTCTGCTTCAAAATATACTATAGTTGTATGGGCAACTTTAAATTTTCAAAAGTGTCATCTCAAAAATGAAAATAGAAACATATTTTTTTAAAAATTGTTTTTATTATTTATAGAAGTAAAAAACTGATAAATCAAAGTCAAGCCAAATTCCTTAATTTTCATATCTTACCGGTTTACAAAATTAAGGTAACAAATACAAATATTCTTTCAACATCATCTTATGTGCAAACAAACATATAATTAATGTCAAAATTAAAAATTAAAAACTTGCTTTCTCAAAAAACGAATTTTACAACTAGTTACAAGTTCTTATACGTCAAACAATGTTTATTTGAGTTTGCACAACTAGTTGGGTACACTCAGTGGCGTAGCCAGGAATCGAAGTCGGGAGGCAAAAAAATCTCGGAACACATAACGGATCGGGATTAAAACTGAAACCTATATTTTGTGAATCCCAATAGATAGAAAAAAATCTCTTCATTTCCTGAACAATTAAAGAACATGAACACCAAATTCTAAATTCATAAATCATAATGGAAGTTCATCCATCAACATATTTGATAAATTCAACACACATAAATAATTTGAAATCATCAATTTAGCAAACACAATTACTCAAATTATCAATTCATCAACTCAGGACACAAATACAAAGACCCTAGAATTTGAAATTAGGGCTAACACAAATTCTAAAATTGGGGCTAACACAAATCTAAAATTCAGCGCACACACACTCACACAATTAATCAAATCATAAATCATTAATCCATAGAATTTAATCTGAAATTGGGGCTAAAAAACTAACACAAATATGAAATTGGGCTAAAATTTCTAAAAGCTTGTGTATTTTGCACATAAAATTGAACATAATACATCAATCCAGATTTTAGATTAAATTCCCAATTTCTGTCTAAAACTATCGGAGGCTACCTAAATTTCAGATGTATTTTGCACACAATGCATCAATCCAATATTCCAATGGATTGATGCAAAATACATTTGTACCAGCAACACTATGTTCAAAATACATTTGCACCAGCAATAGCAGCCACACACTATGTGCAAATCATTAATCCATTGGATTAAATATAATCGCAAATTGGGGCTAATCTGAAATTGAACATAATGCATCAATCTAGATTCAATTTTATGGGGCTAAAAGCCTAAAACTATCGGAGGTCTACCTCGTTGGAGACTGGAGTGGGCGGCCGGCTGAGTGACCGGAGGAGAGGAGGATGGTTGAGGAGCAGGCGAGCGACCGAGTAGAGGAGATTGCTGCCTTGTTGGACGCTGGACTCGCGTGTTGCAGATTCCGCACTGACGAGATGGTGTCTAACACTCGAGCCGGCATGGATTTGAGGACGCCGAGTCGCCCCCACTGGGTACTACATAAGTCCGCCACTGGGTACACTCCAACTAGTTTCTGGCACCTAACAACTAGTATTTTAGCAAAGAGATCTCTGCCATAACTAGTTTTTGGCAGAGAGATCTCTACAATGAAACGAAGACTTTATTCTGTAAATCAAAGAGTGACATAATTCTCAATTCATGAGAATTAGTATTTTAGTATAGAACAGATGCATTCTGAGCCGACTACATGCACATCTAGTGCAATGGCTTGGAAGTAAGCTACCTTGACCATCTTCCGAAGTTCCAAGGATAAGCGGTAGAATTATTCCAAGTATTTCAACTGGAATGGAAAGTGTTGTTGACATATTTTTCATTTTCTATTCATTCATGATATGGCCTAGTTGACCCAATCATGATATTAAGGGAAGGCACATTTTCTCGAAAAAACTATGGATCTTGTGTCCAGAAGTCCAAAAATTGAATCTCTTTCTCTGCCATCCTAGTCATAAAAAACACTTATTGGGGTAAAACTAGTTGTAAAAGTAGTTGGAGTTATATATATATATATATTTGTTTGGTAGCTAGTGTTTAACTACTTGATTGTAGTAAGTAAAATCAGATGAAAATTGGTTAACCTCAACACTAATGGTTCGATTCACTTGGATGGTCTTGCAACGACATGAGGAGTGATTTGTGATAGTGATGGTTGCTGGCTTGTGGGTTTTGTTCAAAATATTGGGATGTGCACGGTCCCAATGGCCGAGTTGTGGAGCGTGCTCCAGGGGGTGCACTTAGCCTGGAATGAGGGGTACATGAGAGCTTGCCTACAAGTTGATTCCAAGTTAGTGATTCAATTTCTAAGAAAATATGTGGATTGTAATCATCCCCTTTTTAGCTTGGTATCCCAATGCTAGAGCTTACTTTCTAGGGACTAAGCTAGTTGTCCGGTTATGTCATATCCATCGTGAGGCGAATAGTGTTGCGAATTTTTTAGCTAGCTTAGCTTTTTCTTATAGTTTAGGTTTTCATGTATTGCTTGACCTGTCGGAGGGTGTTTTAGCTATTTTGTCTAATGATGTTAGGGGTCGGGCTATCCCCCACTTAATTCCTACTTAACTCTTTTTATTCTTAATAAAATCCTTCTTGAGGGGACAGAAGGTGCCGCTTCTCTTTCGATTGAAAAAAAGTAAGTAAAAATTTTAAATTACCCTCTATACTAGGGTTATTCTTATTTAAGAAATAAATTTTTTAAATTTAAAATACTACTAAAAACTTCTCCAAAAGCTTTAAAAATTAGCTTACTCAAAAAAAGTAGTTTTACAATTAGTTACTAGTTTTTATGTGTCAAACAAACAATCTTTATATGAACTTACACAAGTAGTTGAAAAATTCAAACTAATTTTTAGTGCTAAAAAACATAGGTATTTACTTCCAACAACACAACCAATTTGCTATGTGATGTGCTATATTTCATATAGTATAACTAGGACTAGTTTGTACACTAGAGTTTTATGTCTTTTAGGGCTTTATTGAAGATTAAGAAGAAGACCGAATAGTTCGGGTTTTAAGATGAAGAAGATTTGAAGCAGAAGAGGAGGCAGAGAACCGTGGGAGACAACACAAGAGTCCCGCGGAGTAGTATTCAGTTGAAGATCCGCGGCCGCAGAACATCAGGCGGCGACTGCGGGAAGTCACCGACTCGGGAGTCAAGAAAATTCAATCTGCGTCTACGGAACCCAATTCCGCGCCCGCGGAATCCAACATCAGCCTAATCCGAGACGACGATTCTATCTATCTTTTAATATTTCTTTCCTTTCTTATCTTTCGTGTTTTTGAGTTGGCTATTTAAGCCTAGTTTTCATACTTTTTTATATCTCTCTTGGACTTTCTACTACCTATCTACTACTTTGATATTTTGTACTCTCTCTTTCTATGGACAACTAAACTCTTTTAATTCTATTCAAGTTGAAACTTTTGGATTCAAGTGCATTGTGAGATTCTCTTCTCAAGTTTATTCCTTCCATGTTATTTCAATTCTCTTAGACTTAATCTTTATTGAGTGTGTTGATTTTTTACTTGATTGACCACCTTGTTGAAATTGATACACTCTATTGCTAGGATTTAGGTTTTCTCGTAGCAAAACCTAATCTTTGTAGTAACTCGTTGATTTAGGAGTCGTTGGACTAAAATAATTGAGAGGGAGAATTGAATGTATGTTGAGTTTGACTCGTTGAAATTCAATTGTATGTATCATGCATATCCTTGTTCTTAATGCTAGTATCTCTATAATTCGTGATCGTTTCATGTGTATTTGGATATTAAGTTTGAATGCTTCGTCGCCATATTTTACAACTAATTAGGATTGGAATAACTTTTATTGAATTAATGATGAATGAACTTGATGATAAAAGTGGATACTTGGATAGAATTGTTTCCACAAACTGATAAAAACTCAACCTTTGCTTTGCTTGATTCTTTGTTTTGCATTTAATTCCCTAGTTCCAGAAAACAAATCCATCAATTCCCCTTTTGTTATTATTTTGAGTTGATAAGAATATTGACTTAGAATATTTTCAAAGCTATTTTATCAACAATTTTACCTTTATACTAAAAAAAGTTATAAATTTTAAAGAAGTCATACACTCTACTCTTCTCTCTCTCTCTCTCTCTCTCTCTCTGATAAAAACACCCCACACAAACTTCAATTAAAAGCCAAATCCCTGTCCAACAGGTCATAGTGTATGGGGACGGGGACGAGGACGGGAATAGGTGTCCCCACCCCACCCCCCGAACCAACCCCGACCCCATTGGGGAACCCCATGGGAAATCCTCGTCGGGGGACCCATTGGGGAACCCGTGGGAAATCCCGCCAAGGGACCTGTTGGGGAATCCGCAACAGGGTTTGTTTTTTGAAGCCCTGGTTAAAGGCTTGTTAATTATATAAGTTTAATTGGTGAATTTTATAAATGTTATATCAATAGAATTTTTGAGGAAAGTGTACATGAAAGTAAATGAAAAATAAAACGATTAACTCGTGGGGATTATACAAGGTGAAAATCAAACAGAGATGGCAAGTCTCCGATAGAGATTAAAATGGGGAAAACCAAACGGGGATGGGGAATCCTCGATAGGGATTATAAATGGGGAAATCAAGCTGTGATGGGGAATCTCCGATGGGGACAGGGACTCGACGGGGATGGGGTCGGGGACAAATTTTATTCCCCGATGGATAATGAGGCGGGTATGGGGAGCATATATCTAAATAGGGATGGGGACGGTAGGGATGGCAATGGGGGCGAGGATTCCCCATTACCCGTGGGGATTCCCCGTTACGGGTACGGGGATGGGGATTTTTAGTGGGGATGGGGGCGGGGATGGGGGGAAAGTAATTACCCTCTAGGGTATGGGCATGGGGACGGGGATAGGTGTCCTCGCCCCACCACCCGACCCGAACCCGACCCCATTGGGGAACCCCGTGGGGAATCCGCCGGGGGGCCCTTGGGGAACCCCGTGGGGAATCCGCCGGGGGACCCGTTGGGGAATTCCGATCGGGGGACCCGTTGGGGATTACCCACGGGTTTCCCTATCGGGGGAACCCATGGGAAATCCACGTCGGGGGACCCGTTGGGAAATCCTCACTTGGGGATCCTCACCGGGGAACCCGTGGGTAAATCTTCGTCAAGAAAACTGGTCTATAATGGTGAAGGAGTAAAAGATGAATCGGTTGCTTCATTTTACCATGCCTTGTCTAATGGTAAAGGAGTAAAAGATGTTGATTATGAGGAGTAAAAGGTGTTGTTTTTTTTAATCATTCTTGCTGTTTTTTCCCCTAAACAATCAGTTGTTCATTTTTACTACGCGCAAAACTGCGAAAGTAACTTTATGTGAATGTCTCTTTAGTCTTTAATTACATATAACATACTTGATCATATAAGATCACTTGATTCACTACTTTGGTTTTTAATTATTGATCATTCTATCCTTATATTATGTACTTGATACGTATAAATAGTATGATCATTGGATTTACAAAATTATTATTTTGTTTGTTTTTGAAGCTCTTGTTAATTATATAAGTTTAATTGGTGAATTTTGTAAATGGTGTATCAATAGAATTTTTGAGGAAAGTGTACATGAAAGTAAATGAAAAAAATGAGTAACTCGTGGGGATTATAAAAGGTGAAAATCAAACGGGGATGGGGAGTCCCCGCTAGAGATTATAAATGGGGAAATGAAGCGGAGATGGGGAATCCTCAATGGAGATTATAAATGGGAAAATCAAGCGGAGATGGGGAATCCCCAACGGGGATTATAAATGGGGAAATCAAGCGGAGATGAGGAATTTCCGATGGGAATTATAAATGGGGAAATCAAGCAGATATGGGGAATCCCGGATGGGGATTATAAATGGGTAAATCAAGCGGGGATGGGGAATACCCGATGGGGACGGGGAATCGACGGGGATGGGGACGAGGATAAATTTAATTACCCGATGGGTAATGGGATGGGTATGGGGAGCATATATCTAAATGGGTATGGGTACGAGAAGAGTATTCCACGCCCCATACTCGCCCCATTGCCATCCCTAGGGGACGGGGAGGGCATTCCCCGTCCCGAACCCACCCCATTTCCATCTATAGGTCAAACACATCTAAAGGAAAACCAAAAGGCTGAAAAACAACAAAAGGAGAGGATGGTTTCCATTGGCTAAGCCAATGAGCCACACCTGTAGCACTCCTCTTAACAAACTGAAATTTACAACTACTAAAACAAGCACCAACCTCTAATACCATTGCAAGTAAAGACCCCAACGATCTTGGGAGCTCTCCCCGTTCCAGCTTATTAATAATCGAGAGACAATTGATTTCGACTATGATATGAGAAAGCCCCATTGAATTTGCAATTTCCATCCCCTTTAAAATTGCTTTAGTTTCCTCCATGTAAACAGGTGTTCCATTTTGAATCTTTTGGGCACCAGCAAAACATATCTCACCCGAAGATATGCGACAAACAAAGCCTATTGCACAGTCCTGGCCTTTAACTGCTACATCACAATTTAGCTTAATTCGCCCATCCATGATCAAGTTTTCTCCAATTGTTGCATTGTGCCTTCTCTGGTTTGTGCTGAACAGCCATATGCTTGTTTGCTTTAGTAAATTCCTTATGCGGGATCATTATTGATTCCACAACTTCAGCATGGGTGGACCTTGTACCTTCAAATAACAGCTTGTTCCTAGCCCTCCATATACCATTTAGTAGATTAGCCCAACACGCAAGTTGTTCAGCACCTAACAAATTAAGAATATTCTCAGCCCATGCCATCACAGAAACATCGCCATCACCAAGTCACCAAACTCCGGGCAAATCTCCCAAATGAGTCTTGGCAAAACACATCCATTAAGGGAATGCATTGCTGACTCAGGCAAACCACAAACATCACAAAAAGGGTCTTGGACGATTTTCCTCTTGAAGAGGTTGTCCTTGCAAGGAAGAATTTGCAGGAAAGCACGCCAGGGGAAATTTTTAACACGAGGTGCCGCACAACAATTCCACAAGTTTTTCCAAA
Organism: Fallopia convolvulus; assembly: GCA_964016875.1. Lineage (NCBI taxonomy): Eukaryota > Viridiplantae > Streptophyta > Magnoliopsida > Caryophyllales > Polygonaceae > Fallopia > Fallopia convolvulus. The sequence goes on along the minus strand of OZ024724.1, from coordinate 8,267,489 downwards.
GAAAAATAGCACTAGCATTTGCTGATGTAGATCCCCTCAGTGCAGCATCGACTTTCTTCTCAAAAAGCATATGATAAGCAGATCGGACCGTGAATTCTCCATGATTTGAAAAGAACCAAACCAGTTGATCATAAATCTTGGGATCAATAAGGTGCTGAGAAAGATTAATGTCGATATCACATGATGCACATACTGATTTAATCAGATTCTCGTCCTAACTGGTTGATGTCCAATCAATAAGATCAACTACTCTCATGTTTTCATCTGCACCAAAAAAAATTTCCAACCACTCTAAAAGATGTAGGTCGAGGTAGCCATCTGTCCTTCTAGATATTAATGTTGTTTCCATTACCAACTTGCCAATAGCTGCCTTCCTCTAACACTTTTCTTGCTGATAAAATACTTCGCCATGTATAGCTAGGATTATACCCCAACGTCGCCTCAAAGAAAGATGTTCGAGGATTGTACCTTGATTTTAACAGTTGGTTGTACAAGGACCCCAAAATTTGTAGTAAGCGCCAACCTTGCTTTGCTAGGAGAGCTAAGTTGAAACTTTCTAAATCCCGGAATCCAAGTCCTTCCTTACTCTTAACATGGCACATTCTAGACCAACTCATCCAATATAATTTCTTTTTGGAAGACAAATCTCCCCAAAGGAAACTACACATAATCTGCTCCATTTCATGACAAGTTTCAGTTGGAATTTTAAAGCATGACATGGCATAAAGAGGAATGGACGGAATTACTGATTTGATCAAAACTTCCTTCCCGGCTCTTGATAGGGTCTTTTATTTCCAAGATTTCAGTTTCTTCCACATTCTTTCCTTGATTTGCCCAAAAATTACCTTCTTAGATCTTCCTACCATGGTGGGTAACCACGGTACCTTTCATGTTTGTCAACCTCCCGGATTTTACAAATACCTTGGATATCCAACTTCCGTTGCTCACACACATTCTTACTAAACGATATTTCTGATTTTACAAAATTGACTTGTTGTCCCGACTCAGCTCCATAAGCATGGAGGATAGAAACAATTTCCATTGCTTGTTGACAAGTAGCTTCCGCAAACACCATACTATCATCAGCGAAGAATAGATGTGAGACTCTCGACGCCAATCTAGCAATTCTAATACCATGTAACCAATGTTATCAGAATCCCGATCCGATTCTACGATTCTAACGATCCTACGATCCATAACATGCGAAACGATCCACGATCCTAAGTAGAATCTTATTGGAGTAGGATCTTAAATGGTTTAGAATACAATCTCGATTCGATCCCGATTTTACATACGATTTTAATAATCCTATAAACGATTCTAACGACCCTACAAACGATTCTTACGATCCTATAAAATGACAATTATGACTATATATTATTAATAATTTCAAGGTCAACGTCTTATTTACATTAAAATACTTGACTAGTTCAGCCTACAACATTTTTAATAATCAAATTAATAATGTTTATCATTTTCTTACCTTAATATAATAAAATATACAATCTATTAGGTTATCCTTGCATAGTTTCAGTTATAATGTAGGATCTTACGATTCAGCGATCCGATCTTACGATCCGCTCTAAAAGACTCTCAACGATCCAACTTAGAATCCCGATCATGATAACCTTGCATGTAACCTTCCTTCTTGTTCACTTTTTCAAATCAAAGTTGTTAGTCCTTCGGCACAAATGATGACCAAGTAAGGTGACAACAGGTCCCCTTGTCGAATTCCCCTAGAGGGGAAGAAAGAGTTCGAGGAGCACCCATCAAGGAGGACCGCAAACGATACTATTGACACACACTTCATTACCAGTCGTATCCATTGTTCACAAAACCCCAGCTGCCTCATAACTCGTTCCAAAAAACTCCATTCAAGTATTCAACACGATCGTAGGCGTTCGCCATGTCTAGCTTCACCGCCATATAACCCTTTTTCCGGTTCTTTTGTTCTTCATGTAATGGAACATCTTGAGAGCTGAGAGAACATTATATGTGATTAGTCGTCCTAGAACAAAAGCTCTTTGAGAGGAGGAGACCACCTTGTTAAGAACTCCTTTCAACTTGTTCGCTAGTACCTTGGAAATTATTTATACAAAACATTACAAAGGCTGATAGGACGTAAATCCTTCATTTTTCTAAGGTTAGAAACTTTTGGAATAAGAGAAATGAAAGTGTGATTCAAATTTTCTAGAAAAGGAGCATCATGGAGTATATTAAGGCAAAAAGAAATAATCTCAGTCCCGATAATATGCCAATGCTTTTGAAAGAAGAGCGCTGACATATCATCAAGACTTGGTGATTTGGTTGGATGCATAGAGAAGAGAGCTCAAGTTACCTCATCTCTAGAGAACGGACGTGTGAGCTCGGCGTTGTCCAAATCCGTCAATAGAGGCGAGATTCCTTGAGGAACCGTAGGAACATGTGTGCTTAGATCGGATTGAAATAATTTAGTAAAATAATCAACAACCACCCTTCTTTTATTCACCAAACTCCTCCACACCATACCCTCTTCATCCACCAGTTTTGAAATATTATTTCTTTTCCGCCTGCCATTAGCCTTCTGATGGAAATATGCTGAATTTCTATCTCCCCAAGTTTACTCATTAGCCTTTGCCCTTTGAAGCCAAATAAGCTCTTCCTTAGCCATCAGAGTTCTCTCTTCCTCTTCTAAAGCTCTTCTTCGGCTGAATCATTCACCCCTCATTACCTTATTTTGGAGCTCCCGTAAAACCTCTCTAACCCCATTTAACTTTAGCAAAATATCCCAAATGTCAGCTTTTTCCAAGCCTTCAGTTCATCGACACATTTGGCGAGTTTCCCAAAAACCCCACCTTCATTAATGAATGTGCTTGGATTCCTCCATACATTGTCAATAACAACCTGGCAGCCCACATGACTAAGCCACATAGCCTCAAAACGAAACGGTTTATTCCCCTTCCTTTCTTCAAACTCCTCTTCCTGAACTCGGTAACATTGTATCAGAAAAGGTAGATGATCAGATTCTTCCCGATTCAGATGACGAATACTTCCTCCCGGATACCTCTCTAACCGTTGTTCATTTACAAACCCCAAATCTAGCCTTTCCTATATGAACTCCGCTTCCGTTCGGCCATTATCCCATGTAAGTTTTGAGCCTAAATAAGATATCTCATGCAACCTGCACATATCCAAAGCTCGTTCAAAATCTGCCATTTGATTGCATTCCGGTTGTTGACCACCATCCTTGTCTTCCAAGTGAAGAACCTGATTAAAATCACCAATGCACAACCATGCTTCATGATCCTCTTCTGCTAAGCGCTTAATTAGACTCCAAGAGTGGTGTTTATCTTCCTTCCTAGGCCAGCCATAGAACCCGGTAAATCTCCATGGATCCCCTTCCTCCTCCGGTTCTATTTTTGCATCAATATGGTGACTGGTGTAAGATTGAATAGAAATGTCTATCTCTTCATCCCATAATAAACATAAACCTCCAGAACTTCCTACTGAGTTGACCGTGAAGCATCCCTTAAAACCCATCTTTTGTCTTATCTCCTCCATCTTAATTTCTGTCGCACCGTGTTTCCATTAAGAAAACAACTTTTGGGGCCTCCCTTCCCACTAAGTTAGTGAGTCTTGCAATTGTCCGAGCCTTCCCCAATCTCCGACAATTATAACTTAAGGCGATCAAAATTCCCTACAAGGGAGATTCTCCATCTCCCTCGCCAATATCACAGCTTTTAACCGTTTGCCTTCTGTTTCCTCTGATTCAATCTCCATAAGATCAGCCTTCTCTATCTTCTTCTTATCCACGCTTAAGATCTCTTGTTGAGTAGTCCCCTCTACTTCCCTGGCCCTCCTTTTCCAATTTGTTTTTTTGTTTTTGTTATGGCCACAACTTTCTCTGCTTTTTCTTCGGCCTCAGTGATGTTCGCATTTTTAGTATAGTTTTTGATAGATTTTCTTTGTTTATTAGGTTTAGTTTTGTTTAGTTTAGGTTTAGTTTTGATTATTTTTAGTTAGTTTTGCATAATTCTGTGAAAAGAGTGAAATCTACGCTATTTTGTGAATTTTGCAGGTTTTAGCGAGGAAAGGAGCTAAATGGAGCTGAATTTGGAGCATTGCAGCGAAGGACGGAGGAGTGCAAGATTGAAGAAGTCGAAGCTCAAGAGTACAAGAAGAAGTGTCGAAGAAAACAAACCCCAGACTCGTTAACGAGGCTGTGAAGGGTCGTTAACGAGGCCACGAAGAGAAAGATTTCGAGTATTATTTTTATTATTAACCGATCCTGAGCGGGAATTTATTTTCGTGTCGGTTGAGTATCTTTTTAGAATCTTTTTGGGGTTGTTAGAATATGTATTTTAAGGTTTAATATCTTTTTAGATTTTATTTCTATCTTTTAGAGATTGTTTCTATCTTTTTAGGAAAGTTTATTTCTTTTAGCCTTTTTAGTTTTTAGCTTTTTAGTATAAATACCCTTCTATCTAGCATAGAAAAGGGGGGCTTGATTTGGAGAAGATTTTGAGGAAGGCCGAAGGAGAGAGAATCGGATCGGAAGTCGGTGACGAGGTTCGGTAGACGACGGTTGCCGAGTTCGTTGATCGTATTTGTGGTTCGGTGTATGTTTTTCGGGTTTTCTTTTGGATCTCTGTAAGACGATATTTTTCTTATTAATTTAAGTTTGGTTTTGTTTCAATGTTTGTTTTTATTGAAGTTTTTAGTTTCTTAGTCATGATTTGTGAGTAGTTTATTTTTCTAGGGTCGGGGTTAAGCCCGACATAGTCGAGCATGTTTGATGAGTAAGATTGTTTGATGTGAATGCTTTTTATCTTTTATTGAGATTGTTTGTTGTGCTTAATACCGAAACGAATGTTGAGGTAATTTGAGTTTTAACTTGATTGGAAGAGAAAGTTAGTAACTTGAAGGTTGATATTGTTTGAAAACGAAAGTTTCAAGCTTTAGATCCAAAACAAGCAATTGAGTGAGTTAGTTTATGAAAGTAGATTAATTTACTTGTTAAGTCAACGAAAGTTGATGACTCTATCTATTTAAAGGCATGATCTTATCTTCTTACGGAATTCTTATGCTTGGCTATGTTGTGGTGTCCCTTGTCCTAGATTTTTGCTTTAATGGAATTATTTCTGGTGAATCTTCGTTGCTGAGTACTTGCTACGGTACCGAATTTTAATTAGAATTTTATTAGGTCTTTAGTTAGTATTTTTGTGTTTGGTGGCTCGGTAACGATCCTGACAAGGTCGTTAACGAGGCATCTCGTGAGTGTTTTGTTTGATTTTTATTAGATTGATAGACAAACAACCTTGCTTCCTGTGGAACGATCCTGACTCCACTATACTCAGCGGGGTCTTGACTTACAAATTTGTTTGTTGGCCGAGAAACCCTCTCAAGAAATTGGCGCCGTTGCCGGGGAAGCAACGAGTTGTTAGTTTATCTTCGGGATCGGAAATAGCCCGACCCCGTTTTTGTTTTTAATCTTTGTTTTCTTTGTTTGTTTTCTCAGTGTATGCCGGTAGGACGAAGAAGGCTTCAGTTTAATAACTCTAGTTATTACTCAGAACCAGAACGTTCCCTGCACTGTCGACTCCGAGAAAACCGAGCCATGGCCACAACAAAAGAGATGGCTCGAGAGTTAGAGATCCTCCGGACCCAGATGGAGGCACTGAAAGCCGAGAAGGACGGCGCAGACGCAGATAAGGCTCGACTGCAAGAAGAGCTCAATGCCTATCCAAGGAATGCCAAGCAATACATGCATCCAGAACTGAGGGTGCCAGAATCTCCTATTGTGCTTCCTGCGATAGAGAAACCTTTTGAGATCAAGTCTCAATTTATATCCTTAATCAAACGGGCTCAGTTTGAAGAGAAACCTGCTGAGTGCCCTATGAAGCATATTAGAAATTTTCTTGATTTATGTGACACCATAGCTGCTGAAGGTGTCTCGTTAGAATATGTTCTGTTAAAAGCTTTTAGATGGTCACTCACTGGAAAGGCCCTGAACTGGTTAGAGAGCCTACCTTCTAAGTCTATCAGGACTTGGAAAGCTTTGTATGATCAATTTCTTACAAAGTTTTCCCCCCCTGCTAAGACAACGGAGTTAAGGAAACGCATCACCTCTTATCACCAGTTGCCTAATGAAACATTTGTTGAAACATGGGAAAGATTCAAAGAGATGCTTAGACAGTGCCCTACTCATGGGCAACCTTTATATGTATTGCAAGAAATCTTTTTCCAAGGTATCAACGCGGAGACCAAGAACCGCATCAACACGCATACTGCGTGCGGTTTTTTAGAGATGAACCCGACAGAGGCGTGGGAACTGTTGGACAAGCTGGCGAATTACGATGCTATGTACGGAACCCAACAGGCTCCACAAACCCAAAAACGTCTCTATGTGCCCAACCGAGATGAAGTTGACGCCGATGTTAAAAATCAATTCTTACAAGATGAGGTCAACCGTCTGAAGAAACAGGATAGTTTTTTGAAATCCTCTCAATCATGTCAAGAATGTGGTTCTTCTGCGCATAGTACTTCTGCTTGCACTAATATTGAGCAGGTTAGAACCGCTGAAACAATAGCTGAGATGAACTACATGAGAGGACCCTACAGGAACCAACCTAATTATAATGACAGGTCAAACAACTATCAACCATGGGGCAATCAGAATACAAATCAAAATTACGCAGGGCCCCCACAGGATAGACGACTTGCACCATATCGACCTCCAGGCCATCAAGAGACACCATCTTGGGTTCGGGATTTTAAAGAGAGCATCAACGGAGTGAACAACAAAGTTGATGACGTTCAAGCCAAGCTGAACCGACAGGATAAAAGATGGGGAGAGTTCGATATTTGGAAGAGGAGCGTTGATTCCCAACTAAAAGACCTTGCTGCACGGATTCCAAGACCACAAGGGCAACTCCCGGGCCGTCCCGAGGAGAACCCTGGAGGCCAAATAGCAGCAGTACACCTCCGAAGTGGGAAGACACTACCGGAGAGAATTCAAGCTGAAGAGAAGGAGGAACAGGATCTCGCCAACCAGCTCGTTAACGAGCCAGCGAGAGCAACTACCAAGCCCACAAGCCAGGATGACGAGGCTCCGAGGGTCCCTAACGACCGTAACCCAGGTAAGTCTACTAATCCGAGCCTTCCTCTCAATCCCAGGGTAGTTAACGACCCCACCAGGGTCGGTAACGACCCGCCGAGGACATCAGTCAACCCCAATGTCGACCCGGTACTCTCACCTCTCGAGCCTAACTTGGTTCCGAGAATGGTGAAATCTCTTCCATTTCCTACTAAGAAATCCATGGACTCTACTGAGAGTAAGTTCAAGCGTTTCGTTAAAATTCTTCAGGGCATTAATATTTCCATCCCGTTCGCTGAGGCCCTAAGCGAAATGCCGGCTTACACAAATTTTTTGAAAGATATTCTTAGCAGGAAAAGATCTATTACAGAGCTGTAGGATGAGGTCAGATCAATAGCTCTACCAGAAAAGCTTGGAGATCCCGGGAGGTTTGCAATCACAATTGGCATAGGCAACCACAAGTTCAAAGCTTTATGCGATCTTGGTGCCAGTGCTAGTCTTGTTCCGCTCTCAATCTGGTCTAGAGCAAATATGGGACCACTAGAGCCTATCAACATGCGGCTTTATATGGCAGACGGATCTTGCATCAAACCAACAGGGCTGCTAGAAGATTTCCCAGTTCAAGTGGGTAATTTCTTTGTTCCTAATGACTTCATCGTGATGACAATGCCCGAAGATCCAGTTGTGCCTATTATTTTGGGAAGACCATTCCTTGCTACAGCAGGAGCCATAATCGATGTTAGGAGAGGACTCCTAACTTTCGAAATTGGGGATGAGGTGACGGAATTCCGATTCAAACAATCCAGGGAATCCGACAAAGCTGAAGTCAAGATGCTCTACACCCATGAGGAGATCATTGAATGCGGAGACCCTATAGGAAGGTCAGCATGCAATGATGAAATTTCAGGGCAAAGATGGACAGAAATAACCACTGCAGTCTCAGTAACGAGTCCTCCAACATCGTTACCGATTCTCCTGGCAGAAGATGCAGGGTCGTTAACGACCCACCCATGTTCGTTAACGACCCTAGCCGAAGATGGCGAGATCTCAACTTTTGAATACTTTCATGAAGTGTTGAAGACGGAACCAGAAGAGCCCATTCTAATCCCTGCCGAACCGTCCCCAACACTTAAACCTTTGCCAGATTCCCTCAGGTATGAATTCCTCGGTCCTAATTCTACTCTACCTGTCATCATTAATGCTGGATTAAAAGATGAAGAAGTAGGAAAACTCCTGAATGTTCTTAGGATGCATAGAAAAGCCATAGGCTACTCCCTAGATGATATAACTGGCATATCCCCTTCTCTTTGCATGCATAGGATTTACATGGAGGACAATCATAAACCCACCATAGAACATCAACGTAGATTAAATCCTAATATGAAGGATGTAGTTAAAAAGGAAATTATTAAATTACTTGATGCATGGATCATATTTCCTATTTCGGACAGCCAATGGGTGAGTCCGGTCCATGTAGTCCCTAAGAAAGGGGGGATGACTGTGATAGAAAATGAAAAGGGAGAGCTTATTCCGACTAGAACCACCACTAGTTGGAGAATGTGCATTGATTATAGGAAGCTCAATAGTGCTACTAGAAAAGATCATTTTCCGCTTCCTTTCATAGATCAGGTGTTAGAACGCTTAGCCCAACATGATTATTTCTGTTATTTAGATGTCTATAGCGGCTTTTGGCAGATTCTCATTCATCTTGATGACCAAGAGAAAACAACCTTTACATGTCCCTATGGAACCTTTGCTTACAAAAGAATGCCATTAGGGCTTTGCAATGCCCCTGCTACTTTTCAAAGATGTATGATGGCTATTTTTTCAGATATGATAGAGGATATTGTAGAGGTTTTTATGGATGACTTTTCTGTTTATGGTTCTTCATTTGATTCTTGTCTTGCTAACCTTGCACGAGTGCTTAAGAGATGTGAAGAAACCAATCTTGTTCTTAATTGGGAAAAATGTCATTTTATGGTTCAAGAGGGGATAGTACTAGGACACCTTATCTCTAAAAGAGGGATAGAAGTAGATAAGGCGAAAATTGAGCTTATTGAAAAACTACCTCCTCCCTCTTCTGTACGAGGCATTAGGAGTTTTTTAGGGCATGCTGGCTTTTACAAGCGATTTATTCAGGATTTTTCTAAGATAGCTAAACCTTTGACTAACCTACTAATGAAAGATGTAGTGTTTGAGCTGTCTTCAAAATGTCTTGAAGCATTTTACAGGTTAAGAGTTGCCCTTGTGTCTGCCCCCATCATGCAGTCCCCAGACTGGACATTACCCTTTGAGATCATGTGCGATGCCAGTGACTATGCAGTTGGCGCAGTTTTAGGGCAACGGAAGGACAAGAAACTCCACGCCATTTACTACGCCAGTAAGACGCTGGATGAGGCACAGAGTAAGTATACCACAACAGAGAAGGAATTCCTTGCTGTGGTATTTGCCTTTGAAAAATTCCGGTCCTATCTTGTTGGATCCAAAGTGATTGTTTATACTGACCATGAGGCCGTTAGATACTTAATGGCTAAAAAATATGCCAAACCTAGATTTCTTCGTTGGATGCTCTTACTGCAGGAATTTGATCATGAAATAAGAGACAAAAAGGGAGCAGAAAATCTAGTGGCAGATCACTTGTCCAGGTTGCCAGTTGAGCATATCACCGAGTCCAATAATGAGGTACCAATAAATGATTCCAGACCCGACGAACACCTCCTGCTGAATGAAGTCGAACTCTACAAGACCCTCGTTACCGACCCCTTCAGGATCGTTAACGAGGCGCCGAGGCTGGAAGACACAAATAAAAAGGGAAAATGTTCAAATTGGGTCGACAATCAAGCCAATGGGGTCGTTACTAAGCTATGGGAGGTCGGTACCGAGGTCAATATATGGAAGCCTAGTTCGTTAACGACCCACCCAGGTAAGATTTCTGAACCTAAGTCTTCTCAATTAAAATTCACCCCCTCTCCTTCTTCAATTTCTTCTTCCTCTATATCAATCCATGCTATTAGAGGGCCAAAAGCTCCTTGGTTTGCGGATTTCGCTAACTATCTTGTAGGAGGCGTAATTCCCGAGGGCCTTACCCCACAAAAGAAGAAGAAATTTCTCCATGATGTGAAACAATACTATTGAGACGATCCCTACTTGTTTAAACAAGGAAGCGATCACCTCTTTAGGCGTTGTATCCCAGAGGAGGAGATTGAAAACGTGATCCGTCAATGTCACACACTTCCAACTGGAGGTCATGCAAAAGGATTCAAGACTACTGCGAAGATTCTTCAAAGTGGTCTCTATTGGCCCACCATGTGCAAAGATGTGCAAGCTTATGTGACAGCATGTGATGGATGTCAATGCTCAAGCAACATAACTTGGAGACATGAAAATCCACTGACTGGGATTTTAGAAGTTGAGCTTTTTGATGTATGGGGCATTGATTTCATGGGACCGTTTCCCGCCTCAGGACCCTACAAATACATCTTAGTTGCGGTTGATTATGTTTCCAAGTGGGTGGAGGCTGCTGCCACAAGGACTAATGACGCCAAGACTGTTGCTAAATTCATCAAGACTAACATTTTCCCCAGATTCGGCGTTCCAAGAGTCCTTATCAGTGATGGTGGCTCCCATTTCATTGAGCGAAGTTTTGAAGCCCTTTTGGCTAAGTATGGGGTATCTCATCGGGTGGCAACACCCTATCACCCCCAAACAAGTGGCCAAGTTGAAGTTTCAAACAGGCAAATAAAGAGCATATTGGAGAAGACAGTTTCCCGTTCTAGGAAGGATTGGTCCTCCAAGTTAGATGACGCTCTGTGGGCATATAGGACAGCATATAAGACGCCTCTACGCACTACCCCCTATAATCTAGTGTATGTCAAGGCATGTCATTTACCGGTCGAAATGGAGTATAAGGCATTATGGGCTCTCAAGGAGCTCAGCATGAACCTCGACGCGGCTGGAGCAAAAAGATTCATGGACTTGCAAGCATTAGAAGAATTGAGGCTGAAGGCGTATGAAAATGCTGAAATCTACAAGGAGCGCACCAAAAGGTGGCATGATCGGAAATTGGTGCCCAAAACTTACCACATCGGCGATAAGGTACTTCTCTTCAACTCTAGACTCCGATTATTCCCAGGAAAGCTAAGGACACGATGGAGTGGGCCATTTGTGGTTCATCACATTTATCCTCACGGAGCAGTAGAGTTGACTGATAACCGAGGCGTCATTTTCAAAGTTAATGGACACCGGTTGAAGAAATTCCATGAGCAGCCTGATCTGGATGAAGAGATAAGAGTCACCATGGCTCTCACATCACAAGACTAGCAAGGGAGCTCGTCGGGCTAACGACGTTAAACATAGCGCTTATGGGAGGCAACCCGCTTTTTAGAATAGGTCTAGTTTATTTTATTTTTCTCTTTTTCTTTTTAGGTTATTTCTTAGCTTTCTTTTATTTTTCTTTTTAGTTTTAAATAGGATAGAAATTAGATTTTTTGAGCTAACAAGATTTCAGGAAAAAAGGGGTCGAAAATTCATTCAAGAAGGCCACGGTGGCTCGTTAACGACCCACCCAGGGTCGTTAACGACCCGGTTCGGAAGACCCGATTCGTCACAATACGGGACAGGTAAGTAATTCTAACATACTCTATCTTTTTAACCCTAGCCGCCGCCCCCTTCTACCCTTACCCCTCCTATATAAACCCTTCTACCCCTCCCAAAATTCTACCATAATCCCTTCAAAAATTCACTCTCCACCCAAAACTCTCTCAATCCCTTTCCCTTCTCTCCCACTGAGTCGGAATTCCCACGCTAACGACCACCGGAGACGCCATCGTTACCGGAGTTCGGAAGCCACCCACCGTCGAAGCCGAGCTCGTTAACTACCCCGATTCCGACCCTTGTTCTTTAAATTCTCGGTTCTCCGGTATGATTTCTAAACCCTTGCTTAAACTTGCATGATTGATTATTTATAGGGTTAAATTTCATATCTTGAATTGTGCTTAAATTCTTGATTGTGCTTAAATTCCATTCTAAAAATTCTTGATTGTGCTTAGTTGTCCATGTTTTAGGAAAGATTATTCATGTTAGATTAGCTATTGTAACCCCTTAGTTAGGAAAGCATGAATTTTTCTTGTTCTAGATCTAAAAGTTCAATCTTTGCATGTCAAAATTCCGGGAAATTTTTAGCATGTTCGGGAAGGGTAATTGAGCAAGTATGGGGTGCTTATACCCGATAGAGGATTCGTGGAAAATATTAGAAGATTGCATGCTTGATTTGTGCTGAATTAGAGGTAGATTGAATTTCGGAAATTACTGGTTTTGCTCTCGGCAGGTCGTTAACGACCCACCCAGGTTCGTTAACGACCCTGCACTTCATCATTCACCGATCCGAGCCCAGAATCGTGAACGACCCAATTGGGAAGTTTACGAATAATTCCGAGGTTAATTTTGAGACCAAGTATGGGGTCTCGTACCTATTATTTTTGAGTGGATCTTATCTTGGAAAATTTTCGATTATTTTGTAGGATCCATGGCTAGTTCAAGCAGACCCGCTACACGAGCCCAAAAGAAGAGGAGGAACCACAGGTCTCCATCTCCACCCCGGGTGGATGATGTGATTTTGAGCAGTCAAAGCCAAGTACGGCGCTACCGGGATTTTTTGGAGAAGGACCATTACACCCGATGGTTCTCGAAGTCTAGCGCCGTCTCTACGGGCATCTACACGGATGTCAAGGACGCCTTCATCATCCTTGGGGCCACTCACCTATTGAAGCAAGAGAGCTTGCCACATTACCCGGCCCTTACATCCGAGTTCTTGGCCACTTTGGAGACCAACTTCTCGACGAAGACCTCGGCGGGACGTATTCGGTTCCGGCTCGGTAACGAGGACCGTGACTTCACCATGGCGGAGTTCAATGCAATCTTGGAGCTCCCAAACCCGTCAAGAGATTATAGCCTGAAGGACTACCGAGTGACCCGCACTTGGAGCTACATCACCGGAGAGGTTCAATCCTCTACCGCGGCGCTATCCGGGGCAAACATAGTCAACCCCATCTTCCGGATTATCTTGAGAGTCCTCGCCGCAACATTTTGGCCGAAGAGAGAGTTGAACCGGTCTACAAGGACGGAGGTCGCTTACTTCCGCACCATTCTCTTTGAGGAGCCCGACCCCTTGAATTTGGGGTACGAATGGCTCTACTATGTCGTACCCCAAATTCAATAGTAGCCTCTTGGCTAAGAATCTTGGAGTTGATCTCACCCGCTACACACCGGCCCACGCCCATCTCCTCAACAAGAACTATTGGTATAGTTCCGGGATTTTCGCACAAGCCGAGGGAGGCTACAAGTTGAAGGTGCAAGATCGACTAGTCATACCTTCCCTCGACATGTACGAACTACTCTATGTACCAAATTGGTACGAAGTGTGGACGGGACATCCTTACCCATTGGAGCCAAAACCGGAGGACGAGCTCTCGCTTAGGCCTTGTGAACCCGGTTTGAGCGGGACGACGTGGATGAATATGAAGAAGAAGATGAGCAAGAAGATACCGAGGTAGTAGGCAATGACACCGAAGAAGCCGACACCGAGGGCGGCACTGAGGAGCTCAACTTTGAAGAAGAATACATGGACACGGAGGCGTTAGGCGGCCACATCTTCGTTGACGAGCCCACCAGGGTCGTTAACGACCACTTCCAGCCACCACCCAACACTGTCAACGAGGCACCCAACTTCGTTAACGAGGTGCCGAGAGCTCCTGTCGACCCAGCACCAGCTCCTGTCGACCCTCATGCTTATGGCTTAATGCCTTACAACCCGGTGATGTACCAAGATCATTTCCAGCCTCACTACCCACCACCTCCTCAGCCCGAGTACGCAGGATCGAGTATACCACCACCATGGGCCGAGGATCTTTCTGCACGGATGCACAGCTTCACCTCCAGACGGATCACATTCATAGGAGGATGGATAGATGGGAAACCGTCTATTCCGCTCGCATGTCGATGGAGGACGAGAGGCAGCGTCAGAGAGAGGCGGAGGATGCTGAGCGTTGGAGGACGATGTACAACTTCATGGGGAACTTTGAGCACTACTTTCCTCCACCGAACCATTGATTCAAGCTCAAGATGAAGTTTCCTTTCCTTGTTTCCACTTTTGTAAGTTTTATGTTTTTCTTTTTCTTTTTAATTTTTTGTTTTCTTTTCTATTTCTTTTCCCTCTTCTTCTTATTTTCCTTACAGTGGGGACACTGTAATTTTAAGTATGGCGTGGGAGAAAGTAGAAAAATTATGTCCTAGGTTTTTTTTGTGTTCCATGTAGTTGTTATTTATTTTTAATTGAAGAAAAAAAAATTCGAAAAAACCAAAAAAATTCAAAAAATTCAAAAAAAAGAGTTTAGAATTGATAGATATCCCTTCTTAAGTTCTATGATATCAATCACTAGCTTAATCATATAATTCCTTGCAAACATGTCTTTGAAAGTATAGCCGGATTCTTAAAATTGAAATTATTGTTTTTAGAAGAGAATAGCACTTGATGAAATTGAGCACATATACTTTATAGCATAGATGATGCAATCCAACAAAATCCACCTTGTGAGTTATTTTTGGCCTTATAGGGAGAACATTTATAAATCCCTCTTCTTTTCTTGTGTGATTTACTCTCTTTATGCATATTATCTCTTGGAATTGTGATGGTTATCTATTTCTTGAGACCCTTATAGGATTTATAGTTCATTTCTTGTGAAGATCATATGATGGAGAACTTATTTTTATGAGCCCTATTATTCCTTATCTACCTTTACATTATTCCTTCTTTTGATAACCAATTCTGGCCTGAAACCTTTTGTTTTTAGCTCCACAAAAATTATTCCCTAGTCGAGATAAGCTTGACCCTATCCGGGAGTTAGGACTTAGATTGGAGAGGTAAAGTTTTGTGCTTTGTTGAAAAGAAAAGAGTTTATGTTTGCTTGAATTGAAGGGTATTTGGGAAGGATAGATTGGAAGTCTCTTGTTATTACATGTAAGAAAGGTCTCTTGATAGAAAAAATGCACACAATAAAGTTTTGATGGATGTAGTGAAGTGAAAAGAAGAAAAGGATGTATACGGTGGATCGTTAACGACCCTAATGTGGGTTCGTTAACGAGGCAGCGAATGAAAGAATGAAAAAAAAAGAAAAAAAAAGAGAAGAAAGAAGGAAGAAGTTAAAGTGCATTTGTGTTTATAGATAATATCAAGTGATTCTTTTATTTTGGATATGAGACTTTCTAGGATGATAAAGGGTGAGTGAAAATGAGTGTGCATAATAAGAGTGAGTTTGGTATGTTGTTTTATGGATTTTTTGGTGAGATGTGAGTTGTTTTTAGGAGTCTTTGATTCCCGGATATTATTAGCACCACATGACCAAAATATTTTCCATGCCCTATTGTTATTACCAAGCCCCATTACAACCCGGCCGAATGGAAACTTCTTTGAAGTTTTTCATTGAGCCTAGGTTCTCTTGATGATTTTTGCTTGTTTTGACAAATCTTGGGTGGAGAGTATTGGTGATATAAGTTCCAATTTCTATGAGTTTTTGTATATAAGATGAGTTGAGAGATTGAATTTATAAGCCCAAACACTTGAGAGTTGAGTGAAACACATTATATCCCTTGAGAGGTTGGATTGTATTATTTTATGTCTATTTAAGTGCATATATGTGTGAGGATGTTAATAGTCTTTTGCTATAATTTTCTTATGTGTAGATGTTGTTTTTTATTAGAAGATGGCTATGTCTTAATGAGCATGATTTGTTTTGGTTTTGGTTAGTGTCTTGTTTATTGCTTGAGGACAAACAAGTCTAAGTATGGGGTATTTTGATGTTCGCATTTTTAGTATAGTTTTTGATAGATTTTCTTTGTTTATTAGGTTTAGTTTTGTTTAGTTTAGGTTTAGTTTTGAGTATTTTTAGTTAGTTTTGCATAATTTTGTGAAAAGAGTGGAATCTACGCTATTTTGTGAATTTTGCAGGTTTTAGCGAGGAAAGGAGCTAAATGGAGCTGAATTTGGAGCATTGCAGCGAAGGACGGAGGAGTGCAAGATTGAAGAAGTCGAAGCTCAAGACTACAAGAAGAAGTGTCGAAGAAAACAAACCCCAGGCTCGTTAACGAGGCTGTGAAGGGTCGTTAACAAGGCCACGAAGAGAAAGATTTCGAGTATTATTTTTATTATTAACCGATCCTGAGCGGGAATTTATTTTCGTGTCGGTTGAGTATCTTTTTAGAATCTTTTTGGGGTTGTTAGAATATGTATTTTAAGGTTTAATATCTTTTTAGATTTTATTTCTATCTTTTAGAGATTGTTTCTATCTTTTTAGGAAAGTTTATTTCTTTTAGCCTTTTTAGTTTTTAGCTTTTTAGTATAAATACCCTTCTATCTAGCATAGAAAAGGGGGGCTTGATTTGGAGAAGATTTTGAGGAAGGCCGAAGGAGAGAGAATCGGATCAGAAGTCGGTGACGAGGTTCGGTAGACGACGGTTGCCGAGTTCGTTGATCGTATTTGTGGTTCGGTGTATGTTTTTCGGGTTTTCTTTTGGATCTCTGTAAGACGATATTTTTCTTATTAATTTAAGTTTGGGTTTTGTTTCAATGTTTGTTTTTATTGAAGTTTTTAGTTTCTTAGTCATGATTTGTGAGTAGTTTATTTTTCTAGGGTCGGGGTTAAGCCCGACATAGTCGAGCATGTTTGATGAGTAAGATTGTTTGATGTGAATGCGTTTTATCTTTTATTGAGATTGTTTGTTGTGCTTAATACCGAAACGAATGTTGAGGTAATTTGAGTTTTAACTTGATTGGAAGAGAAAGTTAGTAACTTGAAGGTTGATATTGTTTGAAAACGAAAGTTTCAAGCTTTAGATCCAAAACAAGCAATTGAGTGAGTTAGTTTATGAAAGTAGATTAATTTACTTGTTAAGTCAACGAAAGTTGATGACTCTATCTATTTAAAGGCATGATCTTATCTTCTTACGGAATTCTTATGCTTGGCTATGTTGTGGTGTCCCTTGTCCTAGATTTTTGCTTTAATGGAATTATTTCTGGTGAATCTTCGTTGCTGAGTACTTGCCTCGGTACCGAATTTTAATTAGAATTTTATTAGGTCCTTAGTTAGTATTTTTGTGTTTGGTGGCTCGGTAACGATCCTGACAAGGTCGTTAACGAGGCATCTCGTGAGTGTTTTGTTTGATTTTTATTAGATTGATAGACAAACAACCTTGCTTCCTGTGGAACGATCCTGACTCCACTATACTCAGCGGGGTCTTGACTTAAAAATTTATTTGTTGGCTGAGAAACCCTCTCAACACTCAGCTGGTTGTTGTAAATTGTGGCCGCTTTCCTCAGTCACATGTTCTTGCCTAACTGTTTGTGGACAAACCTCATATGTTGCTTTTCGTTTATGCTCTATTGGCGTTTTTCCTGCAATATCCGAGTTCTGCCCTATCATCTTTGCTTTTTCTGTCTTCTCTGTCATTTCATTGGCTTCCTCGTTAACAATTACCAGTCTCTTTTCCAAGTTTATGCCTTCTAGCTCGTGATTTCTTTCACCTTGAGTCTTGTTGTTGTTTTTTCCATCCGTCTCCTCAAGACTCTTTTCAGTTTCATCAAGAAAATCCAATAGAGATCTTCTCACCTTTGTGGCCTGCTCTGTTACAGCTTCATCATCACCCCGCCTCCCCTGAGATTTTGATCCTCTGATCACCAGCTTTGTACCCGTTCCACTAGAGATTTTGCTTGTTAAGGCTTCATCGGAGATGCCCGTAACCACTCGCCATACTCCCCGTGCATCTCTTTCGCCCTTTCATCGTCACAATCCAATTCAACATGCCCTAGAAGCACACATGAGTAGCAAAAATTTGGCAACCGTTCATATTTCAGTTCCACCCATATACACTTTCCTCCTATTTTAATCAACAAACCCTTACGCAACGGTTTAGAAATGTCGATTGAGACCCTGATTCTGATGTATTTGGAACAAATGATCATGTCTTCATCAACAATTTCCTCCAATCCTCCAATGCTTTTACCGATTGCTTCTGTTGTCTCTTTTGTCATAGCATCCAATGGCAAATCATATACTCGAACCCAAAAGGACACCCTATCCACCATAATTTTTAATGGTTGCTCCACACCAGGTTCTTTCAATGCTAGTAAACTCCGATCAAAAGACCCAGGTACGTCCTTTCCGCATCACCTTTTGTTTTTCCCCATGAGTAGCAAATCAGAACAGAAGAAGATTGTTTCTCAGTTCTCTGAAAATGAATCCATTCTTTAACCACCACGCCCTTCTCATCGTCGCTTGGAGAGCATAGATATTGAATGGGCGACTTGTGAGAAGAGAACCCACCAAAACCAAACCTTTATTATCATCCGATCCTTCATTCTTCCCCTAAATCTCCACACACTCATCCTCTGTTAGTCTTATATATTTCCTCGACTTCAATGATTTCCATCACTCCTCCTTAATTCCAATCCGATCAAAGCAACACAACTCTACGGTGAATCCTGCACGTAGACGGCAGGAAAACCTCCCTAGCTCCTAATGTCGATGACCGGAGAGAGGCCAACAACGAATTGCGAACCGTCAGAAGAGCGGTTATCAAAAATCACCGGGTATGCCCTAGCTAGAGAGTTCGATATGAGAATTTTTTTCACAAAAAACCAAATGTGTGTCTTCACAGACCGTATATTGTTTACACTCTTCTCTTACTACATCTAACATCCTAAGGGGGTACATAGGAAGAAAGCGGGAGTAACCGCCCCTCAAAATTAACAAGCAAGCTTTGCTCATAAAGTAATATTGTTTTCCCTATCATAAAATATTATATTATATGTTTTGGCAGGATAATCGTACTAACACGTTACCTGCTGAAAATAGGGAAATCCTAATAAAAAAGTAATCGTAACGCGTTATGAGTTATGGGCAAGATGTATAATCAAATAAAGAGTGGAAAAAAAATAGTAAGCAAGTTGATATTCGTATATTGCGATTGTAGTTGCAAATAGATCTCTCCAAAGTATCCTAGAATACTTGAATGGAAGTGAAATGATAAAACAAAGATGAGATTCTGCTTCTAGCTTGAGTTCAAAGCGCCAGTCTAGATCGTGCCCTTATTTCCGCCTCAGCCTTGTTTTATACTCTTCTCCTCCGTTCTGACCGTTGGTGGAGTGCCTAGCACATCCCGGAGATTTCGTCCTCGTCGTTAATTGCATAGCCGTTAGTGTTGACCATGAAGTCCGAAATTTTCGCCTTGCTTTGATTGCTCCATCGTCTCCTCTTTCTAGCGGTTTAATTGGATCGTCGATGTTGGGCTTCGTAGCATTCCTTTTGGGCCGAATTTCGGAGGGCCCAACAATACCCCCATCAAAAACCCGGGAAAATTCCCGCCTCCACTTTCCTGGTGTTTTTGATTTAGTGTCTCGGAATTTGTAGCAATTCAGAACACGTCCAATCAACCCCTATTTAAAGCGGTTATGATGGCTTTCAAAGACTTCAATTGTGCTTCTCGGTGTCCAGGTACGTTCTCCCCTTCTTTTGCTTCTTCGTCTTCAACTTCCTTTCTTTCCCAACTATGGCGTCCTCTAACTCTCCTTCCCTCTACTGCCTCGAATCCACCCTTCCTCCTTCTCTGACATCTTCTGGTTTCCTCACCTCCTATCATCGGAGGGATAGTACTTCCGAGGACCCCCATATTTTTGCTTTTTCTGCGGGTTTCCCTTCACATGCAGAGGTGTTTCTCCCTCCCCCTGGCGTTCACGCGGATTTCTACGCCAACGATTGGGTGTGCTTGTATGAGTACCCTTTTCGTATTGGCCACCGTTTCCCATTTTCTCCTCTAGTTGTCGACTTTTTTATCCACCCTCAATGTTTCTCCGGAGCAATTACTTCCTCAAGTTTGGAGACTTCTTCTCTCCGTTGATCAATTATGCTCTTCTCATGGGCTTCCCTTCAAAGCTGCCGACTTTTTCCTAAATTATCATCTGTCCAAAGGCGGTCCAGGCCGTTTAACTTTGAAAACATTTACCAACAAATCTGACTTAGTCTTTAACATATCCAAATCTGATCGGGGCTGGGCTGATAAGTTTTTCTTTGTGAGACTGTCTTCTCTAGGGATCGATACATCTTTCCTGAGAAGTCGCTGGCAATCAACAAGTAGTGTTTCCCTTTTGAACTGCTGGCTTCTTTTCAAGTCTAACTGCTAAGCGTTTCATTGTGCAGAGTGCCTTGCTACTCCTCAACCCCGCAAAGTGTCATACCAAGTCATCTCCCATATCGAGGCTCTCTCGTTGGAGGAAAGATCCTACCCTGATCTAGTAAAGGCGTGTTTCGCAGAACCCGAAGAAACCGAGATGTCGAGTAAGTCTCTCTCTCTTCCCCTTTATAACTCCTACTTTTCTCGTTTTTTTTAACCTTGCTTTTCCCGTGATGTCAGGTTCGAGGACTACCCGTTCTACCACTGTGCTGACTACCATGGAACGAGTTGAAGCTCGGAAGAAGAGGAAGGCTGAATCAGCTTCAACGGCAGATACCGCGTTGACAGTCTCAGATCCTAAGAAGTCTTCCGAGGCTCGGGTTTCTTCTCCTAAGAAAAAAGCATGCTCGACCCTTTCTGATCACCCAAAGACAATGATGTCCCTTGACATGGCTGCTGAAAAGTGTCTGAGTTCCTTGGCGCCTCTTCACGTGGGCTGTTCTCGTGGCAAGGAGGACCAATCTTCTTTCTCGGAATTTTTCGGTGAAATTCTGGCGGCACAGTGGCAGGTACGTTTTCTCCAACTACTCTTATTCCATGTCTTACTCGTTACCTGATTTTTTTTCTTTTCTTATGCAGGGCTTGCAACTTTCTCTTTCTGCCTTTGAAGCTTTCAAGGATCTGCCTAATCAATTGGCCCAGAGCAAGATCAGTCTTTAGCTCGAGAAGGACAGGAGCACCATCTTAGGAAATGAGAAGACCGCTCTGGATAAGAAGGTTCGCGATTTGATGAATAATCTTGAGAGGATTTCTAAGGAGTCCAAAGAGTGGGAAGAAAAGTTCGTGGCCTCTTCCGGTAAAGAAGCTGCTTTGGCTAAAGAAATTGAAGACACTGCAGACTACTGGTCCTGCCGAGCTCGAGTGGAAATGATGGAGGAGTTCGCGGCGTGGAGGCATACTTCGTGGGATGCTGTGAAGGAAAGGGAATTGTTCGAGAGCTTGTTTTTTGACGAGGTGATAGCGGCTAAAAAGTCCTCAGTCATTGATGACATTGCCTCCGTTGCTAAGGTGGTTGCCCAAGTGGAAATGGACAACCAACCTAAAGAATGATCCCCTCTCGTTCTGTTGTGTCTTGTTGAATTTTGAACAATTTCTTACCCCCAGCGTGTTAGGGTTCTTAAACTCTTGTTTTGTATGGCCACTTTATTCTAGGGCCCTATCGTGGACACGTTCGCGCCCCGTGTTGGTTTATGGGGTTTTATTTTGATAATGTTTTATTAGTTGCTATTGTCTTGGATCTGTTTTGATTTTTTGTAGGTAAGAAGGTTCATCACCGAAGAAGGAAGATCAACGCGTTCGTGGGGCAGTCGATTTGTTTGACACATGTACTTGTAATTTTTGCAATAGATTCTTCGTTGTATAGCGTTTTTTATGTTAGATGCGGAGAGAGAAGGGTGTACTTGTCTGAAATGTAAACATTTGCAATAAATTCATGAATTGTGTTACAAATGTAAAATTCCACTTGATCTAGAATTCTTGTTGCATGTCTTCGTCTCTTGCATCTTTTAACTAGTCGTTGTGTGCACAGCGTTGCCTGATCACAAGGCGAGGGCCTATGTTTTGGCCTGTAACGTCACAAGGCGTCCCTTGTTAGTTTTTCGAAACCGTTGTTCTTGTGTATGTTCAAAGTTGTAATGATATAATGTAAAAGGGGAAAATTTATGAGAATTACCTTATCAAAACCCGTTGTGTTTCAAAAGTGGTACAACTTCAAGCTCATTGCATTCCCACTTCTGGGGACCGTCTTCCCCTCATGTGACATCAACTCATAGGCTCCTTGTCCTACGATCTTCGTGATCTGATATGGTCCTTCCCAGTTTGCTCCCAACTTGCCAGCATTTAATTCTTGCGTATTCTGAAAGACTCTTCTTAATACCCAATCTCCTATTTGGAATACTTTGGCGTTAACGCGTTTATTGTAACTCCGAGCTACCCCCTGTCTATATGCCGCCATCCGAATTGAAGCCTCATCTCGTAACTCGTCCACTGTATCCAAATGGTGCAATAGGTTGGATAGATTTGACTCCTCGGTGGTAAGTTCGTATTGGACTGTAGGCAAAGTTACTTCTACTGGTAGTACGGCTTCACATCCATAGACCAAGGAAAAAGGTGTATGACCCGTTGCTGTTTTGGGAGTTGTTCGATCTGAGCACAAGATAAAGGGTAACTCGTCTGCCCATTTCCCTTTTGCTTCTTTGAGCCGCTTCTTCAAGTTGTTAATAATCACCTTGTTACTTGCTTCTGCTTGCCCATTAGCATGAGGGTAACGAGGCGTTGACATCACCAACTGTATGTTGTACTGTTGGCAAAACGATCTCGTCTTGTCACTGATGAATTGAGACCCGTTGTCGTAGACTATGGTGGATGGTATTCCGAATCTGCTCAGAATGTTTCTCCTTATGAAGGAGATAACTTGGGTGTCTTGAACTTCTTTGAAAGCTTCGACTTCAATCCATTTGGAGAAGCAGTCGGTCATCACCAAGATGTAAATACGTTGCCCCGAAGCTGGAGGAAGTTTTCCCACAATGTCCATCCCCCATTTCATAAATGGCCAAGGAGATGTTATAGGATGCAACAACTCAGAAGGTTGGTGTGGTATAGGTCCATGACGCAGGCACGCGTCACACTTACAAGCAAACTCCACTGCGTCTTTGTTCATGGTAGGCCAATAGTAATTCATCCTGCTCGCCTTCTTCGCCAAGTTGCGACCCCCCGTATGGTTTCCGCACTCTCCATCGTGTATGTCTTATAACACCTTTTGTACTTCCTCTTCCTTTACGCATCGCGCGTGAACCCCTGACAACATCCATTTAAACAAAATGTTATTTTTAACAGTGGAAGTGGAGGCTTTTACCTTAAGTTGTTGAGCTTCTTCCTTGTCTTCTGGCAAAACTCCATCTCGTAACCACTTAAGATAAGGGGTTACCCATGACTTGTCTTCATTAGGGCGTCGAATCTCCAACATGTCTGCCTCTTTTGTTATAGATGGTGCATCGAGATATATGAAAGGTATCTTGTCGTACTCCCTTGGGTCGATTGCGGATCCGAGGTTGGCTGAGGCGTCTGCTTGCGTGTTAGCATCTCGAGGAATCTGTCTTATCTTGAAATGTTTGAAGTGCTTTATGATCTCTTGTACTTTCTCCAAATATGCCTTCATCTTTGAATCCCTGGCAACATAAGAGTTCGTAACTTGATTCACAATAAGTAACGAGTCATAGATTACCTCAATTTCCTGTACATTCAGATCTTTATCAACAAGTAACCCTGCAATAAGCGCCTCATACTCTGCTTCGTTGTTAGTAGCCTTGAATGTACATCGAACAGCCTAGGCTATCCTATCCCCCTGTGGTGACTTCAGGACTACCCCCAATCCTACGCCAATCTGGTTCGACGCTCCATCCGTATGCATCAACCATCTGTCGTTCCCTGCTACGTGCATCACATCTTGATTTACATCTTCTAAAGTGGTAGGAGTGAAGTCAACCACAAAATCTGCCAACGCCTGAGATTTCATCGCCGTTCGGGGCTCGTAAGTAATGTCGTAACCATTTAAGTGGATCAACCATCTCGTTAGCTTACCTGACAATTCTGGCTTTGACATGATACTTTTCATTGGGTAATTAGTTCTCACGATTATAGAATGGCTTTCGAAATAAGGGCGCAATTTTATTGAAGCCATTACCAAGGACAACACTAATTTTCCGATAGGGAAATACCTCGTTTCTGCGTCAAGCAAGGTTTTACTCACATAATAGATGGGCAACTGGTCTCCATTTTCTTCCCGGATCAGGACTGCACTTACTGCTACCTCTGTTACTGCCAAGTACACATATAAGTTCTAGCCCGGCTTGGGTTTGGACAGTACATGTGGATTAGATAAATAATTTTTCAATTCTTCAAAGGCTTTTTCATGTGCTTCTGTCCATTCGAACGACTTGTTCTTCTTTAGAATGTCATAAAACAGTTTGGTCTTGTCCGAAGATCTTGATATGAACCGGTTTAATGCGGCTACTCGTCCTGTTAGCCTCTGGACATCCTTGACGCACTTGGGTGATTGCAACTCCATTATGGCCTTGACCTGTTCAGGACTCGCCTCGATCCCCCTGTGCGTCACTATGTAGCCAAGGAATTTTCCTGGCGTTACTCCAAAAGAGCACTTGGTGGGGTTCAACTTCATCTTGTAGCTCCGCAGAATCTCGAACGCGTCTCTTAGGTGATTAACATGGTCCTCCACCTTCAGTGATTTGACCAACATATCGTCTATGTATACTTCCATCGTATCCCCCAGCTTTTCCTGAAACATCTTATTAACCAATCTCTGATAAGTAGCACCTGCGTTCTTTAACCCAAAGGGCATAACTTTTATAACAATAAGTTCCTTGATTGGTTACGAATGTGGTTTTCTCTTGATCGTCAGGATGCATCATTATTTGGTGGTACCCGCTATACGCATCCATGAAGGTGAAAAGTTCATGCCCTGTCGTTGCGTCCACCATTGCGTCTATATGAGGCAAAGGAAACGAATCTTTGGGGCATGTTTTGTTTAGATCGGTGAAATCTACGCAAACGCGCCATTTACCATTTTTCTTTTTAACAACAACCACATTCGCAAGCCAATCAGGATATTGTACTTCTCTAATTTTTCCAGACTCAAGTAAGGATTTTACCTCATCATTGATTACTTGATTTCGTTCAGGATCGAACTTACGCCTTTTCTGTTTCACTGGTGGCACCTTTTGTTGACATTCAAGGCGTGGGTGATCACGCTAGGATCAATACCTACCATATCCTCGTTTGACCAGGCGAAACAATCTTTGTAGGACCGTAGAAATTCCACTATTTGCTCACGTAAAGTCGGCTCCAGATCTGCTCCTATTTGGATTCTCTTGGATGGTTCTAATGGATCAAGGGCCACTTCTTGGAGCTCGGGCGTCTCCGGCTTTGCATAGCAGGTGGTCGTTCTACAGTCCTTTAATTGCTAATCCAACGCCTTCTTCCCCATTCCAAGCTGTGAGCTCTTCGAAGTCGTTGCCTTCATTGTTATGGAGTAACACTCCCTTTCCAGCTTCTGTTCTCCCTTAATCTCTTGAATCCCCCAAGGTGTCGGGAACTTCACACATTGGTGATAGGTGGAGGGGATAGCCCTCATCCCGTGTATCCATGGCCTGCCCAAGATGACATTAAAAGGTGAAGGGCAATCAAGTACTTGGAATTTTACTTGGTAGTTGACTCCTGCAACGGTAGGTAGTGATATCCCCCCAAGCGTATTGCGTGATTCTCCACTGAAGCCTACCAAAGTTGTTGACTTTTTGGTAATATCGTCCATCCCGAAACCTAAGCTGTATAAGGCGTCCAACATGAGTAAATTAGTAGAGCTCCCATTATCAACTAAAATTCTTTTGACAAGAAAATTAGCTATGGTTAAAGAGATTATTAAGCAGTCGTGGTGAACTTCCTCTTCTTCGACATCGTCGAAGGTGATTGGCATCATGGCAAGACTTGTCTGTGATGGTGCTTTTGGGCACTCTCTTCTAGTATCCCTTGCGATCCGTTTGGCTGCGGAGTAGGTTATACCACAGATCTCCGACCCCCTGTGATGACATTGATTACTCCAGTGTGTTTCGGCGGGGGTGGTGGACTGGCTTTTTCCTTGTTACGTTCCAACTGCTCTTTTGCTTTCTCCGATATTAATTCTCTGAGATGCCCCCTTCGTAACAATTCGCTTACTTCTTTTCGTAACGCGATACACTCGTCGGTCCGGTGCCCATGATCGAAGTGGAAATCACACCATCTGGTCTTGTCTTTCTGATGCGCCGGCATGTTACTCTTTCGAGGCCATTTAACAGTGTCTCCCAATGAGGGTTCGGACCACTTCGGTTGCATCTACACGAAAATTGTAGTGGGAGAGTTTCGGAGGCAGCCTAAGATTCTCGTATCTGTCACCTTGTCTGAACATTCTTGCATTAACGATAGTCTTAGCATGAGGTGCAGTGGGATACGGAGCGTATCTTGTGTCCCGCCTTCCTTGTCTCCTATCGGGTCGATGTGGGCTCGTTGTTTTTTCGGCAAAGAGGTCGTCTTCCTCTAACCGGACATTGGCTAAAGCTTTTACCTGTAACTCATCATAGTTGGAACAAGGATACTTAGTTAGTTCACGGTAAAACTCAGGATTACATATTGATATGCCCCTCCGAAATGCCTCCACAACCGTAGCGGCGTCACATCCTTCAATGGTCACCAATTCTTCATTGTAGCGACTAAGGAAAGCTTTCAGAGATTCTCCCGATCTTTGGACCAAGCGGTATAGATCACTTGATCGCTTTTTGGCGTGTCGACTGCTCGCGAACCTAACCCTGAATTTGTCAATCAACTCGGCAAAAGATGAGATACTTCCAAGAGGTAAGTGTGAATGCCAATTAAGAGCGGGTCCAGACAACGTGTTCCCGAACTAACGACACATGACAATTTCTTTCATATCAAAAGGGACTGTACTAATATTCATAGCCTGTTTGAATGCGGTTATATGTTGATCAGGATCTGTCACCCCTTCGTATTTAGGCACGTCGGGGACGTGATATTTCCGGGAGATATCAACCCTTGCAATAGCAAGTACGAAGGGGGAGTCGGTGTACCCGTCTCTCTTCTCCATCGCAATCGGTTGAGGCGCCCCAAGGACCTGAGTAATTCGGTCCTCTAAGGCTCGGAGGCGTTCCCGCAATTGGGAAACCTCGGCATCTTCCCGTATTGCCCTTAAAGAATTACCGTTTACCTGATACCCGGTTACTGGTCTGACAACATCGGGTGTTACGAGATTCGGATCGTCCATGTCCAAGCGCCTAGCGACTCCTTCTACCACATCGGTTCCGCGGGGACGGGTTGGAGCTGATTGTACCTGCGATCGAAGCAAGTTGCGTTCATTAGTTAAAGTCTCAATTTGTTTTTCGTATACCTCGGTAAATCTGGCATTGGCCTCTTTTTGGCTCTCCAAATCCTTTCGAAGAGCAATCATTGTTGATCGGAGCTCCATGATGATGTCGGCGTCGCCTCCTTCCGCTCCCCGTTGCTCGGAAGTACCAGGATTGCCATTGGTGTCCCCAGAACCTTGCTCGACTCCATCACCATTCTCTGTTCCACCTATGTTTCCTGTTCCGACTACGTTTCCAGTTCCGTCCATGTTTCCATCACCTTGGTTGTTCGTTTCTTCATTGACCTCGTGATTGTCGAGATCCCCTACGTGGCTGTATGTAGTTTGGATTCCCTCCATGTGACGGATCTTGTTGTTGTTTTAGCGTGACTCCTTTTTTGGCTAGGCCCCACGGTGGGCGCCAATTGTTTTGGCAGGATAATCGTACTAACACGTTACCTGCTGAAAATAGGGAAATCCTAACAAAAAAGTAATCGTAACGCGTTATGAGTTATGTGCAAGATGTAGAATCAAATAAAGAGTGGAAAACAAATAGTAAGCAAGTTGATATTCGTATATTGCGATTGTAGTTGCAAATAGATCTCTCCAAAGTATCCTAGAATGCTCGAATGAAGTGAAATGATAAAACAAAGATGAGATTCTGCTTCTAACTTGAGTTCAAAGCGCCAGTCTAGATCGTGCCCTTATTTCCGCCTCAGCCTTGTTTTATACTCTTCTCCTCCGTTCTGACCGTTGGTGGAGCGCCTAGCACATCCCGGAGATTTCGTCCTCGTCGTTAATTGCATAGCCGTTAGTGTTGACCATGAAGTCCGAAATTTTCGCTTTGCTTTGATTGCTCCATCGTCTCCTCTTTCTA
Organism: Fallopia convolvulus; assembly: GCA_964016875.1. Taxonomy (NCBI): domain Eukaryota; kingdom Viridiplantae; phylum Streptophyta; class Magnoliopsida; order Caryophyllales; family Polygonaceae; genus Fallopia; species Fallopia convolvulus. The sequence goes on along the minus strand of OZ024724.1, from coordinate 8,239,355 downwards.
GCGGTTTAATTGGATCGTCGATGCTGGGCTTCGTAGCATTCCTTTTGGGCCGAATTTCGGAGGGCCCAACATTATATATATATTAAATAATTCAGTAATTCTATTTAGGTTGTGTTCATTTAATTCGCCCCCTAAGCATCTTATTGCATTTTCAATCCCTATATAGGTCACCATATTGATTAAGATAGAGTTTATGGTCTCTTCTCACCATACATATATAAATCTTGGATACTATATATAAATATATCATGTCGTTAGAGTATTTTATTTTATTTGCATATGAAACTTTAGTAGTAACTTTACAAAGCCAATTATGCTTTTTCTTTAGTTTAAACTCTAGGTGAAGGATGGAGGATATTGCCGTTATGGCCTTATGGGTTGAAGAAGGGCTTTTGTGTCTTGGCACTAATTATGAATTTTTATAATTCGTATCCCTTTTCATGATCTTGTCCTAACACTCCATAATGACAAGTCAACTAACTCTATTTGTTTACTACTACATTTTTCCACTCTAATTATTAGAGTAGAATTATGATATGCTTATATTTGGCGAGTAAGTTGGATTAAATAAATGAACGACCATGATAGAATTGAGAAATGATACACAAAGTAAAATTGTGAATAAAAAATTATCTGGCTAATTTCGCTCAAATTAAATGGATAAGTCGCACCATGCCCACATATGATATAATTAATTAAGAGGCAATTGGATATTTGGATGTTCAACACTTTAACTTTTGAGGCCAATCAATTAATCAATAAGCATCTATAACTATGTATTAAAATAATATATTTTTAAGTTACCACAACGATTCTAATTCCACTTCGTATTTAAAAAATAATATCAATTTTTATTATTATAACTTCTTTCTATTAAATTCTTTTTTAACTATTTAAATTTATCTCTAACATCAAACAAATATATATCTATTTGGTATATATCTTTTGATGAATTTATTTATAGATATATATTAATTTTCTTTATAATAAAAAAGTTAATGATAAATATTTATAATATTTATAATTAATAAAAATAGATAATAAAATATTTAATAGATATATTGAAATATTTAATAATCTCTAAATTTATGTACATGGAAAGTACTAAGATATGAATAATTTAATATTTAATCTTACCTAATCTTTAATTTATTGAACCACAAAATGAGTTTGGTCCCATCTTAAATTAAATTAATTAAATTTTAAATTTTTTTTATATAATTAAATTATATTTATCTTTCATAATTTATTATATCTTATTTATTAAGTTAACTATTATTTTATAAATTATTATCTCTTCCATATTTGAATATATAAGTTTTTTATTCATATTTTATGTTCTTTTTTAATTAAATATCTATGAAATATCATCAAGAAAAAAGACAAATGTAATATTTTATCTTAATAATATATCTTCATTCTCAATATTAAATTTAATCATTTATATTGATTAGAAAAATTATATATTCTATGAACAATAAATTACTTATATTATATTTTTATTTTTTATCTATTAATATCCTATTTATGATGTGTATAAAACACCGAATCGTAATCATATATGGTATGACGGGTATAATTAGTTAAGCAGTTAAGAACATAGTTTTTCTTCATTAATAACCTTATAGTTAAAGGACATTATGATACAATTAAGTATCGTATTAGTAGTGTATTGAATAGACAAGGGGGATTTGGGGAATAATTGAAAAAGAGATCGGAGATTAGAGGCAAAAGAAGAAGAAATAAACGAGTCAGAGAGGAGGCAGAAGATTGACGTGAAAAGGGAGAGATAGAGAAGAGATTAGGTCTAAGATAATTTTCATTGATTGATTAATTAACATCACGATAAGAGAGTATTTATAATAACTCTCATTCTAGCAAATATGGAAAAGATTAATGCTGAAATCATATCATACTAACATATCAAACTAAATCCTAGATAAAAGGAAATAAAATATTCTTAAACTAATTATCCTAATATTAATTATTATAATATTATAGCGTATCACATTAATAATAATGTCATTTTTTTGTTATTTTTCTTCATTCAATTGTCACTATTAGGTGCTAATCTATATATTTGTTTTCCTCATAGTTTCCTATGTCATCCTCATTTCTGCTTTACTAGTTGTTTAGTCAGTACCAATAATTCGATCATGAACATATTATTTTCTTCGATAATTGTTGATCTAGAATTTTGTCGAAGGATCTTTGTATTTAGCAATTATCAATATTCCTAATAATATAAATTTGGAAGACTTTTAGGAAAACCCACGTGATAATTGAAGATGTTCAATACTTTCTGGACTTATTTTTGAAATTATTAGTTATCTTAGGAACTTAATCTAATTTATATTTATATACTTTCTGTACTAGCAATGGACCTCGTGCTTCGCACGAGGGATCGGATGCGGTCGACATGTCACCGAAAATAATGGCATTGAAAAAAATGGACAAATATCAATATGGACTACCGATTTGTGTTGTAAAATGACTTTGATATTAAGGACTTAAAGTAGTAGCTCAAAAGCTGAGTTCTTGTTCATGTAATAGATGGTTGTCCATAAAAAAAAGGAAAGAGAGAGAAGGATGTGTTATTATAATACAACAACATGGAAAATGTTACCTGATCAATACATGAAAACGGAGGGAGTATAATACAACGGCATGGAAAACAACCTAATGTTTCATATAGAATTTGGATGAACAAGCCCAAAACCTTACCTTATCTAGTATCATAGATATGAATTCAAGCTTGATAAATTTAAATATATTAATTTAAAAGAAGATGTGAAGATGGAAGGGGAAAATCCATATAAAATTTATGCATAGAGAGAAAGTGAATTATTAATATTAAAAGACACGCAATTTTATGTCACTAAGAAGTATAGAGATATGGAAATGACATCTCAGTAAATTTATTTATAATGCATTTTTTTTGGAAAGGAATATGGAAATGACATTTCCGTAAATTTATTAAAAGGGTTTTTTTTTTGGAAAAGAATATGAAAATGGCATTTACGTAAATTTATTTAAAGGGGCATGGTTTTTTTTGGAAAATGATATGAGAAAGGAGAAATAATGAATTAATAATAGCCTCACGATAGTACACGCAATTTTATGAAATTGGATGGTCGTGATCAGAGGGAGGAGAAATAATGAATTAATAACAGTCGCACGATAGTACACACAATTTTATGAAATTGGATGGTCGTGATCAAAAGTTACGTATGTTTTTGTTTTTTTAATAATAGAATAGATTTGGAAAGGAATATGAAAATGACATTTACGTAAATTTATTTAAAGCGGCATGATTTTCTTGAAAAAGGATATAAGAGAGAAGAAATAATGAATTAATAACAGCCTCACGATAGTACAAGTAATTTTATGAAATTGGACGGTCTTGATCAAAGGGAGGAAAAATAATGAATTAATAACAGCTGCACGATAGTACACGCACTTTTAAGAAATTGGATGGTCGTGATAAAAAATTACGTATGTTTTTATAATAGAATAGAAATATATATATATATATATATATATATTAGATTTAAAAAGTAAAAAAAGATTATTAGAACTTCATCAAATATGAGTCGAGTGAAATTGGTAGCTGGGGAATAGAGGTAAATGAGTTATCACATCTTTATCAACTTTAATGATAATTTTTTATTTTTTATTAATAATTTGAGTTAAGCTAGTAGACTTAATGTTTTATTTTTTAAGATCGAATGACATGAAATCATCATAGGTCGATACATAGATGAAATTCATGAGATAGGAAGTACAAAAAACCTCTTATTTAGTGTATAAATAAATACAGGGGAGCATTATTCTATATATAGGGAGAGAGATGGTGAGTTCAAGTGAGGATACATTTTGTGATGAACAGAAATTATACAATCATTGGATTACCTTACCTTACCTACATACTATGGTCATGATTTTTTTACTATTTTAATTTTAAAAAAATTCCAACTTTTCTAAAGAAAATTGAATAATATAAAAAAGACACTTATAGTATATAAAATGGACAAAAAATAAACACATAGAATATAAAAAATGAACTTGTTTAATATACAAAAATGAACCAAAAACATAAATAAAATAAACTCATGAGTCATGATATATTAAAAAAATCTTACTTTATAAAAACGAACTACCGTATTTAAGAGTTATAATGTTTATTTTTAAAAAATAAGTTAAAAATTAAATGCGAAGTTAGTTTTTCTGTATAATCTTTTTGTAAAAATAAAATTATATAGAATATAAACTATAAGAGCATAAAAATAAACTCTTGATAGATAAAAACGAACACATAGAATATACAAAAATAAACTCTCAATATATTAAAAGTGAACTCTTAGTTTCTAAAAAATAAAAAAGTTGTCATATATAAGAGTTATAATGTTTATTTTAGAAAAAGATAAATAATTAGAAAATCTTAAAACAATATTATTTTGTAACTTTTAGGTTTTTGAAAATTGAATAATATAAAAAATGAACTATTATTCTATAAAAAAAAGAACTCTTAATTTCTAAAAAATAGCCGTCATAGTTAAGAGTTGTAATTTTATTCTATAAAAACAAAAATAATTTAGAAATCATAAAAAAATTTAATTGTTTTATTTTTGTGAAAATAAAATTATATAAAAATGAACTCAAAGTACGTAGATATGAACTCATACTAGATAAAAAATAAACTCATAGAATATAAAAATTAAATTCATACACTATAGAAAAACTAACTACTAGGTCTAGCATACATGAAATGAATTTCTTGTATATAAAATATGAGTCGGGTTCAAGTGCGAATGGGAGCTCATGTGCGAAATAAGAAAGAACAAGACTCGTTGGATCAAGAAATGTCAAAGGCGTTGATCATTTCACTTAAAAATGGAAAAAAACGGCACAGACGAATTTTTGGCGAATTATTCGCGTATTTTTGAAAAAAACGAAAATATGACACGCGTCCAGATTATTTATCGAAAATGTGGATTTTTTCATCATTACTGTGGATTTGTTCATAACAATGTGGATTTGTTCATCAACACTTGGCATATTTGTTCATCGATTTGTGCATATTTGTTCATTATTAACATCAATTTGTTCATTGGTTTATTCATATTTGTTCATTGGTTTATTCATATTTGTTCATTGATACATGCATATTTTTTCATTGTTATATTCATATTTGTTCATTGTTTTTGGCATATTTGTTCATCGGTTTGTGCATATTTGTTCATTGATTTATGCATATCTATTCATTGCCTTTTCATATAATTGTTCATTGCTAGATGCATGTTTGTTCATTAATAACCTCTTAGCGTACACCATATTATTGCAAAGTCAGATTCTTTATTTATTATTCTTTGTATTAAAGTTTCTAAATCAAACTTATCTTGTTTAGGTACTACATTGAGCACTTCATTCATATTGACAAGTTAGCCTTAAAGCACTTCATTTGTATTATCCTTTGCATTCAAGATGGCCTTAAAAGCACAAAATAAATACAAAAAATGCACAAATAGATAGTCCTAAATGTACAAGTTGATGATATTAATAGTCCTAAATGTATAAATTGATGGTATTGACACATAAACAAGTATATTTCTATTCACAAATAGGATATATCAATGAACAAACGAGGTTATATCAATGTACAAATAGAAGTATATCAATGAACAAATATGGGTATATCAATGAACAAATAATGGTTTAGCAATGAACAAACAAGGTTATATCAATGAACAAATAGTAATATATCAATGAACAAATATTGGTATATCGATAACTAATTATATGTGCATCAAAAACTATATAATATTGTATTCATACACATAAATAAGGTTAAAAAATAAAATTAAAAATTAAAAAAGTTCAAAATCGATGAACATTATTATCAAAAACTCGATGCACAAATAGTTAGTATTGATGAACAATTGGTCAATATTGATGAACAAATCGTTAGCTTTGATGAACAAATTGGGCGCGTCTCATAAAAACGTATTTTTCGAAAAATTCGTGAATAATACGGGAAAAATTTGTCTGTGCCGAATTTTATTTTTTTAATGAATGTTTAATCAGGGACGTTGATTTTTTGGAAGGACCGAACGAGATTTATTCTCAATTCTCACATGGGCGCCCATTCGCACGAAACTCTTCCCCATAAAATATTAACTCTTAATATATAAAAATTGAACTAACATATTTAATAAGTATAGTGCTTTTTTTTAAAAAAAAAAAGGATGAAAATCGTAAAAAAAGTTTCTAAAAAAATCTTTTGATAATCCAAATTATACTAAGGAGGTAAATTTAATAGATTAGAATTTTCCTTACCACCAGAGTTCTTCCGCACCACAACGACTCAGGTCCAACCTAAAGGCAAGAGCAAGGTGGGCGAAGACCCATGTGCCATAATTCTTACGTGCCCAAATCTTTTAAAATTTTAGCCTAGTGAAAATGATATAATGTACCTTTTTTTCTTTTCAAGATGTTCACATATTTTTTTAATTTTTATTATTGATCCATTTATCAACTAAATTAATTGAGCCCATCCTTTTTAATCAAATTATGTGGGTCCCATCAACTTATAGTGGTCGTCCTAGGCCATCTGACAGATGAGGGTAAGTAAATCAAGATCAATTGCAAGCGAGATAGAGGAGACACGTCTGAACGATCCAACGATGAAGTCCGCCACAGAATTGCACTCCAGAGCGACATGAGAGATACTCCAATTCTGGAACCGGGCAAGCAAGCAGTGGATGTCTGAACACAACAGCTCAATCTCCCACGGATAGCGCCAGCCACCGAGCGCGGCCCTGACCAGCTGCAAGTTATCGCCTTCAATCTGGATCCGTGGAATACCACTTTTAGTGGCATCGAGAAGTCTCTGACGCAAGGCGATAGTCTCAGAGATCAGAACAGACTGTCGACCAATCGGTCCTCCTTCAAAATGGATGGGGAGCCAACTATTAGTATTTCTATAATTCATTTTCAAAATTTTAATTATAAGAATTTATTTATTGAATTTTTAGTAGGATTTATATTTAATTATAATATAGGGATTCCTAAAAATCTAATTTTTCCTTTGTAAATAATATATGAGAATTAAGTTAATTTATATAAATTCTTATCATATTTCATACAATTTTCTTCTTTTAATATTGAAATAAAAAAATCGGTACAAAGCCTCTAATATAATGTATAAAAAGGGATCTTTTATTATAATTTACCTAGAGTCTTTAAAAGAGAATAGAGAAATATCGTTGGATCTAAAAGAAGAAAATCATAGTATAAAGCTTGATTTTTTTTTTTGAATTGCTCTTTACATGAAGATAAAATACTAAAAATGTCATTCCTTTGCATATGAGGTTATAAAATCACAGATTCACAGATTCACGAGTACAAATTCAGGAGGTGGATGTGCATAACCAGGTTGTCTCATTCACGGTCACAAGAGCAGACGAGGCACAATGGCTCCTATCGGCGGTTTACGCCAGCCCACAACCAAAAACCAGGGAGATTCTTTGGGAGCGAATGAGGGAATTTGGTGATAAATTTGAAGTCCCGTGGCTCCTGCTGGGGGACTTCAATGAAACAAAATCGATCGAGGAGAGGTCTACTGATTCTGAGGAAATGAGAAGAAGGTGTGCAAAATTCAGTAAGTGGATCGATGATCTGGAACTTATTGATGTCGGGTATGCTGGTTCCCGATACACTTGGAATCGGGGCAAAGATCCTGCCACCCGCTCGAGTGCACGCTTGGACAGGGGTATTTGTAATCTTGAGTGGCGGGAAACCTTTGAAGAGGGAAGTATTAGACATCTACCAGCACACCAGTCTGATCACTCTCCCCTGCTTTTGAGTCTAAATGGCTTTCAACAACAGGCGCAACATACAAGGCCATTTCGATTTCAAGCAGCTTGGCTCACCCACAATGAGTTCCAATTGTTTTTATCCTTCAACTGGGAAAAGGGGGCACCCCTCACTTCCGCGCTCGTGAGCTTGGCCTTGCAACTAGAAGACTGGAATAAAAAAGTGTTCGGTAACATGTTCCGTCGCAGAGATAGATTATGGAAGAGAATTGAAGGAGTCCAACGAAAGCAGAAAGTTCAAGTCACTAGGGGCCTTATTAATCTAGATTCAAAGCTACGTAAGCAATTGGAGGTGGTTCTTGACCAGATCAATATTTTTTGGATGCAAAAGGCAAGAACGGACGCCCTTCTTGATGGGGACCGTAACACACGTTTCTTCCATGCTAGCACTGTGGTGAGACGACGAAAGAATAGAATCGATGGATTGAGAAAGGAAAGTGGTGAATTTATATGGGATCAAGACGAAATGAGAGGTATGATCATGCCTCACCTATTGAAGTTGTATACTGATGAAGAAGACTTTACGGGGCCGTTCGATGTTCCTAGGGGAAAATTTCCTGGCCTGTCAGAAGCTGATGTGATGAATTTATGCAAAAGTTTTGATGCAAGGGAGGTTAAGGAAGCGGTTGAATCTATGGGCCCTTTTAAGGCTCCCGACCCCGATTGATTCCACGCGGTTTTTTACCAACGAAACTGGGATCTTGTACGAGCCGAGGTTGAAGGTGCGGTCCTGGGGATTTTGAATGGCATGTCAATTCCTCCTGCGATGAATGAGACAATGGTTGTCCTAATTCTGAAAGTGGAAGCGCCGGAGACAGTACATCAGTTTCGGCCCATTAGCCTTGTGAATGTTGCAATGAAAATGGTGACTAAGGTCATTGTTTCTCGGTTGAAGCCGATCCTTCGGAAGGTTGTGGCACCTACTCAATCAAGCTTTGTTCCCGGACGACAAATTTCGGACAATATTGTTATTACTCAAGAAGTTATGCATTCAATGAGAAGCAGAACGGGAGCTCGTATGATGGCCGTAAAAATTGTTCTCGAAAAGGCATACGACAGGGTTCGCTGGCCATTTCTGAGAGACACGCTAATGGAACTCCGCCTTCCGGGCCAGCTTATCTCTGTCATCATGAATTGCGTCAACTCGGGGTCTATGAGAGTGCTTTGGAACGGAGACATGGGAGAACGATTCGTTCCAAGCCGAGGGCTAAGACAAGGCGATCCCCTATCCCCTTATCTTTTTGTCCTTTGCATGGAACGATTGGGCCATATGATCGATGAGGCGGTGATGTCAGGCGCTTGGAAACCAATCTGTCTTACCGATGGAGGCCCGGCGTTATCTCACCTCTTTTTCGCGGATGATCTCATTTTGTTCGCGGAGGCCTCGGTGGACCAAATCAATGTTATCAAATACTGTTTGGATAAGTTTTGCTCGGCCTCGGGGGCGAAAATCAACTTCCAAAAGTCAACTCTTTGCTTCTCCAACAGCACGCCTGCTGAACTTGCTATGCAGATAGGCGAGTTGGGGGGTATTCCGGTGAAAGATGATCTTGGGCGGTACTTGGGCATTCCGATGTCGAAAGATAGAGTGGGGAAGGCAACATATAAACATGTTGTGGACAGAGTTAATGCTAAGCTGGCCAACTGGAAAGCCAAGATTCTCTCGTTAGCCGGTAGGGTTACGCTTGCCAAGGCTTCTATTGCTAGCGTACCTTACTACTCAATGCAGAAAGCGGAGCTTCCCCGACACATTTGTGATGAAATTGAGAAGAAAACTAGAGCATTTGTGTGGGGTTCCACTGATGAGAAGAAGAAGATCCATTTACTGAATTGGGAGGAGCTTAAGAAAGACAAGAATGAGGGTGGCTTGGGCATGAGAAGTATGCGGCAGGCCAACACCGCTTTCATGGCAAAAATGGGATGGCGAACCATTACAGAGCCGGAATCTCTTTGGTCAAGAGTGATTCAAAGCAAATACTGTAATGGACGTGTGGATCGTGATATGTTTATGGCTAAACCTGGTGCGTCTAACCTTTGGAGCGGGATGGTTAAGGCGAAGAGCCATTTACTTGGAGGATTACGATCAAGAATTGGTGATGGAAGCACAACCCTTTTCTGGGATCATCCATGGGTAAAGATAAATCCACTGATCGATGAGGCTATAGCTGAAGTCAGTGAGGAGGATCTGGGGAAGACAGTGGCGGATTACTGGTGTGATGGCAGGTGGTGTTGGGAAGAATTTTCTGAATTTCTCTCCCCTGACACCCTTCTAAAGATTGCAGATCTTCGAGTTGTGGAGGAAGGAGTTGGCGACAACTTTTATTGGGACCCAAACTCGTCAGGTAACTTTACAATCAAATCGGTGTTAAAAATCTTACACAACACTGAGGAGAATAACCATAACCGAGTATGGAAAGCGATCTAGAAACTGAAAGCGGCTGAAAGGGTGAAGATGTTTTTATGGCTGGCAAGTCATGATGCCATCATGTCTAATGTGAATCGGGTCCGCCGGAATTTGAGCCAAGACGGAGAATGTTCGAATTGTGCCGGTTTACTGGAGACTACCCTGCATATCTTGCGTGACTGTCGTTTTGCCAAGGATATGTGGAACAACTTTCTGATCGACAATAGGCGAGAGGAATTCTTCTCAGGGAACTTACTTGAGTGGATTGGGAGCAACATATGCAGGGACAGTATCTGGCCAACAACCTTTGCCTATGGAATCTGGTGGCTTTGGAAATGGAGGAACGAGCGGATCTTTAATCCCTCGGAAGCACTGAAGATTCCAAGCCATGATTTTGTGATGTGCAGGGCAAGAGAGTATCTTGACAGCTGGACGGTTCGCAGTACAGTGCGGAATAAGGGAAGCGAGTTGGCGTGTTGGGCGAGGCCAAAACTAGGCTGGTGGAAACTGAACTCAGATGGGTCGCACAGGTATGGCAGCAATATGGTGAGTGCCGGTGGTTTGATCAGGGACCACGAGGGAAATTTTCTAAAGGGCTTCGCACTCAAGATTGGAGGAAGTTCGGCCTTCTTGTCTGAAGCTATGGGCCTTCTACAAGGCCTGACTATTGCAAGGGATATGAAAGCAACGAAGTTGGAGATCGAGATGGACTCGTTGGAAGTCATCCAGGAAGTCTCCAAGGAAGATCCTCGCCCAACCGAGAACTGGAATGTCATTGCTAAGATCAGAAAGCTGCTGGCTGAGACGACGTGGGAAACAACCATCCGCCACATCCCGAGGCAGGCCAATCAGGCTGCGGACTGGCTCTCCAGGGCCAGCGTTGAATGCCTTGGGGAATTTACTATTGTGGAAAACCCTTCTAGTGAACTTAGTGCTATTTTGGATATGGATAACTGTATTAGCGAGCATATGTAAGTTCGCCTCTTATTGAACAAACGGGTATAACCCTCCTATTACTACCAAAAAAAAAAAATCACAAATTCACTCATTCACATGATAACGCAAAAGCGTAATCTTAGAATTCAAACAAGAGAAAGATAGAATTGAACTATTGTTCTAGCAAACAACACCTCAAGAACACAACGCGCGGATTCCTCAATTGCAAAGAAGGGAATCGAGCACCATTGATCAATTGATAGAGAGAGAAAGAGTTTACAATTTGGAAGAATGAAGTCTGAATGAATTGCTTGTGAGACGCAACTCACATTTAACAACTTTCCAACAAACTCTCTAACAACCTTATTTCAACTATTTACAGAAAATGGCCCAAATTTCCCGCTTATAACTAAGCGGCCCTTTCCTATAACAAATCTCCCCTCACCGAAGAAACTTGCCCTCAAGTTTCAAAGTCAGGGTATTTCTTCAAAAAGTCATAGTAAAATTCCCAGGTGGCTTCCTCCTCTGATTGATTTTTCCATTTCACCAACACCTTTGTAGCTGCCCTGCCTTGCCTATTCACCATCTTGCGCTCAATAATAGCTTCAGGCTCTTTAACAAATGTGTTCGGCATAACTGAAGGCAACGCAGTTGAAGTAACAGCCCCTCCAACATGTTTCTTCAGCTGTGAAACATGGAAGGTTGGATGTACCTTGGATGAAGAGGGTAGATCCAATTTATAAGCCACGGAACCACACCTATCCAAAACAGCATAGGGACCAAAATACTTAGGAGCCAACTTCTGATTTGCTCTGGACACCACACTCCCTTGTCTGTAAGGTTGCAGTTTGACATAAAGTAAATCACCAATGTCAAACACTCTTTCACTCCTATGTTTATTGGCCTGCTGCTCCATTCTATGCTGAGCACGTGCTAAGTAAAACTTCAAAACCTGAATCATATGCTCCCTTTCTTGCAAACTCCTTGCAACCATATCAACTTTAGTCTCTCCAGGCATAAAAGGAAGATGAACTGGTGGAGCTTGGCCATAAACAACTTCATATGGCGTAAGCTGAGTAGAGGAGTGAAAGGTAGTATTGTACCAAAATTCAGCAAGAGGAATCCACTTGCTCCACATATATGGCTTATCATTGCACATACATCTCAAATAAGTCTCAAGGCACCTGTTTACCACCTCTGTCTGCCCATCCGACTGTGGATGATATGCACTAGAAAATTGCAAAGAAACACCTTGCAATGTAAACAGCTCCCTCCAAAACTCACTAGTGAAGATTGCATCCTTGTTTGTAACTATGGATTTAGGAAAACCATGCAGCTTAAAAACATGATCAAGGAATACCTAAGCTACTGTGGCAGCAGTATAAGGATGAGACATGGCCACAAAGTGTGCAGCTTTGCTAAGACGATCCACTACCACCAAAATGACAGATTTGCCAAAAGAAAGAGGTAAGCCCTCAATGAAATCCATTAACAAATCAGTCCACACATTATCTGGCACAGGAAGAGGTTGAAGCAATCCAGGATAAGCAGAGGTGTCATACTTACTCCTTTGACACACCACACAACTCCTTATAAACTGTTGAATATCCTTGCTCAATCCTTTCCAATAAAAAAGACTCTTCACTCTATGCACAGTAACATCTCTCCTTGAATGACCATTAACACTGGAACCATGCATCCAAGAAAGAATTTCATTCCTCAAATCTACATCACTGCCAATCACTAGTTTCCCTTTCCTCCTGAGTTGTCCATTTGACCAAGAAAAATCCTTTTTAGCATCAGGATTCAATGTCAACTGTTCAATTAAATTCTTCAGTTGAACATCTTTCTCATAACAGCTCTGAATTTTAAGAAGCAAATCAGACTGAGTAGTAGATATAGCCATCAGTAAAGGATATGCATCCTCCATCCTTGAAAGAGCATCAGCAGCTAAGTTTTCCTTTCCCTCCTTATATTGAATTTCATAATCAAATTCTAATAATTTGGGTAACCATTGCTGCTGAATTGGTGTATTTAATCTTTTCTCTAACAAATACTTCAAGCTTCTTTGATCAGTTTTGATCACAAAATGGTCATGAATCAAATAATGGCGCCACTTTTGAACAGCAAAAACTACACCTAGCAATTCCTTCTCATATATTGAAAACTGTAATTGTCTCCCTTTCAAATGTCTGCTAATATATGCCAAAGGATGATTTTCCTGCATAAGAACTGCCCCAATACCATATCCACATGCATCAGTTTCCACCACAAATTTCTTTGAAAAATCTGGCAAGGCTAACACTGGAGCACTATACAAAGCAATTTTCAAGGCTTCAAATGAATTCCCAGCCTCCTCAAACCACTGAAACCCATCCTTCTTCAATAATAATGTCAAGGGCCTAGCAATAAGCCCATAACTCCGCACAAACCTCCTGTAGTAACCAGCTAATCCCAAGAAACCCCTCAACTGCTTAATATTCTTAGGAACAGGCCAATTTGCAACAACTTTCACCTTTTGTGGATCAGTAGCAACACCCTCTGCTGAAATGAAATGGCCCAAATACTCAACCTTCCTGACTGCAAAAGCACACTTGCTTCTTTTAGCATATAATTGATGTCTCCTCATCTCCAATAAAACTGAATGCAAATGTTGCACATGCTCCTCTAAGCTCGAACTGTAGATGAGAATATCATCAAAAAAATATGAGCACAAATCTCCTCAAAAACTCACGAAAGACTGTATTCATCAGATTTTGGAAAGTAGTTGGTGCATTGGTTAGACCAAAGGGCATGACCACATATTCATAATGCCCACTGTGAGTTTTAAAAGCAGTTTTATGAATATCCTCTTCACACATCCTCACCTGATGATAACCAGCTCTTAAATCAATCTTAGAAAACAATGTAGAGCCACCAAGTTCATCCATTAAATCTTCTATCAAAGGAATTGGGAACCTGTCCTTAATAGTAATGTTGTTCAATCCTCTATAATCAACACATAACCTCCAAGTACCATCTTTCTTTTTCACAAGCACAACTGGAGATGCAAATGCACTCGAGTTGTGTTGAACAACACCTGATTGCAACATTTCCTTCACCATTTTGTCAATTTCATTCTTCTGATGAACAGCATATCGATATGGCTTTTGATTAATAGGATCAAAACCTTCTTTCAATCGAATTGGATGATCATGACCCTTCCTGAAAGGTGGCAATGACTTTGGCTCAGCAAACACATCCTCAAACTGTAAAAGCACATCAGAAATTGCCCCTGGTAACTCACAAACTTCCTCATCAACTGAAACTGAGCAACATACTGAAGAATCATCAATGTCCCGCACACATAACATAGCCAACTGATTTTTTGAAGACAACAACTTACTCAATTGACTAGCTTTAACTTCTTTGACAGAACCAGGAGTAATACCCTGCAACACAATATTCCTATTATGAATTTTAAACTTCATAGAGAGAGCCTTGAAATCCCACACAACTGGACCCAAAGTCTCTAACCACTGGATGCCCAACACCATATCACAACAGCCTAAAGGAATCACCATTAAATCAGTCTTAAAGAATGCATCCTGAAAGTGCCACTGAAAACCCTCAACTTTAGAAGACACTTCCAAAGAACTACCATCGGCCACAGTTACTTTAGTCAGCTTAGCAGGTGAAAGTTTACATCCCAACTTCTCAGCAACAGATCTATCAATAAAATTGTGTGTGCTTCCCGAATCAATCAAAATATACAAGGCTTTCTTCCCAAACATACCTTTAACTCTCATGGTTCTATAAGCAGAGACTCCAGATAAAGCACTCACAGAAATCTGCACCTGCTCTTGATCATGAAGCATCTCTTCAGAAACAGACTCATCACTCCCATCATCATTATCTGCTTCTAACCAAAACAATTGCCCTTTCCTATGCTTAGCTGAATGACCAGGAGTGAATGGCTCATCACAAAAATAGCAAAGACCTTTTGCCCTTCTCTCATTCATCTCTTCAACTGTAAGCCTTTTCCTATTCTCAACTACTTTCTGAGCTTCAGGTGGCTTAGGCAACAGAGGAGCATCTTTCCTTGCACTTTGCAAGGCTTTAGACTGAGTAAAACTCTTGCCAGGATGTGCATTCTCATACAATTTTCCCAACATCAAACACTGCCTTACTGTCTTTGGCTGAAACATCCTCACATGCATTTGAGTATCATTTCGTAACCCAGCTAAGTAAGCACTCACAACATAGTCTTCAAACATTTGCACCCTAGTACGAATTGCCTCAAACTTATTATGATAATCCAAGATTCCCTCAGTTTCCCTCAAATTCTTCAACTCTGTGATTGGATCATCAACAACCTCACCAAAACGCTCCATCAGCAATTTCTTATATCCTTTCCAATCCAAGATCAGGCTCAAATTTGGTTCAGATTGCAACATCGATTGGTGCCAGCGAGCTGCCAAATCATCTAAATGAATGGATGCTAGATTGACCTTAATATCATCAGGAGTATGATCTATGAGAAAGAACTGTTCACACTTGAAAATCCATTCACGCACCATCTCTCCTTGAAATCTAGGAAAATCTAACCTAGAGAGCCTCGTAATACCAGAATAACCGGAGTTACTGGAGTTAGGGTTACCGGAATACTTGGTACGAGCTGCATCCATCATCGGAGAGATCTGTGTTGACGATATCGGAGCAGAATTCAGATTTCCCCTCTCAGTTGCAGGAATCCGCAATTCTCCAGCTCCAAGATTTGATGATGACGGCTGGCAAGTAAAAAGCTTCATCAGATCGAACATCTCAGCGATCTTGGAGTCCATCTTTTCCTCGATCGACGAAAGTTTTCGATCCAGAACCGCCATTTTATCTTCAATCTCCCCATTCAACACCGAGATTCTGGATGAGAAAACCTCCTCCATTTCATTGCGAATAGATGATTGAGAACGAGTCGATTCAGCAACAACCATCGCGAATATCCACAGGACCGGTGTCTCCTGATACCAATTTGATAACGCAAAAGCGTAATCTTAGAATTCAAACAAGAGAAAGATAGAATTGAACTATTGTTCTAGCAAACAACACCTCAAGAACACAACGCGCGGATTCCTCAATTGCAAAGAAGGGAATCGAGCACCATTGATCAATTGATAGAGAGAGAGAGAGTTTACAATTTGGAAGAATGAAGTCTGAATGAATTGCTTGTGAGACGCAACTCACATTTAACAACTTTCCAACAAACTCTCTAACAACCTTATTTCAACTATTTACAGAAAATGGCCCAAATTTCTCGCTTATAACTAAGCGGCTCTTTCCTATAACATCACAGTAGCACTATCTCAAATATCATCGATCCTCGATAATTTAATGATCATTTATAGGGAAGGAATGGTATTAGATAAATAGAGCATATGGTAGTTCCAATATCGTTTATCTGTGGAAAACTCTTAGAAAACTTACCTATTGATATTTTGTTAAATACTACCAGAACTAACTCCATGTATATGCAATTTTATTCAAACATATATGCATTTTAAATTTAATTAATTAATTTTCTTTGAACATTAATCCTTTATAAACTATTTCACAAATAGCAGCAAGCATTCCCAAGTTTCCATGTTTTAAAACTTGATTAAAAAAATTGGTAAAAGGATTAAGCTTACATTTCAAGTGTTCGTTTCTTTAAGGCAACTTAAGTTCTAAGTTATGGCATAAGAAATGCAATTAGTTAAAACTAATGAAAACTCAATCTTTGCTTTTTGAAGACAGATTCATGCATTAATCTCTCCTCATTCCGTTTTTTTTTTTTTTTGGAAATCTCCTCATTCAACTTTATGGTAAAGAGGCTAACATCTTCAACCAACTAATCATCAAGCACCCACCTCATCTTAATCAATAGTACCATAGCTGCACATCCTCATTGACAAATGAATAAATATATCATACTTTTATGACTTAAGGTATGTGAATCATGATTAAGAAAAGGTATGAGCTTTTTGTACCTTGCATTTTTTATTATTTTCTTAAACCCCATCTTATTAGGGCTTCATATGTAGCTTTTCTTTGCCATAAACTGACTACTACTAAGCCACCCTTTGCCACTAACTTATGACCAGTTTCAAGGGCCTGTTTGGATTACCACTCAAAATGCATTATAATGCAAGATAATGCATTTTGAGCGGTAATCCAAACAAGCCCCAAATGTATCCGCAAACAAGGCAACAACATTTCGAAACTACTAAGACAGGTTCGAGTTGATCAGGTCAATTACAGGTCGGGTCATTTTAATCTACCAGGTTAACGTATTATTAGGTTGGATCATGTTTTGATCGCTCTTGCAAGATTCAATCCTTCACAAGGAGCCACAAACTCTATTAGGGTTGAATCATTTTTTCACAAAAATGCAGTTTCTTGATCTCAACTAGCCATTCTATATCTGTGTGGAACTAGCAAAACATACAAGCAGAATAAACATGAAAATAAACTGATAAACTTCCATTAAGCTGTAAGGATCATACTGTTCCAAGTTATATAGAAACCAGCTCAAGTTGTGGAGTTATGAGCAGCCATACATAAAAGCCTTTCCAAAATCCTCGAAGTAACAACGAACTCTAGATAAGATTAAATTAAACAGCAGAGGCAAAAGGGTTGAATGCTTGCTACCAGACAAAGGTAGAAGTTCTTTACATTGGCATCATCAGAGATTTACATACTTGATACCGGTACTCTTCGAAACAGCCAAGCTCGGTTCAGTTCATTGGCTGTCTTGGAGCACGAGGACGAACAGGCGTCTTTGATGGACTAACCCTGAATATTCAACAACATAACACAATGAACTTTCCATTACTATCAGAAATTGTGTTTGGAATTTATGTGGAAACTCAACAATTATGATAGATGTACTCACAATCACGAAGTAAGAAATAGAAATTCATTCACAGATGATCGATATTCAGCACAAAATGGTAGTGGAGAGTCTTTCGTGTCTCACAAGCAGAGAACTCACTCATGAAGAAACAAATCTCTCAAACTGAAATAAAGAGTGCAACATACTATATATTCTAGACCGGGTACAAAGCCGGTTTAACAGAATAGCCTAGAACCCGGTCTAAACTAGCTTATAACAAAAGCCCGCTATAACACCAGTGAAATAAAAATCACCCTTGGATTATCAAATTCCACACTCTTGTATCCGAGGCTCCAAGGGAGTGGAATTTGATAATCCAAAGGTGTTTGTTATTTCACTGGTGTTTTAGCGGGCTTTTGTTATAAACTAGTTTGAACCAGGTTCTAGGCTATTCTGTTAAACAAGTTTTGTATCCGGTCTAGTATATATAGTCTGTTGCCCTCTTTATTTCAGTATGAAAGATTTGTTTCTTTGTGAGTGAGTTCTCTGCTTGTGAGACACCAAAGACTCTCCACTATCATTTTGTATTGAATTTCATCTGTGAATGAAATTTCTGTTTCTTACTTTGTGATTGTGAGTAAATATATCATGATTATTGAGTTTCCACAATTTATGAATATTATAAGAATCCTAAATCAATATAATTTTTTAATTTGAATGTGGTGGAGGGTAAAGACTCATTTTTTACCTGATAGGCAACGATCCCAGAACTACACCACTGCAGTTTAGAGCAGCAATAGCACTTTCAGCCTGCAAAGAACGCAAGATTAATGTGACAATATGTACACTCTAATTATCATTTCTACAATAAACTCTCTGTTTTCTGCAATAGCGCTTTTTACTTATGATTTGTTTGCAACTGAAATTGCTTCATCTGAATTTTTTACTTGTACGAAAACATTAAATCGAACAAGGAATTGACCACAGTTCTGTAGAATCATGCAACCCTTTGCACCCATGGTCAATTTATATTGAATAAAGAAGAACCAATTATGTTGCGCTAAATACAAAACAAGCTTTTTACATTTAAGTTTCATTTCACTTTCTTTTTACTGTAAATAAGATCATACACTGTTGACAGTGACAAGTAGTTGTGAACTGAGAAAGCAGTAGATAAGTATAATTCGCCAATCAGAGGTCATAACTCATAAGCAAGACAATGGACAACTATATACATATTTCGCACTCAGTAGATCACACAAGAGTTTTGAAACAATAAACAAATATCATTGAGTCACCACTGAGGCACGGACAATAATATAAGAACAAGCCAGTGGAGTACTCAAAGAATAGCAAAGTGAAAAGTTGACTATGCTGTATGTCAATGAGTAAGGTTTCTTGAACTGCAAAGTGCCTCACCATTGCAGTTGTACATGGTCACAATTTGAATAATCATATACCAAACAACACTTGCACTTAAGAATGGTTTTATTGTGAACTCAAATTAGTCAAATGTTTTCATGCACAAGAAATTAAAAATTCTATAATAATCACCATCATTGCAAACAGACCATTAGTAGAAAACACTTCAGGAGTAACTTGAAAAGATTCAAAATGCATACAGGACCCTTAAGATCGTCAAAAACAATGCAGAATTAGCTCCTTAACGGTGAAACATAATAACAAAAGCCAATACACGTTGTAACTTCATAGAACCTAGTCATGTAGTGAAGAAAAAAATCAAGCAATGGCTGAAAGCTCATCTAGGGACTACGTTTCACACGTATTCCAAGCTGCTATGCTTATAAGAAAACCTAAGATTTTACAGTTCTACATGATGTACAAGTACAACCTAGAAAACTCATTTCCCAACAATCTTAATAAGAAGTGAATTGGTACATAAAGTTATTAAGTTCACAATCATAAACAGATAGTGTATGTGTATTCTCATTTAATCTGATGCCACACAAATTTTTGTCTATACAATTATACAGACAAAGCATGCCTCAAAATGAATGGACTCCAAAAGATGAAGAAATACTTACCATCACAAACTCAACAAAGGCAATTCGAGTAGAGTGATGATGGTCTCCAAGTATCCTTATACGATGAACCTGAATTGAACAAATTCCAAGTTCAGCAGCATTCCTTTAATAGAAAAACTCCATGCAGGAAACATAGTAGGGAAAAAGAAGAGTTTAGTTTCAAACCTCTCCACAAACAGACTCAAAAAAGAGCTTGACTTCCGTTTGAGAAATCTACAGAAGTCAGCCATATATATCATACAGGGAAATTTAACTTCAAAGATTTAGATGGACAATATTAGAAAGACAGCCAACCTTCTTATCAATGTTTGTACAATAGATTGTTCTAGCACACATTTCTCGTTCATCTTCAGTCTGAAGACATAGAAAATTGGCATAATCAATCAAAAACATAAAGGTTGAGCGAGAGGCAATCAATCATATAAACTCTGATATAGCAAATGTGGCAACTAACCCTAGGCAGAAGATTTGGATTAACAGGTGCAATTGCTGTCTTGGAAGGCAGAACTTTAACTGGATAATAGCCAAGCATAGTTCCAGACAGAGTCAAAGCAGCCCCAGCACTCTCTGAAAGGCGGTTAACCATAGCCAAACTCATCAGTATGAAACCACACAAACTCAAACAACAAAACACCAAGCTCTGCAACTACTGCACTTAGTTAACTACATACCTTCATCTGTAAATTCGATGAAAGCAAAACGAAGCACAGAATTTGGGTCCCCGCAAATACGACAGTCAACAACCTTCAACATATGGGACAAACAAGTTTGTTTCAATGGCTAAGAGTTAACAGAAACACACCATAAAACCCAAAAACTAAGGAC
Source organism: Fallopia convolvulus (assembly GCA_964016875.1). Classification (NCBI taxonomy): domain Eukaryota; kingdom Viridiplantae; phylum Streptophyta; class Magnoliopsida; order Caryophyllales; family Polygonaceae; genus Fallopia; species Fallopia convolvulus. The sequence goes on along the minus strand of OZ024724.1, from coordinate 8,218,424 downwards.
CCAGAAACAAATTGTATTCTTACCTGTCCACAGTTGATAAATAGAGCTGCCAACTGCTCTTCTGTAACCTAAAATAACCCCCAAAACAAATTAACCAACAAACATTGTTAAAAAAAAACCCAACAAAACCCACGAACACTACAAATCAAGCAATGTACTTTCTTTACCTGCTGATCAATATCAGAAACATACACTGTCCTGCGGATTACCTCCTCCCTTTGCGCCATAGTAGTTCTAGTGTAATTCCTCCTCTTCCCCTGTCCATTACCCACTTTCTTCTACAAATTTCCAACACAATCAAGCGAACCCATTTCAGAATCCAAGCAAACTCAAAAGAGCAAACAAAAGGGAGAAGGCGATAATCCATTTACCCGTCGATTAAAACCCGGGTTAAAACTCCCATTGACGAGCCCGAAGCTCTGATCCGCCCCAAACCCGTTAATGTAGAGCCCGTTTTCAGAACCATGTCTAGGGTTCGGGTTCGGGTTCGTCAGTGAAGGCGGCACGAACTCCTTCGCCATGGGATTGAGCTTCGAGAACATATCCTGAAGCTCCTCCATTTCACGGCGATAATCGGCCCCAGCTCCGGCGACGTCTCCATTCGACGGTCGCGAGTCGAACCCGCCCGAATTCTTCTCGGTTTGACCCGGACCCTCCACAATCTGGGTGGGGGAGTATTGGCGAGCGTTCGGAGAAGGCTGGTAGTTGGGGAATGCGTGATCGGAACCGCCGCCGGAGGAAACGCTGATCCCTAGATCAAGAGAAACGTCTTCAACCACAGCCATGGCTCTTCTTCTTCTTTTTTTCAGATCAAACGCTTCACCAAGAATTCGCCTTTGGCTACCTAATCAATGAAACTCCTGACGAAATTAAAAACGCTACTAGTACCACACAATAATGAATCAGAAATATGGGGAATTAAATATGCAGATAGTACAATACAAAGAAGGAGAAGAACTGTTACCCTTTTTGTTGCCTTTTGTGGGTGGAGGGTAGGAGAGGAAGCAGCCTGATTTTGTTTCTTATAATAATTTCAAAACTTCGCCATTAGAGAGGGGTTAAAAGCTAAAACCCAAAAACAGCTAAAGATTTGAAATTGTTTCGCTTTCTATTAAATTAAGTAGAGAGGGGTGTTAATTTTGGCAATCTACTGCTGCTACTAGTAGTTGGATTAGTAGTTGTAACTACAAAGGAGGAGAGGTAAAGGGGGTTTCTGCGCCCAAATTGAAAACCCTTCCGAAAATGGAAGACGAATGACGACGATGGCGATCAATTCGAATCCTGGAAGCCCCTTTTTCAGAGAATCAAATGGGGTAAAAAAAACGTACAATTCGCTTTCAATGATACATCATACATGGAGAGGCATGATGATCATACCTAAACGCTACGCGTGGGAATCCGAATGCGTGGCGGAGTTTGATTGGGCGATCGGTATGTCAATGATGGGTTTGATTCTGTATTATTGATCCATGGATCGATCGATCATGGGATGGGCATGGTAATCATGATGATGCTAATGAGTTTGGGGGCTTGGTTGGAATTTTGCGAGTTCAGATAAAAATGTGAACTTTATCTTTTGTAAGGGGGGGAATTAATGAAAATCGACTGGAATAAGGATGGAGTTGTACAGAGGTCAGGCCGTCAGGTGACGGGGAGCAGGCGACATTAACACACAAAAAAAAAGAAAAAGTAAAAACAAACAAATTATCATAAAACGACAAGGATATGGCATCGTAAATACTTAGCGATGATGAGGGTATTATTGTAAATATACCTTCCATGCCAGGCCACTACCACCAACTTTTCCCTTTTTCCATGCCGTTGACAATTTTTTGTTTGGGGAGAAATCCGTCCGTAAGCGAGGGTTTGCAGATTCTTTTGTTTATTTTGAGTGTAACTTCATTTTAATGCTTACCTCGGTTGATCTTTGTGACTTTGTGCCGGGAAGACAGAATTGGACGTTGCCTTCGACCTAATATTGAGCTCGCTTGATTCGGATCTTAATAGTGAGAAAACCAGAACCAAAATCAGTGCTTTATGCTTAATTATGTTTAATGATGAGCAGAAATTAGCCGAAATCTAGGGCTATTATTGGAAGTGGTGCTGGAATCTGAAGCTGAGAAATCAGAATCTAGATTTCAGATCTTTAATGGGATGCTCTTACTCCAATTGTCAATGAATCTTTGTCGGCAGAATACTTACAAATTTACAAAGAGAAGGCTCTGTCCAGTTCTGTAAATGGAGCTGCTGGACATAGGAGGAGGAAGCAGAGATGAGACAAAGGGACCCCCCAATTGTAAGATAAAGTCAGTCATCTCTATTGGTTCCAACTTCATTTTTAATTCTGTGATACTATCTACATTCAATCCTATTGGATGCTAGGTAGATTTCTAGTTTGTGAGATAACTAGTTTATCTGACAGCCTAAGTATTGAATGCTAGTAATATTTACAAGGGTAGAGAGGTATTAACATGTTATTTGTAAGAAAGAATGAGTATGGTCATTGGTAAAGAAAGGAAGTAGGTAGATTAGTCTGGTGTTTTTGGCTGCTTGGATGATAATGATATTCTCTTAGACAAGTTATTATCCTTGTAATGAGATCAATCAGTGAAAGTCCAGCTTATGATATTTGAAATTTTTGGTTAGTCATATGATTTGGCAGTTTGGTTAGGTTACCTTGTAGATAGATAGTATTAACTTATAACTGGTTGTTAGCTTTCTTCTTTTCCATTCCTCGCATATAGGCTTGTCTACAGCTCAGTTGTTCATCAATCTCATACTGTACAAACAAATTTATGCAATGAAAGAGCTCCAAGAGAGTTTTTTCTTTGTCATAGTGTCTTCTTGTTTGTTCATAAATTCCATTCTTCATCTCTTGATTCTTTTTACTTGAATTGGGTTGAGTGAATGTTGAATGAAACCAATGAGTTTGAGTTGAAAACTTGACATACTCACCAACTTTATGATTAAAAGGACATTCATATAATAGCTTTAGCTTGCAAGAGATTATCAGTTAGTAATTTGTTTGTCTTGCCTCCTTTTGCTTTTTCACTTGGGTTATTTTTGCATGCTTGTAAAGCAATGCATCCATCTGACTTCATTTTCAGTTTTTTTCCTCTTCCCTTTTTGGGTACTGCTTCTACTCTCTTACAGTTATACTACACTTTTACAGTTACACTTTTCAGTTTTTTGTTCACACTTTTACAATTATACTTTTACAGTTACACCTTTACAGTTATACACGAATAGTGTCACTTACTGCAGCATGTTCAATTCCTAAGATTATGAGATCTTAAGTTCAAGGGATCTGTGGCAAACATGATCTTCCTTCCATAAAAAAACATTTGGGGATATCTGTTCAGTATCAGTTCAATTGAGTTCTGTGCTCATCCATCTAGGAAGATGTTTTTGAGGTACACAGTGCATAAACAGGACAAATCATACTCGCATTGCTTTAGATAGCCATTTGTATGTTGCGTTGGGACCAGAAAGTTATTGGTATCAATATCTAGGAAATTGGATTTCAGAATTTTCATGTTCTGATCAATGGATTTGAGCTAAGTTTTTCAAAAAGGCATCTATTGAAGGGATTCTCATCAAACTGTCAATTATAGAGCATCAGAACTTCTTGCCTTAGACCAATAACATGATTAACCAGGAACTATTTGGGTTCATTTTTACAAGAATTATCCTACAATGATTGGAAAAATTAGCATAACTATGGTAGCGTTTTAAGTTGAACCTGACTCCATCGACCTACTTTTTGCCAGTAAAATATTAAGGTTTATTTTTCATTTTTATACACACCAAAAATATTGTCTCTCGCCTCTTTTTGACATCATATAGTGTATTTGTAATGTACGCGGACTACTTAACCTTTTAAAAAGGCTAAATTACCACCCTTAGATAGTTAAAGAGTTTATTATCTTCTATACAGATGCTTAGTTATCAAGAAGTAACAGGAAGAGTTGTACGCTTGCCCTGAGCCTTACAAGAAGTTTCCACAAAAAAATACAGCTATTTGGTGAACATCCTCCACAAAGGTGAGCACTCAAAACAAAAATTGACCTCTTACTAGCGTCCATTGAACCGTAGTTTAGACTATCCACGCGTAGGCGTCTTAAGGCAACTAATACATCTAGTAATATGTAATTATATTTCCTATATATATATAACCACTAGTTTTAGCAGAGGGAACTATCTTAGGGAGTTGCAACATTTTCCTTTGCTATCGGAATGACTTCTTCTGCTTCAATTCCAGGTTGTCCTACAACATCCATGCTCAAAAGCAGCGTTTCCCAGAGCTTGGCAGGTCCCTGTACACAGCAAAGCCATCAAAACCCAATTAGCATATGAACTGTTGAAGATAATACCATTACAGTATGATATTGATTTATATGCTATACAGACCTTCCAAGAGAGTTCTTGAGCCATGCAGTTTTGGATCATCTCCTTGAAAGCAGGAGTACCGTAGGTTGTGAGAGCTCTTGTCACATCTGTTGCCAAAGCCTCGACATCAGCTGGATCAACCGTTTCGCACTGAAAAGCAAGGTATCAACACTTTCATTAGCATGATGTATTGTATAGATGAGGAAATGGAAGTGTTCTAGATGAATTAAAATCAAAAGGTATTGCAAATTTGCCCCAATTCACAATTTTAAGGGAAGGAAAGTACTCACTTCAACATTGAAGCTTCCCATCTGGAATCCAGTATATCCTTCCTTCACAGTGTCCACAAGTCCACCAGTGGAAGCAACAATAGGAATCTGCCAAGGAGTTGTATGTAAATCAAACAAGTCAGAAAAGAGAAGGATTTGGTCAATTATCGCAAAGTGATATAATAAGGGTAATGTTATTTACAGTTCCATAGCGCATGGCGTGCAACTGAATGAGGCCACAGGGCTCAAATCTGCTAGGAACCAATATGAAATCAGCACCAGCAGTGATCATATGAGCCAAGGGAACATTGAACTTTGCAACCCCTCTGGCATTTTCAGGATACTTTATTTCAAGCTCTTCAAGCTGCTTCTCCATGTTTTTCTTTCCAGTTCCAAGGACAACTATCTGAACGTTTTCTGTAATGAAATGAGGAATTGCTGCTGCTAGTATGTCTGAACCCTTCTGCTCTTCAAGCCTACCGATGAACCCTATCAACGGAATGTTCCTATCAACCGGTAACCCAACCTCTGCTTGAAGGCTTTCCTTTAAAAGTGCCTTAGCCTCATACACCTGAAACAGAGATCAAAGATATGAATATATATACACATTCTTCTTCACTTGTGAAAGATAAATCAAATTTCAAAAAGATCACTCACTGTTGTATGATCATAGTGGACGTCAATGTACTTATCGGTTGCCGGGTTCCACTCCTGAACATCCATGCCATTTGTAATTCCTGTAATACCAACCGCGCGAGTGATGTGATCTAATTCTACACCTTTTGCTTCATTTGAGATGAGCTCCTTTGCATAGTATGGACTGACTGTCACAGCCCTGTGTGATTCCAAGAGTCCCGCCTTCATCCAGTTGATCTTCCTTCCTTTGACAGGTTTAATATGCCTGCAGAAGTGAAATTAGTTATAAAACCAACAATATTGCTTCTAAGAAAGCCTGTGAAATCCTTAGACAAGTCTTACCCGTCCATGAAATCGAATGAACTCTTGAACTCAGCGGGTAAATTCAGCATCGAGAAGTCTGAGAAAGCAAATCTTCCTTGGTAGGCAATGTTGTGAATGCAGAAAGCAACCTGCCATGAAATTAGTACAAAAGATTCAAACAAACCGATTTCTCAATGGCAAATCTTGAGCTATTTTGTAAAGGATAATCACCTTGGCGTTTTTGTAGATCCCACGAGATTGGTACATGGATTTGAGATAACAGGGAACAAGAGCAGTGTGCCAGTCATTTGCAACGAAGACAACGTCCTCTCCTGCATGTTTTTTCGTATGTTAAGAAAGAAGCTTTATAATATTTTTGGACTCGTTTGGTATTGTTACCAAAGGTATTATGAGATATTTGGTATCGTTTGTTATCAGTTTGATATCAAACTGATATCGATATATAATATACCAAACAACAAGTATCAGTTTGATATGGATATCATAATATATCAAACACAGACTGAGATCTTGATATCGATACCAAACAGGTCCCTAGGTAACTTGAATTAGTAACAGAAGAATAGATGAAATCTGAAGTTGCAAGGCTAATTACCATATGGGCCAGAATGTTGTTTGCTGCTGTTCAGGTTTAGAACTCTAGGAGCCTCCAGAGCAGCTTGACATAACAAGCTGAATCTAAGCTGGTTGTCCTTATAATCAGTTCCTGCATTTGGTCCATAAACCTTTGATCCAGTTTTACCCCAAACCTGAAAACAATACCAATTTTATTCAATGAGATTGACTGTTGTTTAATTTTCTTCTGTAGGCTGCTGATCTATGAATGTGTTACCTTCTCAAGGAACATGGGGTGATCCACAAAGACACGGTCTACTCCTCTTTTGTAGCAGTGGAAGAAGCGGACGATCTCGGTTTTATTCCCAACTTGGACCTGAAAGAAATGAGCTCCACATCAAGTCAAGAAGAAAACCGCGAAAAGGTTAGGGCTTGTTTGGTTCAACTTTGTCAAAAACACGTTTTTCAAGTTTTCAAATTTTAGTTGCTAGCTTTGAGAATTAAGGTGACTCCTAGAATATAGCATATTTCTGTAACAGTTATTTTTGTAACCATAAGAAACTAAAATTATTTGAAAACTAAAAACTGAAAACTCAAAGTTGAACCAAACCAGATCTTATAATGAATGTAAATTACCCTGATGACCACTTCGGTATCCCATCCATCTTTGTACTGATCATAACGAGGCGCGATAGTCATGATTCTGTGTCCCATTGCCTGAAACGAGATCAGTTTTCATGAGATCACTAAAATTCCACATCAACTACACCGAAAAATCCGACAAATTCTAAGAAAGGTAGTCTGAGGATAAACACTCACAGCCAAAGCAGGAGGTAGCCCACCGACGACATCACCAAGACCACCGGTCTTGCTCCAAGGAGCAACCTCGGTTGAGACGAAGACTATATTCATTCCGCACACAATAGGGAATCCTGTGTTTTTCCCATTCTGAGGTTTAGGGGCTTTACTTTTGACTGTCTTGACAAGTGGCTTTGCATTAGTTCTCAGCTGAGCATTGTCAATTTGGTTTAGTGGTCTTAGCCCACTGTGATTCTTCTTCAGGTCAATTTGGATCAGGCTTGATTTGCTCTCAGAAACTGAACCAACATGTGTGGCTCTTGATACAAAGTGGGATGCAGTCACACTCGCCATTGGAAATGGAACTTTTTACCTGAAACAACAGGTTAGAAAATTCTCAGCTAGCTGTGCCAAAGGTAGGATCTTTTTTAGAGACATACAATTCGGAATTATGAACACAAGGGTATCATTAGACATGTTAAGTGTGATTTGTGAGTATCAAAACTACAAGTAAAGAAGTACAATCATGGTTTCAAAGAAAAATTGGAGAAGATGAAAAAAGTTTACCAAGAAAAGTTTGATCCCAGAGCAAACTGATTGATTGAGAGTCACTGACTTACAACCACCAAGAAAGTGGCTTGCTGAGAGCAAAGGGGTGAGAAGAAAGTATGAGAATTGGAGTTGTATAAGTAGGAACACAGAGGAAGAAGATGATCACGTGAGGATGACACGTGGCAAGATCAAAATGGCTTTTGATTATTTTAACGGCATTGGGTAATAATGTATGTATGAATGTGTGGCAGCGGCTGCCAACCGCTGAAGTAATAGGAGTGGGGCCCACACATTGCCTCGTGTAAAAATTAAAGTGGAGTCTCTCACTGATTTTTGTAGTCTTGCAAATGTTTGGTTTGGTTTGAAGTTGTGGAGGAAATTAACTTGACCAAAATCTTAATCTCAATCTCAGTTTAAGAGGTTCAGATTTTGAGTTTGGATTCTCCCACCATGTATGATGAATCTTGTATCATCGTACTATTTGCCTAATGTAAAGAATAATTCATATAAAACTTTTGCAGTCTGCTTTGTAATATTTACTTAAATTGGATAAATTACATTCTCTATCATTTTTTCCAATATACACCATTCCCTTAGTTTCGGACCAAGTCGTTCGGGTCATGTCGTCTTTTATTCTTTGTGCATCCCAACTTGAGTGACTGTTTGCCATACATTATGTGTAATGCTTTATTCACTCCGAACCCGAACTCGCTTTTCTGGTCTTTTTGTTTTTGTGTTTGTACTCTTTCTTTGCTCGATTATTTAGTTGCTTAGGTCCGATCTTTTCTTAGCCGGTTTCATTTGCCGCCTATTGGCCTCTTAGTTACCAGGCTTGTATGATTATCTTAATCCGAGTTTGGGTTTCTACTCGTGGACTCATTAACCTCGCTTAAAGTACTTGATTAACATTTTATAATCCAACAATAAGTGAGGAATGCGGGTAAATAGTTAAATGTAGTGTAGTAATAATTAAGAATTGTCAAAATCCTAGTGAGATTTAGCATGGACATCTGTGGTAACATCATGGTACAATACACATGGCGATGTGTTTCCTCGCCTTAATTTGTCGTTACCTTTAGATCTTTTTTTACCAACTTCAATCAGAGAGTTGTGTATTTTAGCTGTGTGTATAGAGAAAGTGACATTCAAGGTGGACCCTTGGATTTCAAATGGATGCTTACCAACGGCTCATATTCAACCTTCCATTTCTCTTGAAAGAATTTGAAGGAATATTTCAGCTTATTTCACATGTTATAATTCCATATATTTAAGTCCAATTATTGCCCTTCACTCACACGAAGAGTCTTCAATCTGTTAATTGAAACCATGTTAGAATTCTTGTTTCTACCCTATGATAAGGAATCATGTTTTTGTTTTATAAGAATATGTAATATATTTTCAACAATATTGCATGGCTTGGAACAATTTCTAATACGACTGGTCTCTGTTTCTTAGTTGTATTATAAAGAAATACTCCAATTAATATAAATAAAATATGCCAATGGCATATTCTCCAAGCCAAGAAATCTGTGAATTGAAAGTTGTATTTTGCCATCATTCTTGACTTGAACCAAGAAAGTTATCATCATATTTCGGTATTGCACTCACACTCTTATACCCATCGCTTTTCGTGAAATTATCTTCTATTCTTTTCAACGTGTACAGTCATCTTGGATGTCATAGGATCCGATACAAAGTAATTATATCCCATCAAGTTTAATTATAAGCTTAAACTTTGACCCAGATTCTATTTAGGGTCTTCAACTGAGGTTTACTATATCTTGTGTTATAAGTTAATACAGTTTTCCATATAGGGAGGAGACAAGTAACTTCAAACTCACAACATATCATCTTCTACCAGCTAAGTTAGTAAAGAATTAAGGCCTAGACTATGTACTTGAAGTACATATCGATCAAAATTAGATTTTCATCATTATAGGATCAGTCTATGGACGATCATTTAAAAAAATTTGTTTGTGAGATTGCCAATTGCTTGGAGGATCGTATTAGCATTCATACTATTACTAGGCTAGTAGCTATAAAGTACGTAACTAACTTTGTTACATTCTTTATATTCTCAATATGGTAAGAAACTTGTGTTTGTAATATTAAATTAGCGGTGTTTCGTCCTAAAACCAATTGGCAATAATCCAATGAGTTATATATTAGTCTAATTAATTTATTCCCAACTTTCAGACGTGGGATGGATATTCAATTTTTTTTTTACCATATATACTCCTTCAACCATAGAAAGCACTGTTAGTTTAGAGTACGCTCTGTAACTTTTTGTACCATGTATATTTTTCCAGGCTAGGTGTTTAGCCATGATGAGTGAAACTAAAAAAATCCTAAATAGTTTATCAAGTTGATCTCTTGGGGAGTTTGCATACAGAATCCATAACTATCATTGCTAACTATCAGACTTCTATTATGAAGCAACACACACCACTATTATTTGCTCACATTTTTTGACATATCATTCCATCCAAGTCCAGGAAATGTGCATTGGTCCTATTAGCTTAAATCCTATGTTGCTCGGAAACTCTATCAGAACAATATATATTTTCCTTTTTTTTTTTGCTTTGTGTTGAAAACTCACAAAAAGAAATCTCGAAAACTCGTTTCCTGGGGTAAATTTTGTTATAACTATATGTTCCCATACCCGCGTTATTTCCGTTTCCATCATCATATCCGTTTCCGTGTAACATAACTTAACGGTAACGGAGAAGCATTTTCCTGCAAGGCTGCAACCTTCAAACAGGACAGCAACGTCAAACAACTTGCAGGCGTGCATTGTGTATCACATGAACCTCTCTTCACCATATATATTGACCGTTCATTGCTATCCAATGGCTTAAAAAACATGTTTTCTCAATTTGATGTACTTGTTTTTCTTGATTAATATCTTTGGTAATTCGAATGGACCTCATTCATTTAAGAACTTGGCTGTCTTCTCTCCTCGACTACTGGACAATCTCTTAGATAACGACTCGCGAAAGCTTGTATGCTACTAATACTCGGTACAATGACCCTGTCTTGTGTTTGAACAGCTGCATAAATTCGACCTTTCTGTGTATGAGTGTATGACTATCCGGTTTCTGAACAATCACAAAACATATATAATACTACGTTAAACAAATAAATTTATTGAGTTACATGGTAATGGGGTGGGGAATCTCCATTTCTCATGCGGATTTTCCATCACGGAAATGAGGATTTTAAACGAGAATGAGAATAGGGATAAATGTGTCTACCCCCGTTATCCGCCTCGCCATGCTGGGGATATCTATGGGAAATCTGGTAGATTCTAGGGATCCAAACGTAATAGAAAAGATTAACTTTTGACCAAAAAAAAATTAGAAAAGATTAACTTATGATTTTTATGTACTTACTTCCACATTGACTCTTGTCAAACTTACTCCTAGTCGATCTTAATATCCACACTACAAAATACCTTATGATCAATTTTAAATATCGATCCAAAAAATAATTTTCTTTCTCCAAAATTATCTTATGGTACTAACTAGGACTAAGGCCCTTCAAACCAGATCCGGTAAATTCTAGACTTGCTAGCTTTGGTTATTATGCATCTACTATATATCAGAATTCTCGTTGGGGAACTTGATCAAACCTCGACATATGGGTTTAAAATGGTCGATTTTTAAGAAAAAATTCTAATGTTACTATTTTCTTGTCGATCATGTGTTTTATAATGACATTTAGGACTGGTAATTATCTACGGGTGACTGACCCACTCATTTAATCCACCCAAAATAAATGGGCGAAAACCCAAACAAAGTGGGTGATAGGCGGATTGCGTGACGGGTTGAATATGGGTGGGAGTTTGTCAACCAAAAAATCCGACCCATCACTTGTTTCACCCAAACCACCTGTTTAACCTGTTTTAAATCCTAGTTATCCTGATATGTTTTGAAGGCGTTCTTATATTTTGAAAGAAATTTTCAAATATCTTGTTAATATTAACATCATTAGATATGTTTGTTTCTTTTAATATTGTCTTTAGAATTATGGATTTGAATTTTCGTTTACTTAGTGGATTGATAATTTACTTATTGAATCATTATCTTTATATGTTTTTTCGTATTAGATTATTAGTATTTAATGGTCTCATTCAGATAATGAAAAAAACATCAGTTATACGGGTGAACGGGTCACCCATATAACCATCGGGTGATGGGTGGAACATTCCACAGGTGACGGGTGGGTCGGGTAGGTCATTTTTACTTGCGGGTCGGGTGGTGGAAGTGCTCCGCCAACCCATAACCCGACTCATTGACAACCTTAATAACACTATTGAGTTTAAAATTATAAATCATAATTAAATTTTATAGGATGATGAATAAATAACACGTTAGAAATTGTATGGGAATTAAATAAAGAAATTCGTAGAACCTGATCAGACCCGACAAGGACGGGGAACCAATGGGGATTATTTTCAAGTCCTGCAGTGTTGTAATCTAATCCTCTTATGTATGTAAGTTCATGTATAGCTTCATGTATTCAATCTTGATATAGTGTAGTAAGTTAGGAATCGGGTTTAGGTGCATTTTATGGTTTGAGTTAAAGCCAAGAATCGGCTGATGGCTTTTGATCGCTCACGAATGCGAGGGTCTAGAGATACAATTTATAACCCGACCCCGTTGTAGCACGTGGTGGGTGTCGAACACTCGGGAAATCTACTCGATTGAGGTGCCTAAACACTAGAAAGCTGGAAAGGAGAACTTAAAACAAAGGAAAACAAAGAGAACAGTCGGGACCGACACAAGTGTCACGTCGGGCCCGATGTTGGCGACAAAGAAGGAAGTCGGGACCGACGTAGAGCAAGTCGGGCCCGATATAGCTGGTTTTGTCGAACTCAAAGATTGAAAGTAGATCTTGGGCTTTTGGGTTCCTTCTCTAGTAGATTAAGGCTTTTCCACCTCAATTCAAGCAATAAGTGATGATCGGAATAGGATCGAGTACTTTCACCCTCGTTCCAACCACTTCTACACATCGATCATTGGGGAAATCCCCTTCGAAGTAAGGTCTTGAGATGGACAAATGTTCACTTTCGTTACTTTGCCAATCACAAGCCTTGATTCCTTACTTTCATAAGGAATTGTAGCTCTATGTAGAGTGGGTTCCTAGATCAAGCACTCAAGGCTTATGGAATTGGGGTTTCTAGCCCAACCTAACTAGAGTTTTCCCCCATAACCCAAGATCAAAGAGATCTACTCCATATGGCAAACAAAGAAAGCAAACAAATCACAAAGCAAAGCAATCAACATCATCAATCTCAAACCAAAGCCAAATTTCATTCACAAATCAAAAGCAATCCACAAACTCCAATCCAAGGTTTCCAAATCCACAAAATCAAAACAAGGCAAAGCTAATCTATCAACCAAACCTATCAAATCTCCTTCTCCTATGTCGATTCCCTCTCTTCTCCTTCTTCTCTCCTTCCTCCTTGCTCTCCAAGTATCCTCTTGAGAGTTTTTTAGGGTTGGTCCCCTCTTAGTGTGTGGGAACCTCCTCCAATTAGAAGATAAGAGAGCCTTTATAGATGAGGGGCAAAAGTGGTAGTTTACAATTTCATGCCTTGGAGCCCAATCCAGCCAGCGACCGACTCGGACCGACACGGAGCACCTCGGGCCCGACTTACTGGGCAAGTCGGTCCGAGGTCGAAAAATCATCTCGGGTCCGGTGTTGGTTCCATCTCGATCCGTACCTCGTTTCACCTTCTTCTTGTTGGCTTTTCTCTTGTTCTTCTTTATGGCTTGCTCCTCTCTTTCCCTCTTAAGCTCGGGCCTTGCTCCATGTTCCGATTCTCCTTCAAAACGACCCTTGATCCATGCCAAAACGCCTACAAAACACATAAAACACGCATAGTCTCCGAATCTCATAGAAATACGGGAACTAAGCTAAAAAGGAACAAAACACACAAGAAAAGGGGAAAAAGAAACATATTTACAAAGGAAATCATATATAAAAACACCACCAAATACAGAGACATCAGCTTTCCTAGATTGAACCCAGTTGAAGGTAGCTTGCTCGGGTTTATATGGTTTTGATGAGAAATGCATGAAATGTGATCTTCGTCCAAATTTGCATGTCTTGGCCCATTAGCTTGACACTGCCCAATCTCAAGATGGTGTTGAGTTTAAGTGAGACGTAGCGTTTTAAAGCTTCTTCGCGCGACCTAGCTTTAAATAGCTTGGTTATTCTAGAGGAGTCCACTTCTTTAATGGCACAAACTCTAGATCCAAAAAAAAGAGCAAGAAAGAGCGAAGAGAGAATGATGGAAGAAGAAGGAGTCCTTACTGGTGACACTCATTGTTGGTGGTTCCTTGGGTGGCTAGAAGAGAAGGCCTAGGCTCGCAAACTATGCACAAAAAACCCGTGGGGACGAGGACCCGCCCAATGGGGCGGGGATTCCCCGACTTAGTGGGGAACGGGGCGGGGACGGGGATCATTTTCGTATCCTCGATTTTAAACGGGGCGGGGACGGGGAATGTACTATTCGCTCCGAATCCCCGCTATATATACCCGATATGTTTTTTTTGTTTTTTTTTAATTTATAAAACATGGAATAAAAATAGATTTTAAATATAATTGTAGTTTTTAACTTAAAAGCTTATATATGTATCTAAAAATTATATAATGAAATTTAAAATTTATGTTATTAAATTTGATATTTGTAAATTTTTTAAAAGTTTAAAATATTTTTTATAATAACAGGGCCTCGTTAATAAACCGATAATCGACGGGTATTCCCCGCGGGGATTAAACGGGGATGGGGGCATAATATTTTCGGGGATGGGACAGGGAATGCATTCCTTGCCCCGCCCCGCCCCCATGTGCATCCCTTCACATTTGTGAAAGGGGGTCGAAGCCCTTTCATTCTTGATCCCTTGCTTTACTTTTACTTTCTGTTCTCCGATCTTCTTCTTCCTTAGCATTTTTGGTTGTTTGCTTTGCCGCTTGATGCATGTCTTGTACTTGAACGACTATGGCTATGATCTTAGTGCATATTTTGGGCTGAATCTCCCCTATTGAGATTCTCTAGATGTAGAGCTCTTTGAACTCCAACCGGATTGCCACTTCCTCATGTTCTTTACTGTTTTTTGTTTTAGTTTGCATGTTTCGTTTGAGTTGTGCGAAGGGTTCGATCAAATCTGTTGTTCTTTAATAGATTAGGTCAATCTCGAATCAGAAACCGGTATCAGGGCCCTATTAAGCTTGATCCTTGTGCTTCCTCTTGTTTATGATAACCCTAGTTCTAGACCTCGGGAGTCACTGCATTAAGCAGGGGAAGTGGATGCTCGGATAACAAATTCTTTCGGTTTAATCCCACTATCACTTCCTACAAGAGTTAGTCTTCTGTTTGTTTGCGTTGATAACATTAGACCTGTCTTTGACCAGATTAATATGAGTCTTTACTTCTTTTTTTTGTTCGATAGTTGCTTTGTCTATTATTCAAGTATAATTTATTTTCTTTTGTTCACATGTACCCAAAAAAGATGACAGAGCTATACAGAGGAGTCAAACCTTATGATGGGATGATGGATTTCTCTATGTAGAAAATCAAGATGCAGGCAGTCTTGACCAAGGAGAAACGTTACTATGCCATAAGTAATGAATGAAAAACTGAGTTTTCTGCCGCCAGAAGGAAGGAAATCCAAGATACCACACATGCTGAGATTATGATAAGGCTTACAAATGAAGTAGCTTGATAGGTGGTAGCCATACTCTACCTAAATCTCTCTAGGGAGCTTAATTAGATGATATAAACCTGACTAAATCTTTACCTAGTCGCATTACCTTGCTTTGCAAACTCTTTAAATTCAAAATACATACCTCTCTTACTCTGAATGACAACCTAAATAACTTTCTTAAGCTCACTCAAGATCTTGAAAGGTGCAATGATAAGATAAAAGATGAACATTAGGCTGTTATTTGTTGAATGCTTTGTCTGCTCAATTCGATGTGCTTAAAGATGTTCAATATGGGAGAGATGGTCTTACTATTACTAAGTTACTTGAGGTTGTTACCTAAAAAAATGAAACTCTGAAAGTTTTCAAAATTAAAAATGGGGGTAAAACTAGCCCCAAGTCTGACAGTAAAAATAATGAGTTATGAATTATGATGATGAAGGGCAAGGGTAAGAAATTTCAAAAGAAATTTCAAAAGGCGATGAAAAGTCAGGTAAATATATGTGTGGAATTATGTGCTATTACCTAAAAAATCAGGTCACTATTTTAGAGATTGTCACAAGAAAATTAGGGATGAAAAGAATAAATTGAGACTTGATAATTGATGACAATTTTAGGTCTCCAGTCAGTCAACACCGTTCAACGACCGGGTCAAGTTGGCGGTGGAGAGTGAAAGATTTTTATTATTTACCTAATTTTATTGCATTGTGTGACTAATGCTCAATTAGGATGTCTATTATTGCCATATACAATAATTAATTCACCCCTTTTATAATATGGGTAGGAGGTCCCCAGATCACGCCACTGAGAAAGTACTTAACAGGAGCATGTTCAGTACAGTTTTTGACGTTCTATTGATCACGTCATGGAAGAAAAAAAAGGATCAGTGTATTGACTGAATTCATAAATGCTAACTACACAAAATGTTGCAACAGTGGTTATTCAACATTACATTACTATAGAAAAACTCAGAATACAAAACAACCCCCTTTCTCATCCTCTCTTCCCTCACATCCTCTATATCATTCTCCCTTTACAAACAAAACAATCTCCTCTTTTCCCTTCGATTTTGAGATGTCAAGAAAGGACTTGAAAATGGCGTTTTACTAGTAGTAAATTGATCCGCTAAAAAATGAGCAAATGAGAAAACCATTCCTTCTGAATTCTCATTTGCTCAAAAGAATCAATTACTCAGCAAACACAATCCCAACTTACAATTTCTTTCCAATCCTCATAAATCTCCGAGCCACCCCGAAAATGAGCGCCTTGGTCAGCAGGCCTTTATCAAGAGTACACGCAACGGCGACTGCTCCACCCACAACAACCAGTTTAGGTATGTTCACCCCGGATTGCCTTCCTCCATTAGAAGAGGAAGAAGACTCGCCATCAACGGGGACCACTGCCAGGTCATCAACCTCGCTCTCCTCCAAGAACCTCAGTTTATCTAGGCTAACCTTGGTGTTTTTATGGGCCATGATTGCTGAAGGGGATAGCTGGGCCCCACACGCTCTCTCCTTCTGATAGGCACGTAGCCCAGGATCTATCTTCTTGACAGCCCCCCACATTCCTTGACGAACTCCAAGCTTTGCGATCTCCCATGGGATTCCCATGTCTTCATGGTGGAAGAGTAGGATTTCACATGCATTCATCTGCCCGTCTTTTCGTGATTCAGCTGGTTTGGAAACACAAAAAGAAAGTTATTTTCAGCAAGAGATGTCAACCCTCGAAATATGCAAAACTATCCAAAAACACACCAAACTAAACCTAAACCAGGTACACCATCATCGTCATTGACCGAGTGAGGCTCCGCTACTACGGAATCTGGGGGGGGTCAAGATGGGGGTACCCCTGCCCAAGGGAAAGGGGGTATGCCCGATAGACCCAAGAAAAACTGAAATTCAGCTATGTGACAATAATAACTGAATTTAGTTAGAATGCACCAAAATTGATATAGGGACTAAATCCTTCTCAAAGACAGTGTATAAAAGCCAATGAGCATGAGGATGCGCCCCCAATTTTTTACAAAGGTACAAAGAAGGTTATTTTAAGCTGGTTATTTTCAGTGAGACATGTTATTACAAAGTGTAGAAAGAAGGTTATGTACTTATGTTCAAGCTTGTTTGGTTCAGATTTCAAAAACGTTAAAAAAAATATTTTTAAAAACACCTATTTTCTATTTTTGAAATTTTAGTCATCAATTTTGAGATTTAAGGTTATTGATAGGACATAGTATATATGTGCAAACAAATAAAAATATTTCAAAACCAAAAACTGGAAACTCAAAGCTGAATCAAACAAGTCAAGGTGACTCCCTAAGCAGGCTTTTGTCTAACAGAGCAGATTCATGTCCTCATGTCACATATCATAGTGTAAATGACATTCACAGTTGATCAGGAAAAATATGATCTCTGCTTATTCAATAAGCTAACAGAAAGGCTCGTAAGTATCCACATTCAGCTCCCATTCACTTGGTTATTGTCCTTTAATAGTTAATGCTATAAGAGGAAGATATAAATATAGAGGTCAAGTGAGATACCTGGACGAATACACCAACTTGAATAATAGAGGTCTACACGCCTTGGTTTACTCCGTCTGGGAAGTGATGGGTAGTGTACACCCTAAAAAGTATACAGAAAACGCACAAGATTCCATCAGAGAAGAGCAATTTAATCAAAAAGTTTGACCACAGAAAAAACCTGCTCATCTCCAAATTACAGAACAGGAGAGCAATTCCAGGTTAAGACAATCCAAATTGTCTAAATAGCATAGCGAGAACCAATTTTGCTATGGCATTGATAAGTGATAACTTAAGTGAAACAAGATAACCACAAGTTTTATACGCAAGAGAATTAACTTGTATGTGCTCAGATGTAGCATAATGGTGATCTCACAATACAAGTTCTACACTCATTATGTAAAAGGCAAGAAAGAAAGACAAACAAGATAAGCTACCTTTGTGACACAATAGTAGGATCGATCCGATTCCCAAATTCGCCTTCCAATTACATACTCTCTGTCACTACAGAAGAATGGAAACTGAACACAAGAAACAGAAACTATCAAACTTGGGCATACACACAACAGAAGATCAAAGAACAGCATGAAAACAAAAGTGAAAAGTCTTATAAAATCCCTCATACCTTGCGCACCCAGTGAACAATCATGGTTCCAGTTGAAGTGCACTCCTCTAATGTGGAATGCTGTATGAGCATATCATCCCACTTGAACCGAAATTCGTCGTCCCAGAAGAAATCCCTCACCATCTCAGGAGTTGCATCCTCGAAAATAGTTGAGCTACGATATTGGGGAGGACCAGTCTACATAATCAAATCACGAACCATATAAGCAAGCAACATAAAAAACACAGCAAAATTGCTATAAACCAAATCCAATTCCAGCTATAGAGAGAAACCACAAACCTGAGGGTCTCTTCGCCAAGCTTTGTAAGCCATGGTGGTAGTAGAGCGATCCATCATGTGAATCCAAGAAGGGCCTCCGTCTTTCTCAACCACCAGTTGTCTTAAATGCCTCAAATCAGCATCATTAACACATGAACTAACAGCCGAGCTGCAAGGCAATTCGAAAATTGTTACAGGTATTAGTTGAACTGGAATGCGATAGAGCTAGCAAGTATTCGAATTGGATAAATGAATTGAAAAAATGCAGATTGTTGGTGAATTAGGGATTCGAACAATACCTGGAATTAGGGTTGGGGGTTTGATCATCTACCTCAATGTTAGAAATCGAAGGCAATAAATTAGGCAATTGCGCCTTCAAAGTGCCGAAACCAGGGAGAGAATCGAAGCCGAGAGGAGACAGAGAAGGGACGGGGAAATCGGTAACGAAATTCGCCCATTTGGGACGCCATGACCAACCAACAACAATGCCCAAAATCACGGCAATCCAGAGAGGTATTGCGACCACCGTAAGATCAAGCAAAATGTCCCAAATCGTTGGCCTCTGGAGAATCCCCAGCAAAATTGAAGCCAAAGCCATTCCCTCTCTGTCTGAGCAATCTGCTTCTGAATTTGAAGGGGAATCTAAATCCAGAATCCTCCGAATCCCCTCCAATGAAAACCCCTCGAATTCAATCGAGGGTGCAAGATTGGCGTGAAATCAGCGACGAATCGAGGGTTTTCAGGGGATTGGGAGAAAACCCAGAAGGAGGACTGGTAATTGAAAATCTCTATATAGATAAACAGTATACTAACAGATAATACTTACAAATTACTCCCTTCACACACACACAGAGAGAGAATGAATGGGAGAGGGAGGATGATTGGTGGAATGGTGGAGAGAGAGTGACAGGATAAAGAAGAAGACAAGAGAAGAGAGAAGTTTGAAGATAAGGATGGAGAGATGAACGGTAGGAAGGAGATGTGGTTGGATTGGGTACTTGGATTCGCGTAGGGCCGTTTTCTTTTGCTTTTTCGTAAGAGTAAGAAGAAATAGAAAAAACTTAGGAAAGCAAAGATGAAGATTTCATGGCTCTCCCTTCACTGATTTATATCCCGGCTTGTGGAAGAACCAGACCCACGAAAAAGGAAATTTGGACAAATTATGAAGTTAATCTCTTGATATTAATCACAAAGATAGTACTAAGTTTTGGATAAAACGGAGCAGTTGCGTTTGCGTATATATCTATCATCTCCAATTTTTCTATATAAAATACGAGAATAAATCTGAGTAGTTATATTATATGAATTCTTTAATCAAATCAAGATCAAAGGCTTAAATCCATGATTTGCCCGACAATCTCAGTCATTAAATAATTAAGATCATATAAGAGATTTTTTTTAAGGGGTAAAAGTGAAATAAAAGTGTGTGTAAAAATATCTGATCCGTTGATTCTATCCGATAAAGTCAGTATTCGAATGGATCATAAAATTTTATATCCGTATCTAATCCAATCCAAAAAAATTTTCCGGATAGTCGGTCAGGATACGGATTGGGGTTTTGAAGTAACCGGATATCTCGTACCTTATATTTTTTAAAAGTACCTTATTTTTAAAAAAAAAATTATATCCGTTCGGCAACCATGTACTTATATGAGTTGATGCTGATGTAGTTGATGCTGATATAGTTGATGTTGAAATTATGTGTTTAAATTAGTAGATGAAATGAAATGTTTATTTTTATATAAGCTATATAGTGTTCGGAAAAATAGTAGTTTATAAGAGTTGAAAAAGAGAGTAAATGTTGAATTAAATTTCAACTAATTTAGATAAACTCATTTCAACTCCATAATGTCCTCCCCCTTACCTTATTTTGTTCCCAAAATTTCAACTAGCATCAACTAGTATAAACGCAATTCAACTACACAACTGAACACCCATGTAGTTGAATTTTTTTTCATTTCAACTACATAAATCCATTTCAACTCTAACGAACGGGCCCGAATATTTTGTAAAATTTCAACTCGGTTCAATTCTCCTCAACCATGTAAACATTTTCTTAAAATTTAACCAGATTGGCGAATAACCGGATCCAATATCAGCAAATCATGTATATTGATTGGGCCTAAATAAAAAACATAACTTCTATACAAAACACAATAACCTAATAAAAAAATATAAAACCTAAAATTTATATAATTTGTAAATTAGTCCTTCAACTCAAATTCATCATCTCCCTCTTTCTCTCTTCTCTCACAACACTTCTATTGAGCATCCTTCTCCATCAGTCGTAGTCGATCATTAATCACCATCACCAGCCACCGTCGTTCTCCCTGCCACCGTTGTCCTCCTCGTCGTTATCCTTTCCCAATTTTGACCAACCAACCTTATATTAAACCATTATTTCGATCCAATTTTGTTCAAAATTATTCCGAAAAAAAAACTCAACAAATCTCATCATTTTTCACTGTTATATATGCATATTTCAATCAATTTGGCCAATTTTACATCAAAAATGACAAACTCATAAACCATAAATTTCAAAACTCTAACCCACATCAGGAAGAGATTGATGATTCAAGATTGAAACTAACCTTGCAACTTAATAAACATTAAAAATTGTCAAAAACAACCTAATCATCGAGAAATTGCAAGAAAGAAAGATGGAGGTTTTTGCCTTTTTTTCGATAGCACCGTTCAACAGAGAAGAGAAGAGTGGGTTTTTAGAAAGGGCGTATGTGCAAATATTCATCAATTAGGTTATTTTATTAATATTTTTAGTAGGGTGTGCATAATAAACCCAATAAAATACTTGATGCAACTCTACCCTAGCTCGGATCCAGCGCCTACGAACCCGAGACGGCCTAGACCTTGGAGACCCCCTTGACTTAGGACATAGTCTATTTATGTATTATTTATTATTATTTCTATTTCCGTCATTTATTTTCCATCTTTACTATTTTAGGCGTGTGTTCTCTTATGCTTAATAGGTCGGCCCATTATGAAAGAATAAGGCCCATTAGGGTTTGTTGCACATTTCTATTTTTAGTAGTTACTATTAGTAGTATTTTGGGCTTGGATGTTGGGCCTAGCATGTTGCTAACCCTAATCCGCCCCATTTAGAACTAGGATTTCATGTGGCCTCCTCTATATAAAGGAGTCACGCCCCGTTGTATTATTTACATCAAAATGAATTAGTCAATGTTATAGTAGAGTGAGATTCCTCCTAGCCTTGGCCTGACGTAACCCCTTTCTAACCCTTTTTCCTCGCCCTTGATTCTGCCTCGCCCAACCCTCGTTCCGACGAGCATTAGAGGCCCGCGAGTCCACTTTGTGGTCTCGTATTTATCCCGGTTACGATTGTCGGAGAAGATCCGGACGTTTCGAGCCTAGATCCGCCCCTTATGACCCTAGGGCCGCATCAATTGGTATAAGAGAGTCGAGCGGTTCGAACGGTCCCTTCTCCGTCTCTTCAAAAAAAACATCCTAGACCTACTCGACTCTTTCAATTGATTTTGGTAAAATTCCATCTTTGTCTTGCTAGTTGCATGCTCTTAGTTGCTTTGTTTGCCGATTTCTTGCCCTGATTGTCGAGCTCCGTCTCCAAAAAAAACCCAACCCTATTCGACTTTTTCAATTGATTTTTGTGAAATTGCATCTTTGCTTGCTAGTTGCATGTTCATAGTTGCATGTTCGCCAATTTCTTGCCCTTGAATCAGTCGAGCATATCCTTTTGTCGACTTCTACCCAGATTTCGACCACAAAAAAAAATCCGACCAGCCATAGAACCAACCGGGTCTACGGCGCAGGCCGCGACAGCCTTCAGTGTGTCGAGCAGCAGCAAAGTATCGTGCCGAAGATCGAGTCGCGCAATTCCACCCGCGGGCCAGCGACGCCGCTTTCGGTCCATAGAACAAATCGGATCTATCGCATCAATTAGACCCAGTCGGATCTACAACGCGCCAAATCTGCAGCGACAACGTGCAAGCAGCGAACCAGCCCCGTGCCGAGGAGTCCAGTCGCACGCTTCTTCGTGTGCCAAGGCTGATGCGCCTCGTGCCAGCCCGCGCCGAACCCAGAAACCCTAAATCTCGCGGAATATTTCCGAGATCTCTTGGGTTATTTCGGGTCCATATCTTTTCTTTTTTTTTGCACTTTGGTTATGTGTAACACCCCCATTTTACAGACTTATAATGGGATGTTACCACCGGCGGACTCGGACTTTCCCTTCCAAGGCCGTTGAGGCTTAAGTGACGGAAATGAATAAAGACATGTTTAAACAACATAATCTGATAAACAGATTGTCTTATATTCATAAACATGATTGCAAGAGTTTACAGCGGAATACATAAAACATGTATAGTTGTTTCTGGAATTACTTTCAAAATCTTGGAAACGCCTGTGTGGAGACAGCACGTCTTCCAAAAATTCCTTTCTTTCCTCTTTCCTTACTTTCTCGACCTCCTTTCCTTTCCATCCTTCCTTGATCTTCAAGCTTGAACTTCTTTAGTCTTTTTCCTATAACCTGATATTTTCATAGAAGACAGAAATACCAACCGGACGAAACCAGGAAGGAATAAGGGTATTAGTCTTCCAAGAGACAAAGCAAGTGAAAGAATAGGGCTTGGTTCTCATGAAAATACTAAACATGTGGCATCGGAATCCGAACACCAGTCGGTTAATGATCCAACCACTAGCGTTTTCAGAAAGAAGTTTTTAGAAATAATATAATTCAAGATTAAGATAGGACACCAATTATGTGGCTCCTACAAAATTTATGAGATATGTTGGGAATTATACTACCACACATACAAGAGTCAAAAACTTCCGGCTCTTATCCGGACCACAACTAACTTCATTTAATTATAGTACATTGGGCACTTTCTCTTCTCATAAGTCATAAAACTATTCACTTTAGTTAAAGATTTTTAAGTTGGCTCGCACATAGCCGAAATACGAAGGACGGTATTTCAGACCTCGTATATTAGTGCACTTAGCTAGAGTGCAAACACCTCTCTTATTGATAGAGCAGGCAGAGTCATGACCCGAGGTATTTAGGAGAACAGTAGGCACATTGTGCGTCACTACTTTCTACACATAATACAAAGGTTATTAGGAGCCGATACCAAGTATACATCCTAACAAGTTATAAAGAGATATACGAGTGAAAACCCGTTATCCCTGTTTATATTAATTTAACATGGGGTAGTATTAAGGAGAACAGTAGGCACATTTGCGTCACTTCTTTCTACACATAATACATATTTTATAAAGAGATTAGCGAGTCAAAACCCGAAATCCCTGTTCTAAAATTATCAACAACAAAGAGATCTCAAAGGAGAATCTCCAATCACATAAGAGCACAATCAACAGCCCTAAACAGTACTAACAATACGAATAATAATATAAAATAACCAACAATTGTTAAATCTAAGCAATAAATAAACCTAAGTTCGGTTATTTAGCAAACAAGTGTTCCCAACAATTAAGAGATATATTAACGGAAATAGAAATTCACGTTTAATAAAAAGGGCAAGAGAGAACCGTCCACGTGCCTTATACGAGATAATTCTTCAACTTCCTTGACGAGACGAAGATCGAGTGTGATCCTTTCACTTCCTTTGCTTAAAGGTCAACCAAGGGATTGACAGTATGGAAGTTCAGATCGTTCTTTTCAAGAACGAATTGATCCTATGACATCGTGGCAATGTCACGAGCCTAACGACATCAAAGACGGTCATCGTAATGGCTCCGAGAAATCCAATGGAGGCTCCAAAGAAGATTACAACGTCGACCGGGGTGGAGGTGGCTTGCACGGTGTGCGGCTAGTGCTAGTGGTCGGCTATTAGTAGCTCATGGCTGAGCAAGGTGGCCGACGAGGCAAAGAAGAATTGTAAGAAGAAGGAGAAGAAGAAGAGAAGGTGGATGAGTAATATGGAAGTGATGCCTTGGCTTTATATAGAGGGGATGGAAAAAGACAAATTCAATTCAACTTATATAAAAGACAAAGATCAAGGCACGCCAATCTAGATGATATGGCACAAAAATTGAGGGAGAAAGATAAGCATGACACAGATATCTAGAAGATAAGATAGAAATGCACACACCTCTAGAAGATAAGATAGGCATGCACACATATCTAGGAGAATGGATAAGATCAATACTTTTACAAGTCTATCTTCATTCCATTAAGAAACGAGATTACTTAATGACTAAGAAACAAGTTAATAGATAACTTTGACAACTGGAAGATTTTTAATACATAAAATCTTAGTAAAAATGAGGTTACCCGAGATTACTTAATAGCTAAGAAATCTCGGTATGAATTTCGGGAAATATTAAAAATCAAGGATATTACAATAAAGAATTAAAGTAATATCTTTTTATTAAAAAGAGCGGATATTACATTATGATTTTGTGAAGATCTTTTAGTTATTTCCTTCTAGGTTAGTTTATATTTTCCGTTTTTAACGGGATTTTTCGAATTGTGGAAGATCTCGTAATATTGTAAAAAAATGAAGGGTCGAGCCATGCCTTGCCCGACCCACATCGAAGCGAGGACGCTTTGAAGCTAAGCGGGGGAAAATGATGCGACTTTGCCCTTGCTCAGATCCAGCGCCTACGGACCCGAGACGGCCTAGACCTTGGGGACGCCCTTGGCTTAGGACATAGTCTATTTATGTATTATTTATTATTATTTTATTTCCGTCATTTACTTTCCGTCTTTACTATTTTAGGCGTGTGCTCTCTTATGCTTTAAGAGGCCGGCCCATTATGGTAGAATAAGGCTCATTAGGGTTTGTTGCACATTTCTATTTTTAGTAGTTACTATTAGTAGTATTATGGGCTTAGATGCTGGGCCTAGCATGTTGCTAACCCTAATCCGCCCCATTTAGAACTAGGGTTTCATGTGGCCTCCTCTATATAAAGGAGCCACGCCCCGTTGTATTATTTACATCAAAATAAATTAGTCAATGTTATAGTAGAGTGAGATTCCTCCTAGCCTTGGCCCGACGTCACCTCTTTCTAACCCTTTTTCCTCGCCCTTGATTCTGCTTCGCCCAACCCTCGTTCTGACGAGCATTAGAGGTCCGCGAGTCCTCTTTGTGGTCTCGTATTTATCTCGGTTACGATTGTCGCAGAAGAGCCGAAAGTTTCGAGCCTAGATTCGCCTCTTGTAACCCTAGAGTCGCATCAATAATAGAAATATATTTTCAAAATAGATAGTTTAGATATCCAATCCAAACGAATATTTTTTACCGGATACCCAACCATTAACAAATTGGAATTTTAAACAAAAAATTACTTGATATTCAATATACCGAACTGAATAAAAATCAGATCAAATATATCTGATTGCTCAACGATCTAGATCATTGGATTAAGGTGCAGGAGGGCTCAAGTAGAATGAAACTTTTTTCGGCACACTATATATTTGAAGTGCATATATAAGCACTAATTGTTTGTTCAAGTTTTAATATATTTTTGACTTAAAACACTTTAATTTATTTACATTAAATACATAACAAATAATTAATTTTCACATACTTTAAGATAAATAAAACTAATTTTGCATCAAAATTCATTTTGGATCAAAACTAGATATGTTTAACTTAAAATACTTTTATTTACATAAAAATACATAAAAATAATTAATTTTCACATACTTTAAGATAAATAAAACTAATTTTGTATCAAAAATGCATTTTGGATCAAAACTAGAACAAGTCCTACACATATAATCATATAAGCATCTATATACATAATACATATCTTTGTATTGAAAGTGTAAGTGCATATTTTAACACTAATAAGTTAGTACAAGTACACATTTAATGATCGATATTTATGCACCAGTGTACATTTTCAACAAACTGTAATGTTATATAAAAGTATACATTTAGCTAGTATGATAAGTATACTAAAGTGCACGATATGTTAATGTGCATATTTGTATGTACTAAAAGTGCAATTGCATGTGTATTTTAGCTAAAAGTACATATAAAAGTGCTGATTTAGCTATGAAAATGCATGACCCTAAAAAGTTTAGAATTTTGCCACAAATTTCGGCTTTTCCCCTTTTAGGGTGTGTTTAAACATATAAATTATTTAATTAGATGTACTTAAAGTTGGAGTGTGAGCTTATAACTAGGTAAAATATAAGTTGGAGTTTAAGTGAACTATTAAATTTTTTGGGAGAATAAGTGAACTATTAAATTATCAGTGTGTTTGAATACGTAAGTTGATTAACTAGTAACGATTTTCTACACTTATTATAAGGACCTTAGTCGTCTGATATTAATTCTCATAACCCCCAAAATAAATGGGACGGCCATTAATCCCTTACACCAAGCAAAGTCGTAGCTAGATTGATGCTAACAAAAAAATATTGTAGATTGATTTTGAGTTGTGAGCCGCTGACAGATCACACAAGATGAGTTTAGTATAATTAATTATCCCTCTAACTACCAGGCAAATTAACTTAAAAACGATTATAGTACGTACAGGTCTAGAAACAACAAATGGTAATGATTAACGATGAATAATTCTATTGATATTTGCTATGATTGATTTGATATAGAGAACGAGATTCGAACACGACTGACTTCCCCAGTTTGCAAGTTACACATATGTATTTTGAATCCTGTAGGATTTACTAAAATATTAGAGCAAATTTGATTACGATTAGGTCATTTTTAAGATTGTAGACTTGTTTGAATTTGGAGCTAACAAATAATAGCACACTGCAATTTGTTGTTATTGTCGCAGTTTTGAAAGTTAAATACCAACCAGTTCTTCTAACACCGTATTATTATCCAACTCAACTTTTGGAATGTAATCTTGATATGATTTCCATAAACCAATAGACTCCAATCACAAGCATCAAATCCTTCACATGTTTGTCCTCGTGAAAATGAAACATTTCTATGCCGATATTTTTTGTAATTGTCTGGACTTCTATGGCAATGTTACTATTGAGATCATATAATATCTTCTATTATAGGCTAGTATTTTGTATTTAGGTCAACCATATATTTCCTAACATTCTAGGTTAATATTCTATGTTATTCTTGCCATATTACCCTATGTAATTCATGTATAAATATTCTCTATCTCTCGTTAATAAAGTTATGCAATTTCATCACCTTCTATATGGTATCATCCGCCTAAAACCGATCATTGGATCTCTTCTTCACTTTCACGTCCAAACACACGACTTCTCCTTGCAATGGCTCATGACTTTGCCACATTTCTTGCCAACCCTCATGAATACACCAAACCTTTCTCCATATTTCACTTCACCAATATCATAAAGCTTACTCCTTCCAACTATCTCACTTGGACGACTCAAATTCAAGCAACCTTAGAGGGCTATGATCTCTTCAAGTTTTTGGATGACTCTCATCCAATTCCCAAGGAGAAACTAGCCGCTCAAGAAAACGCAACCATCATGAATCCCACTTACTTAACATGGAAGCGACAAGATCGCTTTTTTTATGGGGCTCTTATTGGCACGCTTTCCTCCTCGGTTGCCATGCTGGTCACGCAAACTACAACCTGCAAGGCGGTTCGGGATGCTCACAAGCAAACTTATGGCACTGTCTCGCGTGGTCATAAAAAACAAGTTAAACAAAAGCTCTGGTCTGTCAAGAAAAGCTCCTCCTCGGTGTCCGACTACATGCAAGCCATGAAGTCCGATGTTGATCTCTTGACCGCGTTGGAGTCTCCACTCTCTCAAGAAGATTTTATTGATTATCTCTTGAAAGGGTTGAACTCTAGATTTCAGTCTATCAAAGATGTCGTTAACATGAGAGAAACTTGCATCGTTTTTGAAGAACTTCACGAAAAACATTTTGCTTCGTGAGATTGAACTCAAGCAAGAGTCTTCGGATTCTACCCCAGTAACTTCCCTCAACGCCCAAAAACAAACCAAAAACCGATCCAAAAAGAACAACACTCCAGTGCCTTGGCAGCCGACCAACCCTCCTCCATAACCACCACAAAATGGATTCCTTTCCCTTCACAAAACTATACACCAAACCCTAATTCAGCCTATTCTTTTCGACATCCAATAAATCCTTCTCCCTCGGCCAATCTCAACCCACTTTTTCCTACTCCACCCACCACCTCGAAACCCTCTCTTGGCTGCTGTCAATACTGTAAAGAGGTTGGCCATGTTATCTCCCAATTCCCTAAATTCCGTCAACAATACCCACAAGTCCAATTTCCGCCCTCAAATCGTTTCCCTCAATCCTCACCTCAATTCAATCTTGCCACCACATCATCGGCCAACAACAACAATTGGCTCGTTGATTCTAGCTCTTCTCACCATCTCACCCATGATCTTGCCAATCTAGCTCTCCATCAACCCTACACTGGCCTTGAAGAAGTAATTGTCGGAAATGGTCAAGGTCTGAATATTACACACTCTGGTTCTTCTACTCTTTCTTCTCCCTTTCAAAAGTTTCCCCTTTCCAATGTTCTATATATGTGTTCCTTCTATTTATAAAAAACATTCTTTTTGTGTCCAAGTTCACTTCTGAAACTCTTCATGCTATGATTTTCTTACACAATTGTTTTCTTGTGAAGGATATCCAAACGGGTTCAACAATTCTTAGTGGTCCTTTCATTGATGGTGTCTACATTTGGCCTAATTCTCTTCCAGTTTCGTTTTCTGCCCAATGTCAACTCCTTGCTGTTTCGTGGCATCATAAATTAGGACATCTGTCTTCTGCAATTTTTTAGTTTCTTCATAAGAATTTCAATTTAGGCAGCTCCTTATTTTCACAATCTAATTGTAGTTCTTGTCAAATCAATCCGATATCACCATATATATTCTTGCTTTGTATTGAACGCCTTAGTCACATTATTTTGGAGGCGGTGGATTCTGGGGTTTGGAAGCCGATAAAGCTTACAAGAAGTGGTCCGTTGATTTCGCATATCTTCTTCGCCGATGACATTATGCTCTTCGCGGAGGCATCGATTGAGCAACTTAATGTCATAAAAAATTGCCTTGACTTGTTCTGTGAAGCCTCTGGGCAGCGTGTTAGTACTAGTAAATCCCGGATTTTCGTGTCTCCAAATGTCAGTGTGGGTATGAAACGCAGTTTGGAGGAGGTGAGTGGATTCAAAGTGACTAGCAATTTGGGGAACTACTTGGGCATGCCGGTTCTTCACAAGAGAGTCAACAAATCCACATTTTCAGCTCTTCTGGATAAGTTCAGCACAAAGCTTCATGGCTGGAAAATGAAGTCTCTGAGTTTTGCGGGGAGAGTCACGCTTGTTAATTCAGTTTTGACGTCGTTGCCGGTGTATACCATGTCAACGGCCCGTATTCCGGATAGTGTTTGCAAGCAAATTGATAAAATTAACAGGGGCTTTATATGGGGAAGTACTAGGGAGAAGAGGAAAATGCTCAAGGTTGCATGGGCCGAAATCACCAAACTGAAGCTTCAAGGAGGGCTTGGTGTGAAAAAGATGAAGGAGTTGAATACGGCTCTTCTTGGCAAGATTGGATGGAGGTTCGTCATGGATGAGGGCTCGCTGTGGGTTTCGGTTCTCAAACATAAATACGTTGATACGGCTCTGGGGGGTTCTACTGCTGCTTCGCATATCTGGAAGGGTATAAGCTTTGTATTTCTAAGGTCATTGTTAAGGGCTCGAAGTGGTTGCTGAGGAACGGTAATTCCATAAGTTTCTGGTGTGATCGCTGGTTAATTGAGGAACCGCTATTGGGAAAGGCTACTGGGGTTGTAGACGATGTGGCTTGCAGCGCTATGGTCGTTGATTACTGGAATCATGGCTCGGGCTGGAATTGGGGGTGTATTTCGAATTTGCTCCCCGCTGAGATCCTGATGAAGCTGGCTGCTACCTCTATTTTTGAGAATGCAGATTCCATGGAAGATGAGCTTTGCTGGAGTTTGGAGACCGATGGAAATTATTCAGTGGCGACAGGCTATAAATTACTGCAGGGGACCGATAATAACATGGAGATTGATGGGGATCTTTACCGTAAAATATGGAAGCTTGTGGTACCAGAACGGATTCGATGTTTCATCTGGATCGCGGTCAAAGGAGGAGTGTTGTCGAACGCGGAGCGATACAGAAGACACATTTGCTCTAATGCGCGTTGTGCAATATGCGGCAACGCTGAGGAGAATTACGAACACATGTTCCGAGATTGTCCCAAGGTTCAGCCAATTTGGCAGAATTTACAAGCTGCTAATTGTGTGTCTTATTTTTTTCAGGATTCTTTCGCGAGCTGGATCAGAAAGAATTTGTTAACCAAATCTCAAGTGGCGTCGGGGGATTGGAATGCGCTTTTTGCTACCACTTTATGGTGGATCTGAAAGTGGAGATGCGCGGAGGTCTTCGGAGACGAGACGCCGGTGTTGGACAAAACAAGGGTGGTGATTGAGAAAGCTATGGAAGCTAAGGTTGCTGCAGGTAAAGCCTCTCCCCCTAGTATTAGTAATGGTCAATCTCTGCAGGGTATTCATTGGGACAAGCCGGAAGAAAAATGGGCCAAAGTCAACACGGACGGGGTTGTAAAAGAAGGACTCGCGACAGCGAGCGGCGTGATTCGCGATCACAATGGTAACTGGATTAGAGGCTTTATTCATAATATTGGGGCGTGTTCGGTTCCTATGGCAGAACTTTGGGGCGTTCTCGACGGGCTGAACATGGCTTGGAATAAGGGACTCTGTTGGATTGTGCTGGAGTCGGATTCCCAATTGGTCATCCAACTTCTCCAGAAGAACATTTCCAGAAGTCACCCCCTCTTTAGCCTGGTTAGTCAATGCCAAGGCTTAATTATTAGGAACTGGACTATCCGGATCCGTCATGTGTACCGCGAGGCGAATACCGTTGCGGATCGCCTTGCTTTTTTTGCTTTTAACTATCCTTTAGGTTTTCATGTATTGCTTGCCCCACCAGAGGGGATTTATTTTTTGTTGTCTGATGATGTTAGGGGTCGGGCTATCCCCCGTTTGCTGACTACTTAGCCCATTTTCTTCTAATTAATAAAACGCCTCCTTGAGGGGCCGGAGAGCACCGACTCTCCTTCGACCAAAAAAAAAAAAAGTCATAAACTTTCATTTCATACTTCTACTATTTGTTCATCTTATCCGCTTGAAGTCATTTACTCGGATGTATGGACCTCTCCAGTTCTATCTTGTGATGGCTTCAAACATTATGTTATTTTTGTGGATCACTTTACAAAGTACATTTGGCTTCATCCCTTGAAATGCAAATCTGAAACTCAATCGGTGTTCATTAAATTCAAATCTCTTGTCGAAAATTTCTTCCATCACAAAATTAAAATCTTGTACTCGAATAATGGTGGTGACTATATTGCTCTTCAATCTTATCTTAGTACAAATGGAATCACTCATCTCATCCCTCACCTCCTCATACCCCGGAACACAATGGCTTCTTTGAACGTCGCCATTGCCACATTGTTGAAATCGGGCTCTCTCTTCTTACTTTATCGGGCCTTCCACTTGACCATTGGCCTCATGCCTTAATCATGGTGGTTTATCTCATTAATCGCCTTTCTACGCCCAGGCCCGTTCTTTAGCATGTGCAAACAGCCCACTCGAACAAGGCCCCCAAAATTTATGGGGCCCCATGTTGAGAGGGTTTCTTCACAACAAATAAATTTATAAGTCAAGACCTCGCTGAGTATAGCAGATTCAGGATCGTTCCACGAGAAGAAAGGTTGTTTGTTTATCGACTCCTAATAACAAAAATAAAACAAAAAACAAGCAAACACTCACAAGCAGCCTCGTTAACTACGTTGTCAGGGTCGTTAACGAACCACCGTAACCAAATTACCAAAACTAACGACCTAAACAGGTTCGGTACCGAGTCTACGAACTCAATAACGAATATCACTTAGGAGAAAATTCAAATAAAAACAAAGATCTAGGATAAGGGATACCACAACATAGTCATGCATATAAACTCGTAAGAAGATAAGATCATGCCTTTTAAATAGATAGATTCATCAACTTACATTGACTAGCAAGTAAATTAATCTACTTTCATAAACTAATCCACTCAATCGCTTGTTTTGGATCTAAAGCTTGAAACTTTCGTATTCAAACCATAGTAACCCTCAAGTCTATAACTTTCTCTTTCAATTAAGTTAAAAACCCAAATCACCTTGACTTTCGTCCAGGTTTAAGCACAACAAACAATTTCAAGAATAAATAAAAAGGCTTTCAACACATAATCTTACTAATCAACCATGCATAACTATGCCGGGTTTAACCCCGACCCTAGAAAAGAAGACTACTCACTACTCATAACTAAGAAACTAACAAAATCAACAAAAGAAATCATTGAAAACAAAACACTACTCAAATTAATAACAAAATATCGTCCTAGAGAAATTCAGAAGAAAAACCCGAGAAAACACAAAACAACAAACCGAAATCATGACTAACGACCCCGATAACTCTCGTCCACCGAGCTCACAATCTCGACTCCGACTCTTCTCTCGCCTCTCTCGGCTCTTCCTCCTCTCTTCAATGACCGATATCCCCTCCTTCTAAAGCTAAATAAGAGGGCTATTTATACTAATAAGGCTAGAAAACAAAAAGGCTAAAAGATAAAAACTTTCCTAAAAAGATAGAAATAAAAGCCTAAAAAGATAGAAATAAAATCTAGAAAGATAACAAGACCTAAAATACAATATAATAACCCTAAAATCATAAAAAGATACTCAACCGACACGGAAATAAATTCCCGCACATGATCGGTGAGTCACAGAATCAAGCTTCTCCAATACTCTATCACGTAGCCTCGTTAACGAGCCCTTACAGCCTCGTTAACGAGCCTGGGTTTGGATTTCTTCAATACTTCATCTCCAATAACTCAGACTTCGACTTCTCATCTTGTATCCCTCCGTCTTTCATCGTAGCGCTCCAAATTCAGCTCCAAACACCACCTTTTTCTTGCTAAAACCTACAAAAATACACAAAACGGAGTAGCTTCTATACTTTCTACAAAATATGCAAAACTATCCAAAAACACATAAAACTAAACCTAATCTTATCAAAACTAGTCCTAACAAACTAAGAAAACCTACTAAAAACTATACTAAAAATGCGAACATCAAAATACCCCATACTTAGACTTGTTTGTCCTCAAGCAATCACTAAATAATAACCAAAACCAAAACAAACAAACTCATCAAACTATAACCATCTTCTAAAAGCAACATCTACACATAGAAGAAAAATAACAAGTGATTATCAATGTCATCACACATATATGCACAAAATAGTCATAAGAAAACACAATCCAACCTCACTAGGGATAGTAATGTGTTTCACTCAACTCTCAAGTGTATGGGCTCATAAATTTAATCTCTCAACTCATCTTATATACAAAAACTCATAGAAATTGGAACTTATATCACCAATAATCTCCACCCAAGATTTGTCAAAACAAGCAAAAATCATCAAGAGAACTTAGGGGGCTCAATGAAAAACTTCATAGAAGCTTTCATTCGGCCAGGTTGTAATGGGGCTTGGTAATGACAAATAGGCGTGGAAAATATTTTGGCTATGTGGTGCTAATAATATCCGGGAATCAAAGACTCCTAAAAAACACACATCTCACCAAAAAATCTTATTTAAAAAAAACATACCAAACTTACTCTATGTACTTAATTTCACTCACCCAATATATCCTAGAAAGTCTCATAAAACAAATAGAAAGAATCTCTGATATTATGTTTATAAACTTGAATGCACTTCAAACTTCCTTCTTTCTTCATATTTCATATTTATCAAACTTCTCTCTTCTTTTTTTTCGTTGCCTCGTTAACGAGCCACTTCAGGGTCGTTAACGAGCTTCATCGTGTACTCCTCTCCCCTTTCAACAACTTTCTTTCAACCATCAACCTTATTTTGTGCATCTTTTGTACCAAGATATCTTTCTTTTATAACAACTTAAAAACAAGAGACTTCCAATCTACCCTTCCCAATAATCCCTCAATCAAAGCAAACATTATATTTCACTCCTTTTTTTTATTACACTCAACAAGTATACCTCTCCAAACTAAGTCCTAATCCCCGGATAGGGTCAAGCTTATCTCGACTAGGGAACAAATTTTGTGGAGTTTAAAAAAATAAAAGGCTTCAAGATAAAATTGGTTGTCAAATGAAGGATCATGTAAAGGTGGATAAGGATTAATAGAGATTATAAAATAAGTTCTCTATCATCTGATTCTCACAAGTAATGAACTATAAATCTTATACGGGTCTCAAGAAATAGATAACCATCACAATTCCAAGAGATAATATGCATATAGAGAGTAAATCACACAAAAAAGAAGAGGGATTTTTAATGTTCTCCCTATAAGGCCAAAAATAACTCACAAGGTCTATTTTTTTTGTTGGATTGCATCACTTATGCTATAAAGTATATGTGCTCAATTTCATCAAATGTTATTCCTTCTAAAAAACAATTTTATAATAAGAATCCGGCTATACTATCAAAGACATGTTTGCAAGGAATTATATGATTATGCTAGCAGCTACCATCATAGAACCTAAGAAAGAGATATCTATCAATTTTCTAAAACTCTTTTTTTTTTTAGAAATTTTTCAATTTTTTTTTCAAATTTATCAAGGAACAACAAAACACATAAGTTTTCCTACTTTCTCCCACCCCATACTTAAAATTACAGTGTCCCCACTGTAAGAAAAATAAGAAGAAGGAAAGAAATAGAAAAGAAAAGAAAACAATAAAAATAAAATAAGAAAGAGAAAACATAAAACTTACAAAGTCGCAAAAGTGGAAAACAAGGAAAACGTCTTCTTTAGGCTGAATCAACGGTTTGGTGGAGGAAAGTAATTCTCCTTATCAAGCTCTCACAGGTCTTGTTCCCAACTATGGCAAGCTTAGGTGTTTCGGTTGCCTTTGTTTTCCATGGCTCCGGCCCTACACGTCTCATAAACTTGAACCTCATTCCATCCTTTGTGTGCTCATTGGTTATTCATCCTCTCAGAGTGCGTTTCAATGTCTTGATTCGGTTACCCGACGAATTTACACGTCCCGCCATGTCTAGTTTGTTGAAATCGAATACCCCTATACTAAGCTTCCTCCACAAACTACACCCCAAACCCTAATGGGTGATGAATGGACCGACTTTTTTCTTCCCATGTAGCCGCCACCCTTGCCTAATTCTCGTCCAAATTCACCTACCTTATCTTTATCTCAGTCTAATTTAGGAGACCTAAATTCTTTCTCTTCTAATAATATCTCAGAATCTACTAATGATATCTCAAGATCTTCCACACCTCCTATAAATACCACATCCGATTATGTTATCCAAAATATCTCTCCAGCTGTATCCGTGGGCCCACCCTCTCCCCAACCTGCGGCTGCCCTATCTCCCTCGAGCCTTCACGCGCCTACACTCACCCTCTCCCCCGCGCCTAACCCTAACCCTAATTCTCCAAACCCTAATTTCCAAACTACGTCCCTTTCTACCGATTCTAATCTACCCCACGCCTCTCCTCCAAACCCTAACCCACCTTCACCCTCCCCTAAACGTGGCATGATCACACGTTTCAAAAACAACATCTTTAATCCCATTCAAAAACTAAGCCTTCACACTCAAGTCTCCCATCCAACCGAACCAAAAACCATTACCCAAGCTCGTAAAGATCCTCTTTGGAGGGCTGCCATGCAATCAGAGTTTGATGCCCTTTAAGCCAATCACACTTGGGATCTTGTTCCCTCGGATTCGTATCAAAATCTTGTCGATTGCAAATAGGTGTTTCGAATCAAGTACAAACCGAATGGCTCCATTGACAAGTACAAAGCTCGTTTGGTTGCCAAAGGATTCCATCAACGTCCGGGGTGGGATTATTCTGAAACATTTAGTATTATTGTGAAGCCCGTTACAGTTCGCATTGTTCTTACCGTGGTCTTCTCCAAAGGCCGGTGCTTGCGTCAACTTGACATTAACAACGCCTTCGAGAATGTTTTCATGAGTCAACCTCCCGGGTTCACTAATCCAGCAGCGCCGGCTGCCCGACCCATGTGTGTAAGCTTCATAAAGCTATTTATGGACCAAACAAGCTCCTCAGGCTTGGTACAACGAACTTAAGGCCTTTCTTCTAAAGCTTGGTTTTCGTTCATCACTTTTTGACGACTATCTCTTCATCTATTGTCAGCATGGTTTACTGGTGTATCTTCTTGTGTATGTCGATGACATTATTATCATTGGCAGTGATGTCTCTCTTGTGAATCGGCTTCTCACCACACTTGCTCAACAGTTCTCTCTTAAAGATCTCGGTGAGCTCTCTTATTTTCTTGGAGTTGAAGTAGTTCGTTCTTCTTCGGGCTTGTTTTTATCTCAAAAGAAACACATTCAAGATGTGCTTATAAAGACTGGCATGGACACTGCCAAACCGGCCTCCACTCTGCTGGATGCTAATCTATCTTTTTCTAAGCACGTTGGTTCACCATTGTCGTACCCTTCTGATTATCGCACGGTTGTTGGCTCTCTACAGTATCTAAGTCTTACTCGACATGTTGTTGCGTTTGTTGTAAACAAGCTCTCGCAATTCGTTCAATCCCCTACTACTATACACTGGAAGCACTCAAACGTCTTCTTCGGTATCTCCATGTCGGTATCTCCATGGTACATCTCATCTGCGAATTCATATTTCCGCTGCCTCTTCGCTTGGCTTGCATGGTTTCTCTTATGCTGATTGGGCAGGGGACAAGGATGATTTTATCTCAACTATAAGTTATCTTCTTTACTTCGGCTCTACACCGTTTCATGGAGTTCTCGTAAGCAAAAATCAGTCTCTCGCTCGTCAATTGAATCGGAATACAAAGCCCTTGCTGATGCTTTTTCGGAACTCTTGTGGGTCACGTTCTTGCTGGATGAAATGGGTGTTCATCTTCCTCATCAGCCGGTTATGTATTGTGACAACGTTGGAGCAACTTTTTTAAGCTCCAATTTTGGTGTTTCACTCGCGTATGAAGCACATTGCCCTAGCTTATCACTTCGTTCGTGAGCAAGTGCAAGCGCAAGTTCTTCGAGTTGCTCACATTTCTACTAAGGATCAACTGGCTGATGTGCTTACAAAACCACTATTTCGACCTCAGTTCATGACTCTACTGCACAAGCTTGGTCTCGTTGCTCGACCGTCCAGCTTGTGGGGGATATTGAGCCAATATAATATCTTCTATTATGTGCTAGTATTTTGTATTTAGGTCAACCATATATTTCCTAATATTCTAGGTTAATATTCTATGTTATTCTTGCCATATTTCCCCATGTAATTCATGTATAAATACTCTCTATCTCTCATTAATAGAGTTATGCAATTTCATCACCTTCTATAGTTAAAAGTAACATGTTCTCAGCTTACTTTCCTAATGATCAAACATATTTTTTTAGGGGAAAGGATCAAACATGTTAATCTTCACAAATTCATTCATGAATCATGATCAACCCTATTTGAGTTGAATTTGAATATCAAATAGAAATCTTGTTGACATGGGACTGCTACTGAATACTTGTGTTGTGATGGAAAAAGTTCCTTGTATGCATGCTGACAGAGACTCTTTACGTTTTTCACAATAACCTTGTATGAATGTTGAATTAGCAAAAGAGCAAAGCACCACGGAGTCTGAGTTCATCGAATGGGAAACTGAAAAGTCAAAAATTTCTGAGAAGTAATATTGTTGAGTGTTGATGTAATCTTCTAGTGATGGTGAGCTCTTTCATTTGTCAAGAACTTGGTTTTTCACGTTTTTCACAATCAACCGGCCAATAACATGATTATGAAATGGGGTGAATAAGAGGGAAAGCAACAATTGCACATTTGTGCTTGTAATGAAAAAGACCACCATATGAGATAGATAGATGAGGTTAGTTATAGTGGCGTAGGATAACAATAAAGGTAGG
This sequence comes from Fallopia convolvulus, assembly GCA_964016875.1. Lineage (NCBI taxonomy): Eukaryota > Viridiplantae > Streptophyta > Magnoliopsida > Caryophyllales > Polygonaceae > Fallopia > Fallopia convolvulus. Next base: position 8,179,849 of record OZ024724.1, on the reverse strand, counting down.
CGTATGTTTAGCTGAAGCTAGCTCATATAGAAGTAGAAATCTGTTATTGTACGACTCTTACGAGTGAATGAATCTTCTTCCAGAGCCTTCTCTGGTTTTCTCTCTTGAACACGATTGTTCATTCCACTAAATCGATACTACTCGTCCTTGATTCTAGTTGATCTTGATCACTTGAGTGTTTGACCTCAAGTGTTTACATGGTATCAGAGCATCATAATTGAGAGATCGATCTCAATTTTTCAGAGAGTGATTCGTTGTTTTTCTCTCACGGCGATCACGACGGGAATTTCTCAATTTCTTTTCAATTAGTGAAATCTGAGTTTCTAGGACAATCGAAGTCATGACTGGACATGTTGAAGACGGTCTTACACCTCAACGAAGGAGTCCTTCAGTTGGAGACAATTTTGGATCCGAATCAGGGGGAGGCGCCAATGTCAATGGAGGAAATTATGTTGATCCTGTTTTCCTGTCTAACTCTGATCATCCAGGCTGGATGATCAGAGGTATGCAACTAGTTGCTATACTCTTTAATGGATCCAATTTTCGGAATTAGAGTAGGAGTGTTAAGATGGCTTTAGGCGCGAAACTAAAGCTAGGGTTTATTAATGGTTCATGCTTGAAACCGGATGAGGAATCTGATGATTATCAGCGTTGGATTAGATGTGATTACATGGTGATGTGCTGGTTAATCAATTCCATGACGAGTGAGGTTTCTAAGAACTATCTTTATGTGAGATCTGCTCGTGAATTGTGGACTGAACTTCTTGATAGATTTGTTGAGTCAAATGCACCACTCATTTATCAATTACAGAGGGAACTTAGCAATGTTAAGCAAGAAAACATGTTTGTTGCAACTTATTACAATAAACTGAAGAAACTGTGGGATGAGTTGCAAGCTTTAGATGGAATACCAGTTTGTAGCTATGGAGCCATGGATAGATGTATCTGCACCTTGATGAAGAGGATGCTAGAAAAAGAAGAAGTTACTCGGTTGATGCGGTTCTTGATGGGGCTTGATGATGCTTATGAGAATGCAAGGTGTCATATCTTGTCATTGGACCAGCTTCCAAATGTGAACAAAGCTTATCAGACCATCACAAGGATTGAGAGACAGTTGCAGTTGGAACCACAATGTACAGTATGTTGAATGCAAGCAAGATGCAGGATAATCAAGGTAATGGGAAAAGTTCAAATGGCAAGAAAGGTAGTTCCTCCAGCGGTGTCATGACTTATCCGAGTGGATATGGAAAGAAGGAGTACAAGAGAGCCAAGTATGAGAAGAAATGTGATCATTGCAATGAGAGAGGGCATGTCAAAGAGACTTGCTTCAAGATTATAGGCTATCCCGATTGGTACAAGGGGTCTAAAGATAAGAGTTCAGAGAAAATGGTAGCAAATGTACAATGGATGGACCAGGATGGTATGTTTGATAGCCCATTGGACAAAGAAGTTGGTGGTTCTAACAGTGTTCTAGATCAAGCATTGGTCAATGTAGTGTTTGGAGAGGTGTTAAAGATGATGAAAGGCAAGGCGACAGATGAAGCAAGCAGCTCAAGACATGGTGGCAGTATGAATTTTGCAGGTAATCACAAAATTCTGCTAAATATGACTAAGTCAAGTGGAACTGGTCATATGTGGATCATAGATTCAGGTGCAACAGATCACATTACATTTGATAAAAATTTGTTCACAAAATTGCATGTGACAAGAGTGTACTTATAGGTCTTCCTGATGGAAATACACAACAAGTTAAATATCGTGGCACAGTGAAATTGACTGAAAGCTTGATTATACATGATGTGTTGTATCTGCCATCTTTCAAGCATAGTTTGTTGTCAGTGCCACGGCTGCTTTATGAAGGATTGATTTTTATTTTCTTTCCTCAATATTGTGTGCTTCAGGAGCTTTCAAGTAAGAGCATTCTAGCACGAGGAAAAAAGAAGGAGGTTTATACAAGTTTGATGCAGATTGTGAAGCAAGAACTGGAAATCTTGAAGTTCAGCTAGTTGAACAGGTTAATTCTCAATATTTGAATAATTCATCAAACTCCATTACTACAGTTGATGACTCTTTTGCATTGTTACATGCTAAGCTTGGACATGCATCTTTGGATAAGATGAAGCATTTGTCAGTTTCTGGTTGTAAACATTTGCAGCAGTTTGATTGTCATGTGTGTGTGTGTTGTCAAAATATCATAGACTTCCTTTTACTAGAAGTCAGTCTTTAGCTAGTGAACCTTTTGCATTGGTTCATATGGATTTATGGGGTCCATATAGGACACCATCTTTATGTGGGGCAAAGTACTTCCTTACAGTTTTAGATGACAACACTAGGGCCACATGGACTTTTCTGCTCGCCACAAAGGAGCAGGTTCCTAGGTTAATCAAATGCTTTATAGCCTTTGTAGAAACTCAGTTTGGTAAGGTTGTCAAAGTCTTAAGAACAGATAATGGGACTGAATTCATGCAAAGATTTGTGCAAGATCTTCTTTCAGAGAAGGGTATAGTGCATCAGAGATCAACACCAGGGGTCCCACAACAGAATGGAAGGGTAGAAAGGAAACTAGGCACTTAGTTGAGATGGCCAAGGCCATGAGATTGCATGCCGATTTGCTAATCAAGTTTTGGGGAGAGTGCATTTTAGCAGCAACTCATATTATCAACAGGTTGCCTTCGTCTGTTCTTGATTGGAAGACACCATATGAGCTTCTTTATGGTTGTGCACCAGACTATAGTGATTTGCATGTTATAGGGTGTTTATGTTATGATTTGAGATCCAAGGCACAAAGAGGGAAACTTGATGTTACAGCAAGAGAATGTATTTTTCTAGGATATTCACCTGGACAGAAGGCTTTCAAACTTTATGATTTACAAAGTCATAAAGTGATTGTGGGAAGACATGTTGTGTTTAGAGATACAGTCTTTCCTTACAAAGAGTCCAAATCTAGTTCTCCTTCTAGAGTGCCATTGCCCTTGGTTTCTCCTTCTCTTGATATTCTTGATGATGGTTCTTCTACCATAGCAAATTCTCCTTCTGTTGCAATTTTTCCTGGTGAACATCTTCCTAGGATTTCTAGTCCTCATAACAGTACTAACAAAGAAGCTGATTCTGGTGATAATTTTGTGGCAGAAGGGATTGATTCTCAGGTTGTGTTAGACTCTTTAGAGCAAGATGAGTTAGGTGATCAGATTGAGCAGTCAGTTCAGAGTACTAGTTTGTTAGAACACAATCAGCTTTCTCCACTTCCTGCATCCAGGCCAGTTCGAGTCATACAGAGGCCCAAGAGATATGATGATTATGAGTGTGGTCATTTGCCAAAGAAGAAAACTATGATAGACTCTATTTCACAGACTTTTTGCACTATGGTAATGCCAGAATTGAGTCAATTCTCTACTGAGTATGTTGCTTCCTTGTGCAATGTTTTATCTATAGTTGAGTCAGTTACTTATGCTCAATCTATTAAGTATCCAGAGTGGATACATGCTATGAATAAAGAGTTAGATGCTCTTGAGAGTAATCATACTTGGGAGTTGACTGAATTACCTTTGGGCAAGAAAGCCATAGGTTCAAAGTGGGTGTACAAAGTCAAGTTTAGAGCTGATGGCTCGGTTGAAAGATATAAGGCCAGACTAGTTGCTAAAGGTTTTAACCAGGTAAAAGATAAAGATTTCAAGCATATTTTTTCTCCAGTGGCTAAGTTCACTATTGTGAGAGTTCTTTTAGCATTAGCTTCAGCAAAAGCATGGCCCATTTATCAACTAGATATTAACAATGCATTCTTGCATGGTTATCTAGATGAAGAGGTGTATATGACACCACCTTTAGGTTATACAAAAGCTTCATTTGGTCAGGTTTGCTTGCTTAAGAGGTCTCTTTATGGGTTAAAGCAAGCTAGTCGACAGTGGAATATAGAAATGACAAAGCACTTGTTGAGCTTGGGTTTTACACAGTCTCGACAGGATTATTCATTATTTGTGAAAGGTGATGGGAGCAATATTATTGTGGCATTAGTCTATGTGGATGATATATTGTTAAGTGGAAATTCAGAATTTGAGATTGCTTTTGTTAAACAGTCACTTGATGCTGCATTTACCATTAAAGATCTGGGATTGGCTCGATATTTTTTGGGTTTAGAGATAGCTCGTTCATCTACAGGGTTATTGCTCAATCAGAGAAAGTATGTTGTGGATCTCTTGGCAGATACAGGGTTAACAAACTGCAAGGCAGCAACATTTCCTATGCAAAGAAGCTTACACTTGAGGCCTGATGATGGTGAAGAGTTAAGGGACCCTGAATCTTATAGAAGGTTAGTTGGGAGGTTATTATATCTGACTTTAAGTAGACCTGATATCTCTTATTGTGTTCAACAATTGAGTCAGTTTCTTCACACACCCAGATCTCCTCATATGGCTGCAGCTTTGTTCCTGCTTAGATATCTCAAAGGTACTCTAAATTGTGCCTTGTTTTATCCTTCCAATTCTTCCCTTCAGATTCAAGCCTATTCAGATGCAAACTGGGGCAGTTGTGCCTACTCTTGTCGGCCATTATCTGGCTACTGCGTTTTTCTTGGTTCCTCCTTAGTATCATGGAAAACCAAGAAGCAAAAAACAGTGTCAAAGTCGTCAGCTGAGAGTGAATATATGAGTATGTCATATACTACTAGTGAAATTGTGTGGTTAGAAGGTCTACTCAAGGATCTTCATGAGTCAGTTTCCTTGCCTATTCCATTATACTGTGACAACAAGGCAGCACAACATCTTGCTGCAAATCCAGTCTTCCATGAGAGGACTAAACATCTCAACATAGACTGTCATTTTGTTCGGGACAAAGTTCAAGAAGGATTTTTGTCTACATTTCATGTCAAGTCTAATATGCAGCTAGCTGATATCTTTACTAAGCCTTTGGGAGCTGATCAACATCTTTTTTTGTCTTCCAAGCTTGGATTAGTGTTTTCCCCGTCCAAGCTTGAGGGGGGTATATGAGATAGATAGATGAGGTTAGTTATAGTGGCGTAGGATAACAATAAAGGTAGGCGTATGTTTAGCTGAAGCTAGCTCATATAAAATTAGAATTTTGTTATAGTACGACTCTTACAAGTGAATGAATCTTCTTCCAGAGCCTTCTCTGGTTTTCTCTCTTGAACACGATTGTTCATTCCACTGAATCGATACTACTCGTCCTTGATTCTAGTTGATCTTGATCACTTGAGTGTTTGATCTCAAGTGTTTACACACCACTACGTGTATAACCACAACAATCCTAAATATACAAATTTGATAGGAAAAGGGTACGCATTGTTTCTTCCTAAATCTGCATTGTAAAAATATCAAAGAGCCTAACATTTTGAAGATCTGAATTTGGTTATCTTCATACTCATAGCTTGGATTGGCTTTTGGATTAATCTCTCTACACCTACAGTTACTAACTTTGACAGCTTGAATTCATACAGCTTCTGATTCCTTGTTCTACCAAAAAAATACTGTAGATTCTAATTAGATTCTGTATTTTTGCAGGATAACCATGTGTGGATGTAGTAAATAACCAATTAAAATCAACAAGAAAATCTAAACAACCAATGACATACATAATCACTTGTTTGTTGGGCCTTTAAAAAACAATCTCGGGCTATGCTTATCCAATTAAAACCTAATCTCCTTTTTCGGGCTGATTTTTCCAATGGCCCAATCGGAAAAATAAATTTGACGGGAAAGCCAAACAAAGCAACCCAAGTCGGATGCCTACAAACAGTCGCGATCCTCTGTTACATACAAATAAAGATCCGACATTTTCTTTACCAGACAGAAAACTGAGGCCAAAATTTAATTTTGATATTGATTGATGTTTACAAAGATTCATTTCCTTTAACTTTCATCATCTTGGCAGCAAACTACAAAGCTACAAATCATTCAGTACGAATCCTTATCCTGATTATAGACTATCAATTTCACCCCTCTGTTGTTTTCTGAATCAGTTTTGCAGTAATGTCACAAAGAGTCACACACGCTTTCACATTAAAACTCGTATCAATTTTAGCCAAGAGCAATACATGAACTAAACATAAGAACACAAATCTCTAATCGAAACCCTAAACACAGGAAAAAAAATCCCCAAAAATCAACCTCCGAATCCATAGAGAGTACGGCCCTGGCGCTTGAGAGCATAAACCACATCCATGGCGGTAACAGTCTTGCGACGAGCGTGCTCGGTGTAGGTAACAGCATCGCGAATCACGTTCTCCAAGAAGATCTTGAGAACTCCTCGCGTCTCTTCGTAGATGAGGCCGCTGATTCGCTTCACGCCTCCTCTCCTCGCGAGCCTTCTAATGGCGGGCTTCGTGATTCCCTGAATGTTGTCTCTCAAGACTTTCCTGTGCCTCTTCGCTCCTCCCTTTCCGAGCCCCTTTCCTCCCTTTCCTCTGCCTGACATTTTTCTTCTCTGAGATCTGCTGAGTTTTCAATTGAGGGATTTTGGTGGGATTGTTGGAATTTCAGAGCGGGATAGGGTTTATATAGAATTTGGGATTTAGTCGAGTTTTTCGGAATTTTTGAATTGATTATTATCCCGCGATTTCGAGTCCAATTTGCTCGTTTCGTGACCGTCCGATGGTGAATCTATCGACGGCTGTAATTGATGATCCGTGGCTTCTTCTTTCTTACGGAGTATTTTTTATACCCCGTACTGTATTGTTTTTTATCAGCTTGTGCTTCTTTCCCAGCTCCCATTGGCCAAGGCTTTTGTACCTTTTATCTTTTCGGACCGTGATTCTGTGACACACTGTGTCATGATACACTATTAAAATAATAATAAAGTTAGACATAAGTGGGTCCGCATTTAATGCCACTAATGAAGTTTAATTTTTTTTTTAAATCTGATTTGTATCCGAACTTAGGCTTGGATGGACCCACATTTCAGGTTTAGAGTTATAGTTAAATGGGCTGCTAAAGTGGGCCAAAAAATCAAACCACATTATTAGCCCAATTCACATGAATCAAGATTAAACCACTATTTAAAATAAAGCCCAATTTATTATAACTACAAGTTGTCAAATTTTAATCCGATCTCATTATACATTAGAAAGATTTTGAAGGGTTTATTCTCAACATAAACGTACGTGACTGTTCATCTCCCATTGACAATTCAGTTCAATAACTTGAAGAAGCTTTGAGGTTGGTAATTCGAATTAAGGTGTGTTGCTAATTTAATGCTTGATAACATCGATCTTTAACGTCGATCTCATTGAGGAGCGATTCATTCTTTTAAATTTTTTTTGATAGAACTAGAAGTGTCTTGTAATTTTTAATGCTTGAGAACATTGTGTTTTGCTGATTTAATGTGCCGGTATAATTTGGCTTTACTTTTTTATTGCACCCCACAATATGCAGGATTTAATGGATGCAAAGAGAAGGTTATTTGATTTAAATACCGATTTTGTGGAGAGTTACAATGAAGATGATTTTCCATTGATGGAATTAGAGGACAGTGATGATTCAAGTCAAGAGGATGTGGAAGATCTAGATGAAAGAATCAATGATGGTGTTGTGGACCTAACTCTTGAGAATGGTGATGTTGCTGTGGTTGGAGAACAAGATCTTGAAAACGTGGTTGGAGAACAAGATGTTGAAGCCGAGAATGTCACTGAGCCTTGTCTTGATATGACTTTCGACTCTTGTGAAATGCTAATGCGATTTATGCATGACTATGGCAAGTCGAAGGGATTCCAAATACGGATTAGGAATTCTTCTTTTATTAAAGATGCACCCGAGGCAGAGAGTATCACAGATCAGTATGCTAAATATAAACGGTTGAGGATGGTATGTTCTAAAGAAGGTGAGTGTCAAACGCAATCTAAAAATCCTGCAAAGGCTTTAGGTAGCACTCGATGCGGTTGCACATTTACGGTTAATGCAGGTGTTTGTAGTGATAGAACCTCGTGGAGAATTAACTCCCTAAGCCTAGAGCACAACCATGAATGTAGCCCAGAAAACTCAACTTTCATGCCTAGGTATAGGCACATAAGTGGAGGGAATAGGATTATATTGCTGGATAATGATAGAGTTGGTGTTCCGGTGGCGAAGAACTACAACTCCTTTGTGGCCAGATATGGGGGTCACAACAAAGTCCCCTTTTCTGAGAGAGATTGTAGGAATGCAATCAGTTCGGAACGAAGGTTGAAACTTGGGAAGGGCGATTTTGCTACAATGAGAGATTACTTTGAAACCATGATGGCAAACTCCTTAAACTTCTTCTACAGTTTTGATACCACGGATAATGGTGTATTGAAGAATGTTTTTTGGGTTGATGGACGTGCTAGGGCAGCTTGTAAAGAATTTGGGGACATCATATCCTTCGACGCCACATATGTCAAAAATAGATACAAAAAGCCGTTTGCTCCGTTCATAGGAGTTAATCACCATGGCCAATCCATTGTGCTAGGGGCTGCATTGTTGGGGAGTGAAGATGCCGAGAATTACACATGGTTGTTTAAAACTTGGCTCAAAAGCATGAATAACAAACCACCAAAGGGCATAATAACCGATCAATGCAAAGCTATGGGTAAGTATCCTATAATTACCTTTGACAGTTTGGTTTTTTCCATAATGGTGATGAGACTTTTTCCTTTTGTTTTTCTTGTAGAAAATGCCATTGTTGAGGTGTTTCCCAATACAAGACATAGATGGTGCTTGTGGCATATCATGAGGAATGCTAAGAAGCACTTGGAGAAAATAAAAGATGCCGGTGGATGGACTCACATTTCAAGTGGATTGCATAAGGTATTGCATTTCTCATACAGTGTGGCCGAATTTGAGGCAAAATGGGCAGAATGGATTTCTGAATTTAGACTCGAAAGGAGTAATTGGTGCAAGATCATGTTCGATAATAGGAAAAAGTGGGCTCCAATTTACTTCAAAAATGATTTTTGGGCTGGAATGTCGACTACCCAAAGGAGTGAGGGCATGAATTATTTTTTCAAAGGGTTTGTTAATGGTAACACATCCCTACAAGAGTTTGTGAAGCAATATGGAATGGCAATGGGCAAGCGTGCCATGGCTGAGGAGAAGGCATCCTTTGATTCCATACACAAGCCACTCCATTGTTCTACTGATCATGAGTTTGAGAGTGTGTTCCAAAAGGTGTATACCACGACGAAGTTACAAGAATTTCAAGACGAAGTGAGAAAGATAACACATGCAACGAAGGAGGGCTTGGAAAAGGTTGGCAAAATCAAAGTGTATGACATTATGGTCCGATGGTGGGCGGGTAATGTTGCCAAACGTAGGATATTTAAGGTGTCTTATGATCCCGACACACGTGACGTCAAGTGTGATTGCAAGAAGTTTGAGTTCACGGGAATTATGTGCTCCCACACGCTTGTCGTCTACATAGTGGAGGAAGTAAGGTTTGTTCCTGAAAAGTATGTACTCGATCGGTGGAGGAAGGACTTGCCAAGACATCACTTGAAGATACCGGTTCCCTACTATTCTTTGGACTCGATGAAGCCGGAAGAGATGGAAAGGTATAAGTCCATGAAGTTTGATTTAGAGGCCATTGCCACTCTCTCAATGACGAATGATGAGCTGTGTTCTATTGTAACGGGAGCTCTAGCGGAAATGAAAGGCAAAGTTCATCGTGCTTGTAACCGTTTAGGACTGCCTTATGAGCCCATTGGCAACATTGGGGGAAAAGACCGTAAACGTCGTGCTACCGATGATCATACTGTGATTGAGGCTAGCAGCTCGGCCAATGTGGAGGAGGTTGTGCGTGATCCTATTGATAGAAGGGGAAAGGGTCGATTGCCATCTAGGCGAAAGGGGTTTGGAAATGACACACCTCATTATTGGAATCGTGGCAAAGGAACTCAACAACAACAAGTCCAACCCATCCACCCAATATTAGTAAGGGCTGATTTACTTATAATTTGCTCCATATTTGTCTACTTACAACTGCCAACATATCTTACTTATAATTCACTTCTAATAGTTGTCTTATTCTCATGGTAGGTTCCAACACAACACTTGCCACCATTTCAAATCATCCATCAAGGCTCCAATGTTGCTCCTGGTGCATTTTATTATACATTTGGCCAACATCAATACAGATGGTTTTCTAGTTTTGTGTTCCAAGTTTTATCTTAGTGGATTTGATATTTTGGTTTAGGGTCTAGCTTTTGGGATATATGTTATTGCTGCAAACACTAAGTCAGCCATGTGTTTCATTTGGATTATCACAGTTTGGATTAACATTGGCAGGTTGTATTTGGCATCAAGCCATCAACAACTATAGTATATCTGTTTTGTTTGATATGAGGCAGTTGTTGATTATCGGATGGTGTGGTTGTTTTATAGCCCAACAAGATACCAGTTCATTTATAGCCCAATATACTTTCATATGATCGACTTAATAAAAAAAATGACCAAGGAAAAAGCGTTTACGTCAAGAGAAACGATATCGTAATGAACGGGACTAACAACAAACGTTTAGAGAAATTGATCATTCTTATAACAAAGTGTATTAGTGCAACACAATGACCACTAGTATGAAGTACATTACAACCGCAAATTTGGCGAGACAATTTAAAATTAAGATGATCTCTTTAACGTCATTCTTCAATTCCTCTATATCATCTCTGGAAGCACTTTGGGTTTGAGAGGTACGTGAAACCTGACCGTCGAATACCCCATTTGACTCGTCATACCATCGGAAAAAATTGCAGTGGTCACATTTGTAGAACAATCTGTTAGGGTTTTTTGGTGACCCTGAAACCCTAAGCGAAACAATTGATGGTGGATGACATCTACAATACACATGGGTTTCTCTTAGGGGAGATCTCGTACTTGATGAGGAACCATGAGGATCCATGTCTTTTACTGAAATCAAAATCAACCAAGCAACAAAAAAAACAATATTATTGCACCACAAGATACAAAAAGCTCAAAAGATACAAAAAAATTATAGATTTGATGGGAGGCTCAAAAGGACTTAATCTAAGTTCATGCAACAAAATGGAGCAACTACAAACATGAAAAAACCACATGCAATCAACATTCCAAGCAAGAACACACAACAATTTTTAGGGTTAGGGTTTAGGGTTTTGATAGGAAGAGTACAAAGGAGAAATATTGCAAGTACAAACAAGTTTTAGGGTTGCTCTGATAACTTACCTGCAGTCGGAGAAGGGTAGTCGGAGAAGGTTAGTCGGAGAGGGTTAGTCGGAGGAGAAACAATCTATTGTTACTGCATCCACGAAAACATAAACCCCATCCACCCCAATTTTCAAAAGAAAACTCCCATAATTACACAGGGTCAGCACGCGTCTTGAATCCACCAACCACATCAATGCTCTCTTTTTTAGAACGCCTTGAGAAAACCAAACCCAATCAAAGGGCGCCGTTCCACCGTTTGCTTTTTGCAGACGGAACCCTAGACCCATCATTGCAGTTTGTAGGAGAATTGCTAGAGATGATTATGGTTCATCACTTGAGGGTATCTATTTGTAATTGAAAAAAAAAACTATAATCATACAAAACGTTTATTTTAAATGTAAATAAATACTATAGGGTTTTGTGAGAAAATACAAGATTGTTTAAGAATGAAATTTTCTATCCTATATTATAAAAACAATTTTTTTTGAAAAATATTATTAAAACATGGATAAGAATTTATCATGTTATTTATATACATTTTTTCCATCATCTTATATGAATTGTATTGACTTGTTAAGAAGTAGGACCTTATATGGGAAAAATGTCAAAAAGGGCACTCCTTGCCTTTAACCTAAATAACGAGATTTCTTCATATTTTGAAAAAAAAAATGGTAAATGGAGTATAAAAAATCAACATCGATCCTTGTATTCTGCTTTTTTAAATTTATTACAGTGCAATCATTTTCTCGTTAAATAAGGCTTCAAGAGAGAGAAAAAAAGAACTAATGCTCTTTCGATTTGGTCGAGCTAATTTCTTCTCATTGTATACAATAAGGCTTCAAGAGAGGGAAAAAAAAGGTTAGCTATCGCTCACCCCGTTTCGAACGCTAGACCTCACTAACATATGCGCGTACCTGGACCAATTGTGCCGCATTGGCAATCGATTTTTATACGAACCTTTTTTTTAATAATGAAATCGAAGCGTTTGATTTAATTAAAAAAATACATCAATTAAAAAAATACAACAATTGATGAATTAGGGGGGATTCTATGATCTTATGTGAAATCGTTACACTCTATAATCGATCATATATTCTTATATGAAATCGTTACACTCTATAATCGATCATCTATGATCTTAGGGTTTAGGGTTTAGGGTTTAGGGTTTATGGTGTTATGGTTTAGGGTAAAGCGATTTATTCCTTTTAATTTGATCATTCTCATAACAAAGTGTTACGTTCATTTAGAATCGATCATTCTCATAACAAAGTGTTTCATTCATTTAGAGTCGTTCTTTCTTATAAGAAAGCGATATATTCATTTTGAATCGGTCATTCTTATAACAAAGTTTTACATTCATTTAGAAAGCGATTATTCTTTTAACAAAGTGTTACATTCATTTAGAATCGATAATTCTTATATGAAAGCGATATATTCATTTAGGGTTTAGGGTTTAGGGTTTAGGGTTTAGGGTAAAGCGATTTATTCCTTTTAATTTGATCATTCTCATAACAAAGTGTTACGTTCATTTAGAATCGATCATTCTCATAACAAAGTGTTTCATTCATTTAGAGTCGTTCTTTCTTATAAGAAAGCGATATATTTATTTTGAATCGGTCATTCTTATAACAAAGTTTACATTCATTTAGAATCGATCATCCTTATAACAAAGCGATATATTCATTTAGGGTTTAGGGTTTAGGGTTTAGGGTTTAGGGTAAAGCGATTTATTCCTTTTAATTTGATCATTCTCATAACAAAGTGTTACGTTCATTTAGAATCGATAATTCTTATTTGAAATCGATCATTTGTATAAGAAAGCGTCATATAAATAATATTACCTCTAATAAAATACTATTTTTTTTATCATAGTATTCTATTTACCTAATAAATGATGATTGATATATATCTCTAAAGTTTACAATCACTCTCTCAAAAATTGATTACAGTTAGTAGTACTCCAGTGAACAAGTGTTACATTTTGTTTACTAAAAGATTAATTAAAGTTTTGTCTCTGGGCAAAAATAGCACTCTTTTTTTACCAAACAAAAAAATTAAAATTTTGGCTTACCAACATAAACGTCATCAACCTCAACTGCATTAAAGCAGTGCAATAATTGCCTCGTTAATTGAATGCCCAATTGTAATTAATTGCTATTTAAATTTCCCAGATCCGTGTAGTCACATTTGCAATTTACGCTTTTGGATTTGGTCGATCTCATTGTTGATTGAGAAGTACTGAGTACTCCGTATAAGTTCTCTAGCGAGAGAAAAAAAAAAAAAAAAAAAGGTTGGCTTTCAATCGCCCCCCGTTTCGAACCATTAACCTCACTAGCATATGCGTGTACTTGGACCAATTGTGCCGCATTGGCAATCGATCTTTATACGAACCTTTTTTGTTTTATATTGAAATCGAAGCGTTTGATTTAATAAAAAAAAATACATCAATATTAATTTAAATGTTCCAAACAATTCATTATAACAACAATTGATGAATTAGGGGGGATTCTATGATCTTATGTGAAATCGTTACACTCTATAATCGATCGTATATTCTTATTTGAAATCTTTACACTCTAGAGACGATACATTCCTCTCGTTTCGATCATTCTAAGCTTTTGATTTAGTTGAATAAATATATCAATATTAATTTATATGTTTAGGGTTTAGGGTTTAGGGTCTAGGGTTTAGGGTCTAGTGTCTAGGGTTTAGGGTTTAGGGTCTACAGTTTAGGGTTTACATTCATTTAGAATCGATATCGATCATTCTTCTAACAAAGTGTTACATTCATTTAGAATCGATCATCCTTATAACAAAGTGTTACATTCATTTAGAATCGATATCGATCATTCTTATAACAAAGTGTTACATTCATTTAGAATCGATATCGATCATTCTTATAACAAAGTGTTACATTCATTTAGAATCGATCATCCTTATAACAAAAGTGTTACATTCATTTAGAATCGATCATTCTTATAACAAAGTTTTATATTAATATGGATCGTTGCACTCTACATCATGTTGTTTAGGGTTTAGGGTTAGGGTCTAGGGTCTAGGGTTTAGGGTCTAGGGTCTAGGGTTTAGGGTTTACATTCATTTAGAATCGATATCGATCATTCTTCTAACAAAGTGTTACATTCATTTAGAATCGATCATCCTTATAACAAAGTTTAGGGTCTAGGGTTTAGGGTTTAGGGTCTAGGGTTTAGGGTTTACATTCATTTAGAATCGATATCGATCATTCTTCTAACAAAGTGTTACATTCATTTAGAATCGATCATCCTTATAACAAAGTGTTACATTCATTTAGAATCGATCATCCTTATCACAAAGTGTTACATTCATTTAGAATCGATCATTCTTATCACAAAGTGTTACATTCATTTAGAATCGATCATCCTTATCACAAAGTGTTACATTCATTTAGAATCAATCATCCTTATAACAAAGTGTTACATTCATTTAGAATCAATCATCCTTATAAAAAAGTGTTACATTCATTTAGAATCAATCATCCTTATAACAAAGTGTTACATACATTTAGATTCGATCCTTCTTATAAGAAAGCGCTATACATGTTTTTTTATATATACTTACTAGTAGTGTCATACTCCGTATTGTTTTGAATGCGTATATTTTACTTATTTGAATGTTCAATAATAATAATTTTTATATCATTTAATCGAAAAAACAAAAGTGTAACATTATTTTTAATGCATATATTTTACTCAAAAAAAAGACTATATAAATTTGAACGACAATATTTTGAATGTTCATATATTTTATATCATATATTTTGAATGCATATAAAGTCTTCTATGACGAAAATATAACTATATGTAAATTTGAACGATGCATGGGTTTCGAATGTTACATATATATCCTAAATAACATATAGGAGTATTGATTTTGAATTGGTAAAATCCCTATTAAATTATGGCTTTGATTATCAAACGAAAAAAAAAACCTTTCGAATCCACCTTTGTAGCATGCTTTTTTTTTAATTAAATATCCTGTTTTTTTAATTAATCGGTGCAATCAATGCCTCGGAACCACAAGATTAATTTTGTATTGACTGATTTAAATTTTCCACAATCATTATTACTAAACGCTCTATTATAAATACCTCATTTAGGATCCTCCACTATCACTACCACAACACGAAAATGGCGGAAAAGAGCCCTAGAACCCCCCTTGTCGCCACCCAGGCTCTTGAAGAAGTGCCCGCCCTTCCAATCTCTGAAACTGGCCTCTTGTCCATGTTCGACAAGGCGCAATCAACAGCCAACAACCTCACCATCCAAACCAGGATGTTCTATGTTCGACTTCTACGCAAGGGGCTTGCGGCTGACACGAGGAAGGTCCTAGCGGAGGATCCACCTTTGGTGGATTTACTGATGCTCTTCGAACAAGAGCATCAAGTATTTACCGCACCCGGAGGCCAGGTGACACCAAAACGTCTGATGCCACCAGATGCATCTACACCTCCGAGCGGGTCCAAATCGGCTCGTAGGTCTGGAAGGAAGAAGACCCTCCCAGCTGATAATGATGGAATACCGAAGATCGATCTCGACTAGGATTCTTGCATTGGCTAGGGGCAACATGTGTGTTGTTGTTGTTGTGTTTTTTTTTTCATTCCCTAAATGCACTCCTGAAGTGCATATTGTTTTTTTTTTAATCGTAATGAAAGTTAGCCCCTTAAATCCTATCTTTTAATTTGGTTAAATACTCGTATATTTACTTTGATTCCTTTGTTTCAAATTATAGATATGGTATAGGATGATAGTGACAACTTTCTTAAAATGCTTAAAATCACCCTAAAATTGAATAAATTAACCAATTTGGAATACTAAACTAAGGTTTGTTTATTGGTAGATAGATCCTCAATAGTCATGAAAAAAAAATCGTAAAGTACTTTCTACCAAAAAAAATCATAATGGCAAGTACCAAATTTCAAATACTAAACTAATAAAGATTAGGGTTTGTATTTATTTTAACCAAGGTGGTAGGTAAAATAAGCATTTAATTAAACAAGGCTTTCATTAGCATTGACAAAAAAAATCAATAGGTTCTATATGTTTCCTAATAAATTAATATTATTTATTAAAATTAATTTACCCAAATATTGTGTTACCATAACAACATATTAATTTGCTCTATTATAGAAACCCTAAGTCGAACCCGGTTTCCCAAAACCCGCCCGCATAATTGGGTTTTAGTATAAACGGGGGTCCAACCCAATGGAATGGATAATTGCAATTGTAATATGAATCGTCGGTTAATATCCATTTAATTAGTAACTTCGTAAAATTAACCGCCTTAATAAAGTGGGAGAGTTTCTACCAAAAACAAAAGTGGGAGAGTACTTGTCAGAATTCGGTCACTTCAACTTCTCTGTCACTTCATCTGCTTCTTCCTTCCTCTGTTGAGATCTTGAAGCTTCGGAGCGCGATAGAAGGCCAAGGAGAAAAACTCTTCAAGACTTCAACCCTCCCAAGTTAGAGTTTTTAGAAATTAAGGTACTCTTCAACCCTTCTTGGCATGGTCAATTTCTTCTTCCTCTTCCCTGTGCTGTGAATCGTTTGTGCTTTTTTACACGCATGAATCGGGTAAGGGTTTGAGTCTTTATTACATCAATTGGCATGTTCATGTGTTGCATTCGGTTTTGTTTTAAATCTAGTCTAAAAGTGTTGTCCTTTGAGGCTGTTGGATGTTGATTTTGTTTATTTATTGTGTTTAGGGTTTGGGTCTTGTAGTCGATTGAGTTCCAAAGGATTAACTTCATCATTCGTTTGAGAAAGTCCTTTATTGATTGTGTTTAGGGTTTGGGTCTTGTAGTCCATTGAGTTCCAAAGGATTAACTTCATCATTCGTTTGAGAAAGTCCTTTATTGATTGTGTTTAGGGTTTAGGGTCTTTGTAGTCGATTGAGACGATACAAGGTTCAAATCTAGGGTTTATGAGAACGTCCTTCCTTTGCATGTTGTTTCTCTGATCTAGGGCTATACTAATTGTCGTTAATGGCTTGTGTATGTGGATATGATTTCTTGATTTTGTTTAGGTTGGTTACATCCTCTATGTTTGTTTTCTAAATCTGAAATCAACTGAACCATGAGCGGTTAAAATCAGTTCGTAATTCAAATGTGAAAAACATGGGTGGATTGTCATCTAAATAAGGAAAGTGTGGTTCCCTTGTTGCTATAAATTCGTAGAAAGGTCCTTTTTTGTAAATAAGGAAAGTATGGGGCAATTGTTTTTATAAATTCTTAGAAAG
This sequence comes from Fallopia convolvulus, assembly GCA_964016875.1. NCBI lineage: Eukaryota > Viridiplantae > Streptophyta > Magnoliopsida > Caryophyllales > Polygonaceae > Fallopia > Fallopia convolvulus. The sequence goes on along the minus strand of OZ024724.1, from coordinate 8,162,432 downwards.
GTGTTTTTTTTTCTAAATAAGAAAACATTTGGGTCAATTTTTGATTTAGAAAGCAATTGTTTTTATAAACCTTTCATTCTTTAGTCCCTGCTTTACTAATTTGATGTATGTACACAAAAATGTTTAGATGTCGAAGGCACAACCCATCCAGGCCCAAGCAAAGGCAGAGTTGGCCCAGGCAAACGATGAGATGCTCAGGGCACAAGAGAAGCTGGCCCAGGCAAACGATGAGATGCTCAGGGCACAAGAGAAGCTGGCCCAGGCAAACGCTGAGATGCTCAGGGCACAAGAGAAGCTGGCCTAGGCCCAGGAAAAGCTAGCCCAGGCTCAAGAGGAGATGTCCAAGGCAGGGGAGGACCTCGACGAGTTCAATCTGAATCAACTGACATAGATGAATCGGATATTGATGAATATGTTGACAAGCCCGACGGACCTTACAGCAGACTTGTTCAAGAGCAGGATAAATTGAGGAAGAAAAATGGGGAGCTTCAATGCCCCTACTGTCTAGGTAGGAAGAAGCAATCCTACAATGTCAAAGAGCTCCTCCAACACGCTTCCCAAATCTCCAATGGCACGGGACATAAGATAACTGAGAAAAGGAAGGCCATGCACCGTGCAGTGGAGAAGTATTTGAGAGCCTACATGAGGGACGAGGTGCTGAAGCTTGAGGAGGCCACAAAGGAGAAGAAGATGTTGAAGAGGAAAAGGTAAGGTGTTGGTGTTGTCGGTTTTAAGTTCTTTTTCTTATATCTCTAAAGGTTGTTTTGAATACTTTGATGGTTGTTTGGATGGATGGAAGACTTTTTTTTTTGCTGGTTTTGCTGGGAGGAAGTTTGTGAAACAATGGTGGTTGGTAAGAAGACAATTTCAAGCTTTTCTGTGATACTACTAATCTACTATATGGGCAGTAACAACCCTTTTATGTTATAATTTATGCTGTTTTTTTTGGCTATGCATATTGCTTGTGATTCTAATTTGCTATGTTATGATGCATTTTCTTTTGATTTCATGTGTTTGACAAACACAAACAACACCTTTTGATTTCTGGTGCTTGAGATGATTCTCAAGCAAGGAAAAACTACAAGGAAATTTACTCTTGTTGACAATTATGTGTTAGTGTCAAACCTGTTTTTTGCCAATGGTAAACATATACATACCAATGCCATATCACTAATACCATTGCATGAGATCTACACCAAATAGAACTATGAAATTTGATTGCATATTTCTTAAAACTTGAGGTACAAAAACTACTCCTAATGGCACACAAAATGATCACTACAACTAATAACTCTCTTATTGCATTTGTTTTCTCATCATGTTTCAACAAGGCAAAAAAGGATGTGATCAAGCACAAGACATCAACACTGCAAACTGTATTCCCTCAATTCATAAAGACCAGCAGCTTAAACATCTAATTCCAAATCATGATTCATCAATTGACCCTAATCCATCTGATTTTCTCTCTCGTTTCCTTTCTTTTTGTATTTTATCTTCTTTAAGTACTAGAAAAACCAGGAAAATTGCAATTTATGTATCCCCAAACACAATCTATCGAGAAAAAACCATTTGGCAATTATAAATTCAAATTCGAAAAAATATGCTAGCAGACATCATCAAATTGAATTCAAATACAACTTATTGTTCAATTCATAGAAAAAAAAATCACTACAAAATTTATCACATAAGAATGGAGGGGATGATATCGGGATTTCATCGATTATGAATAACCCAGATTTGTGTCCTTTCTCCCAGCACCTCTTCCTAATATCTACACAGTAGAGTGAGCGACGAGATCGAAGATGACGACCAGCTTGAGATAAGAGCATGAATCGACCCCTCGTCCATCGTAACCGGCGACGACAACCGCTTACCCGAGTGCTCCACCATTTCTCATATCTGGATTTTCTTCATCGAGTTTTGATATTGTACTCGAGTTTGGATTATATGTTATATTAGCCCATATACTATTTCTGATAGTAAAATATAAGCCCATATACTATTATTGATTAGGACCATTATTTATTCATAATCTGAGCCCATTTGATTTTACCTAAGCCCAATAACCTAAAGCCCATACAAAATAGCCCATATGTGATACAAACCTAAATCCGACCCTATAGGTTTGGTGTACCCTTAGCTGAAAAAAAAAACAAATTAAAAAACGTCATTACTACCTACCTTTTCTACTTTTTCTACTTTTTCTCTTCTCTCTCTTCTACTTTTTCTACTTTATCTCTTCTCTCTCTTCTTTTATTATTATTATATTCATTGTGTCATGACATAGTGTGTCATACAAACAATTTTCTATCTTTTCTTAGGCCATCCACATTGGGGGTTTCATCCCTAGACCTAGTTTCACTTGAATTTCACGAAAAAAAGAAAAAAAAAAGAAAATGAGGTGAAACTTTGAATTGGGTTTCCATTTACGAAACTGGGAGAATGAAGTTTCACCCTCCTCTACTAGCCAATTTGGCCAATTAGAGAATGCCATGTGGCTTGTATTTTTGATCAAATTTGACTAATTGAACTTATGTTAGTATTTAGTAATTTTGGTTAATTTTTAAATAATAATAATAACAAAAAATTATACTATATTCATAACTTTTTTTTATCTATCCATAGACACCCATTTTGTATATGTTTGAATTATTTTAAAATTAAATTAGTTTATTGGGTTGGTTTAGAATAAACAAACACATACTTTAAAATTTAGTTTTTATAAAATTAAACTAGGTATATATATATACATATATCCGTGTTATTGGAAAAATAGCCAATTTTAATTTTAATTTTTCTTGGAATTTAAAACATAATTTTACAAAGCTAAAACTCAAAAATATAATAAAATTAGCCAAATTATAATTTGTTAAAATTAATGTGTCATGTTTAATTAGGTAAAGAAATATTTAAAATTAATGAATGAAGAGTATAATTGTAATTGTGTATAAAAAAATAAATGATTGTTGGGAAGTGAGAAAAGTAGAAAAGTGAGTTTCATTGGTTTCATTGATATTTAAGTGGGTTTAATGAAATAAAATTGGGAGAGTATAAGATGATGAGGAAGAGAGAGAAATGGAAAAAGTGGGTATTTTTTTGGGTTTTCCTGAGTTTCATCGGGTTCACTGATACACATGGTCTTAAGAAAGGTGGATGAAATTATTGGATGGTTCACACTTTGGTCTCGTCTAATATTTTATGGATAATTTCAAAAATTATTACAAAAGTTATTAGTTTTGGGTAAAGAAATAAAAAATTTATAGAATTTAATGATTTTTAATTGGAAAAATAACTTCTAATAATACCAAGTATTGACTTTTCAACCAAAAATAATGCAAACATTAAAAATCATTAATCATTATACGAAGTATTACGATATTAACTCAAAATAAAACAAAGTTTGAAAATGACTTATAATAATACCAAGTTTCACTTTGAGGCAATAATAATAATACGAACTCTATACAAATCTCAGAATAAACCGAAATTATCAAAAATCAACATAAACTCGAGCTCAAACTCAATAATTTGTGAAAATCAACATAAACACTAACAAAATAGTACAATTCTCAAAATCTCACTCGAAATTAGAATCCATGGTTGGACTTAGGGGACTTAACTTTGACAAATTGGACAGAATTCAAACAGTAGAGATATGGTTGTGGGCGGCTCGAGATGGGGTAGTGGGTAGCGTCGTCCCCAAATGATATTTGGTATTATTATAAGTCATTTTCAAATTTCATATTATTTTGAATTAATATCATAATAGTATGTATATTATTTAGTGATTTTTAACATTCGTATTATTATTGATTCAAAGTGAATACTTGGTATCATTGCAAGTCATTTTTCCTTTTTAATTTGTCTGAATAAGCTTTGTAAAGGGGATACACTTGTTATCATCCCCAATATATAATTTCGTCAAGTTGTTCTACTTATTTTAGAATCTATCTAAAATTATTTTATATTTTCATTTTATTTACGCCACAATAATTGCATTTTTTATTTATAGGAAGTTGATAGTAGTTGAAGATGAGTCGAAGAAATGAAGCATACCCTATTATTTAAGGTTGTGTTGGTTAAATCAGTGCAAATGTTGATGTTGATGCTAATTGTACTGAATGTTGATATTAGAGCATGTGCAATGGAGAGGAATGTAGCTCCTCTTTGCACTCTCTCTCCTCATAGAGGATCTCCTCATTGTTGTGAAAATATGAAAGAGGATCCTCTTTGAAAGAGGATTGCTTGAAATCCTCCTTCTGTAGAGGATTTCATGCATTGGCCCTTGTGCCAAAGAGGATTCAAGATCCATTCACATGTTGATATGTGTCCAATTCAACATTCAACCACTATCATTTATTTCACTTTAATTTATAATTGATAAGTTTATAACTAAAAAATTTGATAAAATGTGACCTTATTTTTTTAGAAAAATTTAACCAATGTCTATAAAAAAAATTTGTCTACAAAATAAGTCCAAATTTCCCACAAATTATCTTCTTCTCCCCCTTCCCCCACCTTTCTTAGTACCATACATCAAAATAATTCAAATTATGGAAAATATTGAAATTATTTATGCTTGATTTTATTTTTAATTTATCTTTTTATAGTTAACAATGTTTCTTGAAGTTATGTTAATGTTAATTAATTTTTTTCTCTCATTAGTAATTCGTTTACATTATCATTAGTCATTTGTGATTTTATTAATTTGACCAAATTAGTTAAGGGGCTTAATCACTACTCCATTGCATGTATCATCACAATAATTCAAACAATTCAAACTTTTAAAATAATCCAAACACTCACTATCATCCAAATTATTTAAGTAAATATAGTTTATTATTAATTTATTTGATTAACTAGCTTTGTAAAAATATTGAATGATATAAAATATGTAATAAATATATATGTTAAAGTAGGATAGAGGAAGTGAAAGAGGATACCCTTTGTTGTGGGGGGAAATAGAGAAAGAGGAAGAGGAAGAGGAAAGAAAAAGTGAAAAGTGATGTGGATGATAGAGAAAATGACATGTCAAAAGGAGAGAAGGAGAGAGAAAAATAAGAGAGGATTGAAAGCCCTCACCATTGCACATGCTCTTAGTACTTATTTCCAATGCTGATATTATGTACTTATTTTTATGTTAATAATAGATTTTTATGAGTATTAGGTTCTACTTAAATAAATTTGTGATCTCTCGCCTACGAAAACTTTGAACAGGTTTTATGATCTCTTGCCTACAAAAGAATATACAAGTTTATGTTATTATCTTATGAATTATAATTTTGTATCTTACCAGAACTAACATGTTGACTTTGCATATGTATTGGCTGGCTCAGAGTAATATTGCATTTGTTGGTTTTTTAGTAATTAACTAAAGGGTGTTAATAGGTTTATTTTGCTTTCAAGATAAGATCCATATATGATGATATCGTCAACATCGATGAAATAAAAAAAATAACTCTCTTTTTTGAAAATCGATTCTATCGACTAGGGTTTTTACACACCACCAAGCATGCAACCTTGATGCGCCGCCCCACGACGTCACAAACGGGTGCACTCAGCTCCATGCTGGAGTCGCGTCCTGAAAATCCAAAACCTCCACCGACCACGACAATGGAGGTTGATGACCCAACTTGCCTAGATGTTCAATCGGGGAAAATCATCCTACCACGTGGGCCTAATGGAACGCTAAACTCATGGCTCCAAAACCAAGGGAGCCAGACGATGGTGGTTTCATTCCGTGATAAGGTGGCTGGCTCCTCGGTGACGCATGGCTCTTTTGAAGCATATTTCTCAAGTTTGGAAGAAAGACCCGAACTATACGACACTGACAATGATGAGATCCCGAAACATGATGATCATGCGTGCCCGACGATTACTTTGACGAAACAGGAAAAATGTGAACTTCGGCGACCATGGGCTCATACCTTGATCATCAACATGTTTGATAAAGGGCCCAAGTACGTTTAGATCAAGAAAAACCTAGAGTAGAAGTGGAAGCTTAAAGGAGGATTGATGTTCTCCGAGATTGGCAGTGCCCATTATGTTGCAAAATTCTTGAACATGGGAGATATCAACCATGTCCTTAAGCAAGGACCATGGATGATTGGGGACAATTACCTCATGATTCGAAGATGGGTCCCCAACTTTGATCCTTACGAAGACAAGGCTAAGATTTTGACTGCCTGGATCCGCATTTCGGAATTTAGCATGGAGTACTTCAATGCTAAGTTCTTAAGCTGAATCGGTAATGATGTGGCAAAAGTGCTTCGAATTGATAACACAATAATAGACGCAGATAGAAAAAAGTTCGTTCGCCTAAGGGTGGAAATCAATCTTGACCACACCCTCCTCTCTAAATTCCGCTTCCGAGGCAAAATGTGGACAATCCAATACGAGGGTATTCTATAATTAGACACACAAAAGAAAAGTGCCCTCTATTGCATCACAATGAAAAAGAGACAATGACTGATCAGTGATGTTGTGTTCTTAGTATAGTTTTCAAGTGTTTTTTTTGGTTGTTTAGCTTAGTATAGGTTAGTTTAGTGTTCTTTTTATGTGTTTTTGGATAAGTCTGCATATTTTGTGAAAAGTATAGAAACTACTTGATGCGATCAGGTCCTAGACCGGATCACATCATGACGAGCCCGAGTCTACCGAGACCTTGGCGTCCGCCTTGGAATCCGACCTAGCTCTTTATTATTATATTTATTATATTTACTATTTTGGCATGTTTCCTATTCATAGCTAGTTTCTATTGTATGTTTCCGCTATTAATATTTTTGGGCGTGTGTCTACTTATGCTTAAGAGATTGGCCCAATAGTGAGTTTAGGTCCATTAGCTAGACCTAGTTAGGTTTTACATTCTATATTTAAAGAACTCTTGTACTTAGTTTTATTTACGCCTTGCTATAGACAGATTGTCTTTTGTGAATCGAGTTTCTCTTCCCTAAGGCCTAGGCGTCAAACCCGGTTCTTGAACAGACCCCTTTTCTATCCCTTTTCCCCACGTCCTCGTCTCGGCCCTAGGCCACCCGGACTCGATCCGTCGAGTTTTCCCTCACGATCCACCATGTGGTTCGTGCTTATCTCGGTTACTATCCGTTGGAGAAGATCCGAGGCCCTTCCGAGGCTAGATCGGGCACCAGTGTGATCCACCCGAAAGGCGAAATGCATCAACTGGTATCAGAGCCTAGGCGTCAAACTCGGTTCTTGAACGGACCCCTTTTCTATCCCTTTTCCCCACGCCCTCGTCTCGGCCCTAGGCCACCCGAACTCGATCCGTCGAGTTTTCTCTCACGAGCCACCCTATGGTTCGTGCTTATCTCGGTTACTATCCGTTAAAGAAGATCCGAGGCCCTTTCGAGGCTAGATCGGGCATCGACGTGATCCACCCGAAAGGCGAAACACATCAACTGGTATCAGAGCCTAGGCATCCAACCCGATTCTTGAACGGACCCCTTTTCTATCCCTTTTCCCCACGCCCTCGCCTCGGCCCTAGGCCACCCGAACTCGATCCGTCAAATTTCCCTCACGAGCCACCCTGTGGTTCGCGCTTATCCCGGTTACTATCCGGTGGAGAAAATCTGAGGCCCTTCTGAGCCTAGATCGGGCACCCGTGCGATTCACCCGAAAGGGAGAACGCATCACTACTCCGTTTTAGTGTTTTTCGTAGGTTTTTTAGAGCAAAAAGGGAACATTCGGAGGAATTTGACATAGAGAAGAGATAGCGGAGCATGGTCAAGCTAAGGAAGGAAAGAAGACGCTTTAAAGATCATGGGAAATCCAAAAGACGCTATGACAAAGAACAAAAGACCAAGAAGACGAGCTCGATACTGACCCCGTGGGTTCGGTATCGAAGTATGTAGCAGAATCAAGTCGTGAAGAATTCAGAAAAACACCTACCGACCATGACAGGTCCACCCCATGGTTCCTTGTGTCGGTAGGCACACCGACTTCAAGATTTCTATCTTTTTATTTGGAATCTTTTTAAGTTTGGAAAGTCTATCCTTTGGAAACTTTATAGATAGACTCTCTAGTATAAATACATTGTTTTAATCTAGTTTAGAGGGAGAGATTGGATTGGAGAAAAAGAGGAGTCGGAGGAAAGGGAGGGCGTAAAAACTGAACACGTTTTCTATGGTAGTTTGAGATTTCTGGTTTGTTTTAGAGATTACTTGAAGAAGAAGATTGTATTCTAAGACAAGTTTTGACTTTTAATTCAAGTAAGTTTTGTTTTGTTTTCATACAATGTTCTCATTCAATCCATTTGTTTGTTTCTTTTCAATTATGTGTGAGTATTCGCTTTTTCTAGGGTCGGGGTTGAAAACCCGGCATGGTCGTGCATGATTGAATGTGTGATGGATGTTTAATTGCCTTTTATCTTTTATCTACTTGTTTTGTGTTTATGCTTTAACGAAAGTTGGAGTAATTCGAATTTATTGCTTGATCGAAAGATAAAGTTTTAATCTTGAATGTTGATATTCTTTGATAATGAAAGTTTCGAGCTTTGTATCTAAAAATAAGTAGAAAGTGAATTAATTCATGAAAGTCAACTGATTTGCTTGCTTAAATCAACGAAAATTGTTAGCTTTATCTTCAAGGCATGTTATGTATCCTTCACACTATCTTAATTGCATGATTATGTCGTGGTAAACCATTATCCTAGATCTTTTTCCCATTCGAAAACACTTCGTAGTACTCTGTTTTGCATCGGTAATGAGGTAACCATGTCGGTACCAAACCTGCATTTGTTTGTGTTATTTGCCCTGTTTAAGTTGAAATTCAGCATTAATACCGACCATGACAATGTCGGTACCGACGTGGTCGAATCCTTGTTTTGCTTTCATCTCTGCTTTATTTATTTCCGTGTTTTCCTGCTTTCTAGAATAGTAATCAAACATAAACTTGCTTCCCATGAATGATCCTGACCTCCTTATACACAACAGGGTCTTGACTACAAATTTATTTGTTGTCGGGAAACCCTATCAACAAATTGGCGCCATTTCCGGGGAAGCAACAATGGTTGTTTGATTACTTGTGGGTTTGGGAATAGCCCGACCACGTTTTTGTTTCTAATTTGTTTAGTTTTGTTTGTTTTCTCAGCTTATGCCAGCAAGAAGACGCATGCTTGAATTTGATCAATCCAATTACTATTCTAATCCTGAACGTGTCCTTCATCGCAGGAGACGAGAAAACCGTACGATGGCCACTACACTTGAGGAGATGGCCGAGCAGATGAACGCCCTCCGTAGGCAAATGGACGTTTTACAAGCTGATCGAGATGCTGCTACTTCTGCCGCAGAACGTGAACGAGTAAACGGTGAATGTGAACGAGTAAACAATACTCGTTTACAAGAGCAATTGAACGCTATCCTGAGGAATGCCAAACAATATATGCATCCAGAACTAATGGTGCCAGAATCAACAATAGTGCTTCCCGAGATAGAAAGAGCTTTTGAGATTAAATCTCAGTTTATATCCTTAATTAAAAGGGCTTAGTTTGAGGGAAAACCAACTGAGTGCCCTATGGAGCATATTCATAATTTTGTTGATTTATGTGACACCATTGCTGCTGATGGTTTTTCCTTAGAATATGTCCAACTTAATGCTTTTGAATTGTCTCTTGCAGGTAAGGGCCTGAGCTGGCTAGAGAGCTTACCTCCTAGATCGGTAAGGACGTGGAGAGCTTTGCATGACTTGTTCATGACTTAGTTCTTCCCTCCTTCCAAGACTACGGAGTTAAGGAAGCGTATTACTTCTTATCACCAGCTGCCTAACGAGACATTTGTAGAGACGAGGGAGCAATTGAAGGAGACGGTGAGGCAATTCCCCACCCATGGTCAACCACAATACGTCCTACAAGAGATATTCTTTCAGGGTATAAACGCTGAGACAAGGAACCGCATCAACTTGCATACTACCTGCGGTTTTATAGAGATGGAGCCTGATGTTGCATGGGAATTACTTGATAAATTTACCAATTATGATGCCATGTATGGGACCCATCAACCACCACAGCCTAAAAACGACTCTATGTTCCAGTCATAGACGAAGTTGATCCCGATGTTCAAAATCAATTCTTACGTGATGAGATCAACCGTTTGAATAAACAGGTAAGTTTTCTAAAAACCTCTCAATCATGTCTTGAATGTGGCTCTCAAGCCCATACTACTTCTGCTTGCACTAACATTGAGCAGGTAAGAGCCGCTAAGACATGTTGAAATGAATTATATGAGAGGACAATACAGAAATCCTCTTGCTAATTATGACAGGCCGAACAACTATCCAACATGGGGAAATTCCAATCAAAATCAAAACTATACAAACCCTCCACCGGATAGACGACCCTCACCTTATAGACCCCCTTGCTATCAAGAGCCACCATATTGGGTGCAAGGACTTCATGAAGGAATCAATGGAGTGAAGAATGAAATCAATGGAGTTCAAGCTAACCTCAACAATCAAATGAAACGGTGGGGAGAGTTCGAGAACTGGAAGAAGAACGTTGACTCAAACGAGGGAACCTTGTTACACAAGTCCAAAGACCTCAAGGGCAACTCCCGGGCCGTCCCGACGAGAACCTCAGGGGACAAATAACTGTTGTACACCTCCGGGGTGGAAAGACGCTACCAGACCATGATAAGGCCAAGGAGAAAGAGCTTGGCACCGAAGAAACTACTCTGGCCAAGATCGATAACGAGCCAAAAAGGATCAATACCAAGCCTAACACCCTCGGTACCGATGCTCCAAGGCTCGTTACTGACCCCAATCTAGGTAAGTCCTCGACATCGAGCCACTCCCTCAATCACAGGTTTGATACCGATCCCAATAGGGTCGGTACCGATCCTTCTACATCACCACTTGACCCTCTAGTCGATTCGGTAGCACCACCTCTCGAGCCCACTTTGATTCCGAGATCGGTGAAGACTCTTCCTTTCCCTACTAAGAAGTCTAAGGATTCAACAGAAGGAAAGTTTAAACGTTTCGTTAAGATGCTTCAGGGCTTAAATATTTGTATACCACTCGCTGAGGCCCTAAGCGAAATGCCGGCGTAAACAAAATTCTTGAAAGATATTCTTAGCAGGAAAATATCTATGTCAAAGCTGACGGATGAGGTCCGATCTATATCCCTTCCAAAGAATCTAGGTGATCCAGGAATATTTGCTATTACTATTGGAATTGGAAACCACCGATTTAAGGCACTATGTGATTTGGGAGCCAGTGCCAGTTTACTCCCCTTATCTATTTGGTCGAAAGCAAATATGGGACCTTTGGAACCCATTGATATGAGGTTGTATATGGCGAATGGATCTTGTGCAAAAGCTACAAGAGTCGTTGATGATGTCCCCGTTCAAGTGGGCAAATTCTTTATACCAAATGACTTTATTGTTCTTGACATGCCTGAAGACCCCGTGGTGCCAATCATCCTAGGCAGAACTTTTCTAGCCACCGTAGGTGCATGGGTCGATGTTCGGAAGGGACTTCTCACCTTTGACATAAGGGAGGAGAGGGTCGAGTTCCACCTCAATCCTACTATCAATGAAACAGCCGCTGCTGTAAAGATCGAGATGTTCCAGCCAAAGCCCAACAATGCTCAGCAGGAAGATCACCTCCCAAAGAAAAAAATCGACAACAATAGTACTAAGCCATCTACCGACCCACCATTGGTCGGTACCGAGCCCTTCATACAACAAAATGACGAGGGAGGCACATTCTGGCACAGTACCGAGGCAAGCCTTGCTCTAGACTGGTCGGTAACGACCTTGGCCACCTCGGTAACGAGCCTCTCACTGACGAACGAAGGTGAGTATTTTAACTCCAATTTCCACATTTCCAGTCATGATCCTTCCTTGTATCATATTCCTACATCATATCCTACTATTCATAATGTAGAAGTGTCGAAACCTACTTGGTTTTCGGACTTTACTAACCCTTGTGTAGGAATACTGAGCATATTGTTGGAGGATGAAGGACCGAATTTAGTAAAAAGAAACCACAATGTCTTTTCGACTAAGTATGGGGTATTCCATGATACCGATAGAGCCGAAAGAGAACCGCCTTAAATCTAGCCAAGGTAAGTTTGTCGAGCTAACGACGTTAAAAATAGTGCTAACGGGAGGCAACCAGGTGTAGTTTTCTTTCTTTCTAGGTTCTTTTTGTTAGCTTTCTTTTGATTATTTTAAAAATAGAGTAGAAGTTTGCCTAATAGAATGTTTTTGGCTAAAGTGTTACAGAAATCGGATCAATTACGAAGCTGGAAAAAAAGATTCGCGACAGGCTCGGTACCGACCTGACAGGTTCAATACCGATCTGCGAAAACCCAGAAACTTCACACGGTAGATAAGTCTTTGGACCTAAAAACACCTCTTAGTCTTTCTTTTACCCCCACGCCGCCTTGCCTTTCTTCTACCAAGCACTCCAAAACGCTCTCAAGCCAAATCACTCAACAATCACCATTAATCCCTCGAGATCAACCCACACATCCCACCACTCGATCCACGCACCCCAAATCGAGCACCCTCCTTCGATACCAAGCAAAATCTTCAGTTTGTTTGTTACCGAGTCTTACCCTCGTTACTCTTTGCCACTTGATTTTTGGTTCTAAATCTGCAAATCTACGGTATGACTTCTTAACCCTAAACTCTTTACATGTAATTCTTGAAGATTTATGGTAATTTTTGGGTGGTTTTCATGCCTAGATCTATATATTATCCGAGAATGCATGTTGTTATTAGATTCGTGCTTCTTTGCCTTCATGTTGGTGTAAAAGTCTAGATTATTTCTGTTCCCTTATGCTTAGAATGCAACTCCTTCCAATCATACAAAGCATGAGGTTACTTATTCTTGATTTGCAAGATTGACACCATGATTTTTGGTAAATTTTGGCATGATTGTATAGGGCTTTGAGTAAGTATGGGGTTATAAGTACTTGATTTTGCGGTTTGATTTGGAATCTTGCTTGAGACATGCTTATTGTTAATAGAGACTCGAAATCCTTTGTGCGACATTTTGGAAACAAGTTCGATACCAACCTTCACTGGTTAGTATCGACCTGGTCACTCACCCAGAACAAGCTGAAATCCAGAGACCTCGATACCAACCCTTCAAGGTCGCTATCGACCCCCACCAAAATAGCCAAATATTGCATTTGAGCATGGTTTCAATGCAAGTATGTGGTTTCTTTGGTGTTTGATTTGCCTGAATTGATTTTACCTTAAGTTGTTTATGATATTTCAGGTACTCAAATGGCAAGTTCAAGTAGAGCTAACCCAAGGCCAAACAAGAAAAAGAGGACCCACATATCTCTATCTCCACCGATTATGGATGATGTCATATTGCAGACCGAGAAACAACGATCAATCTACAACTCTGTCCTCAAAAAACCTCACCTCACAAGATGGTTCTCAAGGACCAGTGGAAGGTCATCAAGCATTTATGAAAATGTTAAGCATGCCTTCTCGATCCTCGGTGTGCCTCACCTCCTCAAATATGAAGAAGTCTGTCACTATTCGGCCCTCACCTCGGAGTTTGTGGCCACTCTCTGCACTAGCTTTAAGACCAAAACATCTTCGGGAAGGATCAAGTTTCGGCTAGGCAATGAGGATCATGAGTTCACTATGGAAGAGTTCAACAAACTTCTCCAATTTTCTAACCCTTTCTGAAACTACAATGCACCGAATGGCTTTAAAGTTTTAGAAACTTGGGGCTACATCACTGGGGAAGTTAGTCCCAACACACCTGCACTCCCGGGTTCTCACATCATTAACCCGTCTTCCGCATCATTCTCTGGATTTTGGGCTCAATAATTTGGCCAAAAAAGGAGCTCTCTAGGCCGGCAAGGACGGAGGTTGGATGTCTCCATACAATTATTTTTGAAGACCCCGCTCCTATGAATCTCGGGTATGAATGGGTGAAGTATGTGGAGCAAAATGGGGCCACTTTACTAGGAGTTTATTGTGGAAACCTGGTGAGCCTCTTGGCTGTAGCTCTCAAAATCGATCTATCATCACGCTACATTGCACGCCGTCCGCAGAAGTTGAGCACAAGCTATTGGCTATCTTCTGGTATTTTTCAAAGATTCGAGAGGGGAGTCACCACCTTGATTCAATGTCAACCCGTGCTAGTCACTCAAGACAAGTTGGAGTTATTATACTTGCCTAATTGGTATGAAGTTTGGACATCTCAACCATTCCCCCTGGCCAAGAAGCCTTAAGATGAGGCTACATTACGGATATCCGAGACTAGGTATGAGCGTGAGGAGGCCGCCATGGAAGAAGATGATCCAGTCCCGAGGCTCCAACCCATGCGGCCAACGTCGGTACCAAGCATCTTTGCCTCAGTACCGAGTATTACGAGGCTGATACCGAGGCTTTTCATTTCGACAACGTGCCTAATCAGCACCCTACCGTGCCACCAATATTCGGTATCGTGCCATATGCTCCCTTTACCCAACACCACCATTGCCAGCAGCCTACCGATTACCCCGATTCTGATGCTCCACCACAGTGCGCACAAGACTTATCATCCCAGATGCATCAGCTGAATCTGCAGCATTCTCATTTACCAACAGATGAATCATTGGTAGGATGTTTATTCAGCTCGTATGGCACTTGAGGATGCGCGTCAGCAGCGGGCTGAGGCTCGCTGAAGGACAACTGAGCAACGCGCAATAGTTGGTGAAGAACTTTGGCGGACAATGGTTGAGTTTATGGACAACATGGAGCGATACTTTCCACCATAGAACCGTTGATGATCTCTCTTTCCAAGATGTTTCTTATGCTTCAATAATTACTCTGTAAGTTTATTTTCTTTTCCCTATCTTTCCTTATGCTTTACTTTGTTTTTCCAGTGAGGACAGTGTAATGTTTAAGTATGGGGTAGGGAGGGAAAAGAAAACTTGTTTGTCTTTGTGTGTTTTCATGTTCTTGTGTTCGTTTGTTTTCCTTTATAGTTGCTTTAGTTTAAAAAAAAAAAGAAAATCAAAAAAAAAATTGAAAAAATTGAAAAAAAAAATTTAGAACAGATGAGTACCCTTGATTTTATGGTTCTATGATTGCTTTTCCTTGCATGACCATGTAATTCCTTTTAGCACGTTCTTGATAGTATAGCCTGAATCTCTTGATAAAATTGTTTTTATGATGGAATAGCATATGATGAAACTGAGTGCATATGACTTTTAGCATGAGTAGTTGCAATCCAACAAAAATGACCTTGTGAGGTTTATTTTTAGCCTTGATTTTTCATGTGTGATTTACTCTCTATATGTATATTATCTCTTGGAATTGTGATGGTTATCTATTTCTCAAGACCTTTATAAGATTTTTAGTTCATTACTTGTGAAAAATCATATGATAGAAAACTTATTTTTCATAAGCCCTATTAATCCTTATCCACCCGTACATTATCCTTGTTTTTGAAGCCAAATTGAGCCTTAAAGCCTTTTATTTGTAGCTCCACAAAATTATTTCTTAGCCGATGTAAGCTTGGCCCTATCTGGGATTAGGACTTAGTTGGAGGGGAGTTGTTTTTGTTGAGTGCAAAAGATATATGTTGGTTCGAAAATAAAAGGTTTGGTTGGGGTAGATTGGAAGTCTTGTTTCATTGTGTAAAAGGATCTCTTGGTTAAAAGTGCACAAAAGAAGGGGAGTTAAGAAAACTGAATTAACAGACTCGATACCAACCATGTGGGCTCGGTACTGAGGTTCTCCAAAGTAATCCAAAAAGAAGGATTTATAGCTCGATACTAATCTCTCAAGCTCGGTACCGAGGCTTTGCCAGTAAAGAAAAATGCAGGAAGAAGGAGGAAAAGAAAGAAGAAAAAAAGAGAAAAAAAAGAAAAAAAGAGAACTAATAGGAAATAAAAAGTGTGCAAGTGCTTCAAAGTTCAAAACAAAGAGTTTTCTTTATGTTTATATTTATGAGGCTTTCTAGGATTTAATGGGTGAGTGAAAGAATATGTGCATATTGTTGAGAGAGTTTGGTAAGTTCTTTTGAGAGTTTTTGATGTATGTGAGCTTTTAGGAGACTTTGATTCCCGGATATTATTAGCACCACATAACCAAAATATTTCCATGCCTATTTGTCATTACCACGCCCCATTACAACCCGACCGAATGGAAACTTCTATGAAGTTTTTCATTGAGCGTAAGTTCTCTTGATGATTTTTGCTTGTTTTGACAAATCTCTGGTGGAGAGTTTGGTGATATAAGTTCCAATTTCTATGAGTTTTTGCATATAAGATTGAGTTAAGAGATGAATTTATAAGCCCAAACACATGATAGACGAGTGAAACACATTATTCTTGGTGAGGTTGGATTGTGATTGCTTATGTTTATTAGTTGCATATATATATATATATATATGTGTGTGTGTGTGTGTGTGTGTGTGTGTGTGTGTGTGTGTGTGTGTGTTATGACGTTGAGAGTCATGTGCTATTTTTGCTATGCTTTGAAGTTCCTTTTTAGATAAAGGCTATTACTTGATAAATATGTTGATTGGTTTTGGTTTATGTCTAGTGATTGCTTGAGGACAAGCAAGCATAAGTATGGGGTATTTTGATGTTCGTGTTTTTAGTATAGTTTTTGAGTGTTTTTCTTGGTTCTTTAGCTTAGTATAGGTTAGTCTAGTGTTTGTTTTATGTGTTTTCGGATAAATTTGCATATTTTGTAAAAAGTATGGAAGCTACTCCGTTTTAGTATTTTCCGTAGGTTTTTTGGAGCAAAAAAGGAACATTCAGAGGATTCTGAGATAGAGAAGAGATAGTGGAGCATGGTCAAGCTAAGGAAGGATAGAAGACGCTTTAAAAGATCCCGGGAAATCCAAAAGAGGTTATGACTAATTACAAAAGACCAAGAGAACGAGCTCGATACCGACCTTGTGGGTTCGGTACCGAGGTATGCAATAGAATCAAGCCGTGAAGAATTCAGCAAAACGCCTACTGTTTGAGCCAAAATTTACCAAAGGTAGAACCTTGGCTTAGATCGGGCCTTGATCGAATGAACTCAGAAAAAGATGAACGAGAATGTATTTTATTGATGTAGAAATCAGAAGAAATAGTGTGAATCAAGCGTCTGAATTGTGTCTCTGCCTCTAAGGATTACATCGTCTTATATAGCCTCCTAAAGTATATTCTATCTTAATTAAAGATATAATCTTATCTCTAACTAACAAATATCAGCTTATTTCTATCTTATGATGAATACAATCTGGAGAAAAATCTATCTTGTAACAAACATATCTCGGACCCTCTCTCCTCCAACCGACTTAGTTGATCCTGAAAATCTTCGTAACCCTGTATGTGTTGGAGATTCTCTGTCTATGACGCAACGCTTCGTCACCTATAATTTGGGTCTAACAATACCCCTAAATGCAATTTTGAAATTTAAATTCAAATTTTGAAATTTGCATTTAAGCCTGATAAGACGTTTCGGAGATCACCTTGGAAGACGGGATCTGCTTCTGCCGTTTCTATTTAATGACCCAAGAGGCTCTTTGTTGTTTACATTATTATCTAGCCCACGCCTTCCTTCCTTCTCAATTCCTGCTTTCGTCTTCTCAGGTAATACTTCCTCTTCCTCATCTCTAGCTTTTTCCTACTTCATCCTCCATGGCCAAAACTCCAACTTTCGTTTCTTCTTCATCTCTGGGTCCCCAAGATCTTCATCTCTGGCCAAAACTCCTTTGGTGGCTTTCTGGTGGGGACCCGTTTCCACGCCCCGACTGTTGAATTCATTGATTGGGTTCGGCCAGGGTGGATCTGCTTTCTTGATTACCCCTTTTCTTTAGGTTTAAAGTTTCCTTTCTCCCCTTTTATTCGGGAATTCATCCAAACCCTAAAAGTTTCTCCATGCCAAATCCTTCTGACCACTTGGCGCACCCTTGCTCGAATCGATGAGCTTGCCACAGAGAGGGGTTTGGAGATGACCATGGGAGAACTTCTCTTGGCATATAAAATCGTTCCTCAAAGGGCTGGTCGCATCACTTTGCATGCTAGGGACACAAAAAACCCCCTTATTCCCAAACTGAAAATTTCCTCTCGGAGCTGGCAATTCCGATTCTTCTTCGTCGAAAAAGCTTCTTTTGGCAATCATGCTGATGAAGTGAAAGACGACTTTCGAGATGAATGGAACGTATCTCGTACGACGATCTGATCTTCTTTATTAACTTTTTTCTTTGCTTATTCTTGTCTTCCTGTTTTCATGTTTGCCCTTTCTTGTGCAGTGCCGGTGGGAATCAACTCCAAGAGCACAGATACGGGTGTGTGTCGACGCTTGCTAAAGATCAAGTCTGAAAAGCAAAAGCCTAAGAAGATCTGTCCTGACCCAGCGGGTAGTGGTGAAAACGAAGAATCCCCATGATCCGACGGAGACAAAACTGAAACAGAAGTCACTTCCTTGTCCTCTGACGTGATCAGTTCCTCCAAGAAGAAATCAGGTTGGTTGCTCCTTCTTCTACTTTTCATGTGTCTGATTCCTTCAAAATTACTTTTAAATCCATGTCTTCTTTTCTCAATGTGACCCCAAAACTACTTTCCAGGCGCTGTTATGGATACCTCTGCCGCAACAATGGTTCGTCGGCTAAGATCAGGTGGGGTCAGACTTCCCTTGTCTCCTCCTCCCAACTCCGAGACCAAAAAATCTCTCTCGTTGAAGCGGAAAAGGGTCGACGATTCTCCAACCTCTCATGTTGCCAAGAAAGCGGAGCCAAAAGATCTCCTCAGCACTTTTGGGGACACCTTGCTCCCGAACGTGAAGATGGACTTTCACCCCTGACGTTGCATTCAGCCACGTGGGTACAACGCTAAGAGTGGTAAGCTTGCTTAATCGAGCCTTTAGATATTCGTTGTCATTGCTTATGCATTTCTTTAACGTTTTTTTGCCTTTTTCCTGACCGATCTCGCTTTTTTTAATTTCGTTAGGCCTTCCAGGAACTGATGGCCACTAACGTCTGTTCCCAGGAGGAAATGAAGACATTGGAGCAAAAAGAGAAACAGGCGAGGAATCTGGCTGCTTCGTTGGACAAGAAGGTGAGCCAGCTTCAATCGTCGGTGGAGGATCTTCAAGCTGAAAAGGCATCACTTGAAGCGAAGGCGTCAGAGGCGGAGAAGGAGATCGAAGGTTTTTCCCAGGTGGTGGTAAACGTGGCAGCATATTACACAATGAAATCTCAAGTGGAGCTGCTGCAGGACTTTGCTGGTGGGAAGAGTGCCAAATGGGACTTGAAGACGCAGCTGGAGGTCCTGGAGGAATACTACCCCGCCGACCATCCCCCTCCTGGCAAAGAATACCTGGTGGCTGAAGACCAGGAGGACGACGTGAGTTCCCCGATTAAGGAAAAATGTCAAGACTATGATGATGGGGGCCCGTCCAACAAGGAAGGTGATGGTGAGAAGGACATGGACAAGGAGGAACCTTCGACCCCAGTTGGCGGACAATAAGCTTTCGATGTGCCTCTCTTCGACCTCTTTAGAAGTACTCTCTTTTTTTTGTTTTTTGCTGGATAATTATCAGGATATTTTGGTAACCTTATGGCCTGGGGCCAAAAACTCATATGGCGTCTGGTTTTGAATGGTTTTGACGCCCTCTGAATGGCGTGGTATTATCTTTATTTGCTTGTATGTGCTTGAAATTTCGCGTAGTATATTAGCGTAAGGAGATTCTTGGAGAATCTCCATTAATGTGTTGCCCGCAAGTGGGGTTCGCGTTAGGTTTTAGCGTTTTTAGGAGGAGTTTTAGTGCTCCTCTCGTTAGCGACTTACTGTGAGTCCTGCGTTAGGATCACATTTTGCGCGTTGAGTGTTTTAGTTTTCTGCAAAGGAGCCGTGCATAGTTTGTTACGATTAGGCTGCCTTTGGCCACTGCCAAGGGCGTTCTTGGGTAGTGGATCCTTAAATTAGGATATAGTGTCATCGCGGCATCCCGCGCATATGGCCTGGGTTATATGCTATAGCTTTCCCCTTCCCGTACTAATCGGATGTTTCGTTAAATCGGAATTAGATAGGGGGTAACCAACTTATGGGTTACTTCGTCGACGTTTGTATGCGTGACGACTTCGCCATTTCTAGACGGTATTACATGTGTCATAACAGTGGTATTGTGTATTTGACGCGTTTCATGTCGTATTATTAGCGTGTGGGTAACCATCTTATGGGTTACTTCATCAACGTTTGATGACTTCGTCATTTTCAGACGGTATAACCATGTGTGATAACAGTGGTTTTTTGCGTTCGGCGCGTTTCATGTTGTATGCAACGTTGATTAGCGCAAGTTTGCGTTTATGAGCAATAAGAGAATATGCAAGAGTGGGAGAATATTTTCTCGCAAATTATTATGTAAAAAGTGTGTAAAAACATGATTGATGAGATGAGAGTTTCGAAATTGCGTCCGACAATGTGAGCAAGTGCTCAGAGTCGTTTATTTGAAAAATCCAAATATTGCCTATAGATTCTCTAAGCTAGAGCTAAGAAATATCTAAGAATAAATCATGATAATGAAGTAATTAGAAGTAATACTTTTTTAGGTGGGTTGCGTTCCAACTTTGTGGCACCGCTGTTCCGTCTTTGGATTCTAGCTAGTAAGCTCCGTTTCCTGCGACTTTGGTGATCTTGTATGGCCCTTCCCAAGCGGGTGCCAACTTGCCAGCGTTTGCTTTTGTAGTATTCTGGAAAACCTTCCGCAATACCCAGTCTCCAATCCGAAAACTCTTTACTCGAACGTTTTTATTGTAGCTCCTAGCTCCTTGCTGCTGGTACCTTGTGATCCGAGCGTGGGCAACCTCTCTGAGTTCCTGGATAGTGTCCAGGTTTGCTTCCAACTCGCGTCCGTTGCTTTCCGAGGTAGCGAGCCCATACCTTGCGGTTGGGACTAGGATTTCGGCTGGGATAACAGCTTCGCAGCCGTGTACCAGTGAAAATGGAGTCTGTCCGGTGGCCCCTTTCGGGGTGGTGCGATCGGCCCAGAGTACATAGGGTAATTCCTCAGCCCACTTTCCTTTGGATTTAATCAGCCGCTTCTTTAGGTTATTGATGATTACCTTGTTGCTAGCTTCGGCCTGTCCATTGGCTTGTGGGTATCTGGGAGTGGACATGACTAGATCAATGTTCCATTGCTTGCAGAAATCACGCATCTTCTTGCTTATGAATTGTGACCCGTTGTCGCAAGTAATCTCTGCGGGGACCCCAAACCTACTCAAGATGTTGCGCTGGATGAATGATATTACTTGCTTATCTTTGATCTCTCGAAAGGCTTCAGCTTCGATACATTTAGAAAAGTAATCTGTCATGGCGAGGAAAAACACCTTTTGCCCTGTAGATGGGGGTAACTTGCCAACGATGTCCATGCCCCACCGCATGAATGGCCAGGGAGTGATGGATGGATGGAGAATCTTTGGCGGCTGATGCGGGACTGGTGCGTGCCGCTGGCATGCCTTGCATGCTTGGGCATACTTGGTGGCATCTTGGCGAACGGTGGGCCAATACCACCCCTGCCTTAAGATTTTGTTAGCGAGACTGCAACCCCCGGTATGATTACCACAATCTCCGCTGTGCACATCACGCATGATCTCTTCGGCCTCCTCCTTTTCTATGCACCGTTATAAGAATCCTGCTGCAGACTTGTGGAAGAGGACCCTTTTTATGATGGTGAACCGCGTTGCCTTTGATTTTAAGGCTTTAGCTTCTATCTTGTCCTTGGGTGATTCGCCGCGAAGGAACCAATCGAGGTACGGCTTGGTCCAGTGGTCGTCCGAATTGACCCCTGGATCGGTGGATGTTTGGAGAATATCTGGGGCGAGCTGCTCTGGCGGTGGTTCAACAGCCTGTGCCACCGATGATTCTGTTATAGCCGACTGTAATAAGTGGACTAATGGTATATTGTCGTAATCCCTGGGATCCAGGGTAGAGCCTAGACCGGCTAGGGCATCGGCCGGTGCATTTTGATCTTGAGGAACTTGTTCGAATTGTATTTGCTCGAAGTTCTCGGATAGTGCTTTAACCACATTAAGGTAACTGGCCATCCTATCATCTTTGGCATCGAAGATGCCCAGGATCTGATTGATGATGAGTAAGGAGTCGGCACGTACCTTGATCTTCTTGATGGACAAATCTTTAGCCAATTCCAGCCCAAAGATGAGAGCTTCATATTCCGACTCATTGTTGGTGGCTTCAAAATTGCATCTAACCGCCTGAGCTATTGTTTCCCCCTTTGCTGACTTTAGCACGACACCGAGCTCTGCTCCTCTCGCGTTTGAGGCTGCATCGGTGTTTAGGATCCATTCTTCTTCAGGTTCGTCGAGGGATGACATCAAGACCTCGTCTTTAGCGCTTTCTTCAAGAGTCGGGGTGAAGTCGGCAACGAAGTCGGCCAGTACCTGTGACTTGATTACTTTTCGAGGTTCATATCTGACGTCGTACCCGCTTAGGTGAATTGCCCACTTTGCCATTCTCCCTGAAAATTCTGGTTTTTGCATGATCTGTCGGAGGGGGTAATTTGTCACGACGATGATAGTGTGCTACTCGAAGTATGGTCGGAGTTTATTCGAGCACATCACGACCGCCAGGACCAGTTTTTCTGTTGGAGAGTAGCGCGTTTCGGCGGACACCATCGTTCGGCTCACTAAATAAACCAGAACCTGTTGGCCGTCTTCTTCTTTGACCAGGACTCCGCTTAGTGCGCGGTCTGATACAGCTAAGTAGAGGTGTAGCACCTCCCCCGGAGTTGGTTTAGCCAGTAATAGGGGATTGGCGAAGTAGCTCTTCAGCTCTTGGAAGGCGGCTTCGTGTCTTTTTGTCCACTGGAAGCTCTTGTTCTTCTTTAGTACCTCGTAGAATAGTCGGCACTTATCCGAGGACTTGGAGATAAAACGGTTCAACACAGCTATCATGCCGGTTAGCTTCTGCACGTCTTTTATGCTTCGTGGGGATTTCAGGGAAGCAATTGCCCGCACTTGATTTGGGATGGCCTCAATCCCTCGCTTGGTTACCACGTGTCCCAAGAAAGTCCCAGATTGTACTCCAAAAATGCACTTTTTGGGATTCAGTTTCATGTTGTATTCCTCGAGGACTTTGAATGCATCTTCTAAGTGCCCTTTATGTGAGGATGCGCTTGTGCTTTTTACCACCATATCATCGATGTATACCTCCATTGTTTTGCCAATGTGGTTGCGAAGCATCCGGTTGACTAATCTTTGGTAAGTAGCCCCAGCGTTTCTCAAACCGAAGGGCATTACACGATAGCAATATGTTCCCTGTCCTGTGATGAAGGAGGTCTTCTCTTGATCTTCCGGCTCCATCTGGATCTGGTGATAGCCGCTGAATGCATCCATGAAGGTAAGTAGCTCGTGACCCGCGGTTGCGTCCACCAACGAGTCTATGTGGGGGAGAGGGAAAGAATCCTTGGGGCAGGCTTTGTTGAGGTCGGTGAAATCCACGCAAACCCTCCACTTCCCGTTCTTCTTGGGCACCACGACTACGTTAGCCAGCCAATCGGGGTACTTCACTTCTCTGATCTTCCCGGTGTCTAGTAATATTTTGATATCTTCATCGACCGGTTGTATTCGCTCCGGGGCGAATTTTCGTCTCTTTTGCCTGACTGGAGGGTGTTCAGGATCAACGTTGAGTTTGTGTGTGATGATGGAAGGGTCTATTCCAGTCATGTCTTCATGACTCCAAGTGAAGCAGCCCTTGTGATTCTTCAGGAATGTTATCAATTCTTCTCTGACTAATGGTTCCAGACTTTCTCCGATCTTGACGACCTTCCCTTCCTCTAAGGTCACCTCCTCCGCTTTTCTCCGTCTTCAGTTCGCTCTGGCGGAGGGGTGACGTTCTATAATTGCTATGCTTCAGGTCTCAGAGTTGTCGGCTTGAGGGCTGCCTTGTAACACTCCCTAGCCAACCTCTGATCCCCGCGAATTTCGTCTATTCCCCATGGCGTTGGAAATTTCACCGTTTGGTGGTAGGTGGATGCCACGACTTTCATGTCGTGTAACCAAGGGCGTCCCAGGATTACGTTATAGCATGATGGGCAGTCCATCACGAGGAAATTGACTTGCATATTTACGCCTCTGGCGAAGGTTGGGATGGCGATGTTGCCCACGGTGTGTTTGACTTCGCCGCTGAATCCAACTAGAGGCACAAGGTGTTTATGGATTTTGTTTTCGGATAAACCCATCCCGTTCAAGGCAGTCAGAGTCATGAGATTCGTGGAGCTTCCTGTATCAATCAATACTCTTTTCATCAGCACGTTTCCAATATGCAAGGATATTACCAGACCATCGTGATGTGGCTCGGAAGTGTTCTCTGCATCGGTGTCGTCAAACACGATGGCTGGTCTTGGAGATTCTCTGGCGCGATGCCTTGACGACTAAGGTCGATTAAAGATGCTTTCCCTTGCGTGACGTTTTGCTACTGAGTACGATAGTCGCAGATGTTTGACCCTCCGGATATCACGTTGACCACTTTGTCAGGCGTTGGAGGATTTCTCCTTTCTTGGTGCTGTGCTTGAGAATTCTCCAGCAAATCTTTGGGTACTCGAGCATCCGGAGCTACATCTTTTATTCTTCCTTCCGCGACTAGGCGGGCCAATTCTCTTCGGAGCATATGGCAATCCCGCGTCCAGTGTCCGTGATACTCGTGGTAATCGCACCACTTAGACGTGTTTCCGCCCAGGTGGGGAGTTCTGTCTTTTCTTGGCCACCTTACGAGTTCTCCTTGTTTCGCCATGTTTCGGAGCAGTTTTTCCGTAGATATGTTGAGTTTGAAAGAGTCGAGTGAGGGCGGCATGGGTTCTCGCTCCTTGTCATTCGCCCATCGTGCCTTGGTCACGTTGACCTGCCTTGAAGTAGGGCGCGAGTAAGGATGGACACGACGGTCTTTCCTCTGATCTATTGAACCTCGCCGACTGTCAACGGGTCCTCTTCTCTCGGTTTTCTCCGTCTCTGAAGATCTCTTCTGCATGCCCCTATCTTCTTCCAACCGGACGTGTGCCAAAGCCCTGGCTTGCACTTCTACGAACTTAGCACAAGGGTGCTTAGTTAGTTCCTTATATAGGCCTCCATCGGGGGTGACCCCTTGCCTGAATGCCTCTACTGCGGTCATCACGTCGCAGGATGGTATGGAGATTTTCTCGCGATTGAAACGATCCAAGAATTCTCTAGTAGTTTCTTGGTGCCGTTGACGGATCCGGTAGAGATCGCTGGATTGCTTTTTGAACTTGCGGCTGCTCGTGAATTGGGACCGAAAAGTGTCAGAGAGATCTGCGAAGGACCTAATGCTTCCACGTGGGAGGTTGATGAACCAGGTTAGGGCTGGCCCCATTAAGGTCGTGCCGAATCCCTTGCACATCATTGCCTCTTTTGAATGGGATGGGACCGCGCTCGTCATCATCTTCTGTTTGTATACGGCCACGTGTTCGTTTAGGTCCGTAGTCCCGTTGTACGTGGGTATGTTAGGCACGGAGAACTTTTTTGGAATCTCTACTTGGGCGATTCGACGAGAAAACGGAGATTCGTCAAACCCGTCGGGTGCTTCAGGCTCAAAAGGTTGGAAACCTCGGCTTCCCCTACGGAGTTGGTCAGCGATGACGCTTATTTGTTCAGTCACCTTTCTTCGGATGGCTGCGTCTAAATCGATTGGCTCGCGCTGTTCTCGATCTTCCCCATCGATGCCTTCATCTTCGATCCCGACTTCTTGACACGGTGCTCGGCGTTGGTTAACCGCGGATCGGAGATTGATTGGAGGATTGTTGTCGTGGAAGACTTCTTCACGGTGGACTCGACCCACGAGTTCTGGAGTTACGTCTTGTTGTGCGGGTGCCTTGTCTCAGGAGCCCGGGTATGTACCCCTTCCGGAAGTTCCTTCACCAGCGTTGAAATCTATCCTCCTGACGATTCTGTCAGTGCGCCTATCGACGGGGAGAGAACGGTGCCCCGTAGCTAAGACCTCGTACTGTTGTTTGAGTTTGCTATTTTCGGCAGTAAGGCGTTCTACATGAGCATCGTAAAAGCTTTTTTGGTCGCTCAATGCCTTTTGGAGGAACTCCATACGTTGTCTGAGGTCCGTCATCTCCTCTTCTTGAGACCGACCGCCTTGATTCTCAAGGTTTTCTTCATCACCGGTGATCGGGGTTTTAGGGCTTTCTTCTCCATTCCCGGCCATCGTGTTACTCGATCCGAAAGGAAGTAGAATGGTGATTCTTCTGATGGTTGTATCGATCTAGCCCCACGGTGGGCTCCAAATTGTTTGAGCCAAAATTTACCAAAGGTAGAACCTTGGCTTAGATCGGGCCTTGATCGAATGAACTTAGAAAAATATGAACGAGAATGTATTTTATTGATGTAGAAATCAGAAGAAATAGTGTGAATCAAGCGTCTGAATTGTGTCTCTGCCTCTAAGGATTACATCGACTTATATAGCCTCCTAGAGCATATTCTATCTTAATTAAAGATATAATCTTATCTCTAACTAATAAATCTCGGCTTATTTCTATCTTATGATGAATACAATCTGGAGAAAAATCTATCTTGTAACAAACATATCTCGGACCCTCTCTCCTCCAACCGACTTAGTTGATCCTGAAAATCTTCGTAACCCTGTATGCGTTGGAGATTCTCTGTCTATGGCGCTACGCTTCGTCACCTAAAATTTGGGTCTAATACCTACCAACCCTGATAGGTCAACACCGAGGTCCCTTGTGTTGGTAGGCACACCGACTTCAAGATTTCTATCTTTTTATTTCACAATCTTTTTAAGTTTGGAAAGTTCTATCCTTTTAAAACTTTATAGATAGAGTCTCTAGTATAAATACCTTGTTTTAATATATTTTAGAGGAAGAGATTGGATTGGAGAAAAAGAGGAGTCGGAGGAAAGGGAGGGCGTAAAACTAAACACGTTTTCTTTGGTAGTTTGAGATGCCTGGTTTGTTTTAGAGATTACTTGAAAAAGAAGATTGTATTATAAGACAAGTTTCGACTTTTAATTCAAGTAAGTTTTGTTTTGTTTTCATACAATGTTCTCATTCAATCCTTTTGTTTGCTTCTTTTCAATTATGTGTGAGTAGTTCACTTTTTCTAGGGTCGAGGTTGAAAACCCGGTATGGTCGTGCATGATTGAATGTGTGATGAATGTTTGATTGCCTTTTATCTTTTATCTACTTGTTTTGTGTTTATTCTTTAACGAAAGTTAGAGTAATTCGAGTTTATTGCTTGATCGAAAGATAAAGTTTTAATCTTGAATGTTGATATTCTTCGATAACGAAAGTTTCGAGCTTTGGATCTAAAAATAAATAGAAAGTGAATTAATACATGAAAGTCAATTGATTTTCTTGCTTAAATCAACGGAAGTTGATAGCTTTATCTTCAAGGCATGTTATTTATCCTACACACTATCTTAATTGCATGATTATGTCGTGGTAAACCCTTATCCTAGATCTTTTTCCCATTCGAAAACACTTCTTAATACTCTGTTTTGCATCGGTACGAAGGTAACGAGGCCGGTACCGAACATGCGTTTGTTTGCGTTATTTGCCTTGGTTAAGTCGAAATTCAGCATCGATATCGACCCTGACAAGGTCGGTACCGACGTGATCGAATCTTTGTTTTGCTTTCTTCTCTGCTTTATTTTATTTCCGTGTTTTCCTGCTTTCTAGAATAGTAATCAAACATAAACTTGCTTCCCGTGGACGATCTTGACTGATGCGACCCCCGTCATGGATGCTAGCCAAGAGGACGACACATTCACACTTCGCTCGGATGGCCCCATCACTCGTGCTAGGACTCGAGCAATCCAAGACGCGACACGATCTCTCGTGGCGCGCCTCTCCGCAGGCCACGGCGCGCCCCTCGCCGCGCCGACGCACACAGCCTTGTGCGTCCTCGGCGTCGAGGAACCTCAACTCGGGCCAACGGGGACAACCTCCAACCCCGTGCCACCGTCGGACCCGAGCCTTGCACCGTGCCATGGATCGCTATTTGAGGTTCACGAGACCCTCTCACCAGCGGCCTCGCCAGCGACCGCGCCAGCGTCCGGGACCGTGCCATGACCTCGCCAGTGCCGAGACCCTGCCTCGCCAGCCTCGCGACAGCCTTGTCGTGACACTCCCGACACGGTCACGGACGACCTATCCGTTTTTAGTACTTTTATGCATACTTTCTATTATGGAACATCACTATTGTTAGTTTTATACATTTAGAAGGATAATTATGGGCCTTGCGCCAATCACTTTTGGACCGCGTCGATGGGCCTTAAGCTTGCACGCTTGCCCTAGGCGCGCCGCCATCATATTAGGGTTTTTCTTTGAATTTCTTCAGTCGCCTCTCTATATAAGAGAGATTAGGCTTATGTTTTTAGACAGCGCACATTAGGGTTTAATAAAGTCGAGGTTTTACTCCTTATTTTATCCTTGTGCTTGTGTCGCCCCTCAATCTCTCAATCAAATCGCAATTGCTCTCGAGTTCTCGGTTTTTTTCATTGTTTGTTTGAGCCAATTCACCATCAATTGGCATCAGACCCAAGGTTTGAGTAAGTCTCGTTCAACCCTTCTAGTTCATTCTCACACGTCTTTTCCACCAATTCAAACCCTAGAGTCATCCTCCACTTCGCATATCCGCCATCTAGGGTCCCAAATTTTTTTTCTTTGCTTCGTAATTAATTCAAAAAAAAAATCAATCGTACCCTAACTCATTCGATCTATTGATTTTGGTGAAGTTGTTGCTTTGTCTTGCTAGTTGCATGAACTTAGGACTTGTTTTGCCAATTTCTCTTGTGCTTCGTTTGATTGATTGCGTGTTGATTATCTCTTTGCTTGAATCGGGTCTAGAGGAGAAAACCTAGTCCGACTTGCTTGTTTAAACAAAACAAAAAACTTGTTCTTCGACTATAAAAGCCAAAATAAGGTAACGTAGTCGATTGGATAAAAAAAAATTCGTGAAGATCACAAGCCAAAATAAGGCAAGATCCTTCACTTTTGCTTCTAAATCTCGCAACTTTCATTCATATCATTGCTTGCCTTGCGATTTTGGTTTCGAACTTGCCTTTGTCTTGCTTGCTTGCATTGTAATTTTCGGATCCATATCATTGATCGAGTTTGAGTGACCTTTAGCCTTGCCAATCCTTCAACGTGTGGTTTGAACACAAGGGTCGGCTTGACTTAAGCGAACTGTAACTCATTGTTTAGTTGCTTGTGAACTTCTTACTTGCTTCGATGACTGGTGTCACTATAGGTACAATTTCGGACTCGGGAGACGGTGGAAACAACAACCCAACCGAGGGCCAAAACCCTAGCCAGAATCGAGAGGCTTGGAACCCCGAAGTCGTGGCGCGCATTGAAGAGCTCGAACGCCTCTTGGCCGCGAGCCAAACACAATCCAAGCACACCGTGCCACAGCCGCATGGCCTCGCTTCGGAGATCCACGGCATGCCCGACGTGTCCGCGGAGGACGTCGCTCGTGCCAACGCAAAGGGGAAGAAGCACGCCCAGCCTTCGTCACAATTCGGCACCATGCAACGCATGGAGTCGATCAAAGAAAGTCGCCAATATGATCGACACGATGGTGGTCCCTGGACCGCAGATCGCTATCAAATGGCGCGAGATTATCGGGACACACAAGTCTATGACGTATATTCCGATGAGGAGTACAACTCCGAGGAGTATAGACGTCGACATACGAGTGGGGATCCCAAAAGAAAGAAAAAGAACAAGTCGTCGGCGTATGTGTACGAAACCCCAAAGCGGAAGCACGGGGCCAAGTATTATGACGCCGACGCATATAGAGTTGAGGACGACCTCGGGCATCAAAGTGCTCGTAGTCCGTTCTCGGAGTTTGAAAACGAGTACGATGAGTTCTCGGATTATTCTAATGAATCCTCGTTTCAGCATCCCAATGTGCAGGATCCGGAAGAACATGACAATCGGCCTTCGGATTGGATCCCACCACCGCGCCTTGCCAAGCATCGCACCGAGTACGATAGAGTCTATGGCTCAGGCCGCACGCACGGCGCCTATGGACGGCGCGACAGGGATCGGGACGCGCGGCGTCCTCGACGGCCTTTTGATGGAGACGTTCCGGATGACGGGGATGACGATCCGCATCGAGGATAGCCTCGACATCGGCGTGACAGGCGCGCACATTCGCCTCGGCGTCCCAACCCTCGGCGCGATCGAGATCACCGCGATGCACGGGATCCACGCCAACAACGCCGAGATGTGAAGGTAAAATTCGAAAACTTTTCCGGTTCTTATGATCCTGATGCGTTTTTGGAGTGGTTGCAGGGCACGGAGCACACGCTCCGACATCTAGGTTATGAAGACGACGAGAAGGTGGAGGTTTTGACGCTTCACTTCATTGGTGCCGCTAGGACTTGGTGGAACCGATTCGAGTCCGAAAGGATTCGAAAAGGCAAGCCCCTCATCCGCGAGTGGCATCAACTCGTCTACATCTTGAAGAAAAGATACATTCCGGCCGATTATAAGGACAAGATGCACATTGAAATTATGCGCATCAAACAAGGCACAATGACGCCGGAGGAATACTTTGCAAAGCTCGAGGACATGTTCTTCAAGGCGGGCATGAGTGTGTCGCCTTCCGTTATGAAGACAAGATTTCTCTCGGGTTTGAGGCAGTCCATTCAAGATAGGTTGGAAATCCTTCCCATTAAGGACATCAACAACTTGGTTCACACCGCCATGCAAATCCACAAACAAGAGATGCGAACCAAGTCGGGATGGTCCAATTCAAGGTATGTGTCTAACTCTAGTCAATACGGTTTATCTACTAATCGGTTTCCTCCTTCTTTGCCAAGTCCTTCGACAGGTTCCAAAGCAAAGGCCGAAGCCTCGCCTGCCAAACCACCAGCCGCGCCGCGCACCACTGAGCCGAGCGCCGATCGAGCCCGTGACATGGCTTGCTACAAGTGCGGGGGACGTGGACATATGCAACGGAACTGTCCCAACAACAAGAAGGTTTTGTTCACCACTCAAGGTGAGCCATATGATAGCGAGGAAGATGAAGAAGTTGAGTCGCATGAGATCGACGCCGCCGAGCTTGAGTGCGATCCTTCCGATGCCCTCGGCGTGGCCAAACTTGGCTTGGTTACTCGGCGCGCTCTAAGCGTCCGCGAGGCACCACGCACGGATCAACGCGAGCAACTTTTTCACACTCGATGTTTGGTCAACAATGTCTCGCTGAGTGTCATAATTGATTTCGGGAGTTGTGCAAATTTCCTTTCAAAGAAGGTTGTCGATCACTTCAAATTGCCGACCACGCCACATCCTCAACCATTCAAGCTTCAATGGATATCAAATGATGGAGGAGATTGGGTCGACAAATAGGTAATCTTCACCTTTTCTATTGGTCAATACTCGAATTCAATTTTATGTGACGTAACGCCAATGGACGCCACACACCTCTTGTTGGGGCGCCCATGGCAATACGATCGTCGCGTGCTTCACGACGAGTATTTGAACACTTACATGTTCAATTACCACGGGAAGCGCGTGACTCTCTTACCTATGTCGCCTAGTGAAGCTCTACAGGATGAAGTCGAAAGGCAAAGACAAAAGGCTAGCGACAGCGGCACCGGCACGCCAAACAAGACGCTAGCGGCGTCCGAGGGCAAGAATGCAGATTCTATAAGCGTTCCTGGTGCCAATCCATCCAAAAACAGGTCCAATGATAATCAAGATGCAAAACACCGACAGAAACTGGAGGAGGGCCGACAGTTTGCGTCGAGAGGCCTCGGCAACGCGCCGAACGCCGCAGATTTTGACAAAAAGGGCCTCAAACAGATTTTTGAAGCTTCACTCGGCGTTCCAAGCTCCAAACCCATTAAAATTGAGTTTCCAATAGATCTGAACAAAAAACGCCCAGGGGAGACCAATTTAAGCAAAGGACCGCCGAGCACACCTCCTAGCGTCGCGCAACACGCCGTCGCTGCACGAAAACTCGGATTCCAGGAGCTTCGGGACGAGTTTCACGGCGTTTCCAGGGGCAATCTTCCTCAAATTCCAGGGGCTACAACATATCCAAAAATGGCCCCAAAAGCTGATCGGACGAGCACCGACGCCGAGCCACCCTTGCTAGGCACATGCCAGGATCGTCTTCTCTTAGCCAGGTGTCAGGACATTGAAAAATCCATTCAGGGGAGTCTTTCTTGTTTCATACTTGTTCCCCTTCTTTCCATTAATAAATCTGATAATTCTTCACTCCCCTCTTCTATTGTGTCTATTTTGAAGGAGTTTGAAGATATCATGCCGGATGAGCTTCCGAAGGGCTTGCCGCCGATCCGAGGGATCGAGCACAAGATTGACCTCGTGCCAGGCGCCTCCCTTCCCAATCGAGCAGCTTATAGGACTTCACCAACGGAAACCGAGGAGCTTCAATGCCAAGTTCAAGACTTGTTGGACAAGGGATTCGTCCGCGAGTCCTTGAGTCCTTGCGCGGTGCCGGTGATCCTCGTGCCAAAGAAAGATGGTTCGTGGCGTATGTTGGTCGACTGCCGAGCAATAAATTAGATCACGGTGAAGTATAGACATCCCATTCCATGACTCGATGACATGCTGGATGAGCTCCACGGCGCCGCCTTGTTCTCAATGATCGATCTCCGGAGCGGATACCACCAAATCCGGATGCATGAAGGCGACGAGTGGAAGACCGCATTTAAAACCAAGCATGGTTTGTACGAATGGCTTGTCATGACTTCTGGCTTGACAAACGCCCCTAGTACTTTTATGCGGCTTATGAACTTTGTTTTTCGTAAATTTTTAGGACGTTTTGTTGTCGTCTATTTTGACGATATTTTGGTTTTTTCTAAGGTCTTAGATTCTCACGCGAGGCACCTTAGGTTGGTGTTAGAATGCCTTCGCGAACATTCTTTGTTTGTAAACTTGGACAAGTGTTCGTTTTGCACGGACACGACGAATTTTCTTGGGTTCGTCGTGTCCAAGGATGGGCTGAAAGTGGACGACGACAAGATCTGCGCCATCCGAGAGTGGCCCACCCCTACGACCCCGACGATGGTTCGATCCTTCTTAGGGATCGCAGGGTTCTATAGGCGATTCGTCAAGGACTTTAGTTCCATCGTCGGGCCACTCCACAATTTGACCAAGAAGGCGACCACAATCAAGTGGATGCCGATTCATGAGGCCGCATTTTAGGCCTTAAAAGATGCTTTATGTAGCACTCCGGTCTTGCAATTGCCAGACTTCACTAAGCGC
The DNA here is from genome assembly GCA_964016875.1 of Fallopia convolvulus. Classification (NCBI taxonomy): domain Eukaryota; kingdom Viridiplantae; phylum Streptophyta; class Magnoliopsida; order Caryophyllales; family Polygonaceae; genus Fallopia; species Fallopia convolvulus. Next base: position 8,129,226 of record OZ024724.1, on the reverse strand, counting down.
TTTGAGATCGAGTGCGACGCCTCCGACTATGGCGTAGGCGGCGTACTCCTTCAAGAGAGACGCCCTATTGCGTATTTTAGTGAAAAATTAACGGGGGTAACTCTCAATTACCCGACGTATGACAAGGAGTTGTACGCACTTATTCGGGTTCTTAAGACATGGCAACACTATCTTTGGCCAAGTGAGTTCGTTATTCACACGGACCATGCGGCCCTTGCTTATCTTCGGAGTCAAACGACTCTAAACAGGCGCCATGCTCGGTGGGTGGAATTTATGGAAACATTTCCGTATATTATCGCCCACAAGAAAGGGAAAGAAAATATCGTGGTAGACGCTCTGTCACGTAGGTATGTGCTTTTAACTCAACTTCAGGCCAATTTGCTAGGGTTCTCCTTAATTAAGGAGTTGTATTTGCATGATCCATATTTTAAACCGATCATGGAGAACCTTGAGCAAAGTCGAATCCATGAGACCTTCTTTTTGGACAATGGATATCTCTACCGAGCCGGGAAGCTTTGCATTCCGGCCTCGTCTGTGAGGCACCTCTTGCTCAAAGAAGCTCATGATGGCCGGGGCCACTTTGGCATAGCCAAAACCCTAGCAGCACTTCGTGAACACTTCTTTTGGCCGCACATGGCTTCGGACGTTCACAAGTATTGTCGGGGATGTGTGCCGTGCCAAACTGCTAAATCGAGGTTCCAACCTCATGGCCTTTACACTCCATTGCCTATTCCGGATACTCCGTGGGAAGATCTTTCTATGGATTTTATCACGGGTCTCCCGATGTCTAGGCGCGGAAAAGATTCGATCTTCGTAATTGTGGACCGTTTCTCCAAAATGGCTCACTTCGTGCCATGCAAAGGGAACAACAATGCCACTGAAATTGCAAACTTGTTCCTTGAGCATGTCGTGAAATTACATGGCGTGCCTCGCACTATTGTTAGTGATCGAGACACGAAATTTTGTAGCCATTTCTGGAGAACGCTTTGGGGAAAGCTAGGCACATAATTGCTCTTTTCTACTTATTATCATCCCCAAACCGATGGTCAAACTGAGGTGACCAATCGGACCCTGGGCACCCTTCTTCGGACGGTGCTAAAAAATAACCCACGCCGGTGGGAGGATCTAATACCATTTGTTGAGTTTGCTTACAACAGGTCCAAACACTCGGCTACCCGGATGACGCCGTTCGAGATTGTCTACGGCCTCAACCCTCACTCTCCGATTGATCTTATCCCTCGGCCTTTGAAGAACGGCGAGCACATCGACGCCTCCAACCGTGTCGAAGCCATCCGCAAGCTGCACGAGCGGACTAGAGCTCAATTGGAGCGTCGAGCCGCTCAATACGAGGCACAGCACAACAAGGGTCGGAAACGCATGGTTTTTAACCCAGGGGACCTCGTGTGGCTCCATCTTCGGAAGGACAGGTTTCCGGATTCAAGGAAGACGAAGCTTCACCAGCGTGGCGATGGGCCTTTTCGGGTCGTTGAGCGCATCGGAGACAACGCCTACAAGCTCGACCTAGAAGGCAAGCACTCGGTACACTCCAGCTTCAATGTCGCTGAGCTCTCCCCTTATGTTGCACCCGCTTATGAAGAAACGGGGACGTTTCCCAACCAAGTGGGGGAGGGTGATGCGACCCCCGTCATGGATGCTAGCCAAGAGAACGACGCATTCACACTTCGCTCGGATGGCCCCATCACTCGTGCTAGGACTCGAGCAATCCAAGACGCGACACGATCTCTCATGGCGCGCCTCTCCGCAGGCCACGAGGCGCCCCTCGCCGCGCCGACGCACACAGCCTTGTGCGTCCTCGGCGTCGAGGAACCTCAACTCGGGCTAACGGGGACAACCTCCAACCCCGTGCCACCGTCGGACCCGAGCCTTGCACCGTGCCATGGATCGCTATTTGAGGTTCACGAGACCCTCTCGCCAGCGGCCTCGCCAGCGACCGCGCCAGCGTCCGGGACCGTGCCATGACCTCGCCAGCGCCGAGACCCTGCCTCGCCAGCCTCGCGACAGCCTTGTCGTGACACTCCCGACACGGTCACGGACGACCTATCCGTTTTTAGTACTTTTATGCATACTTTCTATTATGGAACATTACAATTGTTAGTTTTATACATTTAGAAGGATAATTATGGGCCTTGCGCCGATCACTTTTGGACCGCGCCGATGGGCCTTAAGCTTGCACGCTTGCCCTAGGCGCGCCGCCATCATATTAGGGTTTTTCTTTGGATTTCTTCAGCCGCCTCTCTATATAAGAGAGATTAGGCCTATGTTTTTAGACAGCGCACATTAGGGTTTAATAAAGTCGAGGTTTTACTCCTTATTTTATCCTTGTGCTTGCGCCGCCCCTCAATCTCTCAATCAAATCGCAATTGCTCTCGAGTTCTCGATTTTTTTCATTGTTTGTTTGAACCAATTCACCATCAAATCAGCCTTCCGCTACGCCAATTTGAGACCCACTACTCAAGCCAACGATCAATCCGAAGCATCCCAAACGAGGGACGCATCATTGACCTCCCTGTACACAACGGGGCTTGACTACAAATTTATTTGTTGTCGGGAAACCCCATCAACAATTAGGGAGTTGCTACTCGAAATATGACGACCAAAATGCTTGATGTTCCGATAGATGAAATACTTGGACCATGGATGCATGTTAAAAAACCCTAACGATGACCAACAACCCAGATGAAAGAAGTGAGTCAAGTTGAAACATCTCAAGGGCCTCCAGCAGTGCGGGAAATAAATCAAGTGCAATCATCTAGTCATGGCTCGTGATTTGAGGCCTTAATGGGTATTGATGAGGAAGATTCGCCGGTGATGGCCATGTCTACAGAACAAAAAAAACAAGAAGACATAGCCAAGGGTAAATCTGTCATTGACCAGACCAAGCCAACCTAATTCAACCGCCCGGGCCAAGGAATCCAAGAAATTATGAGCTATGATCTCGGAAGCAGCTGCAATGGCTGCAAAAGTCAAGCTGAAAGATTTTGGCACGAGGGTTATGGAAGGAAATCATGCTAGGACCACACAAGCAAATAACCAATCTAACCACCATGGAAAGAAAAAGGACATAAAAGATATCAGGGTTTTGCCCTATCCACAACGTATGAGCTAAAAAGGACAAAATCATGATGGGACCATGATATACACAATTATGTTGTGTGTTTAGGAGGAGTTTTAGCATACTTTTATATGCTTTTAGGTGGTTTAGAAAACTTTCTACAACTAGGAGAAGAAGACCCGAAGATGCATTAATTTGGGATTTTAGAGCTGGATTGAAGAGAAGTTGAAATTTGCGTTTTGATGTTGGCGGCACCCACCGCCCCTGACAGCCGAGAGTTCTTTTAGGCCATCTCCAACAGCTTCTCCAAAACTTTCTCCAAAATGGAGAATTAACTGCCACATTCTCTAAAAAAAATTCAGCTCAACTCCAACACATTCCCTATTTTGGAGAATACTGCATTTTATATTTCTTTGTTACAATATAAAATATTCTACAGTAATTATTTAATTATAATTAAATTTATCCAACATCTTATGGAAATAAAAAAAAATTCTAGAATCGTAACCAAATAAATAATAATATTTTTATTATTTGACTAATAAGGAAATGAAATATTCTAGAAACTTGCATGCATCGTATACTGTTGAAAGGAGAAGAAAAACCATCTAGACAACCACAGAGGTGTTTGAATCCACTTATGATGGATGTGGTGAAGAAAGAAGTCTTGAAACTCTTGCAAGTAGGTATGATTTTCCCTATCTCTGACTGCAAATGGGTTATCCCCACACAGGTTGTACCAAAGAAAGGGGGAATTATAGTGGTGGAGAATCAACAAGGAGAATTGATCCCTACAAGACTTCAGACAGGTTACAGAGTTTGCATTGACTACCGCAAGCTGAATGCAGCCACTAGGAATGATCACTCCCCCTTCCTTTCATTGATCAGATGCTTGAGAGATTGGCTGGCCAAGCGTTTTATTGCTTTCTAGATGGATACTCAGGCTACTTTCAGATAGCCATTGCCCCTGAAGATCAAGCCAAGTCAACATTCACTTGCCCATTTGGCACTTTTTCCTACCGTCGGATGCCATTTGGTTTGTGCAATGCCTTTGGAACTTTCCAAAGGTGTATATTGAGAATTTCATTGAGGTTTTCATGGATGATTTTACTGTATATGGGGATAATTTTGATGCATGCCTAAATCACTTAACACTTGTACTTGCTAGATGTGTTGACACTAATTTAGTGCTTAATTTTGAAAAGTGTCACTTCATGGTAGAACAGGGTATTGTACTTGGTCATATAGTTTCAGCTAGGGGTATTGAGGTCGATAAGGCAAAGGTTGAAGTAATTCAATCTTTGCCCTATCATACTAATGTGCGGGAAGTTCGTTCTTTTTTAGGCCATGCAGGACCGTAGGTTTATTAAAGACTTCTCCAAGATCTCATCACCTCTATACGAACTGTTGAAGAAAGACATGTTGTTTGAGTTCACAACTGAGTGTCAGGCGACCTTTGATGATCTTAAGGCTCGCTTGACAAGTGCCCCTATTATTCAGGCTCTTGATTGGTCTAAGCCCTTTGAAATAATGTGTGATGCTAGTGATTATGTGGTGGGGGCTGTGCTGGGCCAAAAGGAAGCCAAAGCTTCTCATGTGATTCAATATGCATCAATGACCCTGAATGGTGCACAGAAGAACTACTCTGCTACATAAAAGGAGATTTTTGCAGTGGTATTTGTACTTGAGAAGTTCAAACCTTACCTCCTTGGAACAAAGGTCATCATTTATAGTGATCATGCTGCCTTGAGATACCTACTGACAAAGAATGAAGCAAAGCCAATATTGATTCGGTGGGTCCTATTGCTCAGTGAATTTGATATTGAGATCAAGGACAAGAAGGGTGATGAAAACCTGGTGGCTGATCATCTCAGCAGAGTTGTTCAAGAAGAGAGCACCCCTCAAAAACAAATTCAAGCAAGTTTTCTAGATGAGTCCTTATTCAAGATGAGCACCATAGAGCCATGGTATGCAGACTTGGTGAATTTCCTCAGCATAGGTGAATTCCCTCAACCTTTCAACAAAGCTTAGAAGGACAGACTACGCAGTACAACCATATTTTTTGTCTGGGATGACCCCTATCTTTGGAAGCACTGCTTTAACCAGGTAATCCGTCGTTGCATTCCAGAAAATGAGTTATATTCCCTCCTTACACTTTGTCATTTTGGAGCATGTGGGGGACATTTTGGGGTTCAAAGAACTGCTAGGAAGGTACTTGATGTAGGATTTTGGTGGCCTACCATCTTTAAAGATGCACACAACTATTGTAAATCCTGTGACAGGTGCCAAAGAGTTGGAAATATGTCTAGTAGGGATGAAATGCCCCAAACTAGTTTAATTTTTTGTGAAATATTTGATGTTTGGGGTATTGATTTTATGGTACCTTTTCCAAACTCTAGTGGAATTATTTATATTTTGCTTGCGGTGGACTACGTTTCCAAATGGGTGGAAGCGAAGGCCACAAGGACTGATGATTCTAGAGTTGTTGCAGATTTCTTGAAGTCACATATTTTCAACAGGTTTGGAATCCTCAAGGCCCTCATAAGTGATAGGGGAACTCACTTTTGTAATAGGACAATTACTGCTATGTTAAAGAAGTATCATGTTAACCAAAGAGTTTCTACTGCCTATCATCCTCAAACAAATGGCCAAGCTGAAGTATCAAATAGGGAGATTAAATCCATTCTGGAGAAGACGGTGTCCCCTAACAGAAAAGATTGGAGCCAGAGGCTTGATGATGCATTATGGGCCTACAAGACAGCTTACAAAACACCTATTGGTATGTCACCTTTTAGGTTGGTTTTTGGTAAGGCATGTCACCTCCTAGTTGAGTTGGAACACAAGGCCTGTTGGGCTATCAAGAAGTGCAATTTACAAATTGAAAAAGCTGGGGAGCTTAGAAAGCTCCAATTACAGGAGTTGGAGGAGGCCAGGATTGAAGCTTATGATAATGCTATTCACTACAATGAGTGGACTAAGGCTTGGCATGACAAAAATATCTTGAGAAAGGACTTCAAAGCTGGTGACAAAGTCCTTCTATTTCAGTCCCGCCTTAGACTCTTTCCAAGCAAGCTAAGCTCCCGTTGGACAAGGCCTTATGTGATTGCTCAAGTCTTTCCCCATGGTGCAATTGAGCTCTATGATTCCAAAACACATGCATTATTCAAAGTGAATGGTCAAAGAGTGAAGCAGTATTATGAGGGATTTACTAAAGACACAATTGAGGAGGTTGTCCTAACAAAGCTTGACGTTGAAAACTGATGAATTGGCATTACTTCGAGCTACAACGTTAAATAAGGCGCTTGCGGAAGGCAACCCGGCCTACGTACTTTATTGTTTTTCTTGTTTTCTAGCTTAGTTGTTTTTGTTTCGGTTTTTCCTTTGTTTTGTGTGGACTAACCTGCAGGAAGGAGCAAAGAAGGACACTGTAACTGGTGGCACCCACCGCCATTTATTTTTTCAGGTATTTAGCTACGAAGTGCCAGCGGCGACCGTCGTAAGTTCAGTGGCACCCACCGCCAGTCCAGCGGCACCCGCAACCCCTGCCGTATAGGTATCCACCCTTTCCCTTAAAAAAAAAGAAAATAAAAAAATATAAAAAAAGTGTGATGAGATGAGAGAGTTAAAAACAACTAGAGGGTTAAGAGAGGTCGTAAAAAAATCAAAATCAAAGAGTGCAAAAAGAGAGCTTTTTGAAGAAACAAAAGAGAGGAGTGGAAGGGGAGATCTTTCAAGCTCAAATCCACTTCAAATCCGACTAGATCCAAGCCCATCTTTGTTGTTTTTGAGACCGCCGCCTACCTCGCCGCCTTCTCGGTGCTTTCCACGCGGCGACCGCCGCAGATCTGCAGTTTTTCCGAAGATATTCGAGGCGGCACCCGCCGCCAGTTTTACAGCCTGCCGCACCTAAAAATCCGGGTATTTCTAGCCTTTGCTCCTCTTTTCCGTCCATTAAGAGTTCATATTGTTCATCATGAGTTCTAGGAAGCGTTCTATGAGTTCTAGATCCGCCTCCTTCGAGGTCCATGAGGGCCGGAGGAAGATTATTGAGGGACGGGAAATTGTGTCTACTCTATTTTTTGATCCCGTTGCTATGAGGCAATTAGGATTTGAAAGTTGTACTAGGTTGATGTTGACCCATGCTGGATTAGGTAATTTTTTCTTTAAGAGTGCTCCCACATTTCTTGCCTAGACTAAGGAATTTCTGATTACTTTGGAGGATGACCATGAGAATGAGAAGATCTCTTTTTAGTTAGCAGGTTCAATACATGTATTGGCTTATGCTACCCTTGAGGAGGCATTTGGTATTTCCAGACAACCTTCTGATTCTGCTCTTTGGGATGCTACTGATGAGGAGTTGAATTTTTGGTATAACACTACTAGTTTTCCTTCATTTGATCCCAAGGCAAGAGAAAAAAAAATTACAAATGGTCTCATCCTTGTTTACGGATTGCTCATAAGGTGATTAGGATGGCTTGGTATGGCCACACTGAGGCAAACAAGGTCTCTTACACTGATTTAGAGACTATGTGGAGCTTGACACCACAGTGCAGGCTTATTAAAGATTGGAGAGCTTAGTTTCTTACTTGTTGCAAGAAGTGTAGGGACCGGAAGAAGTGCAAGATTGCTATTGGTAGCATGATTTCTATCTTGGGGGAGTTTCTGAACATTCCTTTTCCTCCATCATCTGAGCGACTATCTCCTACTTTTACTTGTGACATTAAGCATCTGAGGAATGTTGTATATCTTACTGAGGATAAAGGTCTATTTTACTACTCATTTGGTCCTCCTACGGACACTTTTAGGATTCCTCTGCCCATTGCTGACTTACCTTTTGGACCTGAGTGTCATCGATTTGATCTCCGGCAGCTGTCAATTCCTGTTAGAGCTCCTGGCTCTACTTCTTTTGCTTCGCATGCTGTTCCACCATCTGTTTCAGAGCCTGTTACGGAGATTGTTCCACAAGGCGATACGGACATGCATGAGGATGTCCCTGGTTTGGATTTTCCTAGTACTTCAGCAGGAGAGGACACTGATTTGAGCTGGCAGGATGATATGATACACCAGATGAGCAGGCTTTCAGTCCGTCAAGAGGAGATGTTCACTCAGCAGTCTACTTTGTCTACTTTTATAGACCAGATCCACCAGTTTCACCAAGATCAATCTCAGTTCTTTCAGAAGCAGACTAGCTATTTCCAACAGAAGGCTCAGTTTTTCCAGGGCGTGTGGCCCACCTACCCCTCATATCCTGACTATCCATAGTATCCACCACCACCACCACCTTCTGATCAGTAGTGGTATTATTCTCTACTTCCCCTTTATTTTATTTTGTCTTTACTACATTAAGGACAATGTGTGTTCTAAGTGTGGGGGAGTTGGAAGTATATTATTATTGATATCCTACAAAAATAATGATTAAAAAAGAGCCATAAAAATTAAAAAAAGGCAAATAAAATCATGGGATAGACTGAAAACCCGAAAGGGCGGTCTAGGTAATAAGCAGGTAATCTGGCAGACACTAGGCCTTGGCAAAAATAGATTCTGAGTGGTGTGAGTTGGTGAGTCCATTATTGAAAAATGAAAAGAGAGTGTTAGGTGAAAACCTGAAAAGGCGCCTAAGCAAAATGAATGGAAAAAAAGAGTGTTTTAGTACAATCTTTTACCGGCACAGGAGACATAAGAAGTGGAGTATAGGAGTGTTTTGGGTAGGTTTTCATTTGGAGGGATAAGGTGTAGATTTATGGAGACTTTCACTCTCTTTGATGATGTTTTTTATGGATTTGTGTGGTGGTTTGTTGCTAGTGGTTTATTGCTTAATGTGTTGGATTAGTAGATTGGTTGTTTGATGGGTTGAGTTGAGCATAATGCTGGCTTGATGTTGATGACGATTTGCTCTCTTATGTTGATGTTGAGTAGGGTAGGTAGTTAGAGCTCAATTGCTATATCTAGTTAGGTTGGGTATTAGTGCTTGCATGAGAATGCTTTTATTCCTCTTTGTAAGCTTCCTTGCACGTTGATGATCAGGGGGTTATAGTTTTTATGAGTGATAGTATTCTGAGTCACTCGGGCACGTGTGAGATTCAAGTGTGGGGGAGTTTGATATACACAATTATGTTGTGTATTTAGGAGGAGTTTTAGCATACTTTTATTATGCTTTTAGGTGGTTTAGAAGACTTTAGACAGCTAAGAGAAGAAGACCCGAAGATGCATTAATTTGGGATTTTAGTTCTGGATTGAAGAGAAGCTGAAATTTGCATTTTGATGCTGACAGCACCCGCCGCCAGACCGACGGTACCCAGAGCCCTTGACAGCCGAGAGTTCTTTTACACGCCAAAAGTGTTTTATCCTGATTGGCTCCTTTTCTATCAGCTTTATTCCGTATTTATGTATTTTTGGATATACTTTTGGACCTAGTTCTATTTATTAGGGTTTTGAGAGTTGCACCTCTTATTCTATCATTATCATATTTTCTTTCAGGGTTTTAGCCTTTCATGGAGAACTAAGCCCTTTTGCTTAGTCAAACAGTTTGAAGCTTTGTGTGACTTTCAGTTGTGAGATTTCTACTATTTATCTATTGCATGGAATTATTTTTCTCTCTTGTTTGAATTGTTTATGTGATTGATTTCAGCAATTTCTAGGGTTGTTGTTATTGAATCTCAATTGCTAGATCTAGAGAAATTACTGGTTGAGTTTCTCTATTTAATAGTAGCAAACTGCATTGTACTAGTATCTGGTTGTGCTAGTCTACTGCAGAAGAGAGTTAAATTACATTCTAGTATAAAAGCTGGTTGTTTTATGCTGGAATTATATCCTGATTATATTCCTATTCTTCATGCTGCTTTTGAATTGAATCTTGATAATTTCAAGGTTATTCAATTAGTTAGGATTGATAGTATCTGGTTGTGCTATTAATTATCTTTGAAAAGGAATTGGAATTCCATATGCATGCGATATTGACTGAATCTATGATCAACTTGTCATACGAATGTGGATCTCTGGTTGACTAAGCGTTTTTCCAATTTGATAAAATTCCGAACTTTAATTGCTTTATTAGTTTTGCATGATTGTTACTTATTTTACTTCATAAACCCCTTTTACTTTAATTGACATAAAATTTACATAGAAAGATAAACCAACCTCCTTGCGAATTCGAACCTTACTTCCCTAAGACTACAATCTTTAGGTTTGTTAGGACTTCATACAAGCAAGCATGGAGCTTATTTGGTTGCACAATCCTTAAGTTTTTGCTCTAGTAGAGCCAAGAATTAGTGGATTCAAGGCAGATGAGGTGTGTCGGCGGCTGGGTTATGACGACGTTCTCCGAGTAGATGCTACTAGTTTATCTAGTGGTATTTTGTTGATTTGGTGAACGACACATATTCTCCTTATTCCCTTATCTCTTAATCCCCAACATATTACTGTGGAAGTCATGCAAAGAGGTGAAGAGCTCTGGTTACTTAAGGCAGTCTATGCTTCATCGGGTCCAACGGATCGAGCAATGTTGTGGGATAACCTATCGATATTGGCTCGCACCAATAATAGGCCTTGGTTGATCATGGGTGACTTTAATGCTACTGTGAATGCAAGTGAACGGATTAGCTCCTTGGTTGGATCAAATCGTGCTTCCTCTTCGCCGAATGGATTGATCAAAAGAATCTTATTAACCTCGGTTTTGAGGGTCCTCGGTTCACTTGGTATGTGGCGGCTTCGATTCCCGGAGACATTAATCGGGCTTTTGGTTTCTTCTCATTCTAATCATCTACCTCTCCTCATCAATCTTGACTCGATCACTGATATTCCGAGGGGTAATCGTCCGTTCAAATTTCAAGCGGCTTGGCTAACTCATGAGACCTTTGGTGAGTTTCTCCGGAATTCTTAGAACACGTCAAAGCCTCTCACGACTTCTCTCAGCCAGCTTTCTAATTCGTTATGTGCGTGGAATAAAGACGTCTTTGGCAACATATTTTTCCGAAAACATAAACTTTTGGCTCGACTCGAAGGTTTCCATTGTGCTCTGGATAGTCAGTCTTCACATGGACTGTTTTGGAGGGTGCGGGAGCTCCGAAAAGAATTAGAGCAATTTCTCCAACAAGAACAAGTGATTTGGTTTCAAAAATCCCGCTCCTCTTTCTTAGTGGATGGCGATCGAAACACTAAATATTACCATCTATCCACTGTCATTTGCAAGAGAGCAAATAAAATCATGACATTGATACTTAATGATGGAAGTTGGAGCATTGATAAGGCTTTGATTAAGTCCACAGTTCTTAATTTTTTCTCTACTCAACCATGTCATTGCCGATTTCCTTTCCAACTATTCTTGCTGATTACTTGATGATTTGGCACGACCTTTTTTTGCTTATGAAGTTTGGGATGCTATTCGGATGATAAACTCATATAAATCGCCCGGACCGGGCGGATTTCCAGTTGTTTTCTATCAACAAAATTGGTCCATTGTTGGCCAATAAGTGAGTGATTGTGTTCTGTTACTTCTTAATAATGGGTTTAACGCCTCTGGGATGAGCGATGCATTTATGCACCTTATTTCGAAATTGGACTCTCCTACCTCAACAACTCATTTCTGGCCTATCTCTCTATTAAATGTGACGTTCAAATTAGCTACCAAGATGATTGTTAACCGGTTGCCTTTGTTTGTTTCTCCGACTCAGGCGAGCTTTATTCCAGGTAGATAAATCAACGATAATATGGTTGTCGTTTAGGAAGTCCTCCTCTCGCTTGGTTCGATTGATAACCAAGCATAAATGATGATGCTCAAGATTGACTTAGCGAAAGCTTGCGATCGTATTCAGTGGAGTTTTCTGAAATTAAGTTTGAGTTGTGCTAAATTGCATGTCCACTTGATTGAGGTTATTATGACTTGCCAAACATCAGGATCTATGGAGCTTCTTTGGAATGGCTTCCCGGCTGGATCATTTCGTCCTTCTCGAGGGATTCGCCAAGGTGATCCGCTATCTCCTTATTTGTTTGTATTATGCATGGAATACCTCTCACATATGATACAAGACATGGTTGCTATGGGGTTTGGCGACCGATCATTGAAGGCGAAATTAGTCTTTTGCGTTTCTTTTTCGCAGATGATCTTATTCTCTTTTGCGGAGGCCTCGATTTCTCAAGCTCCGGTAATTAAGAGTTGATTAGATCGTTTTTGCTTTTATTCCGGTGAAGCTGTAAATTATAATAAAAGTAGCATTATTTTCTCCTGTAAAGTGAATCAGTTGGCTAGGGATTCGATTAGTTCTTTCTTATTTATGTTGGTCTCGAATGATCTTGGTTCTTATCTTGGAGTTCCTACGATTTATGATCATATGTCGACTGATTGTTATTCGTTCCTTCTTCAAAAAGTAGGAAATTGTAATTCAATGGATTCAAGCTCAGTTCTCGTGTGTCCTTCCCTCGATCCACCCAACCTTTTATACCTGCTTCTCTCTCGAGTACCGTTGCTTTTTACTGGCTAGAGATCCAAGAGATTTCGCTCCAGCATTTCTCTCCCGCGTTGCTTTTTACCGGCTAGAACAATCTTTTTATATAAATCGTTATATTAAGTTATATAGGTTATGCATTCAATTTAGGTTTTAATTTGGTGATGTTTAAATTTCTCTCTATATAATACATAAAATACTTGAAATTATACAATTATTACCCATACATTATGAATCTTAAACTAGTTAATATATAAAGTTGAAAAATAAGACTATCATCCAACATCATCATCATAATATATAAAGCTGAAAAAATTGACCCAATTACATGCGCATCCTCTCCTCCTCCTACCAATAACATTAAGATGCAAAATACTAAAAAAATAAGATGATTATACTCATAACAATTAATTATCACAATAAGATGCTAATATGACACTCTCTCTCTCTCTCTCTCTCCAACAACAAAAGAACACTTGTCATTAGACCTTTAATTTTTAACTGTATGTTTGATGACTATGCTATGTGGAGTATATATTCTTAAGTAACATTGTTAAAGAAAGATTATCTCTAGAAATAGCTTTAACAAATGTCAAAAAAAATAACATTAAAAATTGAATTAAAACTTATGACCATGCCAAGTGGGGAGTGCGGTTGTACATAGAGATAAGGATAAGGATTGGTGGGGTTCTACTATAGTATTTTCTTTTCCCTCATACATTGTGTTATTTTAAGCCCAATTCAATGTTCTTGCAAAGTTAAATAATATAATATAAATTATAGTACTCCAGAACATAGAGATGGGCACGTGGAAGGTGAGCGAGCCCACGGGAAACAAAACAGAATGTGTAGATTTGAAGCCAAAAAAGAATACCAGAAACCACAAGATAGATAGAAACACCTGATTTCAGAACAACCCAGAACTAGCTCACAAATCCTAGGGGCCTCAGGACTTTTTTTTTTAGTTTATTCTCAATCCATATATATATATATCCCTCTTCTTGCTTCCCCCTTCTGATACACACAAAACGCCAATCATCCAAATTTCCAATCAATCAATCTCGATCGATCGATATGTTGCAGGTGGCGGTAGTGGCGGAGCTGATGGAGGAGTACACGGCGTTGCTGGCGAGAGTGCTGGAGCAGGTATTCGTGGGAGCGCCGTTTCCGAGGAGGATCCGATTTCTGATCCTCCGGAATCTGCCGTTCGCTTCCCATCATCCTCCTCTCCCGATTATTCTTCCTCCCTCTGTTTCTTCCCACTTTTAAATTTTCTTTTCCCTTTTTTAGTTTAATTCTTGTTATTATAGGAGTTGTACTGTTCTTCGGATGTAATTCAATCTTCAGATTTGAATTCAAGCCCTGTACATACGACGGGTTTTTTTTTTTTTTTTTTGTTTCTCAAGCTGGATTTTGGGTTCTGGATTGAATCATACTTCCCTAGCAATAAGAAAAAAGCTGGATTTTGTCGAATGAATGAAAGAGAAATTAAAATTGAGGGTTATGAGGTTCAAACCTGCTTGCTTCTGTGGCAGAGTAAATTAAGCTTGCCTCTTCCATTAGATAAGGTTTGCATCCATTTTCTTATCATTGATGGGTTCTTACATGATACGAGAATGGTGAATTAGTGTGTTTTTATTTATTTATCCTACTTTTAATGTTAATGACAAGGAGCTATAAATTATAATTGGAAAGGCATAATAGGTTCTTGACTGTCGTTAAATACAAATTGGATGGGTCTGTTGAATGTTATAAGTTTCATCTTCTTGTTCTTGGAAACCGAAAGGAGGATGGTGTTGATTATAATGAAATTTTGCCCCTATAGTAAAAATGGTGTTTGTGTACACACAAGCTCAGTGGGTTCCATCCTAAAATCAATTATCAATAGAATGAGTAATTTAAGGGTATTTATACTGTTTTATTTTACTTTATATTTTCGATTTGGGACAAATATTTCAATACTCCCCCGTAAGTGCAACTAGGGGAAATAGCTTCCTCAGTTGACACTTGGACGAGACAACGGGTGATGGACATCTCAATCTCTTTCTAGCCAATCTAACCTTGGACGTAAATCACCCATGCACAATGTTGAGGGGTAAAATTTTATGAATTTCAAAAAAATCATGATTACCCATAAATTTTATAAAAATTAATTATAAAATATAAATGTGATTAATTTTCATTAAACAAGGTCACAAATTAAAAAATTGGAGAATTGGGTCTTATAAATTTCTAATTATTTTTAGTCCACTATATAAATTAAGGCCTAATTTTACTCCAAAGCCCAATGACCCAACTTTTTGTCAGATCATATTTGTGATGTGTGGTGTTTAAACTTAAAAAAACAAAAGAAAAGAAAGAAATCAAAATTGAAGGTGGGGGTGCTCGTAGACATGTGGGAAGTTAGACAATTGAAACTCTTAAAAAACAAGAAATAAAGTGTGGTGCTAAGTATGGCTACACCTTTTTGCACACTAAATTTGAACTTATTGCACCACGGCATAATATAGCGTAACATTTTCACGCTATCCCATGCCGTAACACAAAAAACTATTACAAAAAGATATTCTAATCTCGTTTTTAAATTTTTTTGCGTAATGTTTAAATATAACGTGTCTATGTAGCGTTATATTACGGCATAACGAAGCGTGAAATGCAAATTCTCTATAACAAAATGGATTAGACTGAAAATTGACATTGGGCCGGCCCATTAAATATCACGGCACCACATGCAGTGAGATCACTACACAACGTGCAGTGAGATCACTACACCACGTGCAGTGAAATTAGACACCCAAGAGTTTTATCGCGTTTGAAATTGGGCCGGCCCATCAGTATGTTTTTCTATTTTATTAATTAATTTGATATTATTAATTGATTATTTTATGTTTTAGTGGTTAATATTTTCAATTGGATTTTTTTTATAATTTCTTAGATTTATTATATTGATTGATAATAATTATTTTATGTAATTGCTTGCAATTCGAAAACATTTATAGTTATGATCATGATAAATTTTATATACTCTACCGAAGAATGGACGATTCTCAATGAATATTACGTTTTTTTATAAGAATGAATGATTCTAAATGAATATAACAATTTTTTTTTAAGAATGACCGATTCTTAATGAATATATCGATTTCATATAAGAATGAACGACTCTAAAGGAATAAAACGATTTCTTATAATGTTGGATCGTAAACCGTTAGCAAAGAGCTTGGGAACTGGCTGTTAAGCTGTTCCCAAGGCAGGGGAAGTAAATTAAGCGCAAGTATTAAAAGCAGTAAAGAACGCAGTTCCCTTATAGAGGAACCCCACTACAACCAACTAGTTGTATGGGTAAACCTCTACATCCGCTTGGAGAATTTTGAATGACTTACTTATATTGATTGCTTTGTTCCTTAGTTACAACAACTAGATTCACACTTCTCTGTTCCTACGGGTTCTTCCTAACTCTAGCAACACTAGTAAATCCTCTCAACTGAGTTCCTAAGCTCACAACAGCAAAATACAAGTAACTCATTACACTGACTTCTCAGTTCCCTTGCCCTTGGGAAATTCGGCTTCACCGTCGTCGAGATCACACACTCGCCGGCGGGGACTTCTCTTCTTCTTCTTTCTCTTTTCTCTGGTATGGGTATTTGTGAGTTCTGGGAGAAGTGCACAATCCGAGTACTATTCATTTGGCTTTATAGTCCAGGTATGCTTGGGCAGTCGCATCTTTCATTTGTGTCCAAAATGCCCTTTGCTTGATGCCCAAGTTGTACTTTCTTCACATGTGACTTTGGTTTCAACTAGGTCAACTTCTTGAATCAATCGGACCGTTGGATCAAGCGTGACAGTCTGTTTCTCAGACTGTTCCTTCGGGCTGTCCAAGACAGAATCCCGCGATCTGCGCTGAACGGTCGTTGTCCTCACATGTGAGTTCCCATGTCATGGGAACTGTCTTCTTCAGAGTTCCCTTGATGGAAACTCTTCATCGTTGTAAGCTTGTGTTCTCTTGATCATTCCTGGGAGTTCCCATTGCATGGGAACTTTCCTCTTCAGAGTTCCCTTGATGGGAACTTCTGCATTGTGAGCTTCTGTGGCTTTTGGTTATTCATGAGAGTTCTTGGCTGTACCTGCGTTCCTTAGAAATACTTGAACAAACCACATTAGTTCCTCATGGTGTTTGTCATTATCAAAACTCGGAGAATGGCATCGTTGATCCGTTGTTTAGAACCAGAGGTCCTAACAACATCCCAACATATAAGAATGAACGATTTCTATAGAAATATAACGATTTTTATAAGAATGAATGATTCTAAAGGAATATATTGATTTTCTTATAAGAATGAACAATTCTAATGGAATATATTGTTTTCTTATAAGGATGAATGATTCTAAAGGAATATAACGATTTCTTATAATAATGAACGATTCTAAAGGAATAAAACGATTTCTTATAAGAATGAAAGATTTCTAAAGGAATATAACGATTTCTTATAAGAATGAACGATTATTAAGGAATATATTGCTTTTTTATATGAATGGACGATTCTAAAGGAATCTAACGATTTTTTATAATTTTGAACGATTCTAAAGGAATAAAACGATTTATTATAAGAATGAACGATTTATAAAGGGATATAACGATTTCTTATAAGAATGAGCGATTCTTAAGGAATATATCGATTTCTTATATGAATCAACGATTCTAAAGGAGTATAACGATTTCTTATAAGAGTGAACGATTCTAAAGGAATGTAACGATTTCATATATGAATGAACGATTCTAAATGAATATAACGATTTCTTATAAGAATGAACGATTATAAATGAATATAACGTTTTCTTATAAGAATGAACGAATCTAAATCAATATAATGATTTCTTATAAGAATGACTGATTCTAAAGGAATAAAATGATTCCATATAAGAATGAATGATTCTAAGGGAATAAAACGATTTCTTTTAAGAATGAACGATTATAAATGAATAAGGATTTCTGATAAGAATAAACGATTCTAAATGAATAACAATTTCTTATAAGACAATGGAGAGCAAAAAGGAGGTACAAAGACTTTTATAGTTGATTTTTTTTAAACCTCTAAAACCCCACGACTATCCAATATATATGTGTATGTGTGTGGATGAGGGCTCTTAAATATCATTAATTGTGCAATTATGTGTGATATGAAAAGTCTTAACCGGTTGGTGGCTATTGAAGAGGTACATAAGTTACAAACTCCAACTTTATCATTTTAGTAAATATTTGAACAATTATATTTTAATGAGGCGTAATTATATGCTCGACAAATAATGGCAAATAAAGAGGTACACAAGTTACCTTTTCAGCTCATTCAATGTATTATCTTATAATAATGAACGATTTTTAAAGGAATATAACGATTTCTTATATGAACGATTCTAGAGGAATATGTTGTTTTCATATAAGAATGAACGATTTTAAACGAATATACGATTTATTATAAGAATGAACATTTCTTATGGAATATAACAATTTCATACAATAATATAACGATTCTAAATGAATATAACGATTTCATATATGAATGAACGATTCTAAATAAATATAAATTTTCCTTATAAGAATGAACGATTCTAAAGGAATACAACAATTTCATATAAGAATGAATGATTTTAAAGGAACAAAACAATTTCTTATAGAAATGGACGATTCTAAACGAATATAACGTTTTCTTATAACAATGAATGATTTTAAATGAATATAACGATTTGTTATAAAAATGAACAATTCTAACAGATTTGGGCAGACCAGATTAGGCCCAGCCTAGTCCAAATCTCACGCAACCTGGTGCCGTGATCTCACGCAACCTGGTGCCGTGAGATCTGGACTGGGCTGGGCCTAATCTGGCCAGCCCAAATCTGGCCCAGGTGTGTATAACAGTCCACGCTTTGTTCCGCAGTTATATCACGACACTAGATAGCGTGATATCACGCAGTTTTTCGAACAACCCCGAAAAAATACCTTGAAATTGAATATTTTAATACTTTTTAATGGCACGGAATGATATAGCGTGAAATTGTTAGGGCATATTGTGTCGTGGTGCAATAAGCTCAAAAATAGTGTGCAAAAATCCCGAACGCTAAATATGGGCAGTTATCAAAATGAACTTCCCGTACACAATATTTTGAATCATTAAATATTCAAAATAAAAGGAGTTGCATGTGGTGGGCAGTTATTAAAGTGTAAGCCCATCACTACTATTTATGGGTGTGAAGCGGGGGTTCTGGTTTTTGGTCTGCCATCCTGCACAATTCCACTATTCAAGAGAAATCACATAAAAAACCAATTTCTTCTCCTTCGTGTTCTTCCATCAGTTTGCACAAGGCAAAAACCCAACAGACCACAACAAAAACGAGACTGAGAGAAAAAAAAAGAAGAAGGGAAGCAGAAGAAGGTAGAAGACGGACGTCATGCTCAAATGTTCTTCAAGCCATTTTAAATCAGGGACAAAGGATTTAAGTGGATCCTCCCTTATTTCTTATGGCTAAATTGTCAAAATCCCGCCATGTCATTTTAAATCGGGGCAAAGGATTCAAGGGGATTTCCCCTGATTTTTTATGGCTAAATTGTCCAGACTTTCATCATTTCATTTTAAATTGAGGACAAAGGATTCAATAGGATCCTCCTTGATTTTTATGGCTAAATTGTTCAAGTTTTCCTTACCATTTTAAATCGGGGCAAAGGATTCAAGTGGATCCTCCCTGATTTTTTTTGTTCGAAATTCTTCCTATGGACATATCCGAGATTCAAGTAGATCTTTGAATGTCAAAAATCGAGATTCAAATGGATCTCTAAACTTTAAAACTGATTTTTCAGGGGGTTACTCTGCCCAAATTTACTCAAATCTCTTTGATCTCTCTTTCTGCGTTTGCCCATTTTCTTTTATGCAGTACCTTTTCCATTCTTTCTTTCAGTTCATATCCAAACAACCCAAATCAAACTTACTTCCTCCAATATGGTCACTGTAAAAAGCATGGTGTTTTGCTGAAAACTAATCAGATTTATAATGCCAAATTTATAAAAGGAAAAAAGGAAATCAGAAAAAAAAGAAAGAAAGATGGGAAGTAGTTCACATGGGCATTCAAAAGATTTACAAACACACTTTAATATTTTTGTTATAAAATACTTTTGAATAGTCAAATAAAAAAGGCCTATGTACTACGCCTACAATTGTAAGTGGAGGTTTTTATAGACTAAATTGGAGACGGGTTAAAATCCAAAATAGATGATTAAATTGTTATCTATAAAGATAAAATCTGTTGAAAATGTGTGTCTTTTGAAAACTATAAGACATGTCTGCTAATGCACGGGGGATCATCAAATCAACTTGTTGATTGTTTTCAATCAGTTTGGGATAATGAAAGATTAGTCTAACAAAAACAATTAACATTTCAAGATTGGGCTAAAAAATAAACAATACAAAAGTAATTGATGGGTTTACACGTACGAACAATGTGAGAGTGGACTCGATTGACATGTGACTATACATGACAAATCATGATGTCACATTATACGCACAATATTAAATCTTTTTCCAAACTTGAAAGGTTTGAAAAACTCTCTAAAACTCAATTAATCTTGGAGATTGTATCTAATTAAGTCATGCAACACTAATTAAATCTATTCGAGGGTTCAAATGATCATGAATTTGAATACGTGTACCCATAAGTTTGAGTAAAACCCATTCTAAGTGACCCACTAAAAATGTTCTATAAACTAAATTATGGCCAATAGAAAATTGAACTATTTAATGCATAAAGCTTGGTTCAAAAAAATTTTTGGTCATAATTAAAGTTGGGTCAACAAATCAAATCTACTCAAAGTGTATCTTATTTTTAGAACTACGTAAAGACTTGACGCCTTTCAACAGGCTACGTAGTCAACTCGATATTAAATTTAATCAAGTAGAGTCGCCAAATCTCAAAACTCAAATCAAAGATAAAAATCTCTTTTTAAGTACCACGTACGATTTGATCCCTTTTAAAAAGGGTACGTAGAAAACTCGATAAAAAAAGCAAAAACGCTACCGAGTTCAATCGCAATCCCAAACCAAACTAAATTCTCCAAATCCAAAAATCGCACTAACAAATTGTGCACGCCAAATGCGAAGGACTAGATCATCCTTCGTAGAAGGTGGGTTTAGTATCCTTCACGTCATACAAATGATAGTTGGAGTGGTTTAGGCAACCCTTCCTAGAAGGTGGGTCTATTCTCATTCCTCTGATACATGAAAAATCAAACACACAAATAAAAACAAAAACACTCTGAACTACGTAAGGCTTGATTATCTTTAAAGAGATACGTAGGCAACCCGTCGAAACATGGGTGCAACCCAAATCATAAAAAAACCAAATTCTTTGTATTTATATGACTTTTAATCAAAACGGTAAAAAGAAAGGGTCAAACTCAAATTTCAAAATCAAATAAAATATATTTTGCGAATATTTTCACATTTTTGTTCAACACACAGGAAATGCAGGAGCGGGCGGCCGGAAGACCAACAGTGGGTTTGCGGCCGGTTACCTCGCTTTGATACCATGTCAAATCTGTGGGCCACCATGTGAAACTTCATGGGCCACATGCATACGTAAGCCCAGTACACAAGCCTAGTGGGGTTCCATCCTAAAACCAATTGGCAATAGGAGGAGTAACCCTGTAACAACCCCGACCAAAGTGCATACGTCATTCGGCATTCATATAAGATTAAGAGCATATGCATAGCATATTGACATGATATATAGTGAGTTTTTAAAAGTAATATTTATTTTCGAATTAAGTTTATTATATTTTACAAAAAATTTAACTAAAAATTAATTATTAATTATTTTAGGGTAAAGTTTGTAGTAAAGGAGATTTGAGGGTGAAAATCGTAATTTTGTAAATGTTTTATGCCTTGACATTCTCGTGTTTGTTTATATCATGTTCTTCTTGATTTTTTTTCTTCATACAACTTATGTACTAAAAAGGCTACAGAGACAAGATGAGAGGAAGAAAAAGTTAGGAGAGAAGAAAGGTTTGATTTTTTGGTTATTTTTGTTGTGGATCTGGTACAAGATTTCTTCTATCGGGTTTTAATCCTGAAGTACAAGCTTGATTTGGTAAGTTTTAATTAGTTAATGGTTTATTTGGATTTTCCTAATTTCTCCAGATCTAAATCTACAGTTTCTTTTGATTTGAAAATCAGTCAATTTATAGTTCTCAAAGGGTGTTTTTGATATCGGATTTATATTCGGTAAAAGATTTCTGAATATTTTTAGGGTTTTGTTTTGTAAAGATATTAGGGATCCCTTTGATCAAGTTTTTCAGAAAGGTTTGAACTAGAAAAATGTTATTTCATATATATAGCTTATCGATGTCAAGTTTTAAAGGATTTGGAATTATGCACAAGAAGTTATAATGCATTCTGGCATTTTATTGCATTTGGGGTTAGAGTTGTAAGAGTAAAAGGTTGTTTTTGCATTGGGTTATATATAGGAGCACAAGTCATAGATCGTGGTTAAAGAGAAAGGGAAGAGATATAGTATCTGTCTTGAATAGGTGAGTATAGACATGAGATTCAACCCTATGTGCTATATGTGCCATACGGATATATGAGCTATATGGATATATGTGAAATATGAATATATGTGCTATATGGATATGCGAGTATATACCGGAGATTCAACCCTATTGTTTAATATGGATATATGTGATATATGTGCTTTATGAATATATGTTCTATATGGATATATGTTTTATATATTCTATATGAATATATGTGCTATATAAATATATGTGTTTTAGGTGCTATATGCATATTTGTGGTATATGAGCTATATGAATATATGTGCTATATGTGTTATATGAATATATGTGATAACTCTGAAATTTCCAGAGTTGTTTGCACCGAAAGTATGTTAACAAATGGCATATGATATATGGTTACATGATGCACTTGATTGCATAGCATATTGAAATGAGATTAAAAGGACCTATGACTGTCTTGCCTTGAATTTATATACAAAAGAGACCTACGGGTCATACATGAGGCCTAAGATGCCTAATAGATGGTAAATGAGCAAATGAGGCCTAAAATGCCTAAAATTCGGTAATGGAAAAGAAAAAAAGTTGGTATATGGAAAAAAAGAAAAGAAAGGAAAAGGTTGTAATGGAAAAGAGTCGGTAATGGAAACCCGGGACAGATTCACGCTTGAACAGTTCACAGAATGATAAATCGGATACATCCACATTTGCATATGTATAGTAAATTCTTACACATGACATATATATATATATATATATATATATATATTTATATATATATATATATATATAATATGTATGTATATGTACAAGGACTAAATGTTTAACTCTATGTGAAATAATTGATGATGGTTTATATTCACTAAGTATGCGACTCATGTAAATCGCAAAACAATTTTTCAGGTTCAACTAGTTCTTACTGATGTGTGTCCTTTGATGTTCGTGTTTTTAGTATAGTTTTTGATAGGTTTTCTTAGGTTATTAGGATTAGTTTTGATAAGTTTAGAGTTAGTTTTGTTTGTTTTTGGATAGTTTTACATATTTTGTGAAAAGTATGGAAGCTACTCTGTTTTGTGTCTTTTTGTAGTTTTTAGCAAGGAAGAGTTGCTGTTTGAAGTTGGAATTGAAGAGCTATGATAAAGGATGGAAGAATACAGAGTGAAGAAGCTGAAGTTCGAGTTTTTAGAAGAGAAGTGTTGAAGAAAGCCAAACCCAGGCTCGTTAACGACCCTGAAGGGTTCGTTAACGAGGCCACAAGATAGAATAATCGAGAAGATGACTTTGTGATTCACCGATCCTGTGCGGGAATTTATTTCCGTGTCGATAGAGTATCTTTTTATGATTTTAGGGTTATTATATTATGTATTTTAGGTCTTGTTATCTTTCTAGATTTTATTTCTATCTTTTAGAATAGATTCTATCTTTTTAGGAAAGTTTATATCTTTTAGCCTTTTTTAGTTTCTAGCCTTTTTAGTATAAATACCCTTCTATTCTAGCATAGAAGGGGGGGATTGGATCGTAGTAGATAGAGGAGAGAAGAGGAAGAACCGAGAGAAGAGAGAGACGAGTCGGAAATTGTGATCGAAGAGCTCGGTGGACGAGAGTTACCGGGGTCGTTAGTCTAGGTTTTGGTTCGTTATTTTGGTTTCTTCGGTTTCTTCTGGATCTCTATAAGACGATATTTCTTATTAATTTGAGTAGTGTTTTGTTTTCAATGTTTTCTTTGATTGAAGTTATTTGTTTCATAGTTATGATTAGTGAGTAGTCCTTTTCTCTAGGGTCGGGGTTGAAACCCGGCATAGTTATGCATGATTGGTGAGTGAGATTATGTGTTGAATGCCTTTTATCCATTGTTGAGATTGTTTGTTGTGCTTATACCAAGATGAAAGATGAGGTAATTTGAGTTGTTGACTTGATTGAAAGAGAAAGTTATAAACTTGTAGGTTGATATTGTTTGAATACGAAAGTTTCAAGCTTTAGATCCAAAGAAAGCAATTGAGTGAGTTAGTTTATTAAAGTAGATTAATTTACTTGCTAAGTCAATGAAAGTTGATGCATCTATCCATTTAAAGGCATGATATTCTATCTTCTTACGAGCTTGTGTGCATGACTATGTTGTGGTAACCCTTGTCCTAGATCTTTATTTTTATTTGAATTCTCTCATAATCATATTCATTGCGGAGTTTGTTGACTCGGTACCAAGCTTGTCTAAGTCGTAGTTTTAGTCTTTTTATTTACAGTGGGTCGTTAACGAGGCTGACAACTTCGTTAACGAGGCTGCTTCTGTGTGTTTTTGTTTGCTTTTTTTTAATTTTTAGTAGTCGATAGACAAACAACCTTGCTTCCCGTGGAACGATCCTGACTATGCTATACTCAGCGGGGTCTTGACTTATAAAGTTATTTGTTGTCAAGAAACCCTCTCTCAACAAATTGGCGCCGTTGCCGGGGAAGCAACGAGTTTGTTTGTTTATCCGTGGGTCTGGGAATAGCCCGACCCCGTTTTTATTTTTAATTTCTGTTTTATTTGTCCGTTTTCTCAGCGTATGCCGGTAGGACGTCGGAGGCTTGAATTCGACAACACTGGTTATTATTCAGAACCTGCACGTTCCCTGCACCGTAGACGCCGAGAGAACCGAGCCATGGCCACACCTGAAGAGATAGCTCGTCAGATGGAAGACCTCCGAAATCAGATGGAGGCGTTAAAAACCGAGAAGGAAGGCGCTACTGCCGAAGCTGCGCATCAACGAGCTAACAATGCTCGTCTACAAGAAGAGCTGAATGCCTATCCGAGGAACGCCAAACAATATATGCATCAGGAACTGAGGGTGCCAGAATCTCCTATTGTGCTTCCAGAGATAGAGAAAACTTTTGAGATTAAATCTCAATTCATATCCTTGATCAAGAGGGCTCAGTTTGAAGGGAAACCTTGCTTCACAGATTCCGAGATCACAAGGGCAACTCCCGGCCCGCCCCGAGGAAAACCCTAAAGGACAAATAGCAGCGGTGCACCTTAGGAGCGGGAAGACATTGCCGGAGCGAGTCCAAGCTAATGACAAGAAGGAAGAGGACGTCACAGTGTAGATCGGTAACGGGCCAGCGAGAGCAAGTACCGAACCAATATGCCACGATGACGAGGCTCCGAGGGTACTTAACGACCCTAGCCCAGGTAAGTTCTCTAATTCGAGACTTCCTGTAAATTCCAGGGTAGTTAACGACCCCATCAGGGTCGGTAACGACCCGCCGAGGACACCTAACGACTAGTGTCGACCCGGTACTTTCACCTCTCGAGCCTAACTTGGTTACGAGAATGGAGAAATCTCTTCCATTTCCAACTAAGAAATCCGTGGACTCTACTGAGAGTAAGTTCAAGCGTTTCTTGAAGATCCTTCAGGGCATTAATATTTCCATCCCATTCGCTGAGGCCCTAAGCGAAATGCCGGCTTACACAAATTTTTTGAAAGATATTCTTAGCAGGAAAAGATCCATTACTGAGCTGAAGGATGAAGTCCGATCTATTACTTTACCAGAAAAGCTTGGAGATCTAGGGAGATTTGCTATCACAATTGGTATAGGCGACCACAAATTCAAAGCTTTATGTGATCTGGTAGCCAGTACCAGTTTGCTGCCTCTTTCCATTTGGTTAAAAGCCAACATGGGACTGTTAGAGCCTGTGGATATGAATCTCTTCATGGCGGACGGATCATGTGTTAAAGCCACAGGAGTTGTGGATGACTACCCTATTCAAGTTGGGAAATTCTTCATACCAAATGATTTCGTCGTCCTCGACATGCCTGAGGATCCTCATGTCCCTGTTATTCTAGGCAGACCATTCCTAGCTACAGCAAATGCCAAGGTCGATGTGCGGAAAGGACTTCTTACTTTTGAGATTGGAGAAGAACATGTGGAATTCAGCTTAGGCCAAAACGCAAACGACCCAACCGCAATCGCACAAATTTAGTTGCCCCAACCAGAACTCAACATAGCTGATACTACCAAACTTCCACCAACTTCTAAAGAGGACGAGATCCTCTCACAGGACCCTTCCAAGCTCACATGGCTTACTAGTAAGTCTCATATACGAGGACACAATCAAGGTGAGTACTTTTCTTCTTGCCCCATTCCTGCACCATGCCCCACAGTTTATGCTATTGAGGAGTCCAAACTGCCTTGGTTTTCGGATTTCACTAACCCATATGTAGGAATACCAGGCATACTCATAGAAGACAAGGGACCTAGCTTAGTGACTCAAGCAAACAACACCTACAAAGCTAAGTATGGGATATCCCGAGACCCTGACAAAGCTACAGAAGAGCCACCTTGAAGCAAGGGAAATACATCGGGATAACGACGTTAAACATAGCGCTTACGGGAGGCAACCAACTCTTAGTTTAGACTAGACTTTTTCTTTTTAGATTCTTTTTCTTAGTTTTCTTTTGAGTTTTTCTTTTCTTTAGGAGTTTTTCTTTTCTTTAGGAGTTTTTAGGATAGAAATTAGGATAAATTTTGAGCTAACAAGATCCAGGAGAAGGGCTCGAAAATCACTCCAAGAGGCTACGGTGGCTCGTTAACGACCCACCCAGGGTCGTTAACGACCCGGTTCGACGACCCGATTCGTCAAAACGGGCATGTAAATTTTTTTAACCTAATCTATCTTTTTACCTACCCCATGCCGCCTCCCTTCACCTCTTCCTATCCCTACCCTCTCCTATATAACCCTTCTACCCCTCATAAAAATTTCACTCTCAAATCCTTTAACTCCAAATCCCTCAAAAATCCTACCAAAGATCTTGGAGATCCCCCACCACCGATCGGAATCCTTCACTCCACCGACCACCGAGAGGCCGTCGTTACCGAAGTCCGGAAACCCGATTTTCTCACCGACGAGATCCGAGCTCGTTAACCACCCCATTCCGACCTCTTGTTCTTCAATTTCTCGATTCTCCGATATGATTTCTAAACCCTAACTTGAAATTGCATGATTCATGGTTTTTAGGGTAAAAATTTCATGTCTTGGAGCTTGTTCATAGAGAGGTCGATTTACATGTTTGGATTTTGTTCATGAAAATTCTTGGTTGTGCTTAGTTGTTCTTGTTCTAGGGAAGATTATTCATATTAGATTATCTATTGCAATACTCTAATTAGAAAAGCATGAATTTTTCTTGTTCTAGTCTTAAGATTCAAACTCTGCATGTCAAAATTTTGGGTAATTCTAGCATGTTCGAGATGGGTAATTGAGCAAGTATGGGGTGCATATATCCAATTGCGTGCTTAGTGAGGGAGTATAGAGGATTGCATGCTTGATTTTGGTCTGATTTTTAAAGTTGAAAAACTCGGAATTCTGCATACTGGCTCTCGGCAGCTCGTTAACGACCCACCCAAGCTCGTTAACGACCCTGCGTAGCCTCAAAAATCAATACCCAGTCCAGATTCGTAAACGACCCAATTGGGTAGTCAACGAATAATTCCGAGGACTATTTTGAGACCAAGTATGGGGTCTCTTGCCTGACTTATCTTGAGTAGATCTTATCTTGGAAAAATCATGATTGTTTTGTAGATCTCATGGCAAGTTCAAGTAGACCCGCTACCCGATGTCAGAAGAAGAGAAGGAACCAGAGGTCCCCATCTCCACCTCGCATGGATAATGTGATCTTGAGCACTCAAGGCCAAGCAATAGTAGGAGTTGTAAAAGAAGGATGAAAGAAAGGATCATGACCTGAACTAATTAGATTAGAACAAGGAGACTTACCTTTGTTATTCTGAGGAGGGGTCGTTACCGAGGGTATGTGGGTCGTTATCGACCCCACTGGCGATGTCGGAGCTTCGGTAACGTGCCTGTCTAGCCCAATAACGGGTCGGAATTCACCCACATCGTTGTGATTCTTCAGAGAAGGGACGGTACCGACCCATGGTGGGTCGGTAGGCTTCTCCTTGATGCTTTTAACGACCTCATTCACAACAGTATTGAAGCGAAACTCGACCTTCTCTTCCCCAATGTCGAATGTGAGTAGTCCCTTTCTAACATCAACTCTTGCCCCTGCGGTGGCTAAGAATGGTCTTCCAAGAATGATTGGTACCACAGGGTCTTCTGGCATCTCCATCACTATGAAGTCGTTGGGAACAAAGAATTTGCCTACTTGTACAGGGACATCCTCTACGACTCCAGTGACTTTGACGCATGATCCATTTTCCATGTAGAGATTCATATTGACAGGTTCCAGCGGTCCCATATTAGCTTTGGAACAAATAGAGAGTGGTAGGAGACTGGCACTAGCACCTAAATCACATAAAGCTTTAAAATGGTGAGTTCCAATACCTATAGTAATAGCAAACTTACTTGGATCACCTAGCTTCTCGGGGAGCTCCAACGACCTCACCTCATCCGTTAGCTCTGACATTGATCGCTTCCTAGATAAAATCTCCTTCAAGAATTTAGTATAAGCAGGCATTTCATTCAAGGCCTCGAAAAAAGGAATGGAAAGATTCAAGCCTTGAAGCAACTTAACGAAGTGCTTAAACTTTCGTTCGGTCGAGTCCTTGGGTTTCTTAGAAGGGAAAGGAAGTACCTTAGAACGGGATTGAATAGAAGGAGAAGGGTTAGAAGACTTACCTTGTGAAGGGTGGTCGAGATCGACCCCAGTTGGGTCGGTCGCCCCGTCTTCCTCATTAGCAACATCCTTAGGAACAATCCATGAGGGGGTCGTGCTCGACCCTAAATGGGTTGTGCGCGATCCTAAATGGGTCGTGCGCGACCCTAAATGGGTCAGTCCTGAGGATTGTTCCCTCTCCTTATGCTTGGGTGGCTCGATTAACGCCTTACCACTCCTTAGGTGCATGGCTCGGACTTCACCATCACTTGGTCAACTTCTAGGATTCTCATCGGGGCGGCCCGGGAGTTGTCCATGAGGTCTCGGAATTTGAATAGCTAGCTTGCCATTTTGGGAATCGACATTCTTTCTCCATGAATCAAATTCTCCAAACTTTGCATGAGCACCTTTCATTTGTGTGGTAAGCTCGGCTCGCATTCCATTGATTCCTTCTTACAGCCCTTGCACCCATAATGGTGGCTCTTGATAGCCCGGAGGATGGTAGGGAGGGGGACGGTTCTCTTGTTGAGGGGGTTGCTTTTATTGGTCATAATTTGGATTGCCCCAAGATGGTTGAGCATTTTTCCTCCCTACATAATTGTTTTGGTTCCTATAGGAACCTCTCATGTAGTTTGCCTCCTCATAAGCCTCAACGGCTCGCACTTGCTGCAAGTTAGTGCAATTGGAAGTAGTATGGGCAGAAGACCTGCATTCTTGGCAAGATTGAGAAGATTAAAGTAACTTACTTGCTTTTTCAATCGGTTGATCTCATCCTGCATGAATTGGAACTTCACATCTCGATCAACCACATCGGATTGTGGTTCATAAATCTTCCTCTCCGTCGGCTTAGCTTGTTGGGTACCGCACATAGCATCATAGTTGGTTGGTTTGTCCAACAAAGCCCAAGCTTGATCGGGATCCATCTTAATGAACCCGCAATCGGCGTGAAGGTTGATTATGTCCTTTGTATAGGCATTAATCCCCTGAAAAAAAATCTCCTGAAGCACATAGGGTGGTTGTCCATGAGTAGGACATTGCCGAAGAATTTTCTTAAACCGCTCCCAAGTTTCCACAAAAGTTTCATTGGGAAGTTGATTATAGAAGTGATGCGCTTTCTTAGCTCTATAATCTTGGCCGGTAGAAAGAACTTTGTCAAAAACAGGTCGTGCAAAGCCTTCCATGTAGTAATCGACCTAGGAGGTAAGCATACGAGTCAAGTAAGTGCCTTCCCGGATAAAGACCATTTGAACGCCTTCAAGAGCACATATTCAAGTGACACGCCATCGGCAACGATGGTGGCACACAAGTCGGTGAAGTTCTTGATATGCTGCATGGGACACTCAGTGGGCTTGCCCTCAAATTGAGATCGCTTGGTAAGAGTGATGAAATGAGACTTGATCTCAAAGGCGCGTTCAATTTCAGGGAGGACAATAGTCGATTCAGGAACCCTAAACTCGGGATGCATGTATTGCTTGGTATTCCTTGGGATAGCGTTTAGTTGCTCCTGAAATCACTGCGCAGCTGCAGTCTGAGCGTCTCGGTCCACTTGCATGCGCTGCATCTGAGCGCGGAGTTCTTCAACTTCTCGAGCAAGAGTATCAGCATCAGCCATTGCTCGTCTTTCTCTCAAACGTCGATGGAAGGATATCTCGGGTTCGCTATCGTAGTCTATCCCAAAGGTTATCCGGGAAAAACGAGATGGCATACACTGCGACCAAAGACAAAGATAACAAAATTAGAAAACAACAAACGGGTAAGGGCTAGTCCCAAACCCAAATATCAACTAAACTAGGAACTATTGCACACACCCCGGCAACGGCGCCAATTTGATGAAGGGTTTCTTGAACAAATAAATTTATATTCAAGATCCTGCTGAGTACAACGAAGTCAGGTTCGTCCACGAAAATTAGAATAGTTCTAAAGATTAGTCGATGAACTAAGAAAAGCAAAGATATAACAAGCAATCAACGCCGAGACCGAACCAAAGCAGGTCGTGCACGACCCTAAGGGGGTCGATCCTGGGCATAGAAAAACACACGAACTCACACAAACACAACTAAAGGCTCGAGCACAACGAGTGGGTCGAGATCGAAGCAAAGACACGAGATTTAATCAATATAAAAGACAAATCCTAGGGCTAGGGCTACCACAACAACAATCATACATGCTTCCAAGAAGAATTCACAACTATCATGCAATCTAGATCATAGAAAAGTCAACTTTCGCAAATTAAACAACTTTCTACCTATCCTTCAACCTAGGAATAAATCAAATTTCGGAAATAATCCTATTAGAACTAATCAAACAATCAACCTTACACTTTCGCTTTTGAGTTAATCGCAAGATATATGCCTCAACTTTCGCAAAGGAATTAAGCACAAGATAGATAGATATGATCTCCAAACATTCAAATCATGAATTCAAATTTTAGAAATGCATGATTGTGTTGGGTTTTCACCCAACCCTAGAATCTAAGAAAACTACTCACTCATGGCAAAGGAAGACAAGAAAAAGGAAGAAGAAGACATTATCAATTCAAACAAAATTCAAATTAAACCGAGAAGAAATCTTACAAAAATGTCTCAAACTTGTTCTTTAAGTCTCACTTCTAAACAACAGAAAGCGGAACCTTTAAACTAAAGGGTTTTACCTCCTTTTATAGAGAAAAAGGAGCCCTAAATTAACTAGGAAAAAGATATAACAACCTTCCTAAAATACAAGGATAGAATATCTCCTAAAGATCTCGGAATATGGAGAAAGTCGGCGCCTCGCACGACCCAAATGGGTCGTGCACGACCCTCATAGGGTCGTTCCTGAGGGCTTGTTCTCTGGTTGGGTCGAGCACGACCCTGATAGACACTACGAACAACCTTGAGTAAAACTTGCGTAGCGGATTCATTACAACTCCATTTGACTCGATTCTTTTTCCCATATTCTTGTAACGAAATTCTCTACATCTTTCTAAGCTCAAACTTGATCTTCAATGACTTTACTTGAGCGCTTAATCTTCATCTTCTCTTCAATCTTGAGTGCTATCTTCCATCGGTTTTGCTCTTTTCCTCAAAAAATGCTCCAAATAGCTTCTAAAAACCTACAAAACACCACCAAAGCTTATGTAGACTCCATATCTTAAGAAAATACTAAAAACCTACACAAACGACTCAAAATAAAACACATAACTAAAGAAAAAGACTCAAACACATTAAAAACACACCCTAAAACATGACTAAAAAGGCGGACATCAATCTACTCGTGAACAAGTCTATCACTACTCATCATATTAATACCACTAATCAACATGCAGATTTGTTTACAAAACTCTTGGTCGTCAACAGTTTTAATTTCTCTTATGCAAGTTGGGCATTCTGGATTTATATGCGCCAACTTGAGGGGGGGGGGGGTATTGGATATTTTTGGGTATATTTTAGATCATATCTTTTGTATATCTTGTGTATGATTTGGCCCGGTCTTGACATTTTAGGGGTCCTAGGGTGAAAAAAATTGAGGGCCCCTTATTGTGAATTTTTATTATATATACAATGTCATTTTTTTATAAGGAAAGGAATTTGATGTACCAGATATGTCTAGTAGATCGAGAGGCAAAAAAAAAAAACGATAATTGGACAAACCATACATTGACATATTTATACAATAACTTCCTTTTGCCAATTCTCAAACAAGGGATTGAACTAATCTATATAGTGATCATAAAAACAAAAACAAATTTAAATTAGAGCTAAAAATAGAAGACAAATATAATCATATTTGCAGCGGGTCTTGACCTATTAGAAGTCTCCGGCGAAATCATATTAAGGCCTCTACTATTTAAAACATTCCCATTAAAAACCCCCTAAAATAATACATTTATATTACTTAAAATTAAATATAAATGGCAAGCATTGAATCTCCTATAAAAAAGAAATAAATAAAACAATATCAGGTTTTAATTATGGATTACTCCATTTGATTTAAACTGTCTTTTATTATTTTCAACCAATCATTTAATTATGGTTATATCTAACAATGCACCGATATATGACAAATAATAATTTATATCCTTCTAGAATAAAAGAGATCTAAATCAACTCGTAATAATACTTTTTTGGAAGAAGAAGGCGTAACTAATAAATAGTTTTGTCAATTTTACCAATTTTTGAGCCTGCATTATAGAGTAGTAGATACTAGAGACATTGTTATGGACATGTGGGCCTTACATACTAAAAAATAGATACATATTTCTTTCTGTAGCTTTTTTCTAGTTTTTTTAGTGCCCATTTTAATATTTTTCTGTATTATTAATACACTAGTAGGTATACATTTGGATTGGCCCCCTATAAAATTGGGCCGTGGGCGGGCACCCATGCTACCCTCCCTTATTGATGTGATTCCATCTACGGAGTCATGGCCCCATGATTTGAGTGAAGATTCCATCCCTAAAGACAAGCCCAATCTGCACGATAAAGGGGAGCCAATACATGGACAAGCAACCAAAGACGATGTTCGAGGCGCTAAGAAGCCGAGACAAGGATCCATACCCTATCTTGGGCGCATCACACGAGGTTTAGCTAAGTCTATACTAGACAAAATCAAGGAGGAGCTCATGGCTCATAAGTTTCCAATGGCTAATGACGGTGAAGGTTGGAGTGTTCTTGTGACTATTGGTTCGACTAGTGCTAAAACTTGAATTATGTTTTGTTAAGGGTTTTTAGTTGAATTTCTTGAAATTTAAGGGTGTTTTATGTAATTTAAGGGTGGATGAGTTGAGAGAGGCATGGCATTATGGTTATAAGGCTTGTGTTTGGCCTCTTTCCAAAGGGAGATTGGACGAAAATACTCTCTTGTTGCTTACTTTCCCTTGCAATTTCAATTCAAGTTCTTGTTCTTGTATTTCGTTCGTTAAATTCTCGTTGTTCAAGTTGTTGGTGAGTAATATCCGAAAATTGGGCATCTTAGTTTTTTTGAGAGCTTGGTGAGTCATATCCAAGTTGTCAAGCATCCATATCCCCTTGTTCTCCCCATTTCGGTCCATCATCCATCTCGGTGGTTTCTGCACCCCTCATTAAAATCGAAATATCATTCAATCCACTCATCATATAGGTCTGAAATTTTGAGGGGTTAAACTAAACTCTGAGATCTAACTTCTCGAATTGGAATCACTCAATTCCGAATTCGGACGAGGAAGATTCAGCCAGTTGAAGACGGTCAGTTGTGTGGTGTTTGTTGTCGGAATTCCTTGGATTCTCATGGCGATCTCTTTGCACCATCATCCCCTCCATCGATCCTTTCATCAAGTGGTATCAGAGCGACGCGAAGGTATCGCCATCTAAATCTTGTTCCGACCTTGAATTTCCACTTGTTGCAAGTTTAGGGTTCGAACTCCATAGGGCTGCGTTGTTGTTGTTGTTGTTTGCAGCCATCATCAAATTGTTGTCTTGTGTTGTGGTCGTTTCTTTGTCTTGATCTTGTTGTTGTCTTGGCTGAGTGGGTGCTCAGCCATGGCTGCAAAATCATGCTCAAAAACGTCTCCATAGAACACCAAAAGATCTTCATAAAATAGTAGTTGAAAGGTTGCTTTTGATTGCTTGATTAATGCCTTACTTTAGTGCTTGATTTAAGTGTGTCTTGCAGATTTTGGCTGAGTGAAAACGTGGGAATTGAGTCCATAAGCCAGTTTTCTTTTGATCCCTTGTTATCATTACATGCTTGTTGAATTGGGTCGACTCTAGGTTACGGGAAAGACATCGAGAATTGCTAGTCTTGCTTGGTTGTTTCTTTTCTTGTTGTGGTGTTTGAGCTTTTCTTGATCCATTTTGTTGTCATCTCCTACTTGCAACTTGTCGGATTTTCATCTCGGGCAAGTTTTGGTGATTAATTCGAGTGCACTCTATACTCTTGTTGTTCACGTGGTTTGTTAAGATGACAAGTGTAGGTGATGAAAAAGAAAAACAAAAGTTTGATGAGGAGTTCTCCAACTCGGTGGCTGCCATGTTGAAATCCATGCAACAATCCTTTCAACAATCTATTGAAGCTATGAAGACACGCATGGATGGCTTGGAGCACCAAATCCTAGGTCTGGACGAGAGGACACAAGTGCCTCAAGTGGTGAAGATCAAGGAGACACGAGAAGAGGATCAAGGTTCGAGGACGACCCCTTGTAAAGGGGAGGAGACTTCCTTCCAACAAAGAGTGATGAGTGACACAGAACAACCTAAAAGAGAGACTCCTTTCCATGGATTGGAACAACTCATTACCATCAAGTGTCCAATAGAATTGATGCACATATTGCAAGAAGAGGAGGAAGTTGTGGAATTGTCTCCTAAAATCAAGCATCGTCCTACCATCACTCCTAGCTCCATGAACTCGTTGGCGACACCATGGATGGATGCATTTCCTATGATTCCTTCATGTTTGCCCTTCTTGCTCCATGAGGAGGACGAGGTTTTTTTAGTCACTCCAAGCGGTGATTACTTTCCCTTTCTTGTGGAGGCCAAGAAGGATGTCTTCATCATGGAGAATGCCACACCAAGGGAGCTAGAAGCCCTACCTTCTTTGTTGAGCTCACAAAACTTGATAGATTCGAGGACGAATCTTTTTGAAGGGAGGAGGATGATGTGATTCCATCTACCGAGTCATGGCCCCATGATTTGAGTGAAGATTCCATCCCTAAAGACAAGCCCAATCTGCACGATAAAGGGGAGCCAATACTTGGACAAGCAACCAAAGATGATGTTCGAGGCGCTAAGAAGCCGAGACAAGGAGCCATACCCTATCTTGGGCACTACACACGAGCCCTAGCTAAGTCTATACTAGACAAAATCAAGGAGGAGCTCATGGCTCATAAGTTTCCAATGGCTAATGACGGTGAAGGTTGGAGTGTTCTTGTGACTATTGGTTCGACTAGTGCTAAAACTTGAATTATGTTTTGTTAAGGGTTTTTAGTTGAATTTCTTGAAATTTAAGGGTGTTTTATGTAATTTAAGGGTGGCTGAGTTGAGAGAGGCGTGGCAATAGGGTTATAAGGCCCATTTTTGGCCTCCTTTCTCCCTTAGATTTGAATGAAAAACCTTGTTGCTTACTTTCCTTGCATCTTTCAATATAAGTTCTTGTTCTTGTTTTCGTTCGTTCAATTCTCGTTGTTCAAGTTGTTGGTGAGTAATATCCGACAATCTCAGGAATCTTAGTTTGTTTGAGAGCTTGGTGAGTCATATCCAAGTTGTCAAGCATCCATATCCCCTTGTTCTCTCCATTTCGATCCATCATCCATCTCGGTGGTTTCTGCAACCCCTCAGTAAAATCAACATATCTTTCAATCCACTCATCATCTAGGTCTGAAATTTTTAGGGTTTAATCTAGACTCCAAGATCTAACTCATCGAATTGGAATTACTCAATTCCGAGTTCGGAAGAGGAAGATCCATCCAGTTGAAGACGGGTTAGCTGCGTGGTGTTTGTTGTCGGAATTCCTTGGATTCTCGTGGCAATCTCTTTGCACCATCATCCCCTCCGTCGATCCTTTCATCACTTATGGGTCAGGCCTGTATGATATGGCTTGGGAACCAAGCATATTGTAACCATATTGTAACCTCTCCGGCCTAAATCAACTAGTGGGTATATGAAACTTCACTAGAATTATTTAAACATTTGGGCTGCCCCTTTCCCAACATCAATTGCCCGCTTTTGTCTTCCCGATATCTCTGACCGTTCCCCCGCTCTACTCCACCTCAGCCTTCCTACCAATTATAATAGACGTGCCTTTCGTTTCATCAACGCATCGTCTCTTGACGCGGACTTCCTTCCCCTTGTTGCAGACTCTTGGAACAACACCCCTACGGGTTCCCAATGTAGTGATTCGTTCAGAAATTAAAACTCCCCAAAACCGATAAAGATCGCTCCCGAGTTCCACCTTTGAACATCTCTACTCTGAGGTTGAAAGTGCTAGGCAACATTTTGCTGATATTCAAATTGACCAGTAAGCCACCCCTCTTGACCACACGCTTCTTTCTCCTGAGCGTGAGGCCATCATTGGTCTGCGCTCCCTCTATGCCAAGCTTAAGGCCACCACAAAGCAAAACGCCAAGCTTGTAACACCCCTATTTTGCAACGATGGATATTACCGTCAGTGACCTCGGACTTTACCGTTCAAAGTCACCCTAGGCTTTATAAGGTATTAATCTTAAAGAAATGCGGAATTTTAATGGTAATACATGACATTAAAAGGTGCTCAAATTGAGACTTCAAATATTGTCATTACATCTTAAACTGTTTCAAAACAACATGATAGAGTTAAGCAGCAGAAATATTGAAACCTTGTTCTTGCAAAGCGTAGTGAATCCAAAATACGGAAGAAATATCTTTGAGAGGAATTGACCTTCATTCCTTAAACTTTCTTGATTCTTCATTCTTTAAACCTTCAAAGGACGTTTCCAAGAGTCTGGCATTTGTCGCGAAAGGCGAGAAATACCAGGAAAAATGCGAAAGACAAATGGAATTAGTCTAAGGAGACTAAGCAAGTGAGAATGGAAATTCTTAAGGGTAATTAGGGTAAGTTAACAAATCATTTAAGAGGTGTAACACCCCCTTCCTACCCTGGAGGTATTACCGCCAGTAACCCCGATTAAGACTAAACCGAAGCTACCTAAGGCTTTAAACTGATTGAACAAACTAAAAACAAGGTAATGAAACCATTTAAAACCTAAACAACTTAAGTTAAATATTACAGCGGAAAAACACGTAAAAGATCTTATACAAACCTTAAATTAAAAGAATAAATACATAGAACAACTTTCTATTCAAAAAAAATCTTTTTGAAGTCTTCCTTGAGTTCTTATTTTTGAAACTCAGCTTCACTTTGAAGTAGTTCAATCATGATCTTCACTCAAGTATAGCCATTGGAAACCTTTCTTCAACTTCTGGAGCTTCAAACCTCTGAATCTGCCTCTTGAATCAACTTCCAAGAAGAACCTGATGTGTCGTAAACCAACGATGGACACCAACCGACCATATAAAAGAAAAGAAAATGGACGAGTTAGTCTAATGATAGACTAGCAAGCGGAGAATCTAACTTGGTTCTTATGGTTGTAACTAAACATATTGGCATCAAAATCCGATTACACTCGGATTATGATCCAACAGTTAGCAGTCTTATAGAGAATAAGAAGGAGACTCGCATAATCAAGAGAGAGAACACCACCACTTGTGGTTTCTTTTAAGAAGCATAAACAATTGTTGGGAGCTCATATTAATCACATCACATTTTGAAAAGCCTCCATCGACTAATCAGATTAACTTAACCAAAATTTGATTAAGAATCATTCATAACCGGGAGCAAGAATGGCTTTCCGACTGGACGAACCATTCAGGTATATTAATGCGCCTAACACACTTATCTTATATTACTTTCAAAACATCTCACAAATAGGTTGGTGATTCATAATCGGCTCGAACTACTGCCGAAATATTTTGGTATTGTAGAGATCATCGGAGTATTTCCGCCATGGTCATCTACCCTGTACCAAGATCACAGGACTTAAGCTATCCTTGATCTTTCATTTGCATATGGTGAGGTTGAGAACAAAGATGCCTATTACACTGTGGTCTACACTGCACCGCCAATTGCACTTAGCTAGAGTGCGCATCACCCCTCTCACACGAAGAGCAGTGGAAGAGTCATGACCCACCATTAAGATTAGGCCCCTCCTAAAGTAATATTCATTTAAAGAGAGGATATGGAACCACGTTCCCCTCCTTAAAACTACCTTAATCACAACAATGTCTCAGCGTGAGACAACATACAAGGTCACCCAAAACGGACCTAAATCCAGTTCTACCGCAAAACTGAATAAACAACATGGTCAATATTTCTAACAAATATAACAACCTATCATATTTTATTAATCATACAAGTTGTTCCCAACGCAAATATTAAATGGGATCCAATTCCTCATTTAATAACAATAACGCAAGAGAGAATCGTCCACTTGCCTTAGAAGGCGTGGTCAACGCCCTTAACAATTCCAACAATAATCTTTACCATCATTCTGACAAATATAACAAAAGGATTTCTCAGCAACGAGCTCATAGAAACACTTTTTAGTTGTATTCTCAACTCTTACAACTTCCTAATCGATAAACGATTTAATTTCCGAATATCGATATATAATAAATCCTTAGTTATCATGTTTCAAGGAGCCATCTTGGCGGAATTATAATTAATTATCCACTTCACTTTTGAAACAATTTTCTAAATAAAAATTGTTCATTAGCAACAGTTCTTAAAGATTACCAAATCTCGGATCAAACGGATTAGCAACGAATCCTGAGTAATTATCTCAAGTCCTTTACCTGCCAATAGGTAACCAAAACTTGTCTTCACTATAATGGAAGATCCGGACGTCCGTTTCAGGAGCGGTTTGTACCTGTGGGACCGTATCAACATCAAGACTATAAAAACCATAAATTTAATTAGCAAAGCGGAACCTAAATGCCCTTACGGTGGCTCCACAACTAACCCGCTAATTAATTTCAATCGTATATACCTTCACTCGAGCCCATGGCTCGTTTGGCTCCATCATGGCTCGATCCCCAAGCCCGAGGGTGGATGAGTATTGCCCGGAGATAGCCCTTGTGGTGGGTGTTGGTCGGAGTAGCTAGTGAACGCCGGTGACGACGTACGATGAGGCAAGAAGCTAGCCGTCGGTGTCGTCTTTGAATCCTATCTCTCCGTCCATTTTTCCGACCTGATTCAGCTTGTAGTTCGGCTTTCTTTGTGCAGTAGCAGCACCCAACAAACCCAAGAGGAAGAAGGTGAGGCGGAAGGTGGATTGTGGAGGTGGAAGGGGCAAAGAAAGGTTGCCGGCGGTGGAGGCTGAATTCTTTCTCCAGTCCGTCGTTGTTTCGCCTCTCTCGGTTCCTTCCTTTGGTTTGACTTTCAAAAAGGTACGAGCCCACTCCCACATCTATCTCTTTGTTCCTTCATAATTAAGGCATAGAAGAGTCGGTTTAATAACTAAACCCATCTCGAAACGGGACTCGCGTTAAAGCGGTAAAATTATGTACCTCGGGTGGAAAAACTTACTAAATACAAAACGTCCCGTAAATTATGTAGACCAATAAAACCAATTTTCCATGATTTTATCACGCTACCTTCAATTTTTAAGGCTTCTGTTTCGTATTTTAAATCCTTTACAGTACATAGTTACAAAGACGACTTATCCAACAAATATTCTTTTTCCACTGAAAAATCCTAGAATTCACACCGATCCATAAAATCATTTCTTTTTGATTTTAGGATATCACCAAGAATTTTCTAGGATTTAATCTCCAACAAAAATATTGGATTAAGCGTTAAAATAAACAAAGAGGTTAAAAGGATATCCGAGAAAAATTCAAAAATATCCTTAAAAACTGCAGTTATTACATTAGTACCCCCTTAAAAATGGTTTCGTCCTCGAAACCAAGGAGAACTCAGATCACAGATAAAGATAGCACAAGCACATACACACCACCACTACAAACTTATACAGAAGTTTGTAGTACCCCCTTAAAAAAAACATACTGTTACTTCTGCACCAAGCACAATCAACCATTGCTTAGTTACCAAATTTCTTCTTTACAACATTCATTAACTTTGGAAAATGACTCAGCATTTCCTGCCTAGTTTCTCAAGTCTTTCCTTTACCTCCATTTTTAGGCCAAGGTAACCTAACAAAAGGTATCTTTCTTATCCACGATTCAACCTGACCCTTCATCATAAATGTCATTTGGTTGAATATCCATCTTACTATTGTTGAGTACATGTACATGAGATATATTGAACGCATACTATCTTAGAAGAATCACAAGGATGACATTATAGATAGAATGCACTGAAGGTGGCAATGCCAACCGATAAACAATCTTACCAGTTCTTTCCAGTATCTCAAAAGATCCAACATAGTGAGCATTTACGTTGTCTCGCATTCCTCAGCAGAATATGCCTTTCAAGGTGGATATTAGAAGAAAGCGTCGTTCTTTACAATGAACTTAACATGCTCTCGCTTTAAAACAACACACGACTATTGTTGCTTTTGAGCAGTTAACACCCTTGATCGTGATAGTGCAATATCATTGTTGTTCTCTTGGCCAAGTCTGGCCCATGAAAAACCTTGTCAGCATTGTCATTCCAACAAATTGACAACCAATACTTCTAGCCTTACTAACCCTCAAAAAGAGTCATTTTCTTTATCGTGAAATCAAAATTCTTGTATGTGGATTCACTCAAACTCAAACTATCATTCCAACTCGTGTGGAATCCAGAATACATGAACACCCCAGCTAACTTCTATACTTTTTAAGTTATCTTAAATGCATTAAAAAGAATACTCTAGATGAGTTTCTTAGCAACCTCCATATTGCCTCCTTCTTTCATTAAGTCTTGAACGACTAATGACAAGAATCCATTGAACATCTTCCCACTTCCATTCTGAAACAGGAAGAGATTATAACATTCTATCTGGTCTTCTATGCTCAAACAAGACTTCCAGACAAATCAAGCATATCAAAATGAACCCGGTGACATTACACTTCATGTCAGTCCATCAAAAGTTTTATCTTAATCCTTATACATTTACTTGTTCCAGGATGAACTAATCAAGCAAATAAATATGCTTCCTTTGAATTAAGCTTTCGAAGCTCATCAACTATAGACACACATGAACAGTTTTGAAACCAAGCATTCCATAATCTTGAATAACAAATCTCGGTGTCTTACCTTCTTGATCTTCTCCATTGATCTTAAATAATATTACTTACCCATACTACTTTTCCTTGATTTGGTCAATAAATTTTGAATAAAATCCTAGGGGATTCACACAACCTTGTTGTCATCCAAACTAAATCTTTAGTCCTTCTCAAATCAGTTTATTAACAAGGATTACTTGAAATCCTTACTCAATTTCCTTTTTGAGATAAAATCTCAATATTACTTTAACCAAGAATATGAGATTTATCCAACACATGACAAGATAATAACCTATCTTGTCAATCCTTTACATCCTTTTCTCAACCAAAACTCAGCTTGGGCATACTGACATTCAAAAGTAGTTATCTCTCTCAACTACTTCAAACTAAACTCTTATGCATTACTATACCAACATATTGGACAATAATACCTTTAGTCCAATAATTTTCAACAAAATTGTCTCCATTGACAATTTTTAGTCTTTTTCATCAAAGAACTGTTTAGACTTCACTTAACATTCTGACTTATTGAGTAACTTAACTCTTAGGATTAAAAACATTTCTTCACATGTCCACTTTCTATATCCAACAACTTATCAGGCTGAGATTGAATACCAATACTAATTTACATATCCAAACTCCAGACCCATCGGAGTTCTGCTTAAAGTCCTCACTTGACTATCTTATCTTAAAAAGATTTAAGTTTTCAGGACAACATGAAAACAAATAACAACTAATGGAGAAATTACTAATACATCCTTTATTCCAAAGAAAGGATTACTACAATATCAATCCTTAGAAAGGGTTCCATCCCAAGAGTCCATATCAACTTACTTTCAAGAACAATTCCGCTAAAAAGGCAATGACTTTCTTAGGTGACGACGTCAACCAAGATGAACTACTAGCAAACTGCTTAGAAAATTCCAATTATCGTTGACTGAAAACAATCCCAAACTTTTAGATAAGTACGAAGTTACTCCATGCTCTTCAGAGACCAACACAGATTTGTAAAGAATCTTACCAAATTTCTTTACTTACAATCGAACTGTTTTGGAAAGTTTGACCATACTCCTTAAATGGTATAAGATATCAAGGATATACTTAACTCAAAAGAGTTTTACCAGATACTAGATATAGAAATTGCTATAATGCAAAAGAAAGCTTGCATCTTTTCATCTCAACCAACTATACTTGCAAAACTCATATAATTGCAAAACTTATATGATTGCCAAATCATACTAGAAACTATTCTTTAAAACCCAAGGAATTATGTGATTTTATTCCACCATGTGATCAGGATGGGGAGATAAATAAACATAATCCTTTACTGCATTCTCATAGGAATAAGACATGTAATATTGCCTTACCATGTGATCAAGATGGAAGACAAATCACATTCTTACTCACCACTATGAAAACCGTAGAAAATTTATTCATGAATTCCGTATATCAAATCAGCATTTCTTTTTAAAAAAAATACATACCTGAATTCTACAAAGTCCTAAGATTTTTCTCAAAAGAGAAAATCACAATACAAATTCAAATATTCCTTAAATCATAACAGCTTGACAGGAACTCGACATAGTCTACAAGCATACAGGCTTTCACTTTGAATACCGCAGAAACAAAGATTAGCTACTCTATGAAGAAATGGGTGCGTCAAGCCAATGCATCAAATAAAAATTTTGACCTTATCTTGATGATGCTACTTACGCTTTACCCTAATTCTGTGTTGACATTTGCACATTAGCTGGCCTTACCAACTTGACCAAAGTTTCAAATCAAAACTGAGCCTCAAAGGACCTAAGACAATCCAATTCACTTCTGAGCCCCATATTTCTCTTTGAATGTGACACTTCCTTCCCTTCTCAAGGTAGAGCCTGATGACATACCCTGACTTTTCTTAATTAGACATACTACTAGACTTTTCTATAATCCATAGTATCGAGTAATCTCTGCCTGATCTAACTCGATCTTAGCCTTACTTAACTTCACAAGTTTCATAAAAGGAGTTGATTGCTTGCATCCATTTACTTGCAATCCTTATAGAAAATGTGATTCCAACATTTTCATGATCATAGCAAAGATTCTTCTTCAA
This sequence comes from Fallopia convolvulus, assembly GCA_964016875.1. Lineage (NCBI taxonomy): Eukaryota > Viridiplantae > Streptophyta > Magnoliopsida > Caryophyllales > Polygonaceae > Fallopia > Fallopia convolvulus. The sequence continues at coordinate 8,085,759 of OZ024724.1, read as the reverse complement.
TCATTCTCAACTTGTATGCCTCCTTGACATACTACTTTAAAGTTAGGCAAATATGACCCATTGACAAAAATTTCAATACTTGAGTTCATCCATTCACAAAGCAACAAGTCTTCTGCAAGTTAATAGTCATTTAAATTCCGATATCCAAGAGTGACTATCAAACTCTTTTGACAATTTTAAGGACTTTCCATCCTTGTACAACTTAATCCTCTCGATACAAATAAAAGTGCAGTGTCAAACTCTGCATCTATTTCAAGACATTCAATCCATATATCTCTCTACATATAAGGAAATTCCTTTAATTTCCAATCTCTTTTAGCAAAAGAATGCACATGACCAAACAAGGTATTCTTAAACCTTTCTCAATTCAACATTGGTGAACAAACTAAACTTCTCCATCATTCCCTTGTCTTCTCACTTAACCATAAGGAGATTGCATATACTTTTTCATTAATTTAACTTCAAACCACATTGCAAAGGAAGAGATTATGGTTAGAAAGCTTGCCGACAACTTAACAGTTTCACCAGTACCACCTTAGATATTAGATTTGACAGATATAAAATCTTCAAAATCCAAACACAACTGAAATTATCCTTTTAGCGATAGAGTCTAAGCCTTATTGACGATAGATGATTGATATTTTTCTCCCAACTGTTTAAAATATCACAAACGAACATACCAAAATCATTCCTTGAATGATCTTTTCAAAACTGAACTTTATCATTTCGATCCTTGAATAAACATAAGCCAATACCATTGGCAAATTAGAACATCTTACTACTGATCCCATTACTAGTCCATTATAGACCTCAAGTCTCTTATCATTATCCCAAGTTGGGTATCATACACGAAATTCCAATAACGTTGTCGCATAAGTTAGTCATCTGGATATCAACAACTCATGTAATCAATTAACACTTGTGCCAAGTAGTTAATTGAACATAAACACATTACTGATGAACTTTTACCCGTTCAATCCATTCTGACCAATCAACCTTATTCACAATAACCTTGATGATTAACCACTTGTTCACAACTTAAACTGAACCAACATTCTTCGTTTCTTTCTTACTATAATCATAAGAAATCCGCATTCCATTTAGGAATCTCCATCCTCTTAACTCAAAGGATAACAACATATATGAACATCCGAGTTCGAATACTCTCAGATTCAAAATTAAACTGCATCTTCCAATAGTTTAACAATTCAGTTGATCCAACACTGAGCACCTCAAAGCTCTTTAACTTCCCACTAGGCAAAAAAAGTACAAAATATCCATGATTCTATACCATAGAGTCACAAACACAGTTGTTGAAGAAAGTTTCCAAAGACAATCCTTTTCTTTTAAGGATTCATTTACATCCCTTCATGATCCATACTGATCTTTTTAGAATCACTCAAGGCTCATAAGATTCTCCAAATCTCAACATAGAGGAGTAGAGGTTTCAACTCCAAACGTCTATTGATAATCGAATTTCAACCAAATTCAGAAATTTCTAAGAAAAATATTCTTGGGAAAACTCTTACTCTTCAAAGAAACTCACTTTAAAAATTTCCTTTTTAAAGATAGCACTTGAACTTTCATATCTCAAGAAAAGAAATTAACAATTTCTTTCACATAAATTAAATCATGAACTTTCTAACAAAAATTCTTAACTTTAAATCTTCCATCATACGAGCTTAAATTAGGAAACCTTCAAACTAGAAAGTCTTTATGAAGTACAATACTTAACTTCAGAATCTCACAAGAAGTTTCCTATTAACATGGAAGAAACGACGAGGGTACACCCAATTCAGACTCTCAAGAGAGAATAGGAATTCGTTGAGAACTTGGTCTAGAACTGGGTCAACTTTAGGAAATCTTCACCTAATCTTACTTTGGATCCTTCTCGGAATCCATTCCCATCTCCAGGGAATCAAATGTCCACCATAGGACCTTTTTCACAAAAGCTATTACAAACTTATTACCTCATGTTCTCCAATTCCCTTTCCTCTTTCTATCTCTTCACGAGTCTGACCTCCAATCTTAACCATTTTCTGTAAATGGTTCTAAGATAACACCAATATAGAATTCTCCATAGTTCTATATGGAAGGATGAAAGTCTTAAGCAAGACTTAGGAACTTTTAGCTCTGATACCACTTCTGTAACACCCCCTTCCTACCCTGGAGGTATTACCGCCAATAATCCCGATTAAGACTAAACCGAAGCTACCCAAGACTTTAAACTGACTAAACAAACTAAAAACAAGGTAATGAAACCATTTAAAACCTAACCAACTTAAGTTAAATATTATAGCGGAAAAACACGTAAAAGATCTTATACAAACCTTAACTTAAAAGAATAAATAAATAGAACAACCTTCTATTTAAACAAAATCTTCTTCAAGTCTTCCTTGAGTTCTTATTTCTGAAACTCAGCTTCGCTTTGAAGTAGTTCAATCATGATCTTCACTCAAGTATAGCCATTGGAAACCTTTCTTCAACTTCTGGAGCTTCAAACCTCTGAATCTGCCTCTTGAATCAACTTCCAAGAAGAACCTGATGTGTCGTAAACCAACGATGGACACCAGCCGACCATATAAAAGAAAAGAAAATGGACGAGTTAGTCTAATGATAGACTAGCAAGCGGAAAATCTAACTTGGTTCTTATGGTTGTAACTAAAAATATTGGCATCAAAATCTGATTAGACTCGGATTATGATCCAATAGTTAGTAGTCTTATAGAGAATAAGAAGGAGACTCGCATAATCAAGAGAGAGAACACCACCACTTGTGGTTTCTTTTAAGAAGCATAAACAATTGTTGGGAACTCATATTAATCACATCACATTTTGAAAAGCCTCCATCGACTAATCAGATTGACTTAACCAAAGTTTGATTAAGAATCATTCATAACCGAGAGCAAGAATGGCTTTCCGACTGGACGACCCATTCAGGTATATTAATGTACCTAACGCACTTATCTTATATTACTTTCAAAACTTCTCACAAACAGGTTGGTGATTCATAATCGGCTCGAACTACTGCCGAAATATTTTGGTATTGTAGATATCATCGGAGTATTTCCTCCATGGTCATCTACCCTGTACCAAGATCACAGGACTTAAGCTATCCTTGATCTTTCATTTGCATATGGTGAGGTTGAGAACAGAGAGGCCTATTACACTGTCGTCTACACTGCACCGCCAATTGCACTTAGCTAGAGTCATGACCCACCATTAGGATTAGGCCCCTCCTAAAGTAATATTCATTTAAAGAGAGGATATGGAACCACGTTCCCCTCCTTTAAACTACCTTAATCACAACAATGTCTCAGCGTGAGACAACATACAAGGTCACCCAAAACGGACCTAAATCCAGTTCTACCGCAAAACTGAATAAACAACATGGTCATTATTTCTAACAAATATAACAACCTATCATATTTTATTAATCATACAAGTTGTTCTTAACGCAAACATTAAATGGGATCCAATTCCTCATTTAATAACAATAACGCAAGAGAGAATCGTCCACTTGCCTTAGAAGGCGTGGTCAACGTCCTTAGCAATTCCAACAGTAATCTTTACCATCGTTCTGACAAATATAACAAAAGGATTTCTCAGCAACGAGCTCACAGAAACACTTCTTAGTTGTATTCTCAACTCTTACAACTTCTTAATCGATAAACGATTTAATTTCTGAATATCGATATATAATAAATCCTTAGTTATCATGCTTCAAGGAGCCATCTTGGCGGAATTATAATTAATTATCCGCTTCACTTTTGAAACAATTTTCTAAATAAAAATTGTTCATTAGCAACAGTTCTTAAAGATTACCAAATCTCGGATCAAACGGATTAACAACGAATCCTGAGTAATTATCCGAAGTCCTTTACCTGCCAATAGGTAACCAAAACTTGTCTTCACAGGACTTAAGCTATCCTTGATCTTTCATTTGCATATGGTGAGGTAGAGAACAGAGAGGCCTATTACCCTGTCGTCTACACTGCACCGCCAATTGCACTTAGGTAGAGTGCGCATCACCCTCTCACACGAAGAGCAGGTGAAGAGTCATGACCTACCATTAGGATTAGGCCCCTCCTAATGTAATATTCATTTAAAGAGAGGATATGGAACCACGTTCCTGATAGCTTGCATATAGGTAGTGTTTAAAATGCATGTTTACGTTTCTTTTGCGTTGTTTTTAGGTAGTTTTAGTTAGTTTTTGTATGTTATTAGAGTGTCTAGGAGTTTTGGGTTTTTGCACTTGTTCTATGTTGTTTTACAGGTCTTAAAGTGAATAAGTGTGAAAGGAATGGAAACGAGAGAAGAACGCTTGAATTCGAGCCATCCGTTGGAGTTGCTGGTTCGACACCTCTATCTTGAAAGGGTTCGTTCGGGAGATATAGTAATCTTATGAAGTTGAGTTTGGTATCATTGGAAAGTTAATCCAAAGAGCTACAATTCATGTTTTTACTCCGAGTCCAAATTCCAACTCGAAGTGAGTCAAAACAGCCTCCGAAGTGTCACTTGAGTTCTGAACCGAGGCGCTGGCGGCACCCGCCGCCAACCCAGCGGCGCCCGCCTCCCCTGACAGCCGCGGAGATTTTTATTTGTCACGTGTTATGTTGTGATTGACTCCTTTCCTATCAATATTATTCCGAGATATTATATTTTTGGGATATAGTTTTAGAACTAGTTTGATATATTAGGTTTTAGAGAGTTGCATCTCTCATTCATACACTAATATCATATTTCTTTCAGAGTTTTTAGTTTTTCTATGGAGAACTAAGCACCTTTGCTTAGTCAGAAATTGAAGCATCATTTGAATTAAAGTTGTGAGATTTCTAATTCCTTATCTATTGCTTGGGTTTAATTTTATCTCTTGCTTGAATGTTTATGATTTATTTCAACAGTTTCTAGCCTGATCAACTAGGGTTTGTTGTTATTTAATCTATTGCTAGATCTAGAGTGTTACTGGTTGAACATCTCTAGATTGAAGTAGCAACTGCATCGTACTAGTATCTGGTTGTGCTAGTCTTATGTAGAAAAGATTTGATTTACATTCTAGGGTAAAAGCTGGTTGTTTTATGCTAGAATTGTATCATATTATATTCCTATCCTTATTGCTTCTATTAAACTGAATCATTGATGGTTTCATGGTTGTTTAATTAGTTAGATCTAATAGTATCTGGTTGTGTTGTTAGTTATAATTGAAAAGGAATTGGAAAATCCATTGCATGAGATATTGATGTGAAATCAATGATCAACTTGTCATACGATTGTGGATATTTATTTGCCTAAGCTATCTTCCTAATTATTGTTATTCATAATCTTTTATTGTTTTGTTAGTTTTACATTCTAGATTTAGTTTCATTCATAAACCTCCTTTTTACTTTAATTGTCATAAAATTCACATAAAAAGATAAATCAACATCCTTGTGGATTCGACCCGGACTTCCTAAAGACTACGGTTCTTAGTTAGTTTGGATTCTTTTGCATAGCCGTGATTTGCACGACCATTTCACCCACTGAACTTTTTCTTTTGCTTTTCACAAACTTTTCATCTTCATCATTTTTTTTCACTTTGCAACCAAGAGTTGTATTTCCTCTTTTTTTCACCTTTTCTTCCAACTCCCCCATACTTATACGTAACTCACACAAAACAAAAACACAACCTAAAATCCTAAATCCCGGATTATGGGTCAAGCTTATTAGGCTAGGAAAATTTTGTGGAGTTATCAAAAATAGGCTTAAAGCTCAAAAGAAATGGGGTATCAAGAACATGGATCTCGTAGGTAGGAAGGAAATAACAAGCTTATAAAGAAACATTGCCTCAATCATTTTAATGTCATGCATTTAATCATATAAAGCAGCCTTGAAAAAGAGTCATAACGCAAGTTCTAGAGCTAGATAGTCATGGTGATACACTCAAGAATGTAGAGAACAAATATAATCATGAAAGACCAAAAATATCTCACAAAGCTAATTTTTGTCTAGAACTTCAGAATGAATCAAATACCCAAGCTAAATACATGCTCAGCCCTATAATCAAGGTAATTAATCAATGATCATGCTCACATCATATCAACTTTAGCAAATCATGCAAATCATGGGTTAGAATTCATACTCAACTTAGAGAAACAAGAAGAATCAAACAATGGAAAAAAATGAACCTAAATGCAATATTTTTGTATTCTTATGAATTTTCTGATTTTTTGTTCATTTTTTTCAAGAATTTTAATCAATGCAAAATATAAAGTTAACATGCCTAATCTAATGAAACTACATGAATGCAAAGCAAGTACTTCCCTTCCCCCATGCTTAAATCTTACATTGTCCCCAATGTAAAGTAAAAGTAAAGAGAAAAAGAAGAACTTATAAATCAACTACTAATTTGGGTAACGGAATGGTGGTGCCGCCAGGGTTGGCGGCGGGTGCCTCCATGCTTACGGCGGTCGCCGCTGGTCTAGCGGCGGTCGCCTCTAGCCACTTCGTAGCCAAAGACCTTCGAAATTAATTGGAGGCGGGCGCCGCCCTTTTGGTGGCGGGTGCGCCAATTCCGTTGCGCTCCTCGTTTTCCTACCTGTAGATTAGTCCAACACAGAAACAAAGGAAAAACCGAAACAAAAACAACTAAGCTATATAAAAAAAATACCTAGATCGGGTTGCCTCCCGACAAGCGCCTTATTTAACGTCGTGGCTCGACGTTTAGCATAAGTTGACAAGATTAGACATTGTCAATTCCCTTAACAACCTGTCAAAAACTTGTGAACACATCTCACAAGAACATAAGTAACACAATGATAAATTGAAAGTGAATATTATACCATTCAAAAACCGTTTTAACTTATCAAACCTATGTGCCTAATTTTTATGAGATGGAATATGCTCAAACAAATTCAACACAAGTGGTGATGTTAGAAAATACTTACAGTACGGGCCAAAGTATTTGTCATCATTACCACTTTCTTCAAAGATGAACTCCATATATTTTTCATCTTCCACCTTGTGTTCTAGACTTGGTTCCTCATCTTTCAACTCCATAAGCTCTGGATGTGAGAAGGTGGGGAAACTGAAGCATGGGATTTCAAGGCCTAGCATAGGGCACAACATGATGATGGGAGCCTTAATAGATGTATCATCTTGATTTCCTCCCTCATTGTTGTCTACTTCATCACCAAAGAAGCCATCATGGTCAACAAAATAACCTTCTTCCAAAACCGTAGAAGGCTCAAACTCATGACTCCACATGGAAGCAGATGATTCAGGCTCCCTAGGCTCTGAAAGTATCTCTATGCCAACACATACTTCAATTGGCTCTGCGATGATCTGCTCAGCGTGCTTTATAGGTGTGAATTCATATTGGGCATCAAATTCATCTTCATAACCCACATCAAGTGTCTTAGATTGCTCCTCAACTTGTATATGGGTGTTTGACTCATGATTATTTGATTCCAATGTGATTCCACAATTCTTTTCACACAACTCAAAAGGACATGAGGTTGTGGAATGAAAATGTGAAGAACAAAACTTACACGGCTCCTTGCTCAAAGTATCCGTCAATGTAGAGATATCCCTAGTTAATTTATCCGTCCTTGTAGAGAGATCCCTCATCATATCCACAAGAGACGAATCAACCGGTTGTGAACGTTGGGAAGATGACTCAACATGAAAGCTATGATCGCTCATGAAACATAAGAAATCCCAGCATTCCTCGGGTCCCATATATAAGAGCCTCTCATTGCTCATGTAGTCAACCAATTCTCTTGTCTCAGGATTCATACCACGAATAACTCCAATGTTGATCAACCTATCATTGTATCTAAATCCCCATGTACCAATTTTGAACACATGGTCTTGAAATCTCAAAAAATAATCATGGAAGTGTTCATCCTGTAGCTGTGTACACTCGAACAAAGCCATAGATTAGTAGCACAAGTGTTATGAACCATAAGATAGGTTCACAACATCAAGATTGGCACAAAAAGAACACAAAAGACAATTATTGTCTCCCCGGCAACGACGCCAATTTGATAGGCGTGAAATGGTCGTGCAAATCACGGCTATGCAAAAGAATCCAAACTAACTTAAAACCGTAGTCTTTAGGAAGTCCGGGTCGAATCCACAGGGAGGAAGGCTTTATCTTTTGTATGAGTTTTATGTCAAACAAGTAACAAGAGGGTTTTTTGCATTTTTAGTTACAAATACAAAAAACCCTCTTGTTACTTATTTGACATAAAACTCATACAAAAGATAAAACCTTCCTCCCTGTAGATTCGACCCGGACTTCCTAAAGACTACGGTTTTAAGTTAGTTTAGATTCTCTTGCATAGCCGTGATTTGCATGACCATTTCACGCCTATCAGTTCCCCTCCCTGAAACTACCTTAATCACAACAATGTCTCAGCGTGAGACAGCATACAAGGTCACCCAAAATGGACCTAAATCCAGTTCTACCGCAAAACTGAATAAACAACATGGTCATTATTTCTAACAAATATAACAACCTATCATATTTTATTAATCATACAAGTTGTTCCCAACTCAAATATTAAATGGGATCCAATTCCTCATTTAATAACAATAACGCAAGAGAGAATCGTTCACTTGCCTTAGAAGGCGTGCTCAACGTCCTTAGCAATTCCAACAGTAATCTTTACCATCCTTCTGACAAATACAACAAAAGGATTTCTCAGCAACGAGCTCACATAAACACTTCTTAGTTATATTCTCAACTCCAACAACTTCCTAATCGATAAACGATTTAATTTCTGAATATCGATAGTTATCATGCTTCAAGGAGCCATCTTGGCGGAATTATAATTAATTATCCGCTTCACTTTTGAAATAATTTTGTAAATAAAAATTGTTCATTAGCAACAGATTACAAAATCTCGGATCAAACGGATTAACAACGAATCCTGAGTAATTATCCGAAGTCCTTTACCTGCCAATCGGTAACCTAAACTTGTCTTCGCTATAACGGAAGATCCGGACGTCCGTTTCACGAGCGGTTTGAACCTGTGGGACCGTATCAACGTCAAGATTATAAAAACCATAAATTTAATTAGCAAAGCAGAACCGAAAGGCCCTTAGGGTGGCTCCGCAACTAACCCGCTAAATAATTTTGATCGTATATACCTTCACTCGAGCCCATGGCTCATTTGGTTCGATCATGGCTCGATCCCCGAGCCCGAGGATGGCTGAGTATTGCTTGGAGATAGCCCTTGCGGTGGGTGGTGGTCGGAGTAGCTAGTGAACGCCGGTGACGACGTACGGCGAGGCAAGAAGCTAGCCGGCGGTGTCGTCTTTGAATCCTATCTCTCCGTCCATTGTTCCGACCTGATTCAGCTCGTGGTTCTGCTTTCTTTGTGCACCAGCAGCACCCAACAAACCCAAGAGGAAGAAGGTGAGACGGAAGGTGGAGGGTGGAGGTGGAAGGGGCAAAGAAAGGTTGCCGGCGGTGGAGGCTGAATTCTTTCTCCAGTCCGTCGTTGTTCCGCCTCTCTCGGTTCCTTCCTTTGGTTTGACTTTCAAAAAGGTACGAGCCCACTCCCACATCTATCTCTTCGTTCCTTCATAATTAAGGCATAGAAGAGTCGGTTTAATAACTAAACCCGTCTCGAAACGGGACTCGCGTTAAAGCGGTAAAATTATGTACCTCGGGTGGAAAAACTTACTAAATACAAAACATCCCGTAAATTATGTAGACCAATAAAACCAATTTTCCATGATTTTATCACGCTACCTTCAATTTTTTAGGCTTCTATTTCGTATTTTAAATCATTTACAGTACATAATTACAAAGACGGCTTATCCAATAAATATTCTTTTTCCACTGAAAAATCCTAGAATTCACACCGAGCCATAAAATCATTTCTTTTTGATTTTAGGATATGATGTCCGCTTTTTAGGTAGGTTTTTAGTGTCTATATAGATTAGATTTAGTTGGTTTTCGTGCTTGAGTTTTATGCTTTTGAGTCTTTTTTCTTTAGTTTTCGTATTTCCTTGAGATTCGGAAGCTACGCACCTTTTGTGTCATTTTGTAGGAGTTTTGGAGCTTAGAAGAAGAGTTTGGAGCATTACAAGAGAAGATGGAGATGAAGCGCTCAAGTAAAGTCATTGAGGATCAAGTTTGAGCTTGGAAAGAGATAGAGAAATTCGTTACAAGAACATAGGAAAAAGAATCGAGTCAAACGGAGTTGTAACGAATCTTCTACGCAAGTTTTACTCAAGGTTGTTTGAACAAGCTCTCAGGACCGACCCCAGGGGGGTCGTGAACGACCCTATTAGAGTCTTGCTAGACCTACCCAAAATTGTAAGCCTCAGGACCGACCCCAGGGGGGTCGAGAACGACCCTATGTGGGTCGATCGGGGCGCCGACTCTCCCATATTCCGAGATCTTTATGGATATATTCTATCTTTTATTTTAGGAAGTAGTTTTATCTTGTTTCCTAGTGTAATTAGGACTCCTTTTTCTCTATAAAAGGGGGCTAGACCTTCTAATTGAAGGAGATCTTTTGCTAGCTTTGTATGGAGGTTATTTGGAGATTAAGAGGAAGACTTGGAAGACAAGTTGGAGAAATTTTGTAAGACCTCTTTATTTTTATTATTATGTCTTCTTTTTTCTTTGCTATGTGTGAGTAGTTCACTTAGATTCTAGGATTGGGTGAAAACCCAACACAATCATGCATGTCTAAACTTGAATTCATGACTTGAATGCTTGAAAGATCATATCTATCTATCTTGTGCTTAATACCTTTGCGAAAGTTGAGGCAATATCTTGCAATTAACCTAAAAGCGAAAGTGTAAAGTTGGTTGCTTGATTAGATCTAATAGGATTATTTGCGACAGTTGATATTCCTAGGTTGAAAGATAGATAGAAAGTTGTTTAATTTGCGACAGTTGATTGAATAAACTTGAATTGTTTGCGACAGTTGACTTTTCTATGATCTAGATTGCATGATAGTTGTGAATTCTCGTTGAAAGCATGTATGGTTGTTGTTGTGGTAGCCCTAGCCCTAGGATTGGCCTTTAACATTTGATTTAAAACTCGTGATTTTGCTTCGATCTCGACCCCTAGAGTTGTGCTCGAACCTTTGCTTGCTTGTTGGTGTGATTGTGTGTTTGTGCCTCTTCGTGTTTGCTTTGCTTTTCCGTAGTTTATCAACTAAATCTTTGGCCCTAATCTCATTTCCGTGGACGAACCTGACTCCGCTATACTCAGAGGGGTCTTGAATATAAATTTATTTGTTCAAGAATCCCTTCAACAGGATATCACCAAGAATTTTCTAGGATTTAATCTCCAACAAAAATATTGGAGTAAGCGTTAAAACAGACAAAGAGGTTAAAAGGATATCCGAGAAAAATTCAAAAATATCCTTAAACACCGCAGTTATTACAAGAGGTATGTGAAAAAATGTTTGAGGTGTATAACCTTTATGTGGAGCTTAAGGACGGAAATGAGTATATCTCAAAGCGAGATAACTCTAAACCGAAAAGAACGAACTACGAGATTGTAGAACGTTTTTGAGTAGATTATTGTTGAGAATGTTTTAATTACACATAAGTTTCTAGGAAAACCTCTCGTGCCCTTATCGGACCGAGAGCCAGGTCGGTCTTCTAAAACCGGTCCGGTTTTGATGTCTTTTAATGTGCATTAGAACTTATCTTTATTACGTTACAAAACTTTACATTGCATTAATGACTTTTAAGGGTGTGTAGGCTATGAAAGAGTCGAGTCCACTTAAGGGAACGGAGTTCTAAAACTTAGTTAGAACATAGCATAAGTTTATTTAATGTATTTAACAAGGCAAACCTTTAGCCTTATTATAATTTTGAACGTCTGCATAGCATGGATGTTAGTAAGAGACTTTAGTCGTATTTTCCATTTTATTTGGCATTGCTTAAGACTTCAGACGAAACCTTTTTATTTCGACATTGCTTTAAGACTTCATCCAACATTTATTTTCCATATTCACATTGCTTTAGACTTCAAATGAAACCTTTCTATTTCGACATTGCTTAAGACTTCACTCAACAAAGCAAGAGTAGAGTCATGACCTACATATAATATGATGCTATAAAAACTGGTTTGAGGACTTAGGTCTAACACATTTTATTATACTTTTCCAAGCGATGTCTCTAAACAAGACATTTTAAACAAACGAGGCCGCAATCATCGGTCCTATGTGTATTTCTAGCCTTCGAATAATAATAACGATAATGAAATGTCGTTATTTCTAGCAATCGATATCCTATGTTTATTTGTTTAAGCAAACAAGTTTGTTCTCAATAGAGAGAAATTTAAAGGAAACGAGATATCGAAAAGGTTACAAGGAGAATATCCACTTGCCTTGGATTTCTTTCGAAAATCTATGCAACTCAAAATCAGGATTTCTTAGAGACGTCCATACGCTTTGACCTATTTGACCGAAAGGAATGACGAATGAACATGTATTAAAATCCTTATTTTAATTTAAACGCAACCTTTCTCTTATTTTCCTCTTCTAAGAGAAAGTGAGTTAAACTAAATTATTTGGTTAAATAGTTTAGTTAGAGAGAAGGATAAAATAATAATAACTCTTTTTATTATTATTTTCTAGGTGACACTTATTAAGGATTTTGTAACTTATAAAAATACTTAGTTTTAGAACATGAATGTAAAGCTTTACTTAGCCTAAGTAAAACTCTTTTTAACCCACATACATATATTTATATGCATTTAAAATAGTTTATAATAATGATTGCATGCATCATTTTTAAGAAGACTTTTTTTATTGAAAATTATGTTTATTACAAATTTTCATATAAATCATGATTTACTCAAATGAAAAATTCTAGGATGGTCATGCATGTGCATAAATGACTTCTACAAATACTTTTTAATCTCACATGCATACTTTGAAAGACTTAACATAACTTATGCTTAAAATTATATTTCTTTTTATTAAAAGGTATAGTAAAACACTATCTTAGTAAAGTTAGAACATATGCGCAATTAACATTAATTTAAAAACACCATAAATTCTACATGCATAGTTTATAGAATTAATTTAAATATCTAGTAATTTTTTATAAAATTTTCGGTTATTGGAAAAAAAATATTCCTACAAGTGCTAAAAATTCTAGGAAAATACATGCAATAAGTAACTAGTTGATCATGGATTTAAATGAAAGACATGTTAAAATCTACATGCAAGGTGATTTTCTTTACTAAAAATCCATTTAAAGTGGCATGCAAGAGTTTGTATGATCATCTAAGTATTTTGTAACCTCATAAGACTAAGTTATTCTCAAACATTATATAAAATCAATCTCTTACTCAAAAGGGACATGCATGTGGATTTTCTTCATAAAAACTCCATAAGTAAGATATCTAAAGAACACTTTCAATTCAAAAGCTTTCTAACTTATGTTTATTAGATCATAAAAATTACAAATCTCATTAAAGTTTATTCCAAGTACTAAAAATGACATGCATGAAGGATTTGAGCAAGGAAAAAGTATTGAGTAGTTCTCATGGAAACTACTTCTACAAACTCATAGATCTTTTAATTAAAAGAGGGCTTCTTTCTTAGATCTTTTTATTAAACATAAAAATCAGAAATTAAGAGATGGAAAATCCTCTTGAAAGATGTAGGATTTTAGTATGCTTTTACAAAATTTGTAGATGGCACAAACCTCTTTAGCAAGACATGCATGCATGCATGTATGAATCAAGGTAAGATATGCAAGTTTTGAAACATTTTATATTCTGAAATTTTAAGAGAAAAATCAGATCTTAAACCAAGATTAATCATGCTGTAAAACAACTTAAAATGGTGTAAGAAGTCTAGAATTTTATACCCTTAAATTTGTTGGATTTTTTGGAGGAAGAACACACCACCAAGGGGAGCAAGGGGCGGCGGGCACGGCGGACTGGGCGGCGATCTTGGTGGTGGCCGACAGTGGTGGTCGTGTAGTGGAGGGGTGGTTGGAAGACACAAGACAAAAGTTTTGTGGAGTTAAGTGGAAAAAGAGAAGACAAGAGAGCTAGAGAGGGTGTTCTTGAAAGTGAGCTCTCACCAAGCCTTAGGCTCTTTAAATAGTAGATTTGATGGTGGGATTTTTGTAGAGAATCATATCTAGTCGTAATAGTCCACAAATCTTCCAAAAATCTCCTAATGATTGATGCAGCCAAAACTAACCCGCAAGCGAACGGGGTCAATTATAGTACCTCAAGTGTCGATCCCACAAGGACCAATGTAATACCAATTGTAACTCTACTAGTAAATTAGGCCAAAAATATAAGGAATTGATATCTATAACTAAGCTAACAACTAATAATGCAAATAAAGAGGATAAAAACTATGGGATAGATATGTTTAAGGTTAAGGATCACCACATCAATGTTTCAATAAATAAAATTATACTCTGCCCGAATTTATTTGAAGGACCAACTATCTAATGTAAACACTAACTCCTCTCGGACGAATAATGCATGTACCTAAACTCAACAAACAGTCGCTATCGCGTAAAGCAAGTCTAATTTAGATCCTTTGAGCTCTTTAGAGACTAGGGATAAACAACCTAGCATTCGCTGTCGCGTTCCGCTAAAATCATTCAAACCCTAGAATTACTACGATAGTTAAAAATCACACAAGAGAAATTAAATTGTTGTCGCATAGATAACTCTCAAGTTCAATACCTAGGGATCTAGAAAAGAACCAATTTTTAGTCCTTAAACTTATCAGTATCCTATTATTGTTATCTCCGGTCGGTCTCAAACCCTAATAGAAATCCTATATGCATAAAACAAATAGGGCATAACGCAACCTAGGATCGAATCAAGTATATTTCAATTCAAGCAAAGAATATAACTTTAATTAAATACATATTGTATGGATCACCAAAACCCTAAAACTAGGAATTTAGCCAAACATGATCGAAGACATAATCATAATATATAAACTAGCCAAGAATTATTCAATATAATCAAAAAGTAAGAAAACTTAGTCTCAAATATGTAGATAATCCAAATTAAAGGCTAGAACTTTAATAGCAAACGAATTCTTCAAACAAATGCTGGCCGAAATCCACGTTAAAAACTCCCTTATCTTGTGCGGCACACCGCCTAACTCAAACTAAAGACAAAACTAGACCTAAAGCTAATAAATCTAATCTAAGATAAAACTCACTAACTCCTTTACGTGATCTCCCCTCAAGCTATATATATGGATAGGTTAGAATTATAGCCTGATCGGTCTGCACATGTAGACCAAGTTGTCCCTACCAATCAAACTTCCGGCCCAGTACTAATTTTGGCCCACCAATTGAAAGAACGGCCCACAAATTCAGTTCCTCCTTGCTAATTCAATCAGACGATCCAGCCCAAATCCGAAATTGCCAGGCCCAATATTCATGTCTTGATCCATGTTTTTGCCAACTCTTAAAATAATCTCCAAAATTACCCGAAAAATACCTGAAAAACATCAAAGTACGAGTGTAGACTCCGAATACATAATAAAATAAAATAAATATAAAATATGCAAAATATGTATGAATATGAACTAAACTAATATGCGACTAGACCCCTAAAATATGTATGAATTAAGCGTTATCAATGATGATAGAAGACTAACAAGATAATAAACTAATAGTTTATTCAAATTAGTGGATTTTGTAGAGATTCTACATTAATAGAGCAATCTAGTGTGATTAGTGTAAAATCTTTCTAAAATCTCCATAGGTCCCCTTAATGATTGGTTCGATGCGTTTGCAAAACGGACCGAGTGTCGGTTTGATACGCACGTTGGGACGACCGGGTTTTACGAAAGGAAATTCCGTTAACTATGAATTTATTAAGTTCTGTCTTTAGTAAATTCATCTACTCGAATAATTATTTTATGAGAATATTATAATCTATTTATTTTACAAATAGATTTTTGATAGTATGCATTTACATAGTAGTTTTAGGGTAGTTTTAGTCTCTTTAAATGGTTTATTTTACATGCTTAGCTTAGTATTCTTAGCATTTTTACTATTCTTGTGAAATCGGGATCTACACGCCTATATGTTGGATTTCAGGTGTTTTTTGAGACCTGAGGAGGTTGAAAGACGAGCCAAGATGACGGAAGAGTTGCCATAGAAGATTTGAAGTAAGAGCATGAAGAAGGAGGAGGCTAAGGTTGAATATTGTAGGCCAATTGAAGCAAAAGGAAGAACATGGGCCAGGACAGGTAAACTGTACCCAAGTTTTGCTGTCCTGGACCATGTTTTGGGCTGCAGAGAAGAACGTGGGCTAGGAAGGGCAAACCGCGGCCGCA
Organism: Fallopia convolvulus; assembly: GCA_964016875.1. NCBI lineage: Eukaryota > Viridiplantae > Streptophyta > Magnoliopsida > Caryophyllales > Polygonaceae > Fallopia > Fallopia convolvulus. Next base: position 8,069,462 of record OZ024724.1, on the reverse strand, counting down.
GTTTGGGGGTTCTGGACCGCGCTTTGCCCCGCTTCGGGATTGGGCCAAGATTTTTCTCTATCTTGTTGCTTAAAATATACTTTAACCTAGTAATTGTGAGGATTACATATTATTCTCTTTAGCCTCCCTTTTGAAGAACCCTAGAGTGGAGAGTTGTGGATTTTTGCAAGACTTCATTGGAGTTGGATTTAGATCTATTGAAAAGACAATTGGTATGTTTCTCTTTCATTTAGAGTTCTCTTCTCTCCATACTATGTCTAGCTAATTTCTCTATTCCAAGGAAGGGTGAACCCAATGAATGGTGATGTTTGGTTAAATTGAGTTTTGAATTGTTGTTTGATTCATCCTAGGATGCTTAATGACCTAATTTAATTGAATTAGGAATCTTGTTATGATTTGAGACCGAGAGGAGATAAGAATAACAAGAGGTCGATTGAATTGAATTCACAAATTGTTAATTCATGTTAGGTCCCTAGGTTTGAACTTGTTGAATTATTTGTGCGAGAGTGACTTAATTCACTTGTGGAACTTAACCTATCCTAGAAATAATTGATTGAATAGTCTTAATGGAGCGCGAGAGCGGATGTTATTTCTATTGATTCAATGATTTCTAAAGAACTTCAAGGACCTAAATAAACCATGCTTTGTGCGAGAGTGCCTGCTAGTTGAGTCTAGGTACATGCATTAATCGTTTGAAAAGAGTTAATGTTGACACTTGAGATAGATAGTCCTTCAAACAACATTTGAATTGAAATCCAAATAAATATCACCAATAATCCACTGAAAAGTCATTGTGGGAATTCTGACATTGGAATGCTTTTCTCCATCGTTAATTACTTCTTATTTTCGATAATTAGTTGTTCCTAAATACAATTGCAATTCTTTTTCTCCTATCGTGCTATAATCAATACTACAAAGTTCCCTGAGTTCGACACCTTGATACTACAACCGAACCGTATACTTGCAGTGTAGGAAAATGGCCTATCAAGTTTTTGCCGTTGTTTCTTGGGAACTATTGCTAGTATTGGTTGTCTCTCGCAACCAGTAGATTACGTCTTGTTTTATTTTTAATTTGTTTCTATTTGGTTTTGGTTTCAGTTTTGTTCTCCTTCTTATGAGAAGATCTCTAAGCACTAGTGCACTACACAACTACGATTTTGAACCCAGTCTATGGAAGGCGATCAAGCAAATGCACAACAATAGTTGTTGTTGCAGCATCAACAACAACAACAAATTGCAACATCAACAACAACAACAACAGTTGAATGCTCAACTAGCTATGACATTGGGTGATTATATTTTGCCACGCCATCAAGGACCCACAGCTGGTGTGGTCCGACCTCCAGTCCAGGCTAGGAATTTGGAGCTGAAGCCATCTTTGATTAATATGGTTCAGCAGAATCAGTTTGGAGGTCTACCTTCTGAGAATCCTCACCAACATCTCACTTTTTCTAATGATGCGCTTTATTTGCGCGCCTTCTCATTCTCTCTAAGAGACAGGGCTAAAGCTTGGTTCAAGGCCCTACCACATGGCACTATTACTACATGGGATGAGTTGGCCAAAGCTTTCCTAACAAAGTATTTCCCACCTAAGAAGACTACAGAGATGAGGAATCAAATCAGCTCATTTTAGTTGAAGGATGGGGAATCTCTTTATGAAGGTTGGGAGAGGTTAAAGGAGCTCTTATTGTTATGTCCTCACCATGGAATAGACAAGTGGGTGCTTCTTCACACTTTTTGCAATGTTGTTGACAACACCACCAAGCTGCCCATTGATGCCTCATCTGGAGGCACAATCATGAAGTTGAATGTTAATGATGCATGAGAGCAGATTGAAGATATTTCCCAACACACTCACTACTATAATGATGCTCGATCTATTCCAAGTTCTAAGAGATCAGCTGTGCTCTATGAGGTGGATAAGGATACTGTGTATCAAGCATAGTTTGAAGCTGTGAATCAACAGATCAAGCAATTGAATTTGAATGTGAATGGGCCTAATAACCGGAATGAAGAAAGCTCTAATCAGGTTGTTTCAGGTGTGGCGTGTCAGTTTTGTGGAGCAGGTGATCACACTATATCATCCTGCCAAGTATTTGCTTCTAAGGAAGAACCACAAGAGGAGGAGGTGAACTACATGAATAACTTCAATAGGGGGGCCATGAATGATCCATATTCTAATTCTTACAACCCCGGTTGGAGAAATCATCCCTATTTCTCTTATGGGAACAATCAGCCACAACAGCGAGCGCCTCTTGGATTTCCACCAAGGACCCCACTAAACCTAAATCAAGTTGCTCTACCTGCTTAGAAACCGGCTTGGGAGACTGCTATTGAGAGCCTTGCCACTTCTATGAAGACTCTCACTGAAGAAATAAGAGCCCATGGAAAGAATCTGAAAATTATAGAGCAACAGGTGCCTCAACAAGCTGCCAATGCTCCAAGGCCACTTGGCCAACTTCTTGGGCATCCTGATGTGAATCCTAAGGGTCAATTTAATGATGTCACCCATAGGAATGGAAAAGAATTGGAGGATCCAAGGCCTAAGGAACCGAAGAAACAAAGTAGTGAACCCGAAAAGCTTCAAGACGATGGAGAGGAGGAGAAAGAGGCTCCTTACATTCTGCCTCCCCCTTACAAGCCTCGTCTCCCATTCCCACAAAGAAAACCCAAAGCTCAAACTGAGAAGCAATTCAGGAAGTTCTTAGAAGTGTTGAAGAAGCTCTACATCAATATTCCATTCACATATGTTCTTCAACAAATGCCTGCTTATGTGAAGTTCCTAAAGGAGTTATTATCAAATAAGAGGAAGATTGAGGGTTGTCAAAAGGTGTCCCTTAATCAAGATTGCAGTGCCCTTGTTCAAAACAAGTTGCCTCCTAAGCTTGTAGATCCTAGGAGATTTTGTGTTCCTATTGTGATAGGCAATTGCACTTACAACGCATTATGTGACTTGGGAGCTAGTGTGAGCTTGATTCCTCTTTTCATTTGCAAGAAGCAGGATCTTGGAGAACCTCAACCGGTGGATATGACTCTCTTCATGGCTGATAGATCCACTGCATCACCTACAGGTATTCTTGAGGATATCCCCATTCAGGTTGGTAAATTCTATGTACATGTTCATTTCATTGTTCTTGATATGCAAGCTGATTTTCCCATTCCCATTATATTAGGACGACCTTTCTTAGCTAATGCTGGGACTCTTATTGACGTAAAAGAGGGTGTTCTTTCTTTTTCTGTTGGGGGGGTGAATTATGTATAATTTCACTAATGCTATTAAGCAACCTAGACTTGAAGATGAGTTGTGCAGGTTAGATGTTATAGACATGGAAACTCAAGGAATGATGATGTCTATGGCCACAAAAGACCTCATTGAGGGAATTCTGGGCTACCCTGAGATGTCTACTAATGGATTGGAAAGCACCATTGCTGATGTGCTAGAGGTGGATGCTCAAGATGTTGGAGAAGAATCCCCTGTTGTACCTTAGGTGGAGTTGAAGCCCCTTCCATCTACATTGAGGTATGAATTTCTTGGCTCTAATTCTATATACCATGTGATAGTAAATGCTAGCTTAAGTGATGATGAAACTTCCAAATTGTTAAAAGAACTTAAGTTGCATAGAAAAGCAATAGGGTATACTATTGATGATTTGAAAAGGATCAATCCTTTGTTGTGCATTCATAGAATTTTATTAGAGGATGATACAAAGCCTTCTATTGACAACCAAAGACGACTCAACCCCAACATGAAAAAAGTAGTTAGAAAAGAAGTGCTGAAATTGTTAGATGCGGACATAATTTACTCTATTTCTGAGAGTGCTTGGGTGAGTCCTGTGCATGTTGTGCCTAAAAAGGTGGGAATGACTGTTGTGAAAAATAAAAAGAATGAATTAATTGCTACTAGAACAGTCACGGGTTGGCGAATGTGTATTGACTATAGAAAACTTAATCAAGCAACCCGAAAAGATTATTTTCCTTTCCCCTTCATTGACCAAATGCTTGAAAGGTTTGCTAAACATACCCACTTCTACTATTTGGATGGCTATAGTGGATATTTCCAAATCTCTATACACCCAGATGACCTGGAGAATGCCCTTTGGGTTATGTAATGTTCCAACCACCTTTCAACGATGCATGATGTCTATTTTCTCTAATTTTATTGAGGACATCATGGAAGTGTTCATGGATGACTTTTCAGTATATGGTACTTCTTTTGACGCTTGTCTAGCTAACGTGTCTAGAGTTTTATAGCGTTGTGAAGAAGCTAAGCTTGTACTAAATTGGGAGAAATGCCACTTCATGGTAAGTGAAGGGATTGTTTTAGGACATATGATTTCTAACCGTGGAATTGAGGTTGACAGGGTCAAGGTAGAAGTCATTGAAGGAATGCCACCACCAACTTCGGTAAAAGGGGTAAGAAGTTTCTTGGGTCATGCAGGTTTTTATAGGCGTTTCATTAAAGATTTCTCTAAAATTGCCAAACCGCTTACTAACCTGCTCTTGAAGGATGTTGAATTTAATTTTTCCCAAGAATGTCTAGAATCTTTTTAAAGGTTGAAACAAGCATTGGTCTCAGCTCCGATAATGCAAGCCCTAGATTGGATTCTTCCATTTGAAGCGATGTCTGATGCAAGCGATTACGCTGTGGGGGTTGTGCTGGGACAAAGGAAGGATAAAAAACTACATGCTATTTACTATGCTAGTAGAACCTTGGATGAAGCAGAAGTCAATTATGTTACAACAGAGAAGGAGCTACTAGTTGTGGTTTTCGCCTTTGGGAAATTTCGGTCCTACCTTGTTGGGGCCAAAGTCATTGCTACACTGATCATGCCGCCTTGAGGTACCTTCTGACCAAGAAAGATGCTAAGCCAAGGCTGATTCGTTGGATTTTGCTTCTCCAAGAATTTGACTAGGAAATTAGAGACAAAAGGTCGACTGAGAATTTGGTGGTTGATCACTTGTCTAGAATGACACAAGAGCAGATGGAGTGCACAAGAGGTGATTTGCCCATTGATGATTCATTCCCTGATGATAACTTTATTAGGATTTCTGAAGAACTTCTACATCTCTCTTCCTCTATAATGCCATGGTATGCTGATTTTGTAAATTACCTAGTATGCAATGAAATGCCTCTTGGATTGTCATTCCAACAAAGGAAGAAGTTTTTGTCTGATGTGAAGCATTATTTTTTGGAATGAGCCCTTCTTATTCAAGAGTGTTGATGGAGTCTATAGGCGTTGTATTCCTGAGGATGAGATTGAGAGTGTCATTGCTCATTGTCATTCATTGCTTGTGGTGGTCATGCTAGCTCCTCAAAGACCACTGCCAAGATCCTTCAGTCTACTTTGTGTTGGCCATCCATGTTTAAAGATGTTCACTGGTATATGATGTTCGCATTTTTAGTATAGTTTTTAATAGGTTTTCTTTGTTTATTAGGTTTAGTTTTGATAAGTTTAGGTTTAGTTTTGTGTGTTTTTGGATAGTTTTGCATATTTCTATGGAAAGTAGGGAAGCTACTCTATTTTGTTTATTTTGTAGGTTTTAGCAAGGAAAAAGTGCTATATGGAGCTGAATTTGGAGCGCTACAGTGAAAGACGGAGGAATACAAGATTGAAGAAGTCAGAGTTCAAGACTTACGAGATGAAGTGTGGAAGAAACCAAGCCCATGCTCATTAACGAGGCTGTGAGGGCTTGTTAACGAGGCCACATGATAGAAATTTTGATGGTTGACTTTGTGACTCACTAATCCTTTGCGGGAAATTATTTCTGTGTCGGTAGAGTATCTTTTTGTGATTTTTTAGGGTTATTATATTATGTATTTTAGGTCTTGTTATCTTCTTAGATTTTGTTTTTATCTTTTAGGGTTTTATTTCTATCTTTTTAGGAAAGTTTATATGTTTTAGCCTTTTTAGTTTCTAGCCTTTTTAGTATAAATACCCTTCTATCTAGCATAGAAAAAAAAGAAGAGGGCAGACTTTTAAGAGAGAGTTTATTTTGGAGAGGAGGAAGAGCCGAAGAGGCGAGAGGATCGGAGTCGAGTTCGGAGGTCGGTGAACGAAAGTTACCGAGTTCGTTGATCGAGATATTGGTTCGGTGCTTTGTTCTTTTTCGGTTTCTTCTGAATTTCTGTAAGACAGATTTTTCTATTTAATTTGAGTAGTAATTTGTTTTCAATGATTTCTTTTATTGAATTTATTTGTGTAGTAGTTATGATTAGTGAGTAGTCTTCTTTTCTAGGATCGGGGGTTAAGCCCGGCATAGTTGAGCATGTTTGATGAGTGAGATTGTGTGTTGAATGCCTTTTATCTATTATTGAGATTGTTGTTGCGCGTATACCAAGATGAAAATTGAAGTAATTTGAGTTTTTAACTTGATTGAAAGAGAAAGTTAGTAACTTGAATGTTGATATTGTTTGAATACAAAAGTTTCAAACTTTAGATCCAAAACAAGCAATTAAGTGAATTAGGATACGAAAGTAGGTTAATTTACTTGATAGTCAACGAAAGTTGATGACCCTATCTATTTAAAGGCATGATCTTATCTTCTTACAAGTTTATATGCATGACTATGTTGTGGTGTCCCTAGTCCTAGATCTTTGTTTTTATTTGAATTATCTTAAGTGAATTTCGTTGCTGAGTTACTTGGCTCGGTACCGAATTTATTTAGGCCGTTAGTTGAGTCTTTTTGTGTACGGTGGTTCGTTAACGACCCTGACAACGTCGTTAACGAGGCTGCTTTTTAGTGTTTTTTCTCGAGCAAGTATGGGGTGCGTATATCCGATTGTGTAACTAGTGAAGGAATATGGAGGATTGCATGCTTGATTTTTGCTTGAATTTTAAGGTAGATTAAAGTCGGAATTCTGCGATTTGGCTCTCGGCGGCTCGTTAATGAACCACCCAGGCTCGTTAACCACCCTGCATAGTTCCAAAAATCAATAGCAGTCCAGAATCGTAAACTTCCCAATTGGGTAGTTAATGAATAATTCCGAGGCTATTTCGAGACCAAAAGAACCTTATCCTAGAAAGTCTCATAAACCCCTTGGGTAGTCACTCTTCTTTATGCACACTTCTCTTCATAAACCCCTTATCCTAGAAAGTCTCATAAAACAAAAGAACCTCCGGCTTAACTCATAAACACTATGCACCTCAAACTCTTCATTATTTTTTTTCTTTTCATCATTTTTTTTCATTTTTTTCTTCTTCTGCTGCCTCGTTAACGAACCCCTTCAGGGTCGTTAACGATCTTCATCGTATACTCCTCTTTCTAACAACTTCTTTTTATGCATCTTTTGTACCAAGAGACCTTTCTTTTTCACAATTAACTTAAGAGACTTCCAATCTACCCTTCCCAATAATCCTTTAATTTCAAACCAAACATAACATCTCTCTCTTTTCTTTTCTTTTCAACACTCAACAAAACAATTTCCTCTCCAAATCTAAGTCCTAATCCCCGGATAGGGTCAAGCTTATATCGGCTAGGGAATAATTTTGTGGAGCTAAAAATAAAAGGCATCAGGCTCAACTTGGCTTCAAAAAGAGGATAATGTAAGGGTGGATAAGGATTAATAGGGCTTTAGAAAATAAGTTCTCTATCATATGATTCCACATGCAATGAACTAATATCTCATAAAGGTCTCAAGTAATAGATAACCATGCAATGACAAGAGATAATATGCATAAGGAGAGTAAATCACACAAGAAAAGAAGAGGGATTCTTGATGTTCTCCCTATAAGGCCAAAAACAACTCACAAGGTAATTTTTATTGGATTCAAGTCACTTCTATTTAAGATCATATGTGCTCAATTTCATCACATGCTAAATATCCACATAAAAATAATTTTCAACATGATTCAGGCAAAGCTATCCAAACATGCTATGGAATTACATGATCAAGCAAGTTAAAGCTTATCATAGGACATCTAAGTGGAATATCATCAATCCTAAAGAAAAACAAAAAACTGACACAAAACTGAGTTTCCTTTTCCCATACCCATACTTAAACCAAACAGTGTATAGTGGTAAGTATTCCCGCCTGTCACGCGGGTGACCCGGGTTCGATCCCCATAATTGGCGTCGTTGTAGTATAGTGGTAAGTATTCCCGCATGTCACGCGGGTGACCCGGGTTCGATCCCCGGCAACGGCGCCAATTTGTTGAGAGGGTTTCTTGACAACAAATAAATTTATAGTCAAGACCCCCCTGAGTATAGCAGAGTCAGGTTCGTCCACAGGGAGAAAGTCAGTATCAAGTTTTGTTACTTCTGACGCAAGCAATCAACTAAAGGTAGGGTTTTTAACAAGGAAAGAGAGAATCTAAGGTAAAGGTGTCACCACAACAACAATTATGCATGCCAAACGCTAATGAAATATAAAGATCATGCTTTTATCACATAAAGGTGTCAACTTTCGTCAACCAAAGCAAGTAAATCAATCAAATTTCGCTTAAATTAATAAACTTACTATCTATCTCTTCTACCTCAACTAGGATAGATCTGCTTTCGCTTCAAAACCCTAATTTGACTATTCTGATTCAAGGTTTCGCCTTCGCTTCAACTATGAATGAGAAATTCCTTTCAACTTTCGTTTCAAGGATTAGGAGCAAGAGAATAGATTCATGCAATAAAAACAATCAAGACATGATCACAAACAAGCATGCACAACCATTGTTGGGTTTAACCCCAACCTTAGAGAGAGAGACTACTCACGAAGCATAATTGAAAGCAAAACTATATTAAATAAAAGAGAAAGCTTACAATCGAATCCACAACGATAGTTCTTCCCCACAAAAACTCGTCTCTTCCCCCTCTCACACGCTTCTCTCTTCCCCTTACTTGCCCTCCAAGGCAATTGATTGTGTAGAGAATAACAAAGGGTAGACAAGAGTATTTATAGAGAAACTATTTTATCTTAAATCTATCTTTAAGGAAATAAATCTATCTTAAATCTAATATAAGGAAATAATATCTTCTAATAAAATATATCCCTTCTATCTATCTAATAACATAAAAGGAAATAGGATAAAAGCCTTTTATTAAACACCCACTCGGATCTCGATGTGCCTCGCGGTGCCTCGTTAACGACCCTGACAGGGTCGAAAACAGCCTTGAGTAAAACTTGCATAGAAGATTCGTTACAACTCCATTTGACTCGATTCTTTTTCCCATGTTCTTGTAAAATATTCCTCTATCTATTTCCAAGATTAAACTTGATCTTCAATGAATTTACTTGAGCGCTTAATCTTCATCTTCTCTTCATTCTTAAGTGCTATCTTCACCGTCTTTACTCCTTTCTTCAAAATAATGCTCCAAATAGCTTCTAAAAACCTACAAAACACCATAAAAGCTTATATAGACTCCATATCTCATGAAAATACGAAAACTTACACAAACGACTCAAAACAAAACACAAAACTAAAGAAAAAGACTCAAAAACACTAAAAATACACCCTAAAAACATGACTAAAAAGGCGGACATCAATCACCGGGGAAGTCTAATCCTCCAAAACGGCATTATCTGGGGCAAGCATCATTAACCCCATCTTCAGGATTATTCTCCGAGTCTTAGCCACTACGTTTTGGCCGAAAGTTGAACAGGCCAACAAGGACGGAAGTTGCTTGTCTCCGCACCATCCTTTTCGGGGAGCCCGACCCCTTGAATTTTGGGTATGAATGGCCTTACTACGTCGAGAAATCAACTAAGTCTAAGGAGGTTTGGTGTGGCAACTTGGTTAGCCTTTTGGCTAAAAACCTAGGAGTCGACCTTACTCGCTACACACCGGCTCACGCACAACTCCTCAACAAGAACTATTGGTATAGCTCCAGTGTCTTCATTCAAGCTGAGGGAGGATTCAAGGTGAAAGTACAAGACCGCATCGTTACACCGACCCTCGATAAGTTGGAGCTTCTCTACGTACCAAATTGGTACGAGGCGTGGACGGGGCATGCTTTCCCATTGGAACTCAAGCCGGAGGATGAGCTCTCACTTAGGCCATGTGTGTCCCGGTTTGAGCGAGAGGAACATGCAATGGATGAAGATGAAGATGAGGATACCGAGTTAGTAGGCGATGACACTGAAGAAGCCGACACAGAGGGAGGAACTGAGGAGCTAAACCTCGAGGATGAAGACCTCGACACGGAAGTATTGGGCAGCAACGTCCTCGTTGACTAGCCTACGAGGCTTGTTAACGACCATTTCCAACCTCCTTCCTACACTGATAACGAGGCACCCAACTTCGTTAACGAGGCGCCGAGAGCTCCTGTCGACCCACCGCCAGCTCCTACCGACCCTCATTCCTATGGACTCATGCCTTACAACCCGGTGTTGTACCAAGATCATTTCCAGCCTCACTATCCACCACCTCCTCAACCCGAGAACACATGATCGAGTATGCCACCACCATGGGCCGAGGATCTTTCTGCACGGATGCAGCAGCTTCACCTCCAACAGGACCATATTCATAGGAGGATGGATAGATGGGAATCCATCTATTCTGCTCGCATGTCGATGGAGGATGAGAGGCATCGTCAGAGAGAGGCGGATGATGCTGATCGTTGGAGTACGATGTACGACTTCATGGGGAACTTTGAGCACTACTTTCCTCCACCAAACCGTTGATTCAGCCTGAAGATGATGTTTTTCCTTGTTTCCCACTTTTGAGACTTTGTAAGTTTTTATGTTTTTTTCTTTTTCTTATTTTTATCTTTATTTGTTTTCTTTTCTATTTCTTTTCCTTCTTCTTATTTTTCTTACAGTGGGGACACTATAATTTTAAGTATGGGGTGGGAGAAAATAGAAAACTTGTTGTCTTATGTGTTTATGTGTTTGGAGTAGTTTTTTATTCTAAAAAAAAATCGAAAAATTTGAAAAAACATCTAAAAAAGAGTTTTAGAATTGATAGATATCCTCCCTTTCTTAGGTTCTATGATAGTAGTTGCTAGCTTAATCATATAATTCCTTGCAAGCATGTCTTTAATAGTATAGCCGGATTTTTAACTTGAAATTGTTTGTTTTTAGAAGAAGATAGCACTTGATGAAATTGAGCACATATACTTTATAGCATAACTGATGCAATCCAACAAAATTTACCTAGTGAGTTGTTTTTGGCCTTATAGGGAGAACATCAATAAATCCCTCTTCTTTTCTTGTGTGATTTACTCTCTATATGCATATTATCTATTGGAATTGTGATGGTTATCTATTTCTTGAGACCCGTATGGGATTTATAGTTCATTACTTGTAAAAATCATATATGGAGAACTTATTTTTATAAGCCCTATTATTCCCTATCCACCTTTACATGATCCTTCTTTTGACAACGAATTCTAGCCTGAAGCCTTTATTTTTAGCTCCACAAAAAATATGCTCCCTAGCCGAGATAAGCTTGACCTTATCCGGGGATTAGGACTTAGATTGGAGAGGTAACTTTGTTGAGTGTAAAAAAAAAGTGTCATATAATGTTTGCTTTGATTGAAGGATTATTGGGAAGGGTAGATTGGAAGTCTCTTGTTCTAATATTATGAAGTTCTAATATTATGAAGTTTTACCAAGCCCCATTACAAACCGGCCGAATGGAAGCTTCTATGAAGTTTTTCATTGAGCCCCCTAAGTTTTCTTGATGATTTTTGCTTGTTTTGACAAATCTTGGGTGCAGAGTATTGGTGATATAAGTTCCAATTTCAATGAGTTTTTGTATATAATATGAGTTGAGAGATTGAATTTATAGGCCTAAACATTTGAGAGTTGAGTGAAACACATTATATCCCTTGTGAGGTTGGATTGTATTTTCTTATGTCTATTTAGTGCATATATGTGTGATGACATTAATAATCCTTTGCTATATTTCTCTCATGTGTAGATGTTTCTTTTTTAGATGATGGCTATATTTTGATAAGTATGTTTGTTTGGTTTTGGTTAAGTGTTTAGTGATTGCTTGAGGACAAGCAAGTCTAAGTATGGGGTATTTTGATGTTCGCATTTTTAGTATAGTTTTTAATAGGTTTTCTTTGTTTATTAGGTTTAGTTTTGATAAGTTTAGGTTTAGTTTTGTGTGTTTATGGATAGTTTTGCATATTTCTATGGAAAGTATGGAAGCTACTCTATTTTGTGTATTTTGTAGGTTTTAGCAAGGAAAAAGTGCTATATGGAGCTGAATGTGGAGCGCTACAGTGGAAGACGGAGGAATACAAGATTGAAGAAGTCAGAGTTCAAGATTTACGAGATGAAGTGTGGAAGAAACCAAGTCCAGGCTCGTTAACGAGGCTGTGAGGGCTCGTTAACGAGGCCACGGGATAGAAATTTCGATGGTTGACTTTGTGACTCACCGATCCTTTGCGGGAAATTATTTCTGTGTCGGTAGAGTATCTTTTTGTGATTTTTAGGGTTATTATATTATGTATTTTAGGTCTTGTTATCTTCTTAGATTTTGTTTCTATCTTTTAGGGTTTTATTTCTATCTTTTTCGGAAAGTTTATATCTTTTAGCCTTTTTAGTTTCTAGCCTTTTTAGTATAAATACCCTTCTATCTAGCATAGAAAAAAAGAAGAGGGCAGACTTTTAAGAGAGATTTTATTTTGGAGAGGAGGAAGAGCCGAAGAGGCGAGAGGATCGGAGTCGAGTTCGGAGGTCGGTGAACGAAAGTTACCGAGTTCGTTGATCGAGATTTTGGTTCGGTGTTTTGTTCTTTTTTCGGTTTCTTCTGAATTTCTGTAAGACAGATTTTTCTATTTAATTCGAGTAGTAATTTGTTTTCAATGATTTCTTTTATTGAATTTATTTGTTTAGTAGTTATGATTAGTGAGTAGTCTTCTTTTCTAGGATCGGGGGTTAAGCCCAGCATAATTGAGCATGTTTGATGAGTGAGATTGTGTGTTGAATGCCTTTTATCTATTATTGAGATTGTTGTTGTGCTTATAACAAGATCAAAGTTGAGGTAATTTGAGTTTTTAACTTGATTGAAAGAGAAACTTAGTAACTTGAAGGTTGATATTGTTTGAATACGAAAGTTTCAAGCTTTAGATCCAAAACAAGCAATTAAGTGAATTAGGATATGAAAGTAGGTTAATTTACTTGATAGTCAACGAAAGTAGATGACTCTATCTATTTAAAGGCATGATATTATCTTCTTACAAGTTTATATGCATGACTATGTTGTGGTGTCCTTAGTCCTAGATCTTTGTTTTTATTTGAATTATCTTAAGTGAATTTCGTTGCTGAGTTACTTGGCTCGGTACCGAATTTCTTTAGGCCGTTAGTTGAGTCTTTCTGTGTACCGTGGTTCGTTAACGACGCTGACAACGTCGTTATCGAGGCTGCTTTTGAGTGTTTTTGCTTGATTTTGTTTGCTTTTTAGTAATTGATAAACGAACAACCTTGCATCCTGTGGAACGATCCTGACTCTGCTATACTCAGCGGGGTCTTGACTTATAAATTTATTTGTTGTCAAGAAACCCTCTCAACATTATATTTCTTCTTGTGATGCTTGTTAATGCACCGATAACATCTCTAGGAGGAATGAGATTCCCCTAAACAACATTCAAGAGGTCGAGATTTTTGATGTATGGGGCATAGATTTCATGGGCCTATTTCCACCATCTTGCAACAACAAATAGAGGTCGAGATTTTTGATGTATGGGCATAGATTTCATGGGCCCATTTCCACCATCTTGCAACAACAAATACATACTTTTGGCGGTGGATTATGTGTCTAAATGGGTAGAAGCCATTGCCTCACCAACAAACGACTCTAAAGTTGTGTCTAAGTTCTTCAATAAAGTGATCTTTCCATGGTTTGGGACTCCAAGTGTTGTAATTAGTGATGGTGGGTCACATTTCATTAAGAAGAAGTTTGAGGGCTTGTTGAAAAAGTATGGAGTTACTCACAGGATTGCCACTCCTATCACCCACAAACGAGTGGACAAGTAGAAGTCTCCAATCAGGGAATTAAAGCTATTTTGGAGAAAAATGTGTCTTGATCTCGAAAGGATTGGGCAATGAAGCTAGACGATGCTCTTTTGGGCCTATAGGACTGCATTTAAGACTCCCGTTGGCACTACACCATACTGATTGATTTGTGGGATGTCTTGTCATCTTCCAGTGGAGCTTGAGCACAAAGCTTATTTGGCAGTCAAACTGCTTAATTATGACATGAAGGAAACTGGTGAGAAGAGAATGCTTGAATTAGAAGAGCTTGAAGAGCTGAGGTTGGATGCCTATGAAAACGCCAAGATTTACAAAGAAAGAACGAAGAGATGGCATGACAAACATATACTCCAAAGAGAATTCAAGGAAGGTGAACTTTTCTTGCTATTCAATTCTAGATTATGGCTTTTTCCGGGCAAGTCAAAATCCTGATGGAGTGGACCGTTCACAATCAAAAGAGTGTTTCTCCATGGAGCCATAGAAATATGCAACGACAAGGGAGAAGTATTCAAGGTGAATGGACAAACGCTGAAGAAGTACATCACGGAGAGCCCGATTGAGGAGACAGTTTCCGTCCTCCATCTCAATCTGATCACATGAACAAAAGATGGAGGGTCAAGCTAAAGACCTTAAATAAGCGCTTCTTGACAGGCAACCCAAAGTTAGTAGTTTAATTTTACTTCTTTTCTTTTTCTTTTCTTTAGGTAGGTGTTTTGTTTTTTTCTTGCTTTGAGGTCACTAAGCTGTAGGTTTTTGCGAAGTCATGGTAATTATAGAAGAAATTTTTCAAATGACATCTTTGGAAACATTAAAGAAGAAGCTCAGATGGATTTGGAAATACGCGGGCTGAGAATTCCTGTGCGCGGGTGCGTTTTAGAATACCTTGACCCGCGTTCTCGCTCCAATGGAGAACACAACCCAAGCTAGACATTTCGCGGGTGTGGTTTACACGTGTGGACCACACTTCTCCGCGCGTCATCAACGCCTCCAATAAAATCCCGAATTTTATTTGCCTTCACCCCTTTGTTCCAAGAACACCAGCAACAACGTAAGAGAGAACTCCAATCAACTCAAGCCTCTCCCTCTCCCTCTCCCTCTCCCTCTCTCACTCGCCTCTCCACCACCGCCGGTGTCCGTCCCTCAACGTCGTGCGCAGCACCACCCACCGACATTTGCACCGCCCCTCCATTCCTTTCTCCATTGAAGGCATAAGGTGGGTTTTCCCCAAAATCTCAATTTCTAGGGTTTAATAAATTCGAATTTTTCTTGAGAAATTTGGGATTGTTAGAGGTTCTAAGGGATTGTTTATGATGAATTTGTGCTTTCCATGTTGATTCCTTGCCTCTCCTACTTGGATTCGTGAATTTCCATCCA
Source organism: Fallopia convolvulus (assembly GCA_964016875.1). Lineage (NCBI taxonomy): Eukaryota > Viridiplantae > Streptophyta > Magnoliopsida > Caryophyllales > Polygonaceae > Fallopia > Fallopia convolvulus. Next base: position 8,054,173 of record OZ024724.1, on the reverse strand, counting down.
TATCTTTAAGGAACATGTGAATTGGGATTTTTGAGAATGATTCGGCATAATTTGATCTTGCTTGTTAATTTGTGAAGCTTTATGAAATCTATGTGCTATATCTAGACTTAACTTGATCAAATTGTCTCACTTTGAGAATTTGCATGATTTTTGGAGAACTTGGTTGGATTGCCTAATCTTGAAATACTTGGTGATTAGCATTTACCACTATTATTGTTGGTTGTCCTTGCCGATATAACGATTGTGCTTGCTTGGTGGTTTGTTTGTCTTGTGTGTGTAGGTACTCCACATCCACCATGCCTCCTAAGGGGACTAAGAGAATAAAGACGGATGGTTCTTCTTCATCTAGAGCCTCTACTCATGTTCCTCCCACTCCAGTTGGTGAAAAAACTCACGAATCTTATGGAATTCGCTTGACAAAGACCGATCACTTGAGGGTCTTTAATCAGCTAAAGAAGAAAGAATGGGCAAGCACGCTTCATCTCGATTTCGGCCTTGTTGAAGCCCTAAGAGTCAAGGATGATTTAATGAGGATGGCCAATGCAATAGGGTGGAACTCCTTCATGACAATCAATGAACCCACCTATAAAGGTGTCACCTTGGAATTCCTAAGTACTCTAAATATTCAAGTGCTTGAAGGTTCGGGATCTTGGCATGGTGTATGCACATTTCAGCTTGGGGGACAAGATATGGAGCTCAATTTGAATCAAGTGACTGGAATTTTTGGCTTCAAGTTGATAAAGGATCCGAATGTAGCAAGATATGAGAGTAGAGCTTCTTGGTGTCATAATTCTTTTTAGGATGAGATTGATGGAGGGCCTTCGTACAATCATCGGATGCAAAAGCTTCCTTCATCTCCAACCCGGCTATTAGGATCTTTCAAAGATTTATGGCTCATACTATCTTCGGTCGAGTCGAAGGGGGGAATAATTGCCTGAGAAAAGAGTTGGTCAAACTATGTGCTGCTTTGAAGAAGAAAAAGATCAACTCTGCTGCGTTTCTTATGGGACACCTTGCTTCGGTACACAACCGAGGAAAGGGCGGCATAGATGTTGGTGGAATTGTTACCAAAATTGCCCGATACTTTGGAATTGCTTTGAATGGGCATGGTTACATTCCATCCGCTCCAATTGATTATAGCATGTTTCTAAACATGAGGATTCTCTTCCTTCGCCAAGGGATGTACTTTTGGTTAATTGCGGGAAAGAAAATGGTGATGTATCTTCTGAATACTAAGCGGACATCAATTACAAGTAAGGAAAATTGGCTTATCATGGAAAGGGGTGGAGATATTCCCCTTAGTTTGGTAGCCAATAAAAAGAACTTTCGCTTGTAAGAATTCGAGGAAGAGCAAGCTCATGTGATTGGTGATGAAGAGGTTGATGATGAGGCGAAAGATGAGGACTATGAGTCGAGTTATGAAGAAGGGCAATCCAGCAGAAACCTCTCATGTTTGTATTCTATAATGGAAGCTATGCAAAAGGTGCAATTGGAAGAACGCCAGGCTCGGATTGACTACGAGACTAGCATGACTAATCATTTGTAGTCATGGCAAAATGGCATCAACACTCGCCTCCAAACCATTGATGATCGTTTGCAAGCTTTGACGGGTCACATTGATGGTCAATTCTCTACATTAAACTCAAGGTTTGAAGCTTTGAAACCTTACGGGTGGCGACAGGGGTTTCAACCTCCTCACCCTCAAGACGACTAGATGACTTTGTGAGTTTTCCTTTTCCTTTCTCTTTTATTTATTATACATTGGGGACAATGGTTTACGCATGGGAGAGGGTAACACTTACATGTTAGTTAGAGCAGTTTGCGCATATTGCGTGTAGTTTGCTTTTGCATTTTTAAAATTAGCATGTTTGAAGTTTTTGGATATGTCTTTTTTAGGAAAAAAAATTTATGCATATTAGGTGTTGTTGAGATCCCTTCTTATGAAAAGCCCCTTGTCCTCCAAAATCTTTGAATGGAATCCTATCCCCTTGACTTGCTTGAAATGCTTGAAGTTTCGATGATGACTAGCTATGTTTTGAATAAGTTTGACGATTGGATGAGCTTGAATATTCTTTGAAACTTGAGTTGATATTGAAGTTCTAGACAAAAAGCCTTGTGAGAATTTTTGTTTGCCTTTCTTGGGACTAAATAATGTCATGATGTCCTTTCTTTTCATGTGTGATGCTCACTTTTGATTGCTTCCTCTAGAACTTGCTTTAGACTCTTTTTCAAGACTGCTCTTATGACTCTTGCATGCGACTTTGAAATGATTGAGGCACTATTTTCTTAGCCTATACAATTCCTTATCCACCTTGCATATTTTCCTTCGTTTGAAGCCCCCTTTTGAGCCTAAATTAGCATTATTCTTTTGAAGCTCCACAAAATTAATTCCAAGCCTATATAAGCCTAACCCATCCGGGAATTAGGATTATTTCTTGATTGACTTTGTGGTTGCAAGCTAAGCTTGGGGGAAACTTTCATGTGTTTGGTGATTGGGATGTATATTATGCTAGTTCTTTAAAAAATGAAAAAAAAAGTAAAAGATCATAAAATGCAATGAAAAAGAAAAAGAAAACAAAAAGTCGAAAAAAATGAAAAAAAGTGTAGTGAATTAAGAAAATAAAGGGCGTTGTTGTATGAGAATAAGTTGTGTGGAAAGAAAATCATGATACATGGTGTTCAGTCGAGTTTAGTTAAATCTAGATTCCCGGATTTAGCACCACATGGCCTAAATATTTCCTCACCTATTTCTTATCACCTCGGCCCCATTACAACCTAATAAAGTCCTCTTGATCATTGTTGTGTGCAAAGTCTCTTGAGGTGGAGATTTATAACGCTTCTGCAAGCATATGGTAGCTAAGTTTTAAATTGTGAGATTTGAGTGAAACATGACCTATTTAAACACTTGAGAGAGAGCGAAAAACACATTATCCTAAGTGAGGTCTAGAATGAATACGTTGACTCGGTTTCTTTGAATTTCACAATGGCTTGCTATGAATTTGATTGTCGTTCTTGCTTCTGAACTCTTTGTCTAGTTTATTGTCGAGATGGATGCATGACTTGATTGTCTTGTGGGGTGTTGTATTTAATTTCTTAGTTGAGGACAAGTAAGGTTTAAGCTTGGGGGATTTTGATAGCATGCATTTACATAGTAGTTTTAGGGTAGTTTTAGTCTCTTTATGTGGTTTATTTTACATGCTTAGCTTAGTATTCTTAGCATTTTTAGTATTCGTGTGAAATCGGGATCTACACGCCTATATGTTGGATTTCAAGTGTTTTTGGAGACCCGGGGAGGTTGAAAGACGAGCCAAGATGACGGAAGAGTCGCCATAGAAGATTTGAAGTAAGAGCATGAAGAAGGAGGAGGCTAAGGTTGAATATTGGAGGCCAATTGAAGCAAAAGGAAGAACATGGGCCAGGACGGCTAAACCGCACCCAAGTTTTGGTTGTCCTGGACCAGGTTTTGGCCTGCAGAGAAGAACATGGGCTAGGAAGGACAAACCGCGGCCACGGTTTTGGGGGTCCTGGACTGTGTTTTGCCCCGCGTCAGGATTGGGCCAAGATTTTTCTTTATCTTGTTGCTTAATATATACTTTAACCTAGTTTTTGGGGGGATTACGTATTATTCTCTTTAGGCTCCCTTTTGAAGAACCCTAGAGTTGAGAATTGTGGATTTTTGCAAGACTTCATTGGAGTTGGATTTAGATATATTGAAAAGACAAGTGGTATGTTTCTTTTTTATTTAGATTTCTCTTCTCTCCATACTATGTCTAGCTAATTTCTCTATTCAAAGGAAGGGCGAACCCAATGAATGAGTAGGTAGATTTAATGGTGATGTTTGGTTGAATTGAGATTTGAATTGTTGTTTGATTCATCCTAGGATGCTTAATGACCTAATTTACTTTAATTAGGAATCTTGTAATGATTTGAGACCGAGAGGAGATAAGAATAACAAGAGGTCGATTGAATTGAATTCACAAATTGTTAATTCATGTTAGATCCCTAGGTTTGAACTTGTTGAATTATTTGTGCGAGAGTGACTTAATTCACTTGTGGAACTTAACCTATCCTAGAAATTATTGATTGAATAGTCTTAACGGAGCGCGAGAGCGGATGTTATCTCTGTAGATTCATTGATCTCTAAAGAACTTAAAGGACCTAAATAAGACTTGCTTTGTGCGATTCCTGACCTTGGAATGCTTTTCAACAAGTTGAATTATTGATTGCTTTGTGCGAGAGTGACTTAATTCACTTGTTGAATTATTTGTGCGAGAGTGACTTAATTCACTTAACGGAGCTTGAGAGTGAGTCTAGGTACATGCATTAATCGTCTAAAAAGAGTTAATATTGACACTTGAGATAGTTAGTCCTTCAAACAACATTTGAATTGAAATCCAAATAAATATCACCGATAATCTACTGAAAAGTCATTGTGGGATTCCTGACCTTAGAATGCTTTTCTCCATCGTTAATTACTTCTTATTTTCGGTAATTAGTTATTCCTAAATACAATTGCAATTCTTTTTCTCCTACTTTTGGCTTAGTCTACTGAATCGTGCTATAATCAATACTACAATGTTCCTTGAGTTCGACACTTTGATACTTGCGGTGTAGGAAAATAGCCTATCAATTTTGAGTAGAAAAGAAATATTATGAATTTATTTTATTTAATAAAAAATTAATGATTAAAATTAAAAAAAATTAGTCATAAAAATAGCGGCTATTACAACAGTACCCCCTTAAAAATAGTTTTGTCCTCGAAACTAGGAAAAGCTTAGGGCGATACCAAGTTATAATATGCGGATGGCAACAAACACTCGCTACTATGAGGTGACAACAAAAGTTCTAGTACCCTCTTAAAGAATATTTCATTCTTTGCTTAAGACGATAATAACTTGGGAAACATATCTGGATCTTTTGCTCAATATCCCAAGTTTCTCTAGTCTTACCTTCATCACCATCCTTGACTTAGAGTACCAGAACTAGGCACTTCTTTAATACTTAGCTCCTTCATTCGATGTTCCATGATCTTGTTGTATCTAAGCACTCAACAACCTTCCATTGGGTTAGGTGCATACATATATTCTAGAAGAATCTTATCTTTTTGAAGTTATTAGTGGATGATAGCTTGCATATAGGAGTAGTTTAGATGCATGTTTTATTTATGTTTTAGCTAATTTTAGGTTGGTTTTTATCTAGTTTTTAGGTTTTTGCGTTGTCGGGTTGTTTGCGCTTGTTTGCTCGATTTTGCAGGTTTTTAGGTTTATGAGCAACAGCGGGGCGAGTTTTGATTGAACTAGGCGGTGGTGGACAAGTTAAAGGAAGCTAGGAAGTGGTACAATGAAGTTTGAAGGAGTAGAAGAGAAGAGCAAGAAACAAGACAATTGCGCTGGATGTAACTCGCAATGCAAGCCGAGCAATTGTGACTGAATGGCGATTACGCGGGTTGACAAAAACGCGGCTGCGCAATGCAACTCCAACCCGCGCAATCGAGAGTTTTCACGCGAACATTGGGCCGAGGTTCTGGGCCGATTTTGGGCTTGATTATATCATATGAATTTGTCTTAAAGATAGAATCTTTTAAGGGTTATTTTAGAAGACATAGTTAAGCCTTTGTTAGTTTATTTTTATGAGAACTTGGACCATAATTTGGAGGCTAGGTTTTTCTCTCAAGAGAGCAACTTTAAACCTTTTGTAAGTTTTTCTTAATTCAATCATGCATTGCTAAATCCTTTGTGTTTGACTAGTTATTGAAATCATAGATTGTATAATATTGTGAGGTTTGATTGATTCTTAACAACTTGAATAGGTTTTATTCCCTGTCCTTAAATGAATCAGAATTATTCTAGGGTTTTGTTAGATTGATCACCTAATAGAATTTCTAGGTTAATTTACAACTAATCTGATCAAGTCCCGTTCGGGATTGATTAGATAAAGTAGAAACTATAATTGTTTAGACTCATTCGAGCTATTCAGTTGTAAAAGGGAATAAACCACAGATAACTTGATTAGCTATTTGCGTTTAGTATTTGTTTCTATCGATACTTTGAACTTAAATCTGTTGTTGAATTGAATCTAGACGTTGTTCTGGGTTGTTAGATGATTAGGGTTGTTCAAACTGTTAGCTCTTTCAACTAAATATAAAGTTTTGGATAATAATCCAAGGTAGATTATTCAAGTGAATTGAGAATCAAGAGAATCATTGATCAATAAGCATATCTATGATGGATGTAACTAGTTGAACATATTTCTCTCATATATTTACAATCAAACTCTGCATTCATATTTACTTTTCAATTTTGCATATTAGATTAGAATTTCATTCAACAAAAAACCCCTTTAGGTTACTTGGCATCCAAGTAATAACACTTATACACGAGTATATGTGGGATTGACCCTTACTTACCATTCTACTAAGTTTGGTTAATTTAGATTAAGTTAGGTTCTTTGATAGGTATAACGACCACCGAAAATACCTCATCAGTGGAGCAAGCATCCTTTACTTTAATTAGGGTTTAGAAAAGATGATTGAAACGGACAACAAATTACTATTGTGTCCTTTTGCTTAAGGAGTCACTACTTTAGTATTCCTTGGAGAGATTCCTAGATGTGTACTTATGTGGTTTAGATGAATCAAATGAAAAAGATTGAAAACCCAATTGATCTTGCTAGCAAACTAGGCAGTTGGCCAAGCGGTCTCATCCCTTAGCTTGGTCATACCTATGGAAATTCTAGACTATCTTTCCTAGATACAAGGTTGAGTTGCTTATAGAATAAGCATCTTAGTTGAAACGAGCACTAGAGTGTCTCCCGAGAGCGAGTAAGAAAATTGACTACTCCATTCCATACTTCAAGAATAGAGTCATCGCGGACGAATTCCTTTAAGACGAATATTCAATTATCTTTTGAGATGGAATCGATATTTGAATACGTGAGAGTCATGCCTTCGAAGAAGAATTTCAATTTTGAACTTTTAATGAAGTTACCTATTGGAACGAGCGATGGTTTTAACACACAAGAAGGTAACGGAACATATTAACTATCGAGAAGTGGTTTGAGCGTCATTATATATTATACTTTTAAATTCTTATAAGAAAATAGTTTTTGATAGACAAGGTTGAATCCGAAGGACTGAGTGGTTTCATTTCACCCAATGTGATCAGTATTGGGAGAAACTACCTCCAACATAATCGTTTAATATATGCCTTCACAGGAACAAGACCTGAAATTCTTCCTCAACCATGTGATCAAGATGGGAGATATAAATTCATCCTTATTTGCCACTGTGAACCATATATAAAATGTTTAGTTATTTAAACTTATGATATTAACTTCTATAGTTTGAGAACGCAACACGATTGAAAATAATTTATGAAAAGATGGAATGACTTCCATAATCTATTAATCGAAACTTAGTATTGAAACAGTGCTTTCGTACATAAAGTACCAACAAAAGTCTTCAAGACGACTATGATAGCATAGCAGAATTCACAGTATAACACTTTGTGAAAGATGATAGTTGATGATAATATTAAAATTATTCAACTATGCTTCGATTATAACCGAGGTTGAAGTTTGATATACACAATTATATTGTGTATTTAGGAGGAGTTTTAGCATGAGTTTATGGTATTTTTAGGTATTTTATATGCTATCTACGACTAGGAAAAAGAAGACATAAAGATGCATATTATTGGAGTTTTAGAGCTGGATTGAAGACGAAGTGAAGATCAGTATTCTAGTGTTGGTGGCACCCGCCGCCCTTGCCAACGCGGAAATCCTTTAGCCGACACGTGTTTTATTTCTATTGACTCTTTCTTATGTCAGCTTTATTCCGATATATATGTATTTTTGGATAGACTTTTAGACCTAGTTCTATTATATTAGGGTTTGGAGAGTTGCATCTCTCATAGACTATTATCATATTTTTCTTTCAGAGTTTTTAGTTTTTTTTCATGGAGAACTAAGCCCTTTTGCTTAGTCAGACAGTTTGAAGCATCGTTTCACTTTCAATTGTGACATTTCTACTCTTTATCTATTGCATGGAATTATTTTACTCTCTTGTTTGAATTGTTTATGTGATTGATTTCAGCAATTTCTAGGGTTGTTGTTATTGAATCTCAATTGCTAGATCTAGAGAAATTACTGGTTGAGTTTCTCTATTGCATAGTAGCAAACTACGTTGTACTAGTATCTGGTTGTGCTAGTCTATTGTAGAAGAGAGTTAAATTGCATTCTAGTATAAAATCTGGTTATTTTATGCTAGAATTGTATCCTAATTATATTCCTATTCTTCATGCTGCTTTTGAATTGAATCTTGATAATTTTAGGATTATTCAATTAGTTAGGATTGATAGTATCTGGTTTTGCTATTAATTATCTTTGAAAAGGAATTGGAATTCCATATGCATGCGATATTGAGTGAAATCTATGATCAACTTGTCATACGCATGTGGATCTCTAGTTGACTAAGTGTTTTCCTAAATTAATAAAAAAAAACCCAAACTTTAATTGCTTTATTAGTTTTTTCATGCTAGATAGTTGTCTAATCCTTAAACCACTTTTACTTTAATTGACATAAAACTTACATAGAAAGATAAATCTCCTCCTTGTGGATTCGACCCTTACTTCCCTAAGACTACAATGTTTACGTTTGTTAGGACTCTTTTCAATAGCCGTGATTTGCACGGCCATTTCACGCCTATCAAACTTCTAATGACTACCCTATAATTTAGGTCAGAAGCACCCTCGTTTGGACATAATTAGATTACACGGGAAAGGATAAGCTATTCTATTCGCTCATTGTATCTATCATTGACTTCTCCATGCTTCTTTTGTCACATCCTTAAACGATATCAGTGTACTAGGGTGCATCACATAGTGATTTCCATGTTCTTTCTTTGGAGATTTTGAACAATCATTCATGCCCGAACTTGAATACTATTCAGAGGAATTTTGTTGTTGGTTCCTTGTGGTTTGACCAATTGAAATAAGAATCGACAAATTGTTCCCAAACAATTGTCATTCATTCATGGATAGAGTAGGAACTTCGATTATTGAAACAAAAGTCAATGCTTTATCGAAATACCTTCAAAAGGTTGGTTCCATAACATAAGCTCATTTAAGGAAAGAAACACGGTTATAACAAAGTGCAAACAATCTAGGCAACCTAATAATGGAATCAATGGTTGGAAATAGTAACGTCGAATATGACCGACGTAACTACTTCAAATGCGACGAATCGGGACATGTGTCCACAAACGGTCTTAATAATGAAGCAACCTTTTGGCCTATTGGGCCTTCTGGGGCAACTTAAAGAACTTAAAATCCATGTCCAAAAAAATCTTGGTCCTAACCACTTCCTTTCAAACTTCATATATCACCATGTTGACGTATCAAAATGGAGGCGAAGAAAAGTTCCCGATGTGGCTTTCACATAGCCTTATTATGGTTTGTTTATTCTGTCAACAAACATCAAATATCATGTTAAGATTCCATATGTTGACTGAGCAACTCACTTCTACTTGTAGGTATTTGCAGATGAATATAATCGTCACTTTTCATAACTCTCGACCACTCCTTTATTGCTAGACCATTATTAATGGTCCCCTTATCTACCTCTCGATAATCTATTTCGAGATCGGATTAGGCGGAGACAAGCTATATCCTTGATTGACTAAGCCTTCCTCGGTGTCGTCTTTGGAAATTTCTATCTTCCCGTGTGTCACTCACTTAGTAAGTTTCACTCTATGGAAACCTAAGTAATACCTTTAGCTGGCATGACTTCTTCTAGTTACCAATAGCATGAACTTAGTTTTCATTACAACCATTTTCTGTAAATGGCTAACGATCGACATTAATTATAGAATATCCGTAATTCTATATTTGAAGAAGGAGATAGTGGAAGGAAGTTTTGAAATTTGAAAACAAAAATTTTATTTTAAACACACATAAATTCTTAAAGAATTATAATGGTTTTATAGTCTCTATTGAAAGCTCATTTTATAATGACTTTAAATTAAAAGAGGGACTTTTGAAGTAGAAATTTTTTCTTCCATATATGATATGAAATGCTTCAAAACCTCGGAATGGGAGCTTAAAGATTTTTAATTATACAACTTCTATCTCAGGTTTTGGGGAATTCCTTTTATCGTTTAAAGAAAATTCTTTGATTAAAATTTGTGAACTTATTTTTAAAATAAACATTATAGATAAGAAGTTGGTATAATAACTCTTTAGTAGAACTTTGTTTTTAAAATTTTCGAATTAAACTTGGTAAATAAAATGATTCCGGTTCTAGGAACTTATTATCTTAAAATTTTACTTATAAGTTACTCTCATAAGAGTTTTGATTTTAAACTCTTAGCAAAAATTTCTAACTTTAGAAATTTTTTTAAAAGAAATTGTACATGAGTTTTGTAGCACTTGAGAAGAAATTTCGAATTGAAATTTCCTTTTAGGAAAATAATTTAAAATCCTAGATTCAATCTTCTTCAGGAAAAAAATTAATAAAACTTTTTTTTGGTTTGAAAACAAAACTTTCGGTTTAAAACTTTTGATTTCGAAAACTTTCAATTTTGAAAGCTTTCGGTTTTGAAAACAAAATGTTCGGCTCTGATACCATAATTGTAACACCCCTGTTTTGCAACGAGGATATTACCACCAGTGACCTCGGACTTTACCGTCCAAGGTCACCCTAGACTTTTGTTGTAGGGAAAATTTAACTCGACAACAAATAAAATTTGTAGTCAAGACCCCGCTGAGTATAGCGAAGTCAGGATCGTCCACGGGAAGCAAGGTTGTCTGTTTTTAGAACTAAAAAACAAAGAAACAAAGCAAAAACAAAACAAAAAACAGCTACGACAGACCTCGTTAACGAACTTGTCTGGGTCGTTAACGATAATGGAATTCTACTTAAAATAGAACAAATAACGATGCCCATGCAGGCTCGGTACCGATCCAAAGTGGCTCGGTAACGTGTGAAATCGAATGCTAAACTGAAGAAAATCAATGGATAAAAAGCGCTAGGACAAGGGTTACCAAAACATAGCTATGTATATGAACTCATGTGAAGATAAAGATCATGCTTTTGAAGATAAATATATCAACTTTCGCTGACTAAACAAGCAAATCAATCAACTTTCATAAATCAATTCACTTTATTACTTGTTTTGAATCCAAAGCTCGAAACTTTCGTTATCGAACAATATCAACATTCAAGTTCACAACTTTCTCTTTCGATTAAGAAAACAAACTCAAATTACTCCGACTCTCGTCTAAGCATAAGCACAACAAGCAATTCAAAAGATAGAAGGCAATCAAAAACTCAACACATTCATCCAATCATGCACAACCATGTCAGGTATCAACCCCGACCCTAGAAAAGTAAACTACTCACTATTCATTGAATCAAAGCAAACTACTTCAATCAAAGAAAACATTGAAAAGCAAAACTTACTTGAAATTGAAAGAATATTGTCTTATAAATACTTGTAGAATTCCAAAAACTACCGAAAATAACAAACAAGAGCTTGATCACCAAACTCTTCCTCTCTCAATCTGAAACAGTCAGATTTCCTCTCTCTCTCTCTCTCTCTCGACTTCTCACCTAAAACTAATCCAAAAGACAGGGCATTTATCCATTCTAAAAACTCTTTTTTTTTCTTAGTTTTTCAAAAAAAATCAATTTTTTTTGATTTTTTTCAAAAACAAAGACAACTTAACAAAGAAAACAAAACAAACAAACAAACAACTAAACAAAGCAAGTTTTCTTTCCTCCCCTACCCCATGCTTAAAATTACAGTGTCCCCACTGTAATAAAACTAAGCAGTAGAAAAGAATAAAGAAAGAAACTCACAAGATAAACTGAAGCTGAAAAGAACATCCTCTGAAAGGTGAATCATCGCCGTTGTGGTGGTGGAAACTAACGCTCAAAGTTGCCCATGAACTCGTACATGGTCCTCCAGCGCTCCTTATCAACTGTCACCCTTTGCTCCATTGTCCTCAAACGAGCATCCGCCTGTTGATGCCTCGCATCATCCAAAGCCATGCGAGTTGCATAGACACCCTCCCAACGCTCCATCCCTCTAGGTGAGTTGTGTCTGTTGCGGGTTGAGTTGTTGCATCTGAAAAGATAAATCATCAACCCATGGAGGTGGAACACTCGATCGAGTATAGGTAGGCTAAGGAGGCGGTGTGTGATCCTAGAGCTGGAAGTGGTCTTGGTAGATCACCGGCTTATAGGGCATCATTGCATACGATTGGGGCACGGTAGGCGGTGGCGGTGGCTCAGTACCGAAGTTGTATGCCTCGTTACTAGCCTCGAAATAATCATTAACGAGCCCTGGCGGGCTGTTACCGAGGTTGTCTTCATCACCTAGGACCTCGGTACCGAGGTCATCATCCTCGTTATCGAGCTCCTCCGTGGCTGCCCCCGTTGTTGCGTCATCTTCGTCCATTTCTTCGCCTTCTTTGTCGAACCTTGACTCACACGCCCTCAATGACGGCTCATCATGTGGCTTCTTCTCCAACGGGAATGCACGGCCCATCTGTAACACCCCCTTTTTATACAGGGATATTACCGCCAGTGACCTCGAGATTAAACTCTCGAAGCCACCCAAGGCTTATAGTAACTACAGAACTTAACCATAAACTTTAAATAATGCGGAAGCAAAACATTACATAAATCGATAACATTGTTTACAACCAAACTGTAACAAGTATTAAGAATGGTCCTCACAAGCCGAGGATCCATTTACACCAAAATTATTTAATATGCAGAAGCGAAACGAAAACTATGCGGAAGCGAAATAACTGTAAAGGTAACCCGACGAACTTGTCCAACCCCAAAAGATACCTCTTCAATCCTTGATTACGACTCCTCCTCCTGATGTGCCGCAATGGAAATACGGTTGACACCAGCCGACCATGCAAGGAAAATAAACGGTCGGGTTAGTCTTGTGACAGACTAAGCTAGTGGGTTTTCTAAGGTGGTTCCTATTTAGGAAGAGAGTGTCGTTACTAGGATCGGAATCCGAATTAAAGCCGGTCGAAACCTAGTAACTACGTCCTTCCAGGAAAACGTTATGAATCTTAGAAAGAATTAAGATGAGACCGTCACCAACGGTGACGCCTCGGTCTTTAATGCAGATATGTTGGGAATATTGCTACACACAGATCGTTATAGTCGGTTCATTAAACCCTCGTTGACCCCGCGCACCTCAGCCAACCTCACCGCATACGTGTTGTGCGAATTCAGATTGGTACCAGATGCCAACGGAACCCGAGAGCGAGGACGGTTTCCCATTTTGTACCGACCATCCTGTCCGTATTAATTTGTGTACAATGACACTTATCTGAGTTAATTTTAAGCGTTTAATAATAATTCCACTTGGATTATTAGGTACTTTAATTACGAGAGACAAAGTCCCGGAGTACTACTTTACGATATACAGGCACCTACGTCCTTTGGCACTTAAAAGTGTGAACACCCCTCAGCGGTTGAGGGGAATGGGTCATGACCTTAGCTAGGGTTTTAAACAAAACGACCTAGCGAGAATTAAACATTATATAATATAAGTCATAAGACTTTGTGTTCAGCTCCTTACAGTGGAGCTTTTAAATAGTATACACACAACAACACAGAGCAATAAGGCCTACATCCATAACTAATGCAGCCTAAAATATGACTAGGAACAACAGTCATTAAATCTAGGAATGTAAAACAATCCTATGTTCAATTTTATTCACATAGAGATTCCCAACATATATTTAAAAAACATCATGATGTGAATCATGCTTAGGAAACGAATGCGAAAACAGAACCGATTTCACTTGCCTTGATTTTTGAAAGTTGACTATGAAGCGAACTCACTCGTGGTAACGATTCGAACCCGTTCCTTTTTCAGTCAATCACAAAATAAATTTTCTTCAATTTATTTTGCTAATTCGAAAAGGTTGACTTTCAAGGAACTGTACAACACCTAAGTTTATAAGTATTATAAACTTATATATTATATTAATATTATCCTTTCTATTAATATAATAAATAGGTCATAAAAAGTTTATTAATTATTTTCCTGATGTTAAATTAAACCTCAGTATATATATATATACGCCTAAGGTTCTTTACTTTATTTTATACTACCCCATTTTAAACCAACTATTTGCCAGCATACTAGTTCATAGATATATTGGACTGAACTTCTCTTTTTATTTTATAGAAAACATAATCATATTTTATTATATATATTCAAACGGATTCGAAATATTAATGATAATTTATTTTTATTTCCTCAATCAACCAACACTATGATACATGTATCCATATAATTTACCACATATCTGAACATGCCATATAGTAGTATATATCATTTGCTCGCTTTTAACTTAAACCAAAAACCTACTTTGTAACATACTGACACTACCACTAACCTACTAATCTACTATTACATATTTTACTTTTAATTAATATCCCCTTATTTGCTTTAATCGATTCAAAAAATTTATTATTATTTTAATTAACTATCGTATCCTTATTTCCGAAACCAAATCTGACTACGATACTTTGTTCAGATATTATTATTTTTTTCATTTTTTTTATATAAAAAAAACTACTCTGATGTTACAACAGAGAACGAGAAAACAACATATATAATTACACTACAGTCGCCCGCACAGTTGCAAGAGCAGTAACGAGTTTAACAATGGCGACAGAAAAAAAAGGAAACCAGAACCATGGAGGACGAGGCAGGGCTGAGCCGTAGCAACGCCAGATCGCTCGCACCCGCCACCATCAGTGCCACCCCCAATCTTATATCTGAACAGCGGCGACTCCTAACTCGAATGACCGGCAACTGTAATATCATTCCGCCCGAAACCGAGAAATTCCGAACGAGTCCGATTCGAAAGACACTCTAAAACTCACTTGTAAAATTTGAATGTGAAAATTGGATGCGTATAGATGTGGATTAGAGCAAATCCGAGACCCTTAAATAGCCCCAAAGCCGTCTCTATTGAAATCCCGACGGTGAACGCCTCCCTTAATTGTACGGATTAAAAACCTTAATCAATGGTCTTAATTTCTTTTGTAACGTTTAATTATGTATTAAACCGTACTTAAATTTTGGATAAGCTAGTCACTGAATTCATCGTCATGTTTCTCGCTCACCCCTTCCCCTAATTCAATACCAAGCCATAAACACCCACTTTAATTTTTTTTTTACCCTTAAAAGCCACTAATTATGCATCTTAATCATTTTATTCAATTGCTTGGTAACGTTTGACTGAATAAATTTTCCATAATTTTTGAGATAAGAATAACAATCAGATCCCACGTTTACCTTCTCCACTCAAGGTTGAAGATAACATCATTTTAGAAAAAGATAAATAAAAAAATATTATTCACTATATTTTGAAAAACACGTTACTATGTAGGAAGAAAAGGGTCTCAGGTTCAAGTCCCCAGACACCCGAATTTTATTTTTATTTATATTTTCTTTTCCACCTCCTCATTATAAATAGAATATTTTATACATATAATTATCCTCATGTGTTTTATTACTTATAATTATTTCATTATAATTTTAAATAAATAAGACTCATATTAATGACCTTTTAATATGATCTTTAAAGTTATATTTTATTTTATAACATTTTAAAATGTTATAAAATAACAACCTTATGAAAATAAAATATTCAAATATTTTATTTTTTAAAGGAAATGTGAAAATTACATTTTTGCCCTTTACAAAAATGAGGGATATTATAATAGTAACCCCTTAAAAATAGTTTCGTCCCCGAAACTAGCATAAACCTAACTCGGATCCATGCGGAAACAAGAGATAGATCCTTACAAGATGAGGGTTGCTACAATGGTACCCCCTAAAAAAAAATTCGTCCTCGAAATTAGGTCGAGAATAATTCTGGAAAACGAACTTGCATATCATGCTCTATTTCCCAAGTCTCCCATGTGACTCCATCACCTTCGTCACGAGCCCACAAAATCCTGACCAACGGAACCTCTTTATTACGCAAGCTCTTCACATGTCGCTCTAACACACGAATAGGCTTTTCCTCATATGTACCATTAGCCTGTATCTCGACATCCTCATAGTTCAAGACATGAGAATCATCTGGAACATATTTCCGAAGTAGAGACACGTGAAACACGTTATGAATGGGGTGAGCAGAAGGAGGCAAAGCAAGATGATATGCCAAGTTGCCAACTCGCTCCAGTATCTCAAAGGGGCCAACGTATCGAGGATTGAGCTTTCCTCGTTTTCCAAAATGAAACACACCCTTCGATGGTTATACGCGAACGAACACCTTTTCACCCACTTCAAACTGAATTGGACGCCGCTTGAGATCAGCATACGACTTTTGACGGCTCTGTGCTGCAAGCATCCTTTGTCGTATGAGAGCCACCTCAGCAGCATTTCTCTCGACTAACTCTGGTCCAAGCAAAATCTTATCAGCTGCTTCATCCCAACAAATTGGCGAACGACACTTTCGACCATACAAAGCTTCAAAAGGAGCCATTTTAATCGTCGAATGCCAACTGTTGTTATAAGTGAACTCTATTAAAGCCAAGTTGTGCTCCCAACTGGTAGAACGATCGAGTACACACGCCCTGAGCATATCCTCAAGTGTCTGAATAGTCCGCTCCGATTGGCCGTCGGTTTGAGGGTGAAACGCAGTGCTGAAATGCAACTCCGTACCCATAGCCTTGTGTAACTCCTTCCAAAATCGGGACATATAACGACCATCACAGTCGGATACAATAGTCTTCGGTGTCCCATGTAACCGTACAATTTCATGAATGAATACCTCAGCCAGCTTCTTAACTTCCCATTTCATCTGAATAGCAATAAAGTGTGCACTTTTGGTGAGTCGGTCAATTATGACCCAAATAGCGTCTTTTTGGCCTTGAGTTTTAGGAAGACCCGAGACAAAGTCCATGGCAATATCTTCCCATTTCGACTCAGGGATTGGTAAAGGTTGCAACTCACCACCAGGTCTCTTATGTTCGATTTTGACCTTCTGACAGACCAAGCACCGTGCCACAAACTCGGCCACATCGTGCTTCATGTTGGGCCACCAAAAGTTCTTTCGTAAGTCTTTGTACATCTTACTCGACCCGGGATGCACAAAATAAGCAGAGGTATGCGCTTCTCGCAAAATAGAAGTTAGGAGATCCTCAACTGCAGGCACACAAATCCGGTTCTGAAACCACAATGACCCGTCGTCCTGAATTATGAATCCAGGTGCTTTTCCATCCTGCACCTCACTACCTGTTTTGATCAAAACAACGTCTTCGGCTTGGTGCTCTTTAATCTGATTCAGTAACTCAACCTGAATCTCAAGCATATTCAAGCCTCATTGTTGTCTACCAAACCACACTTCAATTTCACAGCTGATTATATCTTTCTGCAGCTCCGGCTGGGTTGTGAGCATGGCCACCATGGCTTCTTGAGTGGTCTTACGACTCAGCGCATCAGCGACAACGTTGGCCTTGCCTGGATGATACAACAACTCGATGTCATAATCCTTAATCAGCTCTAGCCACCTTCGTTGTCTCATGTTCAACTCTTTCTGTGTGAACACATACTTCAAGCTCTTATGATTGGTGAATATCTGGCATTTGACCCCATATAGATAATGTCGCCAAATTTTAAGAGCGAACACTACCGCGGCCAATTCCAAATCATGTGTTGGATAATTCACCTCATACGTCTTAAGCTGACGAGACGCATAAGCAATTACCTTACCATTTTGCATGAGCACACATCCCAACCCTTGCTTAGATGCATCGCTATACACCACATACTCGTCTGACCCATCAGGTAGAGTCAAAATTGGAGCACTGGTCAGGCGCTTCTTTAACTCTTGGAAGCTCGCCTCACACTTATCGTCCCAAACGAACTTCTTATGCACCTTTCGAAGCAAATTGGTCATAGGCAGAGCGATCTTAGAGAACCCCTCTACAAACCGCCGATAGTATCCTGCCAAATCGAGAAAACTGCGCACTTCCTTCACATTTTTGTGGCTGTTTCCACTCTGCCACTGCCTGAATCTTCTAAGGATCAACCATCACACCTTCTTGATTGATTACATGCCCCAGAAAAGCAACTTCTCCCAACCAGAAATCACAATTAGAGAGCTTGGCATACAATTGGTTATCTCTATGGATCTGTAGGGCAATCCTCAAATGCTAGGCGTGAATCTCCTTTTTGGGTGAATAAATTAAGATGTCATCGATGAATAGCACCACAAACTTGTCAAGATAGTCTATGAAACAGCGATGCATCAAATCCATGAATACTGCGGGAGCATTGGTGAGTCCGAACGGCATAAACACAAACTCATAATGGCCATACCGTGTACGAAATGCAGTCTTTGTTTATTTCTTTAAGAGCATATTTGATAATTTGATTGAGCATGTATATCCTTAAGATCTAAGTTACACAGAAGTTCTAGGCAAATTTTACCTTGTGAGATTATTTTGTTTTGGCCTTTCTAGGACTATGCATCTATGAGTCCTCTTTTTCATTGTGTGTGCTCACTTTGATTGCTTCCTCTAGAACTTGCATTCAAATATCTTTTTCAAGGCTCCATTCATGACTTTTTCATATGACATTAAAATGATTGAGGCAGTGTTTCTTATAAGCTTATTATTTCCCTTCCTACCTTACAAGATCCATGTTCTTGACACCTCATTTCTTTTAAGCTTTAATCCTATTTTTGATAGCTCCACAAAATTTTCCTAGCCTAATAAGCTTGACCAAGGATCCGGGATTTAGGACTTTAGGTTGTGTTTTTATTTTGTGTGAGTTATGTATAAGTATGGGGGAGTTGGAAGAAAAGGAGGAAAAGAGGAAATAAAACTCTTGTGTGTAAGTGAAAAAAAATGAAGATGAAAAGAAAAAGTCAAGTACAATTGTTACTAGTCTTCATAAAGCAAAGAAAGAGTTGAAGAAGAGGCAAGAAAAAAAAAGTGAAGAAAGAAACAATGTGTTTAATTGTGGTTTGGAGTTGAGAAAGAAGAGTTTGGGAGAAGTAAGAAAAGAAAGTGTTGAAGTTTGGGTTTAGGATTAGTTCTTTATCCCGGATTTAGCACCACATGCCAAATATTATCCCTTCCAAGTTTCTCTTTACCTTGGCCCCATTACAAGCCTTAAAAAGACCTCATGATTTTTGTTGTATGCATAGTCTCTAGCGGTGGAGAATTAGAACACTGATGCAAGCCTATGGTAGCTAGGCTTTCAAAGTTGAGTTTTGAGCGAAACACATATATATCCTTAAACACATGAGTGAGAGTGAAAACACATGTTCCTGTTCCTAGTGAGGTTTAGAATGGATGTGTTTACTTGATCTTGTTGGATTCCAAAATACATGCTATGATGTGTTGAATCATGTCTCTTTTTATTCTTGCTTAAGCATTTATCAAAGTGGATGCATGAATTGCTTGTTTGTGGGGTGTTAAATCTATTTCTTGCTTGAGGACAAGCAAGGTTTAAGCATGGGGGAATTTGATAGCATGCATTTAGGTGTTAGTTTTAGGGCATATTTATGTTTAAATCTTAGGTAGTTGCATGCATTTTGCTTAGTTTTTGTATTTTTTGCATTTCGGTGTCTACTCTTGCACTTTTGTGTTTTTAGGTCGTTTTGAAGAGCAAGGATTGGTTAAGTTGAAGGATTCAAGATTGGAGATATTGAAGTGTCTTTGCCAAGGATATTCAAGCCATTTCTGATGATGATAAGACCCAAGAGGTTGTGGAAAAGAACGCTTAGAACCGGGCAATCCATTGATGTTGTTGTTTCGACACCACTTTATTGTAATGCTTATTTCGAGAGCTACAGTGATCGGATGAAGCTGAATTTGGTATCATTGGAAAGCTAATTCGAAGAGCGACAATTCATATTTTTACTTCGAGTTCAAATTCCAACTCTAAGTGGGTCAAAACAGCATCCGAAAGTACCGTCAAAATGCTGTCAGGACAAGAGCCGCGATCGCGGCCAACCTATACTGCGATCGCGGCTATGGCGGTCGCAGCCCCAACTTATTTTTCACGCGAGGAGATCTTCCGCCTATCTTTATTGCCTTTTTATTATATCTTTCCTTTCGTATTTTTAATTGACTATTTAAACCTAGTTTCAGCCTTTGTTTGAGGTATTCTGCTAGACTTAATTTCAGATCTTTTGTGTTTTTCTCTCTTATGGAGAACTAAACTCCTTATATTCTATTCGAGTTGAAGCTTTTCAGACTCAAGTTGTTGTGAGATTCGTCTATTCAAGTTTATTTCTACAGGTTATTTCAATTCTCTTGTGCTTAATTATTATTGATTGTGTTGATTTCTGCTTGTCTGGCCAACTTGTTGGAATTGATATTATCTATTGCTAGATCTAGGTTTTCTTGTAGCAAAGCCTAATCTTTGTAGCAACTCAATTGATTTAGGACTCGTTGGACTAAAACAATTGAGAAGAGATTTGAATGCATGTTGATTGTTTGACTCGTTGGAATTCAATTGCATGTATCCTGTTTATCCTTGTTCTTAATGCTAATATCCTTATTATTTATGATCGTTTCATGAATTGTTTGGATATTAAGTTGCATGTCTCGTTGCCATGTTATAATTCTGATCAGGATAGGAATAACTGAAAGAAATAACTTGTTTGAATCTAGGATCAATAACTTGAGGAAGAAAAGTGGATACTTGAATAGAATTGTTTTCCCTAATTGATAAAAATCCAACCTTTGCTCTGTTTGTTTGTTTTGTCTGTTTTAATTTTCCTAGTTTTAGATTAAAATACCAAAAATTCCCCCCTTTGTTACTTCTTGAGTTGATAATAATAAAACTTAGGATACAAGTGTCTCTTGGGTTCGACCCCGACTTACCGACTATACTAGTTGTGTAACTAGGGATTTATCTTTGATTTGGCACGACGACTTTAAGCCAGTCAAATTTTGGCGCCGTTGCCGGGGAGACTTTGTTTAATTCTGAGTTTTTATTTTTATCAACTCTTGTGTGGACCTATCTTACGGTCCACACCTGTGCTACTAATCAATGGCTATGTTGGAATGTAGGCAACTACAGGATGAACAATTTCATGTGTATTTCTTTAGAGTGCAACAATATTTTCATACATTTGGTGCTTGGGGCTATCACCCTTGGGAGAGGGAATTATGTCAGTGCATCCTAGATGAGATGAATTCTGAGACTCTACAGTTGGCTGAGTACATGAGCAATTATAGGTTATGGTGTATGGTACCAGAAGAGTGTTGGAATTTCTTTTGCTACATGAGCGATCAGTGCGAGCAGGTTGAACAACATCCACCTATGCTCCATCCAGTTGAGAACTCCTCTTTCAATGCTGAGGAGGTGTTAGCAAGGCTTGCTAACATAGTAGACCAGTTGGGACAGAACACTCGGACTAGTTTCAAGAACATGGAGACTCAGATCAGTCAAATGGTCACTATTGTGAATAGACTAGAAGCAAGAGACTCTGAGAATTTGCCTTCACAACCCATAGACCCGATGGAGAATGTGAGTGCCATTACATTGAGGAGCGAGAAGGAGGAGATCAAAGATGATCTGAATTCTGGTGAAGAACCGCAACCACTATTGGACATCCATGATCATGGATCTACCCTAGAAGCTGATGATGATTATATGCATTCCGATTTTCCTCTTCTTGACTCTCAAAAGTCAATGCTCATATATCCTGAGGCACTCAAGGACACTATGAATCCTATAGAACCAAGTGAGCCTAAGATTGATGCAAGAAATTACATGGAGTTCATCTTTGGTAAGAGTGGTAATGTTGATGAGTTCTTTGACCCATACTGTAAGTATTTTCTAACATCACCACTTGTGTTGAATTTGTTTGAGCATATGCCATCTCATAAAAATTGGTCTCACAAGTTTGATAAGTTGAAACGATTTTTAAATGGTATATTATTTAATTTCAATTTATCCTTATGCTACTTATGTTTTTGTGAGATGTGTTCACAAGCTTTTGACAGGTTGTTAAGGGCATTGACAATGTCTAATCTTGTGAATTCATTGCTCTCCATCTATCTTGTGTCCTCATCATCATATGGTTGCCACTTTGAACCTCCTCCTTATTCAAAAGAGTAGATGACTTTGTGAGTGTTTTCTCTTCCTTTCTCTTTTACTTTATACATTGGGGACAATGTATTATTTAAGCACGGGGGAGGTGAACATTTACATGTTAGTTTAGTTTTGCATTGCATATAGTTTAAATTTTTGCAAAGCATGTTTAACTTTTTGCATTTATACTTGCATAAAGAAATCAGAAAAATACAAAAAATACAAAAAAAATCATGCATTTTAGGTTTGTCATATTTCCCCAAGCAAAGAAACCACTTGTCCTCTAATATTTTTTATGATGATTTTTGCCCCTTAACTTGCTTGGATTGCTTGAAGCTTGATAATGTTTATTTCTTTAAGAGCATATTTGATAATTTGATTGAGCATGTATATCCTTAAGATCTAAGTTACACAGAAGTTCTAGGCAAATTTTACCTTGTGAGATTATTTTGTTTTGGCCTTTCTAGGACTATGCATCTATGAGTCCTCTTTTTCATTGTGTGCGCTCACTTTGATTGCTTCCTCTAGAACTTGCATTTAAATATCTTTTTCAAGGCTGCATTCATGACTTTTGCATATGACATTAAAATATTTGAGGCAGTGTTTCTTATAAGCTTATTATTTCCCTTCCTACCTTACAAGATCCATGTTCTTGACACCCCATTTCTTTTAAGCTTTAAGCCTATTTTTGATAGCTCCACAAAATTTTCCTAGCCTAATAAGCTTGACCCAGGATCCGGGATTTAGGACTTTAGGCTGTGTTTTTGTTTTGTGTGAGTTATGTATAAGTATGGGGGAGTTGGAAGAAAAGGAGGAAAAGAGAAAATAAAACTCTTGTGTGTAAGTGAAAAAAAAATGAAGATGAAAAGAAAAAGTCAAGTACAATTGTTACTAGTCTTCATAAAGCAAAGAAAGAGTTGAAGAAGAGGCAAGAAAAAAAAGTGAAGAAAGAAACAATGTGTTTAATTGTGGTTTGGAGTTGAGAAAGAAGAGTTTGGGAGAAGTAAGAAAAGAAAGTGTTGAAGTTTGGGTTTAGGATTAGTTCTTTATCCCGGATTTAGCACCACATGCCAAATATTATCCCTTCCAAGTTTCTCTTTACCTTGGCCCCATTACAAGCCTTAAAGAGACCTGTTGGATCGTAATCGGTTAGCAGTGAGCTTGGGAACTGGCAATTAAGCTGTTCCCAAGGCAGCGGAAGTAAGTAATCGCAAGTAATAAAAACAGTGAAAGGCACAGTTCCTTTATAGAGGAACCCCACTACAACCAACTAGTTGTATGGGTAAACCTCTACCTCCGCTTGGAGGATTTTGAATGACTTACTTATATTGATTGCTTTGTTCCTTAGTTACACAGCCGGATTTACACTTCTCTGTTCCTACAAGTTCTTCCTAACTCTAGCAACACTAGTAAATCCTCTCAACTGAGTTCCTAAGCTCACAACAGCAAAACACAAGTAACTCAAACCTTAAGCTGACTTCTCAGTTCCCTTGCTCCAGGGAACTTCAGCTTCACCGTCGTCGAGATCACACACTCGCCGGCGGGGACTTCTCTTCCTTTTCTTTCTTTTCTCTGATGTGGGTGTTTGTAAGTTCTGGGAGAAGTACTCAGACCGAGTACTATTCATTTGGCTTTATAGTCCATTTGTCTTGGGCAGTCGCATCTTTCGTTTGTGTCCAAAATGCCCTTTGCTTGATGCCCAAGTTGTACTTTCTTCACATGTGACTTTGGTTTGAACTAGGTCAACTTCTTGAATCAATCGGACCGTTGGATGAAGCGTGACAGTCTGATCCTCAGACTGTTCCCTCTGGCTGTCTGAGACAGAATCCCGCGATCTGCGCTGAACGGTCGTTGTCTTCACATGTGAGTTCCCATTTCATGGGAACTGACTTCTTCAGAGTTCCCTTGATGGAAACTCTTCATCGTTGTAAGCTTGTGTTTTCTTGTTTGTTTCTGGGAGTTCCCACTTCATGGGAACTTTCCTCTTCAGAGTTCCCTTGATGGAAACTCTTCATTGTGGCCAGTAGTGGCTTTGTCATTCATAGGAGTTCTTGGCTGTACCTGTGTTCCTTAGAAATACTTGAACAAACCACATTAGTTCCCTATGGTATTTGTCATTATCAAAACTTAAAGAGAAGTGAATCGTTGATCCGTTGCTTAGAACCAGAGGTCCCAGCAACGTCCCAACAATTTCCCCCTTTTTGATGATGACAAACCCATCACAAAAATGCAAGTATTTCAATGAATGATATGCTGATGAGTTCCTAAGTATGATTTTGGGAAGTCACTCTTAGTGAGACATTTAGATTTAGGGAGCCACTTCTGGTGAGACACATAGTTCCTATTAGGCTTTTTATGCAATTGTTCCCCCTTAGCTTATGCGTGGTCTGTGATAACTTAAACTTTTAACTCATCTCACATTTTTTATCTTTCCCCCTTTTGACATCATCGAAAAATAAGCAAAGCAATATTAGGAAAGAATGGAACACGCAATCAAAATAAAGACCATTTCATTACTTAAGAGAATATGTACAATGGGAACCCAAGTACAATTTGTGGTCATTTTTGGATTAAGGGAACAAGAAGGGAGAGATCATGGGCTCTGAGGGAACAAGGCGTCACAAAGGCGCGTAAGGACTTGTGTAAGCTTTTCTTGTCCTCTGGCCAACACTGCCTGGTCCCTAGCAATCTGATCGAGGGTGTTGGCGATGCGGAGCAACACTGAAGAGTTCCCCTCTTGTGTACCAGACTCTAGGGGAGCCGCCTCCTCTACAGGCTCCGAGTGCCTCATCTTCTGGGCAACTGTAATGTCCAGTTCCCTTCCAAGCTCGATTTCTTCTTTAGAGGCATCGTAGAGACCCTCTTTTTGTAGGAGCTTCTTGATCAGCCCGGAGTAGGGAAGGGAGTGGGACTTGGAGGCCATGCACTTTTCCATGTGCCCAAGGATAATTCGGGGAAGATTTATGGGCTTCTTGAGGAGGAAGTGGTAGAGGATGATGGCATCGGGGATGTTGACGACCAGGCGCTTTTCTTGGCGTGGGATCACCACGTTGATGATGAATTGGTGAGCGAGCTTGGCGACTAAGGACAGATGATGCGTCGAGAGGACCTTAGAGGGAACCCGACCCTCAAAAATTGTGTTGTACACCTCGGCGCTGTTGAAGTCGCCCCAGAGCTTGCTGGGCACCTCGCTAAGCCCTTGACCAGGGACCTGGAGTTGAAGGCGGATCGTAGACGTTGTAAAAATGAACTCGTCGCCTTCGTGGGAGAGAGTTCCCTGAGTGCCGTCGTTGGTGATAGTGAAGTTGTTGTAGAATTGACGCACTTGTGAGGGATCTACTCTCACAGTTTCTTGGCAGAGTCTCTCCCAGCCCTGGGCCTTGATCAGTTCCCACAGTTCCTCCAGACCATTTTCAGTTAGCACCTCTTTGGAAACAATGAGGTGAGGAAGAAGCTTTCGGCGCTCAGTGACATGATGCTTGGTGGTCCCCTTCCCCTTCCTTGACTTGCTTTTGGATTTGTTCCCCCTAGAGACCGTGCGAGGTCCTTTCTGCTGAGGGGGTGCAGCCGCTTCGATCATGAGCACGCGGTCCCTTGGTGGTGGGGAACTCGCGGACACCAACATTTGGTGTCCAGGTGTAGGGATGCGTGTTGGCTCCTTTGTAGCTGGAGCTTCTTCTTCTTCTTCGACCTCATCATGGGAGGTCCCTTCTTCCTCGGAGGAGCTCGAACCCAAGCCCTCCGCGTCATCTCCAGGATGACTTGTTGTTGCCTCAGCACCTCCAGCTGGTGCGAGGTCCCTTGTCTCTGTTGGCTCTTGAGGAGCAACCTTTTGTGGGGACTTTGTCCCTTGGGAGACTGTGTGCTCAGAGGGACCCCTGTTGAGTTCTTCCTCGATGGCCTTGAGCTGGGCTTCCTCCTCCAAAGTTCCCATGATGATCGGAGGAGGGTCCTTGGTCATTTTGCCGATGACCACAGAAAGAGGAAGATCGTCGTCGTCTGAGGAGAGGGCGACGGTACTTTTGGATGGTGAGGGAGAGGGGAGTTTGGTGGTGGTGGGAGACGTGATGGAAGAGGGGAGAGGAGAAGAAGGAATAGGGGTTGTGAGTTGAGTGGAGATGGGAGTGGTGGAAACGTGTTTTGGTGAGGAAGGAGAAGGCGTTTTGTGAGGTGAAGGTGGAGTTGGAGATCCCGTAGTGATGGGAACGAGAGGAAGTGAAGGAGGTTGGGATGTTGGAGTTCCCATCGTGGCGGGAACTGGAGGAGGTGGCGGAGGAGGTCCCTCGATTTGAAGAGGAGGGATGGAGGAGGAAGAGGGAAGTAGACTCTGGGGTTCGGAGTTCCCATCGTCGGAAGGAAAAGGGTAGGGAGGTTTGGGAGCACAAGAACTCTCCTTGGAGCAGTTCAGGTAGTCCTCAAATCGGAAGAAAGCCTTCTTTCTGGGCTCCGAGAATTCAGAGGCCTCAGAGTGTTTACGCTTTTTGGATTTGGAGGGGTCGTGGGAGTGTTTGGATTTTTTGGATTTTGAGGGATCTTTTGATGAGTGGCGATGTTTGGATGAGTGGCGATGTTTGGATTTATGGGGTTTTCCATTGATGGAGGGGCGAGCATCTCCGAAGTTGTCAACGATGACAACTCCGGAGGAGGTGTTGGTGGTTGGAAGTGGAAGAGGAAGAGATTCGGAGGAGGAAGAGGTCCAGGAGACGGTTTCGTCCACCTGAGGAGGAGGAGGGGGCAAGAAGGGGCTTACTTGATTGTATAGCCCTTGAATGAGGACATCCTTCATGGTTGGGTCTTGTTCTTGCTCGATCTCGTTCAGTTGAGTGATGAAGAGAGTGCGAGGATTGGCAAGTACCCACTCTTTGATTTGTGCGAATGTGTGTTGAGGGGCCATTTTTGTAAGAATTTGGGAGGTTTTGGAGGTTTCTTGAAAAGAGAGTGAAAAGGATTTGGGGAAGACGAATGACAGGGATGTAGGATGGAGTAAAGGGCCTAAAAATGGCAAAGAGGGGTTTTAAAGGAGAGAGGAGGTGAAGGGTAGAAAGGGAAGTGGAATAACCTCGATAACCGTTGCCCAATGAACGTGGGGCGCCGTTTCAACTTCTCAAGCACGCTTCTGGACACGCGTCACAATCTCTTGGGAAGTCCTTTTCAAATTTTGAATACTTGGCCTGTAACGCTTCAGAGCTTCTGACACGAAAGTCCGCTTCCCAAGTGACGGTTTTTCTTTGAAGATTAGTCAGTGTTCCCTTTGTAGATGCAGCAGTTCCCATGATCTTTTCAAGGTCAGGGAGAGTGAAGTGGTTGAGGGAACTTCACACTCATCTTTTTGTGGGGCTAGGGAACTCAAAGGGAACCAGACAATTTGCAACTCGATAAAGGAAATGTTTTGGCTCATGAGAAGCATTTGTCTGGTCCCTAGCTCAAGGTGGGTCATATGATCAACCGTCATGGTGGCTTGTAATGAGGGATAAAGGGAACTCTGGTTGATCATTTTGGGCCAAAAGAAATAGAGTTCCTTTGTACACATTTTTCTCTAGACTAGTAATCATGGCATAGTGAAAGCAATGAATCCAAGTTCCTTATCATGCAATTTTAGATAAACTAGTCAGGCATTGAGAGAGAGATAAACAGGGACTTGTTTAGTTTAGAGTTATCATCCCTAGAAGCATTCGAAAACGCTGGTAGGGACGTCTGTATAAAGCTTTGGTAAGAATATCCGCAATTTGCTCTTCAGTTCTACAGTGTTCCATCGAAATGTTCCCATTCTCAACATTGTCACGTAGAAAGTGATGCCTTATATCAATATGCTTAGTTCTAGAATGATGCACAGAATTTTTGGAAATGTTTATGGCACTAGTGTTATCACAGAGTATGGGAACTGGGCCAAAAGAACCTGGGAACAGCATGATGGGGCAGCCACATATTCAGCTTCAGCTGTGGAGAGTGCCACTGAGTTTTGCTTTTTAGATCCCCACGAAACTAAGCAAGACCCTAGGAACTGGGCCATTCCTGAAGTGCTCTTTCTGTCAACCAAGTGCCCTGCAAAGTCAGCATCTGTGTATGCAATGAGCTCAAGGGAACTGTTCCTTGGATACCAAAGGCACAAGTTATTGTTCCCTTTGAGATACCTGAAAATTCTCTTCACCTCTTTCAGGTGTGATTCCTTAGGGTTAGCTTGAAAACGAGCACAAAGACATACGGAGAACATGATATCAGGTCTACTAGCTGTTAAGTAGAGAAGGGACCCGATCATACCTCGATAGTTCCTTTGGTCCACACTGATACCTGTTTCATCTGCATTTAGCCTTGAATTTGGTGAGATGGGAGTGTCAATGGGCTTTGAATGTTCCATCCCATACTTCACGAGCATTTCCTTGATGTATTTCTGTTGATGGATCTTTGTTCCCTCCTTTGTTTGGGATATTTGAAGTCCCAAGAAGAACGTGAGTTCCCCAATAAGACTCATCTCAAACTCATTGCTCATGAGGTCCTTGAACTTTTCTACAAGAGTTTCGTTAGTTGCTCCAAACACAATGTCATCAACATATACTTGCACAATCAAAATGTCTTTAGATTCTTTCTTTAAAAACAAAGTCTTGTCTATGGAACCACGAATGTATCCATGGGACAAGAGGAATTGAGCAAACCTGTCATACCAAGCTCGGGGAGCTTGTTTGAGTCCGTAAAGGGCCCTTTCCAGGAAATAGACATGGTTGGGCATTTTCTCATCTTCGAATCCTGGAGGTTGGGCCACATACACTTCTTCCTTGAGATGTCCATTCAGGAAGGCTGTTTTCACATCCATTTGATAAAGTTTGAATCCCTTGTGAGCAGCATAGGCGATGAGGAGTCTGATTGCCTCGATCCTGGCAACTGGTGCGAAGGTCTCATCGTAGTCAATCCCTTCCTCTTGCCTGTATCCTTGTGCTACTAACCTAGCCTTGTTCCTTGCTACAGCTCCAGTATCATCGAGCTTGTTCCTAAAAACCCATCGGGTTCCTATGATGTTCTTGTTTTTGGGCCTAGGAACTAGCTTCCAAACTTTGTTTCTCTCGAATTGGTGGAGTTCCTCTTGCATGGCTTGAATCCAATCTGGGTCCTTTAATGCTTCTTTGATATTTTTTGGGTTCCACCATTGAAACAAACGCGTTAAAAGCACAAAAATTATTGAGAGAGGAACGAGTCTGCACACCTTTAACAAGAGGGGAGATGATGTTCTCAAGAGGGTGGTCCTTCCTTTGTTGAAAGGTTCTTATATGAGTGAGTTCCTTTGCATGTGTATCATCCTCAGTCGATGTTTCTTTGTCATGGGAACTCTCATCTCCAGCTTCTTCATTTGATGTTTCTTCAGAGATTTCTGGCAGGTTTCCTCTTTGTTCCCCTTGAATACTTGATTCTGGCAAGGTATTATCTTGGGGAACAGCAGAGTTGTTCCCTGAAGAGGGGACCTCGAGTGAGTTGGAGGTGTCTTGTGGTTCTTCTGAGGAAGGAGCCTCGAGGAAGGTTTGATCAGTGAGGGTTGGACCTTCGTCATTGTTCCCTGGTTGCGGGATATTGCTTGCACTTGGATAGTCTTCATCCCTTTTTCTTGGCTCATCCTCGTCATCATCATCGTCTTCATGTCTGACTAGCTTGAACAGAGTTCCCTTCCCTTGGATCTCGGTTCCCATCTTTACAAACTTTTCATTGAAGACGACATGAATGCTTTCCTCTATCTTCTTGGTTCTTTTATTGTAGACCCTGTAAGCTTTGCTTTGTGATGAGTATCCCAGGAAGATTCCTTCGTCGCTTCTGGGGTCGAATTTTCCAAGATTGTCCTTGCCGTTGTTATGAACAAAACACGTGCAACCAAATGTTCTCAAGTGTGAGATGTTTGGTTTTCTCCCTTTGATGAGCTCATAGGAAGTCTTGTTGATCAGGGGCCTTGTCATGGCTCGATTTAGGATGTATGTAGCTGTGGAGATTGCTTCAGTCCAGAAGTACTCAGGAACTCCACTTTCGATCATCATGGTTCTAGTCATGTCCTCCAGAGTTCTGTTCTTTCTCTCGACCACTCCATTTTGCTGAGGAGTGCGAGGAGCTGAAAAGTTGTGAGAGATCCCATTTTGCTCACAGAAGTTTAGGAACTCCGAGTTTTTAAACTCAGTTCCGTGATCAGATCTGATTGCTTTCAGTTTCAGCCCCAAGCTTACTTCTGTTCTTTTGATGAAGGGCTCAAATTCTTCAAACGCTTGTGATTTTGCCTTCAAGAAAATAACCCAGGTGAATCTTGAAAAATCATCAATTAAAACATACATGTACCTTTTTCCACCGTAGCTAGCTGTTCTCATGGGACCACAGAGATCCATGTGAATTAACTCCAGGGACCTGGTTGTGCTTACCACCTTCTTCGGTTTGAAGGAGGTCCTGGTCTGTTTCCCTCGAACACATGCTTCACACATTTTGACTCCTTCGAGATTGATTCGTGGAAGACCAATGACCAGATCCTGTAGATAAAGCTTCAGGATTTGATTTACACCAGCATGTCCCAGTCTTCGATGCCAGAGTTCCGTGTCATCTTGGGAACTCGCAAGGCACAACTTCATTGGTGGTTCAAAGTTGGTGTCCACCACATACACATTGTTGTATCTTCTTCCTCTCAGAATTACTTTGTTGGTCTTCTTGTTGATGACGAGACATTCATCTGAGTCGAAAGTGACGATGTTGTTCCCTTGATCACACATCTGGGAGACACTCAGCAGATTGTATCCCAGATCCTTTACCAGATTTACGTTGCTAACTTTAATAGATCTATTGAGCAACACTTCTCCTTTTCCAATAACTTCTCCCTTGTTCTTGTTGCCAAATGAGACGTGGCCTCCTTCGGCATGAGTGTGGAGTGAGATGAGGATATCCTTGTTCCCTGTCATATGGTTCGAGCATCCACTATCTATGAACCATGTACTGTTCCCTCTCACAGCCACCTACAAGGAAAAGTTAGTGTTTTGAGACCCAAGCAAGATGACTCTTGCCAGGTCCCTTGCAAGGGAAAACATTTTCATTCAAGATATAGTCAGAAATGTTGATGTCTTTGGAATTTTGAGAGTTGGAGTTCCTTTGGTGATGAGCATGACGTTTTTGTCTGTTTGGGATCTCATGGCTTCTAGGGGTTTGGGCTCTCTTCTTGGGACATGCATCCTTGTAGTGCCCATGAGCACCACAGTGCCAACATGTCTTGTAGTATTCTCCCAGGTAGTATTTTGGGTGTGGTCTCTGGATACGGTTCCTATCCATGGTTTCTTTGTTGTACACTCGAGACCCATTTCCCTTAGCAATTTTAACATAGATTCTATGTCCAGAGTTCCCAGTATAATAGTCTTTCTCACCATTGTTTCCACTCTCTAGGACCCTGATTTTCTCCTCGAGATGAGCATTTTTCTGTTTCTCGCACTGGAGTTCTAAGGCCCTACACTCATGGATCTCATGTTCGCTCAAGGGTGACTTTCTGTTCTTGGAGCACTCACCTTTGTATCCTATGCCATGTCTGGCTGGGACAAACTTAATTTGGGAACTAGAGGCTTCAGGATGTTCGGGAGTCTTACTCAGGTTTTGCAGGAGGGTGTTCTCATCTTTCTCTAAAGTTTTGATTTCTCTTTCTAGATCTACGATGTGAGACACATGGGACTTGTGTTTTTCTAGAAGGGATATGCAGTTGGGACAGGGCTCAAGACCAACTAATTGAGAATTTATGTGTTCCTGTTTTTCCAACTTGTTTTGCAGTTTTATGTTATCTTTAACAAGACTTGAAAGAATTTTCAACAATTCAGGTTTTTCATAATTACTCAAGGAATCAAGAACAGTTTCAGTGGTTACCTCACTGGGTTGTTCCCCAGTGGTTTCTCCTATGGCCATGCCACACATGTCTGGGAGTGCCCATGCTTCAGGATCTTCGTCTTCATCATCGCTCCAAGTAGCGATGTAGGCCTTCTTTCCTTGCTTTCTGCCTTCAGTTCCTTGTGGACATTCCTTCGCAAAATGTCCTTTCCTGTTGCATTTGTAGCAAGTCACTTCTGAGAGATCCTTCTCTGTGGGCTTTCTTTGGGAACTCTGTCCCTTTCCCCAGTTCCCACTGTTCCGTTGAGACTTTCCTTTGTAGAAATTTCGAAGAGCTCTTGTCACAAGGACTAGCTCTTCATCCTCTTCTTCTTCGGAGTCTTCATGTTGTTCTTGGGTTGATTTGAGCATTTTTTCGATCTTGAGTGCGATCCCTCGATGAGCTCGACTTTGTTCCTTATCATCGATCTTCCTCTTCTCATGTCCCACTAACTTTCCAAATACTTGATGGAGCATAAGCGTTCGATTTTCTGGGTTTTCCTTGAACATCGTTCTTTCATTTGCCCATTCTCCAGTCAATCCATTGAAGAGCTGTTGGACCTTCATTTTGTGGGTGATTTCTTCTTTTGTGATCCCCAATCCTTCCATCTTAGTGCAAAGTCCTTCAAACCGGGATTGGTAGCTATCGACGGACTCTCTCATCTCCATTTGGAAGTTGTAGAACTCCCTCTTTGCGTTCATTTGAAGATCTTCTCTGAGATCTGAGTTCCCAACGTGCATTTGTTGGATGGCTTCCCATATTTCCTTGGCTGTGTCAAGGTTGGCAACCCTGTCACAATCTTGTACGCACATGGACCTTTTTAGGTACTGTTTTGCTTTGTAGTTTGCCTCCATGCACTTGTACTCGTTGGGACCCCACTTTGAGAGATCGTTGACAATAGCTGGATCGATTTCGAAGTTCCCCCTTTCGATGACGCACCAGGCTTGGTAGTCTTGGCCACGCATCCAATCTTTCATGTCGCGTTGCCAGCTTTCAAATCTTCCTGTTATAAGCCTTGGCGGCTTGCTGGTATTGTTCCCCACCTGAGTAAGTTCCTGAGCCATTTTGGCACCTGCGATGCTAACACAAATCTAGAGCGCAAGCTCTGATACCAATTGTTGGATCGTAATCGGTTAGCAGTGAGCTTGGGAACTGGCAATTAAGCTGTTCCCAAGGCAGCGGAAGTAAATAATCGCAAGTAATAAAAACAGTGAAAGGCACAGTTCCTTTATAGAGGAACCCCACTACAACCAACTAGTTGTATGGGTAAACCTCTACCTCCGCTTGGAGGATTTTGAATGACTTACTTATATTGATTGCTTTGTTCCTTAGTTACACAGCCGAATTTACACTTCTCTGTTCCTACAAGTTCTTCCTAACTCTAGCAACACTAGTAAATCCTCTCAACTGAATTCCTAAGCTCACAACAGCAAAACACAAGTAACTCAAACCTTACGCTGACTTCTCAGTTCCCTTGCTCCAGGGAACTTCAGCTTCACCGTCGTCGAGATCACACACTCGCCGGCGGGGACTTCTCTTCCTTTTCTTTCTTTTCTCTGATGTGGGTGTTTGTAAGTTCTGGGAGAAGTACTCAGACCGAGTACTATTCATTTGGCTTTATAGTCCATTTGTCTTGGGCAGTCGCATCTTTCGTTTGTGTCCAAAATGCCCTTTGCTTGATGCCCAAGTTGTACTTTCTTCACATGTGACTTTGGTTTGAACTAGGTCAACTTCTTGAATCAATCGGACCGTTGGATGAAGCGTGACAGTCTGATCCTCAGACTGTTCCCTCTGGCTGTTTGAGACAGAATCCCGCGATCTGCGCTGAACGGTCGTTGTCTTCACATGTGAGTTCCCATTTCATGGGAACTGACTTCTTCAGAGTTCCCTTGATGGAAACTCTTCATCGTTGTAAGCTTGTGTTTTCTTGTTTGTTTCTGGGAGTTCCCACTTCATGGGAACTTTCCTCTTCAGAGTTCCCTTGATGGAAACTCTTCATTGTGGCCAGTAGTGGCTTTGTCATTCATAGGAGTTCTTGGCTGTACCTGTGTTCCTTAGAAATACTTGAACAAACCACATTAGTTCCCTATGGTATTTGTCATTATCAAAACTTAAAGAGAAGTGAATCGTTGATCCGTTGCTTAGAACCAGAGGTCCCAACAACGTCCCAACAAGACCTCATGATTTTTTTTGTATGGATAGTCTCTAGCGGTGGAGAATTAGAACACTGATGCAAGCCTATGGTAGCTAGGCTTTAAAAGATGAGTTTTGAGCGAAACACATATATATCCTTAAACACATGAGTGAGAGTGAAAACACATGTTCTTGTTCCTAGTGAGGTTTAGAATGGATGTGTTTACTTGATCTTGTTGGATACCAAAATACATGCTATGATGTGTTGAATCATGTCTCTTTTTATTCTTGCTTAAGCATTTATCAAAGTGGATGCATGAATTGCTTGTTTGTGGGGTGTTAAATCTATTTCTTGCTTGAGGACAAGCAAGGTTTAAGCATGGGGGAATTTGATAGAATGCATTTAGGTGTTAGTTTTAGGGCATATTTATGTTTAAATCTTTGGTAGTTGCATGCATTTTGCTTAGTTTTTGTATTTTTTGCATTTCGGTGTCTACTCTTGCACTTTTGTGTTTTTAGGTCGTTTTGAAGAGCAAAGATTGGTTAAGTTGAAGGATTCAAGATTGGAGATATTGAAGTGTCTTTGCCAAGGATATTCAAGCCATTTATGATGATGATTAAGACCCAAGAGGTTGTGGAAAAGAACGCTTAGAACCGGGCAATCCATTGATGTTGTTGTTTCGACACTACTTTCTTGTAATGCTTATTTCGGGATCTACAGTGATCGGATGTATCTGAATATGGTATCATTGGAAAGATCACTCAAAGATCTACAATTCATATTTTTACTTCGACTTCAAATTCCAACTCTAAGTGGGTCAAAACAGCATCCGAAAGTACCGTCAAAATGCTGTCAGGACAAGAGCCGCGATCGCGGCCAACCTATACCGCGATCGCGGCCAACCTATACCGCGATCGCGGCTATGGCGGTCGCAGCCCCAACTTATTTTTCACGCGAGGAGATCTTCCGCCTATCTTTATTGCCTTTTTATTATATCTTTCCTTTCGTATTTTTAATTGACTATTTAAACCTAGTTTCAGCCTTTGTTTGAGGTATTCTGCTAGACCTAATTTCAGATCTTTTGTGTTTTTCTCTCTTATGGAGAACTAAACTCCTTATATTCTATTCGAGTTGAAGCTTTTCAGACTCAAGTTGTTGTGAGATTCGTCTATTCAAGTTTATTTTTACAGGTTATTTCAATTCTCTTGTGCTTAATTATTATTGATTGTGTTGATTTCTGCTTGTTTGGCCAACTTGTCTGAATTGATATTATCTATTGCTAGATCTAGGTTTTCTCGTAACAAAGCCTAATCTTTGTATCAACTCAATTGATTTATTACTCGTTGGACTAAAACAATTGAGAAGATATTTGAATGCATGTTGATTGTTTGACTCGTTGGAATTCAATTGCATGTATCCTGTTTATCCTTGTTCTTAATGCTAATATCCTTATTATTTATGATCGTTTCATGAATTGTTTGGATGTTAAGTTGCATGTCTCGTTGCCATGTTATAATTCTGATCAAGATAGGAATAACTGAAAGAAATAACTTGTTTGAATCTAGGATCAATAACTTGAGGAAGAAAAGTGGATACTTGAATAGAATTGTTTTCCCTAATTGATAAAAATCCAACCTTTGCTCTGTTTGTTTGTTTTGTCTGATTTAATTTTCCTAGTTTTAGATTAAAATACCAAAAATTCCCCTCTTTGTTACTTCTTGAGTTGATAATAATAAAACTTAGGATACAAGTGTCTCTTGGGTTCGACCCCGACTTACCGACTATACTAGTTGTGTAACTAGGGATTTATCTTTGATTTGGCATGACGACTTTAAGCCAGTCAATAATCAATACACAAACGGAAGGTCCCATCCTTCTTCTTGACAAATAACAACGGTGCGCCCCAAGGAGAGGCACTCGGTCTGATATACCCTTTCTCCATCAGTTCTTCCAACTGCTTCTTCAACTCTTTCATCTCCACTGGGGCCATTTGATAAGGCGCTTTAGAAATAGGCCTGGTTCCCGGCTCCAGGTCAATAGAAAACTCCACACTTCGGTGGGACGGCAATCCGGGAATCTCCTCAGGAAAAACATCCGCAACGTCTTGCACAACTGGAATCTCCCCGACCTTCACAACTTTCTTCTTTGGGGACTCTAAGAAACACAAGAAACCGGTACAACCTTGACGAAGCAACTTGCCTGCCTTCATGGCACTAATTAATTTCTCATTATCGCTGATGTCTCTTTATTTGGTGGTGTTTTTATATATGATTTCCTTTGTAAATATGTTTCTTTCTCAACTTTTCTTGTGTGTTTTGTTCCTTTTTAGCTTAGTTCCTGTATTTCTATAAGATTCGGAGACTATGCGCGTTTTATGTGTTTTGTAGGTGTTTTGGCATGGATCAAGGGTCGTTTTGAAGGAGAACCGGAACATGGAGCAAGGCCCGAGCTTAAGAAGGAAAGAGAGGAGCAAGCCATGAAGAAGAACAAGAGAAAAGCCAACAAGAAGAGGGTGGAACGAGGTCCGGATCGAGCTGGAACCAACGTCGGGCCCGACTTGAATTTTCGACCTCGGACCGACTTGCACAGTAAGTCGGGCCTGAGGTTGTTCCGTGTCGGTCCGAGTCAGTCACTGGACTGCTTGGGCTCCAAGGCACGAAATTGTAAACTACCACTTTTGCCCCTCATCTATAAAGGCTCTCTTATCTTCTAATTTATGGGAGGTTCCCACACTTAGCAAGGAACCAACCCTCAAAAACTCTCAAGAGGATACTTGGAGAGCAAGGAGGAAGGAGAGGAGAAGAAGAAGAGAGAGAATCGGCCAAGGAGAGGGAGATTTGATAGGTTTGGTTGATAGATTAGCTTTGCCTAGTTTTGATTTTGTGGATTTGGAAACCTTTGATTGGAGATTGTGGATTGCTTTTGATTTGTAAATGAAACTTGGCTTTGGTTTGAGATTGATGATGTTGATTGCTTTGCTTTTTGATTTGTTTGCTTTCTTTGTTTGCCATATGGAGTAGATCTCCTTGATCTTGGGTTATGGGAGAAAACTCTAGCTAGGTTGGGCTAGAAACCCCAATTCCATAGCCTTGAGTGCTTGATCTAGGAACCCACTCTACATAGAACTACAATTCCTTACGAAAGTAAGGAATCAAGGCTTGTGATTGGCAAAGTAGCGAAAGTGAACATTTGTCCATCTCAAGACCTTGCTTCGAAGGGGATTTCCACAATGATCGATGTGTAGAAGTGGTTGGAACGAGGGCGAAAGCACTCGATCCTATTCCGATCATCACTTATTGCTTGAATTGGGGTGGAAAAGCCTTAATCTACTAGATAAAGAACCCAAAAGCCCAAGATCTACTTTCAATCTTTGAGTTCGACAAAACCCAGCTACCTCGAGCCCGACTTGCTCTACGTCGGTCCCGACTTCCCTCTTGTCGCCAACATCGGGCCCGACGTGACACTTGCGTCGGTCCCGACTGTTCTCTTTGTTTTCCTTTGTTTTAAGTTCTCCTTTCCAGCTTTCTAGTGTCTAGGCACCTCAATCGAGTAGATTTCCCGAGTGTTCGACACCCACCACATGCTACAACGGGGTCGGGTTATAAATTGTATCTCTAGACCCTCGCACAACCGAGCGATCAATCGCCATCACGGAAACCCTTAATCTTACACACGTGCTTGCCACCAGATATTACAGTCACAGTTCTAGTATTAAAGTCTATTATAGCCCCGTGACGATTCATCCAATCCATCCCCAGAATAAGGTCATAGGGAGCCATTAGAATACAGATTAGATCGGCATCAAATTTCTTTCCTTCAATACTAATTGGAAAGTTACTCAGTAGTTTGGTGCTAGTAATCTTCTCCCCATTAGGGAGACCTACAACAAATGGCTCGCACGTTGAATTGCATTTCAGTCCTAACTCTTCTACGCAGGCTTCAGCAATAAACGAATGGGTTGCCCCCGAATCAAACAGCAACAAAGCAGATATGGAGCGGAGAGATAGAGTACCTTGCGTAATCGGCGCATCAGGCTCGTCGGTGCGGCGGATGGTGTACAACCTTTGGCCCTGACTAGCTGACGTCATGGGGCCCTTTCCCTTATTATGAGCGTTTGACTGCATTGACTCAGTCTTTGAACCTCCAGCCGGACCCCCGTTTCCCTGAGCACCCGTTCCTTGC
Source organism: Fallopia convolvulus (assembly GCA_964016875.1). Classification (NCBI taxonomy): domain Eukaryota; kingdom Viridiplantae; phylum Streptophyta; class Magnoliopsida; order Caryophyllales; family Polygonaceae; genus Fallopia; species Fallopia convolvulus. The sequence continues at coordinate 8,015,889 of OZ024724.1, read as the reverse complement.
CTACCCTGGGACATCTCACTACCCTTCTTGCGACAATAAACTCGCATATGGCCTTCCCGTCCACACGCGTAGCAAATCCTCTTACGCTTGGTACAGTCCCGGTTAAGATGACCTGTCTCGCCACAGTTGTGGAACACAAATTGCCCTTTCTGCTGAACCGACTGTTGGGAGAACCTTGATTGAGTTGAACCTAACTTGGCCGTTTTGGAACGGTCGTACTGAGATGGAGGAGCTGGCCTCTTAAAGCCACTGAATTGGGGACCAGATTGATGTGGTTTTCCCCAACCGTTCATCTTCCTGGCAGATTCCTCTAACGTCACTTCTAACTTGTAAGCTTTGTCCACATACTCCTCCAAGGTGGTACATGCATTGTTTACCATGTGTGGCTTCACCCTCGGGTTCATCCATTCATGAAACTGTTCTAACTTCTGAGCCTCAGTAGACATCTCTGGCCCAACGTACTGCAACAAGTGATTAAATTTGATTGCCAGCTCAGGTACGTACTGTTAAACCCTCATTCTTAGGGTGCAAAAATTCTTTCAACTTTTCCTTTCTCATAGCAACGGAGAAGAATCGAGCATACATTTTATCCTTGAACATGGCCCAGTCAAGCCTCGGGTTGTTAGCCAGTCCAGTACCTTCCCACCACTCACTTGCACCCTCCTTCAACTGTAGAGAGGCAATGTGCACCTTTTCAGCTTCAGTGCACACCAAGTTACGGAGCAACCGTTCTACATGAGAGAACCAATATGAGATCTTATAAGGTTCCCATGTTCCATCATAACTGTCAGGCTTCATGGCTAAGAAGGTCTTTAACGCCTGACCAAATCCAGCGCCATTTCCTGGTGGAGCAACTCGACGGTTTTCATTACCCAAATGGACTGACTGCTCCACTTCCAAGTCAACCGCTGCTGGTTGAACAACGTTCGCAGCTCACTCGGCTAAGAAAGCCTGGAACGCTTCAGCAATCTCAGCGTCCAACACAAAGTTTGCTGGTGGAATTCCACCCTGAGCTGGTGGTATCCCCGCACCCGGCAACTGTTCCTGATTGCGTGCGTCGGATCCCACCTGGTTCCCGTCACTACGGCTTTGAGTTTTTGAATTGCTCATCTATATAGATATGAAAAGAACCAATAAATAATCCACAATACTCAAATATAAACCACAATCTTTTGTTTATCCAACAAAGATGCATTAAGATCATAAAACTGATATGTCTCTACAAAAACACCAAAACCGTCAAGGAAACAACTAAGAGAACAACCATGTTCAGCAATACAACTCGTGGTAAAACATAAAAATAAAATAGCAACAGACTCGATGTAACATAGCTAACAAAGCCCCTAAACCCCTCCAGAAGTAAATTTGTTCCTGTTAACATCCACCATGTCCAACAGTGCAGCGTCATAGTTCCCTGGCTCGATCAGCGCACCGTTCGCTTGTAGAAGATCCAGACCCTGTTCGATCTGGCTCTTCAAAATCTCAATGCTCCCTTGCTCCCTGACCAAGCTACTTAGTATCTGGCGCACGTTAGCCTCATGGCCATTCAGTATTCCCTGCCATGTGGACAGGTAGGGACCTAGAACAGCAGGGTCGACCTGGAAGGGCCTAGGTGTGAAATCACCCATAGCGGCACGATCCATCCATGATAAGTGCTCCTCTACGGGCTCCTCCGCAACCACCTGCTCTACCACTGGGTGTGGAATCACTGGCGGAACCTCCTCGCCTTTGGCAGGTAAGTCAACCTGCTCCTGTACAAGGTCATACTCATCAGAACGGGGAGGGGACTCAGGCACATACTTTGGAGACTCTAGCATTTCCCCCTTGGGAGTCTCGGGGGTATATTACATTCAGCCTCGGCCTCGATCGGATCCTCTTCTGGATCCTCCTCTGGATCCTCCTCCTCCTCAGAATCCTCAATCACCACCAACGGAACCTGCGAAGGATCGAAGTCCATGCCATAAGGAGTTTGATCGTCCAGCTCCATCTCCTCGTCGGAGTCATCAATCACGATCAACGGGGCTTGTGAGGAATCACCCTGAAAGCATTCACACTCCTCCTGACCAGTGGGTTTCCCCTCCTCTTCCTCTAGAGCATTACGGGCTAGCACTAGCTCTTGCTCCAAATACTCGAGCTCCTCTCTAGCATGCATAGCATCAAACTCCAGCTCCAAAACACGACACTTCGAGCAAGACATGACTTTGAGAAGGGACACAAAAAAGAAAAAGGTCAGAACTAAGGATCGACCTTAAGGAATACATTATAAAGTTCTGGCTCTGATACCATAATTGTAACACCCCCTTTTTATACAGGGATATTACCGCCAGTGACCTCGAGATTAAACTCTCGAAGCCACCCAAGGCTTATAGTAACTACAGAACTTAACCATAAACTTTAAATAATGCGGAAGCAAAACATTACATAAATCGATAACATTGTTTACAACCAAACTATAACAAGTATTAAGAATGGTCCTCACAAGCCGAGGATCCATTTACACCAAAATTATTTAATATGCGGAAGCGAAACGAAAACTATGCGGAAGCGAAATAACTATAAAGGTAACCTGACGAACTTGTCCAACCCCAAGAGATACCTCTTCAATCCTTGATTACGACTCCTCCTCCTGATGTGCCGCAACGGAAATACGGTTGACACCAGCCGACCATGCAAGGAAAATAAACGGTCGGGTTAGTCTTGTGACAAACTAAGCAAGTGGGTTTTCTAAGGTGGTTCCTATTTAGGAAGAGAGTGTCGTTACTAGGATCGGAATCCGAATTAAAGCCGGTCGAAACCTAGTAACTACGTCCTTCCAGGAAAACGTTATGAATCTTAGAAAGAATTAAGATGAGACCGTCACCAACGGTGACGCCTCGGACTTTAATGCAGATATGTTGGGAATATTGTTACACACAGATCGTTATAGTCGGTTCATTAAACCCTCGTTGACCCCGCACACCTCAACCAACCTCACCGCATACGTGTTGTGCGAATTCAGATTGGAACCAGATGCCAATGGAACCCGAGAGCGAGGACGGTTTCCCATTTTGTACCGACCATCCTGTCCGTATTAATTTGTGTACAAGTACACTTATCTGAGTTAATTTTAAGCGTTTAATAATAATTCCACTTGGATTATTAGGTACTTTAATTACGAGAGACAAAGTCCCGGAGTACTACTTTACGATATACAGGCACCTACGTCCTTTGGCACTTAAAAGTGTGAACACCCCTCAGCGGTTGAGGGGAATGGGTCATGACCTTAGCTAGGGTTTTAAACAAAACGACCTAGCGAGAATTAAACATTATATAATATAAGTCATAAGACTTTGTGTTCAGCTCCTTACAGTGGAGCTTTTAAATAGTATACACACAACAACACAGAGCAATAAGGCCTACATCCATAACTAATGCAGCCTAAAATATGACTAGGAACAACAGTCATTAAATCTAGGAATGTAAAACAATCCTATGTTCAATTTTATTCACATAGAGATTCCCAACATATATTTAAAAAACATCATGATGTGAATCATGCTTAGGAAACGAATGCGAAAACAGAACCGATTTCACTTGCCTTGATTTTTGAAAGTTGACTATGAAGCGAACTCACTCGTGGTAACGATTCGAACCCGTTCCTTTTTCAGTCAATCACAAAATAAATTTTCTTCAATTTATTTTGCTAATTCGAAAAGGTTGACTTTCAAGGAACTGTACAACACCTAAGTTTATAAGTATTATAAACTTATATATTATATTAATATTATCCTTTCTATTAATATAATAAATAGGTCATAAAAAGTTTATTAATTATTTTCCTGATGTTAAATTAAACCTCAGTATATATATATATACGCCTAAGGTTCTTTACTTTATTTTATACTACCCCATTTTAAACCAACTATTTGCCAGCATACTAGTTCATAGATATATTGGACTGAACTTCTCTTTTTATTTTATAGAAAACATAATCATATTTTATTATATATATTCAAACGGATTCGAAATATTAATGATAATTTATTTTTATTTCCTCAATCAACCAACACTATGATACATGTATCCATATAATTTACCACATATCTGAACATGCCATATAGTAGTATATATCATTTGCTCGCTTTTAACTTAAACCAAAAACCTACTTTGTAACATACTGACACTACCACTAACCTACTAATCTACTATTACATATTTTACTTTTAATTAATATCCCCTTATTTGCTTTAATCGATTCAAAAAATTTATTATTATTTTAATTAACTATCGTATCCTTATTTCCGAAACCAAATCTGACTACGATACTTTGTTCAGATATTATTATTTTTTTCATTTTTTTTATATAAAAAAAACTACTCTGATGTTACAACAGAGAACGAGAAAACAACATATATAATTACACTACAGTCGCCCGCACAGTTGCAAGAGCAGTAACGAGTTTAACAATGGCGACAGAAAAAAAAGGAAACCAGAACCATGGAGGACGAGGCAGGGCTGAGCCGTAGCAACGCCAGATCGCTCGCACCCGCCACCATCAGTGCCACCCCCAATCTTATATCTGAACAGCGGCGACTCCTAACTCGAATGACCGGCAACTGTAATATCATTCCGCCCGAAACCGAGAAATTCCGAACGAGTCCGATTCGAAAGACACTCTAAAACTCACTTGTAAAATTTGAATGTGAAAATTGGATGCGTATAGATGTGGATTAGAGCAAATCCGAGACCCTTAAATAGCCCCAAAGCCGTCTCTATTGAAATCCCGACGGTGAACGCCTCCCTTAATTGTACGGATTAAAAACCTTAATCAATGGTCTTAATTTCTTTTGTAACGTTTAATTATGTATTAAACCGTACTTAAATTTTGGATAAGCTAGTCACTGAATTCATCGTCATGTTTCTCGCTCACCCCTTCCCCTAATTCAATACCAAGCCATAAACACCCACTTTAATTTTTTTTTTACCCTTAAAAGCCACTAATTATGCATCTTAATCATTTTATTCAATTGCTTGGTAACGTTTGACTGAATAAATTTTCCATAATTTTTGAGATAAGAATAACAATCAGATCCCACGTTTACCTTCTCCACTCAAGGTTGAAGATAACATCATTTTAGCAAAAGATAAATAAAAAAATATTATTCACTATATTTTGAAAAACACGTTACTATGTAGGAAGAAAAGGGTCTCAGGTTCAAGTCCCCAGACACCCGAATTTTATTTTTATTTATATTTTCTTTTCCACCTCCTCATTATAAATAGAATGTTTTATACAAATAATTATCCTCATGTGTTTTATTACTTATAATTATTTCATTATAATTTTAAATAAATAAGACTCATATTAATGACCTTTTAATATGATCTTTAAAGTTATATTTTATTTTATAACATTTTAAAATGTTATAAAATAACAACCTTATGAAAATAAAATATTCAAATATTTTATTATTTTAAAGGAAATGTGAAATTACATTTTTGCCCTTTACAAAAATGAGGGATATTATACCATCCAAGTCTCATACATGTTCGGCACATAAAGCAACTCGAACTTTTCTCGGGTAAGCAACATATCTTGGCCAAGAACCTTGGTGGCGTACCCTCTTTCGGTCCTCACAAAAATGTTGGAGGAGAACCAATATATTTTATCGAGCTTCTGGGCACGGTTTGGCGTATAGCGCTCAAGATCGGCACCAAGTTTTATCGCTAGAAGACTCACCAAATTCCCACACCATACTTCTTTTGACTTGATCCCGTACTTCTCGACATATTGCAATCATTCATACCCCAAGTTCAAGAGGGCGGGATCCTCAAAAAGAATGCTACAAAGGCATGCAACCTCCAACCGTGTTGGTCTTGAAAGCTCTTTCTTGGGCCAAAAGGTGGCACCCAAGACTCGAAGTATGATCCGAAAGATGGGGTTGATGATGCTTGCCCCTGGTAGTGCTGTTGCGGAAGGTTCAATCTCCCCGGAAATGTAACTCCAAGTGTCTTTGACCTTGAAGTTCTTGATCTTGTAATCCCGAGAGTGGTGAGGAAGATCGAGAAGTGCATTGAATTCAACCATTGTTTACTCACGATCAACATTGCCTAGCCGGAACTTGATCTTTCCAACTGAACTTTCGGTCTTGAAGCTTGTCCGGAGAGTAGCTATGAACTCGGTGGTAAGGGTCGGGTAATGTGGTGTCTCCTCCTTCTTCAACAGTTGAGTTATTCCCAGAATGAAAAAAGCATTCTTGACGTCCTCATAGATCCCCAACGGCTTAGCGCTTGACCTCGAGAACCACCTGGTGAAGTGGTCCTTCTCAAGGATGGCATCAAAGATATTAGCTTGCTCTTGAGTAGCCAATATGACATTATCCATGCGTGGAGGGGACGGGGACCTTTGAGTCCTCCTCTTCTTTTCGACTCTAGTGTTAACTCGGCTAGTGCTTGCCATTTGTACCCGAAAATACCATGAAATCCAAAGATAAGATCCACACAAACCAACCAAAAGAAAACCCCATACTTTCTCTCCACGTGCCTCGGTACCGAGCCAATTGGGTCGGTAACGAGGCATCTGGGTTTGGTTTGAACTGAGCATTTCACAAAACGTTAACGACTTTTATAGGTCGTTAACGACCTGGGAGAGAAAAACTTTCAGTCTATTCCGAGTACCAATCTTCAAAAATTTGAACAATTTCAGCACGATTCAACCATAATTCACATAAAAGCACACAATCTAGCACATGCAACCCCATACTTGCTCGAAACCCTATCTAATCATGCCAATAATTGCCAAAATTCATGGTGAAGATCAATCAATTCAAGAACAAGTTACTTCATGCTTTTCGTATCATAATTGCAATGAAAAATAAGCAAGAATAACCAAGTATAGATCAAGATTAATCACCAATAATAGAAGTAATAGAAGAACAATGCAACATAGATATGCAAACCAATTACTCAATCAAGATCTAGATATGAATTTAACCCCAAATTACCAAGAAACTTGCAATAAGAGAGTTAGGGTTTAGAAATCATACCATAGATTTGAAGAATTGAAGAGCAAAAATTGAATTGGAAAGGGATAACGAGGGCTTTGGTGCGCCGGTAACGAACTCAAGAGGTGGGGCTCGTTATGGTGGGAATGGATCGGGACTAGGTGCGGTGGTGCGATTGGTGGAGAGTGGAAATATCGGTGGGATTTGATTGAAGTTTTGAAGATTTGGCTTGAGATTTGGGTGTGGGATTTGGAGATTTGAAAGGGTTTTAATAGGAAGAGGGAGAAGGGAGAGGCGGCGTGAGGGAGGTAAAGAGATAGCAGATAGAAGAGATAGGGTTACTTACCTCGCCCGCGTCGCCGTTTTTCGAGTGCCGTCTCAAGTCGTTAACGAGCTTCGCATGTCGTTAACGAGCCTAGGCGACTCGTATTTCAACGTTGTTCCGAGCCCAACTTCCTATGCCATGTTAGTTTCGAACAATTCTATCTTGCAAACTTCTAGACTACTAAAAACTCAAAAGAAAGCTATGAAAAAGATCTAAAAAGAAAAGAAAACTAAACTAAAACTAAAAAACGGGTTGCTTCTTGTAAGGGCTATTTTTAACGTCGTTAGCCCGACGAACTTACCTTGGCTAATCAAGGGGGTTCCTTCTCGGCTATGTCGGGGTTTTGAGAGACCCCATACTTAAAATTGAAGGCATTGTTAGCTCGTCTCACTAAATTTGGTCCTTCATCTTCTAGCAATATGCCCGGTATTCCTACATAAGGGTCAGTGAAATCCGAAAACCAAGGCGGTTTCGATTCCTCTATAGCATAGATAGCGGGGTATAGTGTAGGAATAGAATATAAAGAAGGATCATTTTCAGTAATAGTGAATCCATGGTTAGAATACTCACCTCGATCCATTGGTGAGGATGTCAGCACTCAGGTAGTTGAGGTTGTTAACGACCCATCAAAAGCAAATCCTCTCTCGGTGTCGTGCCAAAACGAGCCACCTCCGTCGTATTGTTGTATGAAAGGCTCGTTATCGGCCCAGGTAGGGTCGTTAATGGTTTCGTTTGCACTCTTGTAATCCTTATTTGTTGGGGGAGAAACTTCAGACTCAGCATTGTCGAGCTCTGGCTGGGACATCTCGATTTGTGCAGCAGCAGTGGTGTCGTTGGCATTTTGATTAAGGCTGAACTCTACTCTCTCCTCTCTTATATCAAAGGTGAGGAGTCCTTTCCGAACGTCATCTCTAGCGCCTTCTGTGGCAAGGAATGGTCTGCCCAGAATGATGGGGACTAGAGGATCTTTAGGCATGTCGAGGACAATGAAATCGTTTGGAATGAAGAATTTCCCCACTTGAATAGGATAATCGTCAACGAATCCTGTAGCTTTCACACTTGACCCATTTGCCATTTACAGCCTCATATCCACAGGTTCCAGAGGTCCCACGATAGCTTTCGACCAGATTGACAAAGGTAGGAGACTTGCACTGGCACCGAGATCACATAAGGCCTTGAATCGATGTTCACCTATGTCAATTGTGATAGCAAATCTCCCTGGGTCGCCTAGCTTCTCTAGAAGAGTAATAGATCTGACTTCATCTGTATTCTCTGTTATGGATCGTTTCCTTTTAAGAATGTCTTTCAAAAACTTTGTGTAAGCCGGCATTTCGCTTAGGGCCTCAGCGAATGGTATAGAAATATTTAAGCCTTGGAGAATCTTAACGAAACGCTTAAACTTGCCTTTAGTTGAGTCCTTAGACTTCTTAGTAGGAAAGGGAAGAGATTTCACCAATCTCGGAGCCAAGGCGGGCTCGAGAGGTGATGTTACCAGGTCGATATTAGGGTCGATTGGTGCCTTAGAAGGGTCGGTATCGACCTTGGTGGGGTCGTTATCGAACATGAGATTAAGAGAGGATCTTGGTGTAGAATACTTACCTGGGTTGGGGTCGGTAACGACCCTAGGAGTATCCGTAGCGAGTGGTTCAGGCTCGAAAACGACCTTCTTTGGCTCGTTGTCGACTTGGGCCGCGGCGTCCTCTTCAAATTTGGGGCTCTTCTCCTTGGCTTTGGCACGCTCCGGTAGTGTCTTTTCGCTCCTAAGGTGCACGACCACTATTTGTCCTCTAGGGTTCTCCTCGGGACAGCCCGGGAGTTGCCCATGTGGTCTTGGAATCTGTGCGGCCAGGTTTCCTAGATGTGAGTCGACACTCTTCTTCCACACATCAAACTCTCCCCATCTTTTCATTTGGTTGTTAAGGTTGGTTTGGACTCCATCAATCTTGCTATGAACGTCATTGAATTTGTTATGGACTCCATTAATGCCTTCTTGTAACCCTTGTACCCAGGATGGTGGCTCTTGGTAGCCTAGAGGTCGATATGGCGCGAGCCATCTATCTGGTGGGGGTGTTGCACAGCTTGGGTTCAGATTTTGATTACCCCATGCATAATTGTTCGGCCTGTCAAAGTTATTAGGCTAGTTCCTGTATTGACCTCTCATGTAATTCATCTCAGCATAAGTCTCAACGACTCTTACCCGCTCGATGTTAGTGCAAGTAGAAGTAATATGGGCAGAAGAACCACACTCTTGACAAGGTTGAGAGGTTTTCAGAAAACTTAACTGTTTCTTTAGACGATTTATCTCATCCTGTAGAAATTGATTTTTGACATCGGGATTAACTTTGTCCTTGTTAGGCACGTAGAGACGCTTTTGTGGCTTGGGTGGCTATTGGATACCATACATGGCATCGTAGTTAGACAGCTTATCCAGCAGTTCCCATGTAGCAGTAGGATCCATATCTATAAAACCGCATGCAGTGTGTGTGTTGATGCGGTTCTTCGTTTCTACATTGATCCCTTGGAAGAAGATTTCTTGGAGCACATATAGGGGTTTCCCATGAGTGGGGCACTGTCTGAGCATCTCCTTAAACATCTCCCATGTCTCTACAAAGGTCTCGTTAGGCAGCTGGTGATAGGAGGTGATGCGTTTTCTCAACTCTGTTGTCTTGGCAGGAGGGAAGAACTTTGTAAAAAATTGATCATACAAAGCCTTCCAAGGCCTGATAGACTTAGGAGGTAAGCTCTCCAACCAGCTCAGGGCCTTTCCACTAAGAGACCACCTAAAAGCCTTTAATAGAATATATTCAAGTGAGACACCTTCAGCAGCTATAGTGTTACATAAATCATGGAAATTTTTAATATGTTCCATAGGGCACTTAGTAGGTTTCCTTTCAAACTGAGCCCTCTTTATTAAGGATATAAATTAAGACTTAATCTCAAATGTCTTTTCTATCTATGGGAGAACGATTGCAGACTCCGGCACCCTCAGTTCTGGATGTATATATTGCTTGGCATTCCTCGGATAGGCATCCAGCTGCTCCTGTAGACGGGCATTGTCCTCTTGTTAACGTGCATCATTCACTCGCTCTCGTTCCGCTGTTTTGGCAACAACGTCTCGATCAACTTTTAACGCCTCCATCTGTCTTCGGAGGGCTGCCATCTCTTGTGACATTGCTTTAGGTGTGGCCATGGCTTGGTTTTCTCTCCGTTTGCGATGCAAGGTGCGTTCAGGTTCAGAATAATAACCAGTTTTGTCAAACTTGAGCCTGCGACGTCCTGTTGACATATGCTGAGAAAACAAACAAAGAAAACAGAATTAAAAACAAAAACGGGGTCGGGCTATTCCCAGACCCACAAGTAAACAAACAAACATTGTTGGTTCCCCGCCAACGGCGCCAAATTGTTGTAGGGCAGATTTAACTCGACAACAAATAAAATTTGTAGTCAAGACCCCGCTGAGTATAGCAAAGTCAGGATCGTCCATGGGAAGAAAGGATGTGTGTTTACCGAACTAAAAAACAAAGAAACAAAGAAAAAACAAAACAAAAAACAGCTACAATAAACCTCGTTAACGACCTTGTCAAGGTCGTTAACGATCCTGGAATTCTACTTAAAATAGAACAAATAACGATGCAAGTGTAGGCTCGGTAACGATCCAAAGTGCCTCGGTAACGAGTGAAATCGAATGCTAAACTGAAGAAAATCAATGGATAAAAAGCTCTAGGACAAGGGTTACCACAACATAGCTATGCATATAAACTCATGTGAAGATAAAATCATGCCTTTGAAGATAAATCTATCAACTTTCGCTGACTAAACAAGCAAATCAATCAACTTTCATAATTCAATTCACTTTATTACTTGTTTTGAATCCAAAGCTCAAAACTTTCATTATCGAACAATATCAACATTCAAGTTCACAACTTTCTCTTTCGATTAAGCATAAGCACAACAAGCAATTCAAAAGATAGAAGGCAATTAAAAACTCAAAACATTCATCCCATCATGCACAGTCATGTCAGGTTTCAACCCCGACCCTAGAAAAGTAAACTACTCACTATTCATTGAATCAAAGCAAATAAATTTAATCAAAGAAAACATTGAAAAGCAAAACTTACTTGAAATTGAAAGAATATCGTCTTACAAATACTTTTAGAATTCCGCAAACAACCAAAAACAACAAACAAGAGCTTGATCTCCAAATTCTTCCTCTCTCTCGATCAGAAACAATCCAATTTCCTCTCTCTCTCGACTTCTCTCCTAAAACTAATCCAATACCCCCTTGTCTAGGCTTATAACAAGTGTATTTATACTAAGAAAGCTATCTAATAAAAGATCTAAAAGATAAAAACTTCCTAAACTAAAAGATAACAAGATAAAAGATGTAAATCCCGAAAGTCAGCTGCGCTCTACCGACACAGGTCCTTTGTTAATGGCCTGCACAGGGTCAGTTGACATATGTCGAATCCCTTAGTAAAAACTCTGATGCAAAGCTCGGTAACGATCCTCACAAATCGTTAACGAGCCTCTATTTTGGCTTATTACGAACTCTTCCTTGGCTTTAACTTGCACTCTAACTTGATCTTCAAAAGGCATTCTTCTTCCTCCTCTTCTATGCATATACCACTCACCACTTCACTTCAGCTTCGCTTGAAAAGTGCTCCATTCCTCTTCAAAAACCTACAAAAAGACACAAAATGGAGTAGCTTCCACAATTTTCACAAAATATGCAAACTTATCCAAAAACACACAAAACTAACTCTAAAACATACTACAACTAAACTAAACAACCTAAGAAAGACACCTAAAACTAGACCAAAAACACGAACATCAACTTTATAAGGTATTAATCTTAAAGAAATGAGAAATTTCAAGGGTAATATATGACATTAAAAGGTGCTCAAAATTGAGACTCCAAATATTGTCATTACATCTTAAACTGTTTCAAAACTGCATGGTAGAGTTAAGCAGCGGAAATATTGAAACCTTGTTCTTGAAAAGCATAGTGAATCCAAAATACGGAAGAAATATCTTTGAGAAGATTTGACCTTCCTTCCTTCAACTTTCTTGATTCTGCGTTCATTAAACCTTCGAGGGACGTTCCTAGAGTCTAGCATTTGTTGCGAAAGGTGAGAAATACCAGGCAAAATGCAGAAGAAAAACATAATTGGTCTAAGGAGACTAACCAAGTGAGAATGGAAATTCTCAAGGGTAATTTGGGTAAGTTAACAAATCATTAAAGAGGTATGTGAAAAAATGTTTGAGATGTATAACCTTGATGTGGAGCTTAAGGACGGAAATGAGTATATCTCGAAGCGAGATAACTCTAAACCGAAAAGAACGATCTACGAGATTGTAGAACTTTTTAGAGTAGATTATTGTTGAGAATGTTTTAATTACACATAAGTTTCTAGGAAGACCTCTCGTGCCCTTATCGGACCGAGAGTCTGGTCGACCGGTCTTATAAAACCGGCCCGGTTTTGATGTCTTTTAATGTACATTATCACTTATCTTTATTACGTTGCGAAAACTTTACATAATATTAATGACTTTTAAGGGTGAAGAGGTTATGAAATAGGTGAGTCCACTTAAGAGAACGGAGTTCTAACACATAGTTAGAACATAGAATAAGTTTATTTAATGTATTGAACAAGGCAAACATTTAGTCTTATTATAATTTTGAACATCTGCATACCATGGATGTTAGTAAGAGACTTTAGTTGTATTTCCCATTTTATGTGGCATTGTTGAAGACTTGAGACGAAACCTTTTTATTTCGACATTGCTTTAAGACTTCAGCCAACATTTATTTTCCGTATGACATTGCTTTAGACTTCAGACGAAACCTTTCTATTTCGACATTGCTTAAGACTTCAGTTAACAAAGTAAGAGTAGAGTCATGACCTACATATAATATGACGTTATAAAAAGTGGTTTGAGGACTTATGTCCAACACTTTTTACTATACTTTTCCAAGCGATATCTCTAAACGAGACATTTTAACGAACAAGGGTGCAATCATCGGTCCTAAGTTCATTTCTAGCGTTCGAATAATAATAACGATAATGAGATGTCATTATTTCTAGCAATCGATATATCCTATGTTTATTTGTTTAAGCAAACAAGTTTGTTCTCAATAGAGAGAAGTTTAACGGAAACGAGATATCGAAAAGGTTACAAGGAGAATATCCACTTGCCTTGGATTTCTTTCGGAAATCTACGCAACTCGGAATTAGGATTTCTTAGAGACGTCCATACGCTTTGACCTATTTGACCGAAAGGAATGACGAACGAACATGTATTAAAATCCTCATTTTAATTTAAACACAACCTTTCTCTTATTTTCCTCTTCTAAGAGAAGGTGAGTTAAACTAAATTATTTGGTTGAATAGTTTAGTTAGAGAGAAGGATAAAATAATAATAACTCTTTTTATTATTATTTTCTAGGTGACACTTATTAAGGATTTTGTAACTTTTAAAAATACTTACTTTTAGAACATGAATGTAAGGCTTTACTTAGCCTAAGGAAAACTCTTTTTAACCCACATACAATTATTTATATGAATTTAAAATAGTTTATAATAATGATTTGCATGCATCATTTTTAAGAAGACTTTTTTATTGAAAATTATGTTTATTACAAATTTTCATATAAATCATGATTTACTCAAAGGAAAAATTCTAGGATGGTCATGCATGTGCATAAATGGCTTCTAGAAATACTTTTTAATCTCACATGCATACTTTGAAAGACTTAACATAACTTATGCTAAAAATTATATTTCTTTTTATTAAAAGGTATAGTAAAACACTATTGATAAAGCATATAGATATAGGTCTTAGAGCATGTTTTTATTCTCGTTTTATGCATGTTTAGTTAGAATTTCGCTTTAAGTTGTAGTTTAGGTTTTATTTCGGTTTAGTTCGGAATCTACGCATTTGTATGCCTCATTACAGGTTGCAAGATGAAGCATGGTGGATTTATGAGGCTAAGGACCGGACCTCGGGTCGCTTGGTGAGCATTGAAGAGAAGAACCGAAAGAAAAATCAAGAGTTACGGCCCATTAGCTTGTGTGACAAGGACGCTTAAATCCGAGTGATGCATTGGAGTCTTATTTTGACACCTCTATATTGCAATGCTTGATTTGGGAGTTACAGTGGTCGTATGAAGCTGAATTTGGTATCACTGGAAAGCTAAGTCGAAAAGCTACAATTCATATTTTTACTCCGAGTCCAAATTCCAACTCGAAGGGGGTCAAAACAGCCTCTGAAGTGTCACTAAAGTTGCTGCAGGCAAAGCGCGGGCAAAGTGGGCAGAGCGCCCCCGCGCTCTGGGAAGACCAAACCGCGCTCTGTCGGTTGATGCGGCGATGACTCGGGATTCCGCGAGATCTTGTGGGCCGACTCTAATATTTCTTTTAGATATTTTTAGACTTGATATAAATACTTTCCTTAGATTTTATTTTAGATATTATGCTATCTTTTACTTGTGTTCTAAGTTTGAAGAATTTTGGAGATTTGTGGGAGACAAAACCCTAGTTTTGCAATTGAAGATCAATTTGAATCTTGTAAGTTTTATTTTTCTTCAATGACAATTTCTAACTAATTTTCTCATGTCCAACAAGTTAGTTGAAGTTGTATGCATGATTGCTTATGAGATTTGAATTATTTTAGTTTGCCTTGACTAGATTGAAATTCTCCATGCTTGATTGATTAAATTCACTTAGGATTATAATAGCTTGATCACCTATTTTACTTCTAGGTTGAATTACAACTAGAATAATTAAATAGACGGTGGAATTTGATTATTCATGGATGAATCCTTTGATTAAACTTATAGACGGTGGAATAAGGTTAATCAAAGGCGGAGAATTTAATCACAAGACTTCATGAATAGACGGTGGAATTCATGAATATTGTTTCTATTGAATGCTTTGAACTTAATTGCATGATCAATTTGACATAGAAGGTTTTCTAGGTTAATTGGTTAAAAGGTTGTTAAAGACGGTGTATATTAACAACCACAATAAGCTTGAATTCATAAATTGACAATAGATTAGTCAAGGGAAATTGAAATAAGGATAATCGATGATCAAAACTCATGTATGCAATGGATACGAAACTAGTTGGACGCTTTTCTCCATATTTGAATCTCAACTTATTTTACTTGCTTAGCTTTAATTAGTTTAATTTCTTAGATTTTAGCTTACGGCCATAAAACCTCCCTTTAACTTAGTAATATTAAATAAATACAAGTAATCCGAGTCTATGTGGGTTCGACCCTTACTTCCACTTTGCTAAGGTTAGGAAGTTAGGAAAAATTCTTTGACAGTGCTTTTACAGCGACATAAAAGTGCTCGCCAAATTTGGCGCCGACCGTTGCCGGGGACTCGGCTATTTATTTGTGTTTATTTAGTATTACTATTTTTTATATGTTGTGAACCTATCTTACGGTTCATAACGCCCGTGCTACTAATCCATGGCTTTGTTCGATTGTAGACAGTTGCAGGATGAACACTTCCATGACTATTTTTTAAGATTTCAATACCATGTGCTTGAACTTGGTGCTTGGGGATTACAATACAGTGATAGGGAGGTAAACATGGGAGTTATTCATGGTATGAATCTTGAGACAAGGGGATTGGCCGACTACATGAGCAATGAGAGGCTTTTATACATGGGATCTGAGGAATGTTGGGATTTCTTCTGTTTCATGAGCCGTCAATGCTTTCTAGTCGAGTCATCTTCCCAACCACCCCAGCCGGTTGATAAGTCTCTTGAGGAAATAATCAGGGATCTCTCCAAAGGGGCAGATGCTTTAATTATGGAGCACTGTGAGTCATGCTCTTCATGTTTTCATTCCACAACCTCATGCCCTTTTGAGTTGTGTGAAAGGAGAGGTGGAATCACATTGGAGTCAAACGATCATGAGTCAGACACTCATATTCAAGTTGAGGAGAAATCTACTACACTTGATGTGGGTTATAAAGATGAATTTGATGCCCAACATGAATTCACACCTATAATGCAAGACGAGCGGATCATCACAGAGCCAAAGGAAGTCTGTGCTAATGTAGAAATTCTTACAGAGCCTAGGGAGCCTGAGTCATTTTCACCCATGTGGAGTAAATTGCTTGAGGGTTTTGTTGTTTTGAAAGAAGATTCTTTTGTCGATAATGATGACTTCTTTGCTGATGAAGTACACAACCATGAGGGAGAAAAGCAACATGCTACATCTGTTAAGACTCCCGTTGTCATGGTGTGCCCTATGTTAGGCCTTGACATCCCATGCTTCAGTTTCCCCACCTTCTCACATCCAGAGCTTATGGAGTTTCAAGATGAGGAGCCAAGTCTACAACACAAGGTGGAAGATGGAGAATGTATGGAGTTCATCCTGGATAAAAGTGGTATTGCTGACAAGTGTTTTGATTCATACTGTAAGTATTTTCTAAAGCCACCACTTCTGTTGAATTTATTTGAACAAATGCCATCTCATGAAAATTGGGCGCACGAGTTTGATAAATTAAAACGGTCTTTGCAAGCTATATCATTGTGTTACTTATGTCTTTTTGAGATGTGTGCACAGGGGTTTGACAAGTTGTTAAGGGCATTGACTATGTCTAATCTTGTCAATTCATGATAAGCGTCAAGCTAATGACGTTAAACAAGCGCTTCTTGGGAGGCAACCCAAGCTTTGTTTTTAGTTTTTATTTGTTTTTATAGAAATAGTTTTGCTTTTGGTTTTTTTTTTTGCGTTTTTCGGTTTGTTTTTGTTCTTAGTTGTAGGTAAAGTCGGAAAACAGGTACACGCGGTCCGAGGAAGTCAAGATGCCCCCGCGCTCATACCTCCACCACCACCATCAGAGTAGATTCCCGAGTTTGACAGGTTCTTGTGATAAGGTCAGTTTTCTTTTACTCTTATGTTTTTATTACTTTGGGGACAAAGTAATATTTAAGCATGGGGGAAGGGGATTATTTATTTTGTCATGAGAGCTTGATTTTAGTTAGATCATGTAGTTGCATTTGCATGTTTATTTTATTGTCATGCATTGATTAAAATCTTGAAAAAATCAAAAAAATTGAAAAAATACAAAAAAAATATTGCATTTAGGTTCTTATTTCCCCATTGTTTGGTGTGTTTCAATGCTAAGTATAGATTCTAACCCATGATTTGCATGATATACTGAAGTTGATATGATATAAGCATGATCATTAATTAATTATCTTGATTATAGGATGGAGCATGTATTTAGCTTGAGTGTTTGATTTATTCTGAAGTTCTAGACAAAAGAAAAAATTAGCCTTGTGAGGTTTGTTTTTCTGGCCTTTCATGATATATTTGTTCTCCACATTTCTTGAGTGTATCACCATGATTGTATAGCTCTAGGACTTGTGTTATGACTTTGTCAAGACTGCGTTATATGATTGAATGCATAGCATTAAAATGATTGAGGCAATGTTTCTTAAAAGCCTATTATTTCCCTTCCTATCCTACAAGATCCATGTTCTTGACACCCTTGTTCTTTTGACCCTGAAGCCTATTTCTTTTAAGCTCCACAAAATGATTCCATAGCCTAATAAGCTTGACCCATAATCCGAGATTTAGGACTTTAGGTTGTGTGTTCTGTTTTGTGTGGATTATGTATAAGTATGGGGGAGTTGGAAGAAAAGGAGGAAAAGAGGAAATAAAACTCTTGTGTGTAAAAAGAAAAAAAAAATGAAGATGAAAATATATTGCAAAAGCAAAATCAAGTATAGTTGTTAGTAGTCTTCATTAAGCAAAGAGAGAGTTGAAGAAAAGGCAAAGAAAGAAAAAAAAAAGAAACAAAGAGTTTAAATGTGTGTATGGAGTTGAAGAAGAGAAGAGTTTGGGAGAAGTAAGAGAAGGAAGTGTAAAATTTGGGTTTAGGATTAGTTCTTTATCCCGGATTTAGCACCACATGCTAAATATGATCCCATCCAAATTTCTCTTTACCTTGGCTCCATTACAATCCGGAAAAAGACCTTATGATTTTTGTTATGTGTTTGATCCCCAGCGGTGGAGATCTAAAGCTCTGATGCATGTTTCTGGTAGTCTAGTTTTCATGGTTGATTTTTGAGTGAAACACATACCCTTACACACTTTAGAGTTTGAGTGCAAACACAAATTACCTTGGTGAGGTCTAGAATGAATGAATGGTCTTTACTTTTTGCTTGTTATAATGCATGCTAGGAAGTCTTGGTCGGGTTTTTGTTTATATGTGAAATGCTTGTTTGATTAAAGATGGATGTATGATTGCATTTATGTGGTGTGTTTTGGATTTATGTCTTGCTTGAGGACAAGCAAGGTTCAAGCATGGGGGAATTTGATAGAGCATATAGATATAGGTCATAGAGCATGTTTTTATTCTCGTTTTATGCATGTTTAGTTAGAATTTCGCTTTAAGTTGTAGTTTAGGTTTTATTTCGGTTTAGTTCGGAATCTACGCGTTTGTGTGCCTCATTACAGGTTGCAAGATGAAGCATGGGGGATTTATGAGGCTAAGGACCGGACTTCGGGATGCTTGGTGAGCATTGAAGAGAAGAACCGAAGGAAAAATCAAGAGTTACGGCCCAAGAGCTTGTGTGACAAGGACGCTTAAATCCGAGTGATGCATTGGAGTCTTATTTTGACACATCTATCTTTCAATGCTTGATTTGGGAGTTACAGTGGTCAGATGAAGCTGAATTTGGTATCACTGGAAAGCTAACTCGAAGAGATACAATTCATATTTTTACTCCGAGTCCAAATTCCAATTCGAAGGGGGTCAAAACAGCCTCTGAAGTGTCACTAAAGTTGCTGCACGCAAAGCACGGGCAAAGTGGGCAGAGCGCCCCCGCGCTCTGGGAAGACCAAACCGCGCTCTGGCGGTTGACGCGGCGATGACTTGGGCTTCCGCGAGATCTTGTTGGCCGACTCTAATATTTCTTTTAGATATTTTTAGACTTGATATAAATACTTTCCTTAGATTTTATTTTAGATATTATGCTATCTTTTACTTGTATTCTAAGTTTGAAGAATTTTGGAGATTTGTGGGAGACAAAACCCTAGTTTTGCAATTGAAGATCAATTTGACTCTTGTAAGTTTTATTTTTCTTCAATGACAATTTCTAGCTAATTTTCTCATGTCCAACTAGTTAGTTGAAGTTGTATGCATGATTGCTTGTAAGATTTGAATTATTTTAGTTTGCCTTGACTAGATTGAAATTCTCCATGCTTGATTGATTAAGTTCACTTAGGATTATAATAGCTTGATCACCTATTTTACTTCTAGGTTGAATTACAACTAGAATAATTAAATAGACGGTGGAATTTGATTATTCATGGATGAATCCTTTGATTAAACTTATAGACGGTGGAATAAGGTTAATCAAAGGCGGAGAATTTAATCACAAGACTTCATGAATAGACGGTGGAATTCATGAATATTGTTTCTATTGAATGCTTTGAACTTAATTGCATGATCAATTTGACATAGAAGGTTTTCTAGGTTAATTGGTTAAAAGGTTGTTAAAGACGGTGTATATTAACAACCACAATAAGCTTGAATTCATAAATTCACAATAGATTAGTCAAGGGAAATTGAAATAAGGATAATCGATGATCAAAACTCATGTATGCAATGGATACGAAACTAGTTGGACGTTTTTCTCCATATTTGAATATCAACTTATTTTACTTGCTTAGCTTTAATTAGTTTAATTTCTTAGATTTAGCTTACAACCATAAAAAAACCCTTTAACTTAGTAATATTTAATAAATACAAGTAATCCGAGTCTTTGTGGGTTCGACCCTTACTTCCACTTTGCTAAGGTTAGGAAGTTAGGAATAATTCTTTGGCAGTGCTTTTATAGCGACATAAAAGTGCTCGCCAACTATCTTAGTAAATTTAGAACATATTCACAATTAACATTTATTTAACAACTCCATAAATTCTACGTGCATAGTTTATAGTATTCATTTAAATATCTAGTAATTTTTTAAATGATTTTCGGTTATTGGAAAAAAAAAATTCCTACAAGTGCTAAAAATTCTAGGAAAATACATGCAATTAGATTTTCTCCCTAATATTCCTTTTTAAATACACGCAAGGCATAACTAACTAGTTGATCATGGATTTAAATGAAAGACATTTTAAAATCTACA